>OW818031.2:32827500-33540400 GCA_942486065.2 Calliphora vomitoria | reverse complement strand
GAATTTTTCAATCTGTTCAGATTCCCTCTCTTCATTAAGGTCAATAGAACATATCGAACAATGAACACTACATGTATTAGGAATTATCTCATTTTAAGATATCCAGATATAAAATTAGTTTGGGTACCTGTTGAATATGCAGAACTTGCCGTTAGTAATGCTGCCAAACACCCTTTACTCACAACACGAAATTTTTTCCGTAAAGACCTTGATTCACTAGTCAAGCATGATAGGAATAACATATTTAACTCAACATTATCGTGGGTTAGAAAGCAATATCTCAAAAACGACTTTTTGCGAAAAAGAACTTTTTTATTATTGAAAATTAATCCCTGGGGTATCAGAAACAAAGTATGTTCTTTTTCATTCCTGAATTTTTTGAAAAGATTCCGTTATTTTTATGTTACTCACGAAAATTGCCTTTTTGACCCTTAAATCAATAAAATTTGGTTGGACAATGTTCCGCAACTTTGTCCAGGAGTGTTAGGTCTATATTTTTCTGAATGTATCAAGATCGAAAAAAAATCAAAATAAAAAGTATTTTTTTTAAATTTATAAGAAAAATTTCATTACTGCCACCTTGCGGTAACTTTTTGCAACAATTGGTGAAACAGAAAAATAGATAATTTCAAAACCTTTCACAAGTGGTATCTATGATGAAATTCCGATGAAAAATAAGGATTCTAGACGCAAAAGTAATTAATAGCACACCGAACCTTTTTCTTCTTTATAATTAAGTTTTTTAATATTAAACGATTTTATTTAACGTTATTCAGTTTTATATATACGTACAGTGTATTTCACTCTTAACAAAATTAGGATTAAATATAAAATTGAATTCCGTATAAGAGTCCAAGTTTTTCAACTTTTCTGTAAGTTCGGTCTCTAAATCCATACTTCTTGTTTGTCAGATTTTTTCACCGCGGTATTTGTATTATTTGTTTCTCAATATATTAATTTGTTTTTTAAGAATTTTTATTCTGCAATTTTGTATATCAACGTTAGACAATTGTAGTAATAAGTCACAAAATTCAATAGGTTCATTTATCTGGATTATATTTTCAAAATGAATTTTACTATCGGACCGTCGTTTTTTTATTTTTTTGATCTTCTCTAGTCTTTTCATACGTTCTCTAGCGTTCCATTTAGCATTTCCTTAAAAATATTTTCTCATTAGAGTTTTACCATTTTCCATCTCTACTTTCGTTAGATCGAATCGCTCTAAATCAAAAAGGTATTGCATATATTTGTTATGGCGGGCTTTTACTTGCTGATACCATGTGATTATATTTTTTTGTGAGGTGCATTTTTTTGCCGTACGTAATGGTCGCTTTTTTAAAATGTTCGTTATATCTTTGGCATTTTTAGTCGGATCTTGCGAGCTTTTATTTTTTGACATTCCGGTGGTCATTAGGTTAGTAGGAAAAGAGATCTGGTAGATAAATACTAGAACGGGATACTTAAAGTCAATGGCCCTTAGAGCCTTTTAAAGATTTTTCAAATGATATGATCTATTCAGATTGCTATCATACATCAAGCTCAGTTCACCATGTGAATAAGCGAAAAATGCCACAAATATGTTCGTTTGTTTTTAAAAAGCACAAAAACTGCTGAAGAGTTTTGCTCGAAACTTTGCACACTGGGCAAGAACTTTAATATCTAAAATTCATCCGAACCGCTTAACAATACAATGCTTAGTTTCTGAGATATTTATAGCGAAATGTCAAAAAAAAACCAAGTATTTTGCATTTTTTCGTTTTTTTTTAGATTTTTTTCAATTTATGTCCGAACAAAACATTCTATCGTCAATCGGTTCCGAGGTATTTTAGATATTGAAATTCTTGCCCAGTGTTCAAAGTTTCGAGTAAAACTCTTAGCCGTTTTTGTGCCAAATATAAAGTTGTTGAACCACTCAAAACCTTGCTTACCATAGGGACAGGATGCAAAATCAAGCCAAAAATAAGTGGACACATTAAGATGTCTTATGAATGGAAGCATCCTCTATTGTAAACATTTCTTGATGTAAATTTCGGTATTTATGGATCCCTTTGTAATAAATATTTGGCTTCTTTTGGCGCAATTGCATATTGCTTGCCATGCCAAGAACTTTTTGGGAAATTGTTCTGCTTTTGGGGCCTAAACTTTTCTTCAACATTCCCTCGAGCATCAGCAACATAAAAATATTTACCCGAAAGATGCGAAACATTTTCATCCATTATCCAGCAGATATATTTTTTGTATAAAATTTGACTTCAATTTCCGTGCTCTGTCATTGGTCTCTCAATTTTTTGTCATCCATTATGCAGCAGGTATATTTTTTGTATAACATTTGACTTCAATTTCCGTGCTCTGTCCAGGGTTCCCAGATTTTTTCGAGACTTTTCCCCAAATTTAAATTTTTCTTCCCCAAAATTCCCCAAAAAACCGGTTAGTGCTATCCCCAAAAATCCCCAATAAAAACAATAGTTTAATTTTAATTCATACATACATTATTTGCACTACTATTAATTTTATTTATGTACGTGTGTAAAATAATTTAAAAAATAAAACTTATAAATTAAAATTTGTGATTTTATTCCATAAGAAATACATTTTTTTATTTACTAAGCCATTCAGATATTATTTTTGTAATTCTAGAGTTTGTTAGTTTTTAACTTTTAAAAAGAGAAAATACTTTAACCCCAGTAACACGAAGACTCTTAACTATTATTTATACTGACAGTTTTCATACAAAAATAATTTTAACCGACAGTATAACAATTAGTTAACGCCTAACCAGGCTTCGTATTAATGGGAGTAAGAATTTTATATTGTAATTTTTAAAAATTAAAACCACTTATCAAATCACTTTTTTAGGAATAAAATATTATCTATTGATAATACATAATAACAAGGATAAAAATGTCAAATAGCATATTGTTGCAATTTGAAGACTTACCAGACTTAAATTTGTATTCCAATGTTTTCTTTCGATTTAAAACAAACTCTAACATAAATTAAATACTTAGAACAATTTCGTAAATACGAAAACTAAAACACAAAAAATTAAAATAAAAATCCCCAAAAATATTCAAAAAATCCCCAAAACATGCAATATTGCCCCAACTGGTCCCCATATCCCCAAACCCAATTATTTATCCCCATTTACAAAATAAAATCCCCAATTTGGGGAAAAAATCCTCTAATCTGACAACACTGGCACTGTTTCTAAATTTTTAGCAGAGTTCCCGCCAGGAACTTTTTGAGCCTTGTATGTTTTTTAAACCTGCATTGGCTTTAACTTTTCGTACCAAGTACTGAGCTAACCGGACTGCTTTCCTAACGAATGTGTTGGGAGATCTTTTGAAAATGCTTTATATTTATTGGCTTTAGAAACATCATGTTGACCATTCCTTCTACATGAACCAAGTTTTCTATCAACGGACAAGTTCTCTCGATACTGTTTAATAACATTGGAGTCAGTTTGACGGCAGACCTTTGATTGTTTAGCCAACTATTTGTAGGTGCATGTTGGGTTTTGTTGAAAATATTTAATAATTTTAGTACGCACTTTTTTCTCGTCACTCATTTTAATCATTAAACATAATAACTGACATGCTTTACAGAGGTTACTTGATCAAAAATAAAATAAAACTTGTGTTAAAAGTGTTAATGAAAAACATGTGTAAAGGTTTTTTTGATCTCAGTCCTTACAAACCCTCTATATTCACTACTCCATCCCTCTACAGAAAATATAGCGATATTAACTAAATTCCTAAAAAATCAAATATGGGCAATTCCATGTCATCGTAAGTGACATTTGTACTCTTATAGAGTGGAATAGATTTTGCACAAATAAGAGTATCTAAAAAATAATTTGGTCTTTATGTTCCATTCAGAGGGTACTACATTTCAAAAATATAATAAGTCCTTTCGAAACATTGTTGTCCAAAATATCGAGCGAATTAAGGGTATATCGTACATGACATAAACCGAAATTAATTTTGAGGTACATGTAGAATTATGCGAAAAATTGCAAATCGGATGATTTTCTAATAAATAAAATGTAATATCGTACGTGACATACCGTACGTGACAAATTTGTCTCTTATAGAAAAACAACACATATTCTGTAAATACATGCACACAAAAACTAATCAAATAAATAGAAAATATATATTCGGTTTCAATATACAATTTGATAATAGCAAAATAACAATCAGTGTCAAATTCATTTCATACTACATGCTAAGTGGGAGTTTAGTTTTCGCCACAATCTTAGCCTATAATATACGAATTTATTAAAAAAAATTAAATATAGTCTGTTTAAACTATTATTTTTGCACTTAAAATTTTGTAATAAGCTCTAAATACTTTCACATAGTAACATTTAAGCGTTTTCTCTTATTCAAATCATCTTGAGAAAAAGTTTCAAGGGTTTTTGTTTTTTCAGTCGTGGTAGTCATTCTCGTGGAATTGCCCATATGTATAATTTTATTTAAATCTATTTATGTATATATGAGGCTATCAGCGCAAAAGTTGTGTAACCCCAAACTATTTATTTAGGGGTAGGGGTAACTTACACCACTTTGTTATATTATGCTCTGTGCAAAAACAATTTTTTCAGCTCAATCTGCTTTTGAATACCAACAGGTGCTTACTCCATAATTCATTTAAGCCTTTAAAATCTATTGAGCTGAAGGCCTACGCTGTATTGCTCTATTTAAGTTTATAATTTGTGATTATAAGGTAATTAAATAAATAATTCCAAAATTCACTTTAGTTTGATCTTTATATAGGTTAAAGGTTCATATTTTGTAATAGATGCGTGCAAAATATCTAAAGTAAAACTGTTAATGATTCATATTAAAGCTAATGTATTCTAGATTTACAAGTTTTTTGCTGGAAATCTCTATTTCATTAAAACAGAATATAGCATACAAATCATCCTTAGTCAAAGAATATATGAAAAAATGTCATTTACCATTTTCCAAAAATTTTAATTAAATATTAACCATTGCATAATTAAAAACATATATAAAATTCAGAAAGGGACCATGAAGGGTTCACGAAATTGAAATTTAGAAATACTTATAAGTTTATGAACTTATTCTTATATTAATCCTTTATTGTTTCACTATTATCATTTGATTTAAAACCTCTATTACTATAAAATTTTAATAAAAGGTGGACTTAGTACCTTTTCTCTCTAAACATCTAAGACATTCTTAACGGACTGTATTAAAAACCTACATTTTTGCAATTCCTTATTATTTATCATATTTTCATTTAAATCTAGATTCAAGCAGAACCTTTGATGAGTTGATCAATTTGAAGGAATTGTTTTTGTGATTGTCGTTCGTGCCTTTAAATTGGCTCGTTGAATACCAGAACACATTTCTAAACTATGGGTTATGTTGGCTTTGATTGCTGCTGTGGTTTGTTAGTTAAAAAAACCAAATATGAAAATGTTTTACGGGGTCAAATCGCATGATCTCGGTGGGCTGTTCACATCACCACCACGTGAGATGACTATGCCCTGAAATCGCTCATACAGAATGTACAATGTGTTTGTGTACCCATTTATCCAGTAATGTAGCTTCAAAAATATAGCCGCTATCAACTGTCAAAATCCGGAAGTCCCTATTGGAATACCCTTTATAAATAAAGGAAAGTATTTAATTAATTGAATGTTTGAACTGCATTGCAGATCAGCATCAGAGGAATAAAAAATTATTATCCGAGTTAAAAACGTGTTTTATTATTCTTTCAGCAAATCTGTAGAGTAATTACAATGTAAGTACATACTAAATATATTTATATAAAATGCAAAACATTTTAAAACACGTTATATGTGTAAAAAAATTGTAGAAATATACATAATAATCAACATTTTTTAGTCAACTTTTAATTTAATTTAATAATTACTCGTTAAAAAAATTGAAATTAAAACCTCTAAATTATGAATTTTCTCAAAAAATTACTAAAAATAAATTTTTCCAGCTAAATTATATTAAAACCCATTCATTATTTGTATTAATTGTAGTTTTCTACAGAAAACCCGCTTAAATACACTTAACGTTACATGCAGCAATTAATTACCATAAAACATCTAAATGTAGCCAATATGGCAACACTAAAAAATGTACCTACCATCTTAAAACTAATTGCACAAATTCTTAAAATCCTCTAAATTACCAGGTTAGCAGAATTGAGTAGTAGGTTTGTGTAGTTTTAAAATATTTTTAGTTAAGCCCCAAAGTATGCTGCAAAATTTCATTACATGTAGTTCAACAACCGGGTGACTACATAAATGTTTAATAGTAATTTCAACTAAGCCTTAAAGTATGCTTTAGTTTTCCGGAACAATTTTTAAAAATATTAAAAATGGAGCTTGCTGTTAATTATTGAAGCCTGGTATTTTAGTGAATTTTGAAATTTTGTGCATTTTGTTAGGGTGACCAGGTGGAAAATGTTTGTAATTCTAAAAAACAAGGAAATTACTTAGATTTTTTGCAATTTGAAGAAACCAAGAAAATCATATCAATAAATAAAAGAAAAAAATCCGATTTTAACTAATTTTAAAGAAATTTAAACGTTGTTTTTTTTTTAATTATACATATATTACATTTATTTGTGGGTTTTTGTATATTTTTTTAAAAAAAGTCAAATTTAATAACTAAACTACACATTCACAAGTAGACAAAAAAATTACATGACAATATAATAAAACATATAGTATATAGTTTATATATAATGTATATAAAAAAGAATAATAATGATAATAATAAATACAACAGCAGTTTAAGTTAGAATTTCTTTGTCCGCTCTACATGTTGTTGAAAAGAATAATGTAGAATATACATATGCATTTTTAAAAATGTGTGTTTTGTATCATAAAATGTTTGTATATGCAGTAATAAATAGTAAGTATGTAATACCATTGGGAATTTAACCTACCTAGTTTGTTACAAATACATTATAATCATCGTTATCAGTATACAAATTTCAAATACATATTTTTCATTAATAATAGACATTTAAAAAAACTCTTAAAAATACCAAAAAATTAAAAAAAGTAAACAATAGTTAAACTAAATACTAAACATTAAAAAGTAAAAGAACATGAGAAGATTTTCTTTAAGGATTTGTTGTCGCACATTGCTGGGGAAGCCATTAGTTTAATCTACCTCTAGTTTTCTAAAACTACCCACTACGCCGGCATCAATGTCACCAATATCATTGCCTGCAAAGTTGGCGGCATCTTTTGTCACTTCAATTTGCATGTCATCTAGAGCCAAGATAGCAGCACGTTTCTGTTGCAATTTCACTTTGAATTCTTTAATCATATCGGCCAAGGGTACAGTGCCACCATATTCTTTGGGTAAAATGGCAGGATCAATTTTGGTCTTTAGGGCTTCAACATTTTTATGGACCTGGAAGTGAAGGAAACAGGGTTAGTTATTAAAGATTTAAATAGTAAATAGTTGAAAAGAAATTAAGTGAATTTAACTCACAGTATGTTATTCATTCACATATATACTTACAATAATACGCTTCTTCAATTTATCGCTTAACATGGAAACGGCCAACTCAATAATTCTGTTGGCATAGTGGGGGATATTAATGAAGTGGGTTTCCTTGTGTCTCATTGGGGTCGAATTCTGTATACACTTGATGATACTCCTCAAATCTGTCAACGACCACAAGCTCACAAAACCCATGTTCATGCCACTCTCATCATTCACATACACATAGCCGGCCACCTGTGAGTCCTCATCGTCCAGCAAAGCTTCACAGATCAACGAATGTATGCGGGCCATTTGTACTGAGGTGAATTTGTAGGGATCAAATTTAGCGGCCACTGAGAATATCACTTGACGTCCATATTCATCACGTTGAGGCAGAGGTACCAAGTAGCCATTTTCGAAAATTTCATTTATAGCTGGATCTTCAATATCGAGTTTCTTGAACCATTGTGGAAAGAGTTGTCGTATGGTCAAGTAACGTTCCAACATTTCACAGGCAGCTGGCACGGAGAATTTCTTGGTGCGCAAAAATCTCAACAGGAAAATGGAGTCTGTGCGACATTTCTTAATGTGTGGATGTTTGCCGATCCATTCGCGAAACTGTGCCAATGCCTGTTTGCGTATGTTTTCATCTTCGTGCAGCTCTTCTTTGGCTACCTTTTTGAGGTCGGCTGGCAGGGAGCAGACATAGGGATCGAAATCATCAGCATTGCTGGGACCGTTTAAGTTTGGCTGTTGCATAATTTCAGTTTCCAACACTAGAAGTAGAAGAAAATGCAAACATTTTATAATTTATTAAAAATATTAATAAAGTCAGGGAGTTTTTTTAAAAATTCGTATATTTTCATGTTTAAATTAGGAAATTCGGGATTATTCTCTTGAATTACTAAAATTACTTTTTGAAATTCTTGTATAGATATCTAAAGCATTTGAAAAAATTTAGTTATTTAATAAAATTTGCTTATGAATGCATATTTTCTGTATGGATTTGACTCATTTTCAAATATTACGAAATATTTTTAAAGCTAAAAAACCATAAACGCCCACTTTAAAAGTTATTTTAAAATCTTTTATTGTATTTCCAACAATCAATACAGGTCAAATGTTAATTTTCTGCAAACAATACTATCAAATAAAACATGTTTGTGCTAATTTAGTTTTATATATTTTATTCATCGATTTAAATATTTTTTATCGAAATTTGCTTCCAGTAATGGGGTCAAAATTATGTTGGTTATACATTTGATTATGATTGAAATTAAAAACTGCTAATTATATAGAAATTTTGTGAAATATACGGAGACTGTTATAGTAAGAGTGAAATGAGCAATAATTCCTAACCAGTTATTAATTGATTTCTTAGTCAGAAAATGGTACATCATTGTTTCCCGAATAGAGCTGAATAGCTGACAAGAGAACAAAATCATTATTCCATAACAACTTTTCTTTTAAAGTTGTCAATGCTATTAAATAACAAATTATTTACACGTTCAGCGAACTCAAACTCCATAGTTCATTAGCCGAGCCATTAAACTGGATTTTTTGTTTCTTTCCAACTAAAGCTTCTTCTTTTTTTGTTTTGTCCCAAGATTAAATGATAAACAAACTAACAACCCAACCATCAAAGCACAGCACAGCACTTGCATTCAAATGTAAATCAAATGGTCAATAAACTTTATTATCACATCAGTTGATGGTGGGATTTTTTCATCGATACAATTCAATTATAATAATTTCATTCATACAAAATTCAATGATTACAAGTTCAATGTCAGGGTAAAGAGAAGATGTTCGAACATAGAAAAGCCTTTTCAGTAGATTCTTATCACATAAATTTTGTTATGAATGGTTACAACTTCATACTTAGATCAAATAGAAGCCGTATTTTCTAATTTTAAAAAGTAAGGACAAATTACGGCATTCGATAATACTAAATCGAAATTCTAAAACTTGTTTTATAACGAATTCTTTATTTGAACATAAATAAAATAACAGTCAAGGCGAATTTAACAAAGAGTCATTGGGAGCCCAGCTGATTACAGAGAAGTATGTTGTAATGCCAAACTCCAGAATCTTAAAATTTGTTTTTAATTTTTGTAGATTATGCAATTTTAAGGAGAAACCTGTTTTGAATATAATAAATAGAATCCAATAATATAACCTTAGCTTACAAGTTGTTGAAATATCTTTAATCGAATTCATGATTAATTCAGGATTTCCTTAACCCTCTAATGCTTAAGCATGCCTCAAGGCACTAATCGCAAAATACCAATAAATGCAAATATAACTGATATTTAATTTCAAAAACTTTGAAAGCTTCTTAACATAATTTAAGTACATTTTTTAGCAACAGTGTTACATGAGTTTTTGAAATGAAAAATCAGTTATATTTGCATTTATTGGAATTTTTGCGATTAGGGGTATGTTTAAGCATTAGAGGGTTAAGCCTTCTTTCTCCTATTCTATTTCTAAATGAAGTTCAATTCGATATGTTAAGCAATATTAAAGGCCATAATTCACTATGATGATATGAAGCTTAAACCTTTCGTATTCCAAACTTTTAGAGCAGTTTTGTGTATAAAAAACATTAAGACCAGATGTTTATAGAAAACTTTTGAATCAGAAAGAGTATATAGATTTAAGAACAGTTTTATTAAGAAAACTTATAGATTAATTTGTTTAGAAAACTTGTAGACCAGTTTTGAGTAAAAAGCTAACTCAAAATAGGAATAGTATTTCATCACCAAAAGCTAGTTACTCAGAAAACTTTACAATCATTTAATATTTAATAGTACGAAAATCTTTACGTTTTAATTATTTTTGCCCGGAATAAAATTTTTGTTATGTTTAAAAAGCAGGATTGTTTTAGCGAAAAGAACTTTAATTGCAACACAGAATTTCAGCAATCTTATAGATTGTTATAGAAATAAGCCTTGATCTTTTTCATAAACACCGAATTCAATTAACCGACTAGAGCACATTGGGGCCGATCAGGAAAAAGTGATAATATATGTTACATCTACACTTCTATCCCGATTGAATAATAATGTATATGAAAGTCATAAAGGAGAACGTAAGCTTTAAAGAAATTATTAAGGTAATCATTGTGTTTGAATACAGGATGAGTTAAAGAGTGATAAAGTTGAACCAAAGACTATAAATATATATTTATGGTCTTTGGTTGAACCCCTCCAGTGTGAGAACATTATAAAGATCATAACTTTAGAGTCACTTTTATCTATATATATACTAGCTTGACCCGGTGTGCTTCGCTACCCCTGTCGTAGTCTATGTTGGAAATTTCAATAAAATCGTTTCGTCCGTTTAGTATTTATTGTTTAAGAACTAAAGGTACCAATTTTACCGGTTTTCCCCCTGTTTACCCCTTTCTGGTCCAAGTATTGAAAAAAGTTATAGCCTATTGACGCTTCCAAGTAAGGATCTATCTAAGTTCCAAATTTCAATAAAATCGATTCAGCCGTTTAGGCGTGATGCTCAAACAAACAAACAAATAAACAAACAAACAAACTTACAAAGACATTTATATATTTATCTATATATATATATATTTTCGGGACTATTTTCGGTGTTTCCAAAATGGTATTACAAATGGCAGCTATTTCTGTTGTGGTTGCCCTCTGACAACGCAATTGAAGTTCGGTTGCCACCCATAATAGACCCGAAAATGTATACGAAAGAGTTAACTGTCAAACGAACTTTCATACTGCGATCACTTTTTGACATTTATGATCAGTATAGTCTGGAAAATTATCATGAATTGATTCCAAATTTACTTTGAAAATCAGTCATCGACTGGCTCAACTTATAGACGACTTCATGCTTTTAATGGCGCACATAACGATGGGGCTTATTTTTGGCTAAACGGGATTGTTATAAACAAAGTTGCCGCATATGGAGTGGGATCAATCCAGAACATATCCTACGGACTCCATTACATACAGGAATATGCACCCTTTGGAGCGGTTTAGAAGCTCGTAGACGGTTTACAATAGAGTTTTTCACGGGAATTCCGCAAAATTTTCAATCCCAGGAAATTGTGCGAGAATTCCGGGGAATTACTTTCCTTAGTTTTATGTGATATATTTGAACTTGACTTTCTCTAAAAGAAGCTTAAAGCTCCAAAACAAATGCAGAAGATTCATGCAACAAAAAAGATTTAAGCCAAATAGACCAATAACAAGTTCATTATTCAATTTATGCCAAAAACTCGTGAATGTTCAGGTCTGTCACAGAATTCTATTCCGATCGAAAGTGGAATTATTTTATAATTTTGCTTTTTCACAAAGAGTAAAACGAAAATTCTTGGAATAATATTATTGATTGGGTTTTCTTTAAGTTTTAGTTAAATAAAAATGTTAATTTAGGATTTAATAAGCAAAACATTGCCAATTCAAAATGAAAAAAAAAATATTTATTTTTTAACAGAATTAATTGGAATCTAACGAAGGTAGAACAAAATCGAATGGAAATTGAAGCCATTCCAGTACAAATGGCAAATGGTGACAGGTTTATATATAACCAAAATTATAAATCGAGTCAGTTTATCTCTTTATATTACATTATTATTGTATTTTATTATTTGTATCCAATATTAAAACCAAAGACATTTTTAAGATTTTTAGCGAAGACTATATTCTTAAAATTGAACAATTTGTTCTAGGCGGGAATTCCCGGGAAATTTCAAAATTAATCCCGATTTCCCGGGAAAGGAAATAGTGCGGGAAAAGAAAAACTCTAGTTTACAAGCTCTTATGTTCCTTGATCAGAAATGGGTAAAAAAATCTGTTTAAAATGTTTGAAAACGATTTGGCACAAATAGTTACTGCTAAATAGCTAACTTATGTGTTCAAAAATTAACAAAATAGGTTGAACCGGTAAAAGGATTTGGATAAAAATATATGAAATACTTTGTTGGTTATAAATTCAATATAACAGATTTAAGATGTAAGAATTTACGAAATTTATAAACATAATCGAACTCGTAAAGAAACATACGAAAAAATAGAAATCTCTTTAAAAGAATATCCACAAATTAGTTTTGTTTATTTAAGAAACATCTTAAAATTTAACAGAATTTTAATTTGACCTTTATATCTTTGCCATCATAATGATAATATCATTAATTAACATATTTTATTTAAACAAACTCTGTAACACAAAGATATAGAAAAAATCAAGGTTAATCAATGTAAAAAAAAAAATAAACCAAACCCATTTAGCTTAATAAAAAAAATAACACTCACACTCTTTCACATTCAAACACATCATAAAATTTAGCATTTATTTTGGAATAAATTTATGTTAAACTACTAACAATTTTTTATTAAAAAAAAAAAAAAATACAAAAACAAAAAACTTAAATAAACCAAAGCGATCGTGATCGTCAAGTGAGTGATACCAAATAATGAAAAAGGAAAGACAGCAGACGAGACGAAAGTAAATGTTTAAATATTTAATATTCTGTAATTTCCTGACCTTCACACAATTTATTTTTTCATTTTTGGTTTTGGATTGGTTAAATTTTTTGGTGGTTTTTACTTATTTAGGTTAAAACACCCGGTAAATTTGTATGTAGTTTGCTGTTTTTTTTGTTGAAATCTTCCACCATAAACGCAAAAAAACACATGTTGTTAACTTGGTTATTGTATTTTCAAGCCAATTTAAGTTGAACAATACAATAAGAGAAATAAAAAGAAGAAAAAAATAAAAAATAGTGGTAGTAGTAACACATGTTACATCATTTTCAGGTCTTAACAACAAGCTTAACAACACACCAAGTCGCTGTGTATTAATAGTATGAGCATTTGAGTGATCGTGCTATGAGTCTGAGTTTTAAATTATTGGTTAAAATATTGTATAAAGAAGATGAAGAAAAAAAACTCCATTAAAAATGAACGCATAATGTTGTGTATGTTTTTTGCGATTATAGTGTTTACAATTATTCGGTTTATGATGTAAACGAAAATACTTATAAAATATATTACAACATTTTGTTTTTACAATTACTTTAATGAAATAATAATGGTTTATGTTTAAATTTAATGTATAGCTAGGAAATTAAATGAAGTTTTATTAAAAAAAAAACTTAACATAATTAATTTAAACTTGTCGTACTTCACTTAAAAGTTCCATCCATCATAACACCATTATTAACTAGTTCAAATGTATACGGAGCAAAATGTTTATACATTTTGCACAATTTTCACAAAGTCTGGTTATTTGTTAAAATATGAAAGTATTCCAAATATTTAAAGGGAGATAGAAAGCTAACACACTTTTATTAGTTAGACATTGTAGCTTTATTAATCATCTCTCATATCTCGAACTTTGACAGATCTAGTTTGTATTTTAAAGCGGATAGATAAACGAGTTTTATGTTTCTGAAAATTTCTCTTGATTTCTATCAAGATTTCTCAGGTATCACATCAAAGCGAATTCATTATAAGGTGGTGTCGATAGCACATTATTATTATGTATTCACTTGTTTAGAGGCTCTAGCTGTCAAAGCAACAAAAACTTTGACGGCTCCAGCCAACATAAGCAAAAACAAATTGCATGTGGTTATGGTAAATGTTGTACTGGTTGTATAATCGCTCCCACCGAATTGTTACAGATGAGATCTCTACCAAACGAGATCAAGATTAATTCAGGAGTTCCTTAAGGCTCAAACAAGAGACGAAATTTATTGCTTAATCTGTACTTATAAGTACAAATAAGCCATCAGCAGATCTTAAGGCTCTGGACGTGATAGTATTGATAGAAGAGTTCAAGTTTCTAGGATTTTGAAAATATAATATTTAGAAGTTTTATATTAATTTGTAACATACTGGTGTCTACTGTCATCTTATTTTTATTCAGTATTCGGAAAGTCACACACCACAATAAGGTCTCCAAATTATTCAACATTATTACAAAAATCCGAGTTCTGTTAACTTTTTTGCGTTCGGGAATTGGAAAGTGGTCGCCTAGATCGTGTTATTTCACACCCGTAGATTTGTTTGGGGTTATGTGAAGTTAAAACTATTCATCGATAGATCAGAAAGAGTGATAGAAAATTGGACCTTCGCGGCCAACATTCAGAGATTGTTCTTTCAGGTCATAATGAAGATTCCGGAATACAATTATATTTTAAGGGTCATTATTACAACTTGGCTTTATGTTCGTAATATTAAAAGGAAACTTTAAGTAATAGAACAAGTAAGAGAGCTATATTCGGCTGTGCCGAATCTTATATACCCTTCACCAAATTATACTTTAAAATAAAATTAAAAAAAAATTTTAATTTTAAAATTTTTTTTTTTAATTTTTTTTAATTTTTTTTTTCAAAATTGTTTTTTAAAAGTGTTTTCCAATTTAAAAATTTTTTTTTTTAATTTATTAGTGAAAAAAATTTATGACAAAAGTATGTTTTTTGTGAAAAAAAATTCGGGTTAAAAAATATTTTCCCGATTTTGACCCATTGTAGGTCCAACTTTGTATAGCTCTATATACATCGTTGCAATGGACTTTGAAATATCTATCATTAGATATCCATATTGTCTATATTTATGACTTAGTAATCGAGATATAGATAAAAAAAATAGGCAAAAAATAGAGGTTGTCTCGGATTTTTGCTCATATCTCCGTTATTTATGGACGGAATTTGCTGATTTTAAATAGGAAACTTCTCGAAAGCATGCCTGACAGAATTATTGAGGATTTGGATCCTGAAGATATCTGGGGTCTTCAGAAAATTGATTTCAACAGACAGACAGACGGACATGGCTAAATCGACTCTGCTATCTATAAGGATTCAGAATGTATATACTTTATAGGGTCGGAAAATTATATTGTGAAGGGTATAAAAAGGTAGCTTTAAAGTTACCATTTACTTTTAAGGCAAGTTTTTATAATAATGGCCCTAAGTATTTTATTTAAAATTAAAGACTCAAAATTAATCACCCACATATCCGACCGAAAATGCTAAACAATTCTCATGTATGACCCGGAGTTTCAAAGTATATTTTGTACAGCAGATTCATTAATTCAATGAAGGATTGGCGCAATGTTATTATTCACTGTTCTATCGTTATGATGATATTTGAGAACTTGTCTCCGATACCTACATATTTCTAGCTAATACACATTCATCCACAATAACTCATCCAATTCAGGATGATTGGATTGTGGAGCTCGGGAAAAATCAAAGGTACACAAACACTATAACCTATTTTCCTATTTCCATCACAATGCACTGCATGAGTAGGAGTTTTCCACTGACTGTTGGTTCAAGAAAAGTTTTGATTACTTTCATATTTAGTTTGGAAATCAAGTCACAAGTTTAGGGTCAAAAACAGTTTAAACTAGTAGGATTATAAAAATCGATTCCAAATGGAGTAATACCAAGAAATGATTCAATATTTTAAAGGATCCAATTTAGTTTACAATTTAGTGGAGATCGGAATTGTGAGTTTTTTGAGTATTTTCTTTATGTAGAGGATAAAAGTATAAATACACACAGCCTCAAAAGCCAGTGAACTATTTGATTTTATTAAGATAATCACCCTTATCACGAATCAATATTTCACATGAAATATGTTTCCTTTTCCCATTTTTCGTTTATCAACATTGTTCACGTGAAAAAATACCACAACATGGGAAATTTTTAGATGGAATTTTGTAAACAATAAACAGCTGTTACGAACAAAATCAAGTATTGTGAATGAAAAGTTTATGGGAATATCACGATAGCAATTTACCCTTCGAACATAAATTTCACATGTTTTGCTGATAGGGGTGAATGAAAATCATAAAATCTATCCATCGATTAAAAGTTTCGATTTGTTGCAGAATATTAGGATCAAGGCGAATTTATACAAGGTGGAGTCAGTCAAACAGCTGATTACTTTTTTTCACTTTTTGGTTCTAACAGATGTAAAAGCTTGTTTTTATATTTAAATATCTACATATGCTAAGCTTATAAACAAAATATGTATTTATTTTTTACATAAATAAGTAAAGCCCTCACTATTTAATTATCTACACTATATTATTTGTTAAATTTTTAATTTTTGTTTTTTGACATTTGTTAAGACCAATTGTTGTTTTTGTAGATCTACCACCACCTTGTATGAAATCACCATAATTAGGATCGGTTTTGAATAAAGTTTAAAATTTATTCTTAAATTGTGATTCACAAGAACGAATAAAATGACAGCCGTAAGGCGGTTTATTCGAACAAATTCCAACACTTATTTTTCGGTATTTCAATGCTGTGAATTCACATGATGCTAATATGATACTCGTAAACGCTTTTAAATAATCATGTCTCTAGATTTTCTTAAAAACTACACACCACAATAAATAAAATTACTAGGCGGTAACAGTCTTAAATCATAAATAAATTCAAAACTAGTTTTGAATATTTATTTATTTGTTATTTGTTTAAATCATAAGAGTTTGAGTCTGTGCGCGTCGCGAGTAAATAATTAAAAGTCGTATACATATATTAATATTTATTTTAGAAATATTTAACAAAAAAATTCATTTAATTTGAGTTTTTTACTAGCTTAAGGAATTTTTTCCATATCAAGATTTATGACAGCGAGGGACTGACTCTTTTAAGTAATGGAAAATTTATAACCCAGTAAACAATGATTTAAAATATCCAAAACTTATGGTAACAATTTGGAGGAATATTTTAGTGGCAAAAGCTATGTATACTTAATTGTCCTTGTATTTCATGTTACCAATTTATTTATAATTCTCAAAGGTTTCTCAAATTTCACACATGATTTTAAACTTTTAGAAAATGGAGTTTTCTCAAACCCTAATTCAATAATCAATTGGAGAAAATTGTGTTTTCTCAATTTGATATTAATCTCATTCTCAAATCTAAAGACTAGCCTGACTTAAACAATTGCACAATAAACAGAAAGTCAAACATTGGAAAAATGATGATATTTACATAAAATTCTAAGGTTTCTCAAACCTAAACAGAGGGTAAACATAGACATTGACTTGTTTAGAGGTTTTCGTGATGATCCTTAGTAGTTTCTGATTATGAGGAAATTTTTAATGGAAAAAGCAATATTAACTGGCCCTCGTATATTATGTTTCTAATAACTAAAACCAATTTATTTATTATTATAAACAAATCCATTTGTAACGCATGAGTTATTTTTGTTTACCAAGTTAAATAAAAAGTAATTGCAACAATTATTAGCAATAAATGGATGGAACTTTATACTCCAAACATAATGGATATTTAAATGAATGAACATTTAATAATGAAGAATAAAATACAAAGTCTATTAAAATGGTCATGATTTTTTTTAAAAAAAAGACTTATTTGAAGTGTTCAATTGCACTGTGACCTGCTTTAATGTGGTTTAACAAAATAATTAACACATATTTACTCACAATAGAAATTTATTTATTTTATATTTTTTTATAACATTTCAAAGATTTGTTAATTAATTATAAGGTTCGTGAGAATGGTATGCAAAAACCTTTCATAAAAAATAATAAATTTTGCAAAAAAAAAAAACGCAATATTTGAAGGGCACATTTCATAATTAATTAAGCAATCATTTCTAATGTGCAATAAGAAAAATCCATTATAATTATGTATAAATCAGATATTTAGTTTAGTTTATGAGTAGATTTATTTATTTTATACAATATTTCTTATGAAATTTCCATGATTTGTTTATAATAATAAGGAAAAACCATTTATAAAAACAATAAAACTTGCTTAAAAAAAAAACGCAATATTTGAAGGTCTGATAGAAACAGACATTTAAAAATAAATTAAGTAAATATTTTAATTTTAAATAGGAAAATTCCATTAATTGTTTTAAACAATATTTAGCTTTATTTGCACAAATTTATTTCAAATTATTGTTAACACAAAACAAAAATTAGAAATCGTTTGAATTTAAGCTTAAGTTAAAGAAGCTTTTCAAACTGAAGTTTACATCGCATATAACTTTCACCATAAATTTTGTTAACTAAATTTAGGCTTGATCAGCAATTAACCAAAGTTTGACTTTAAACTCAGTTTAAATAGCTTAACTAACTGAAAGTCAAACTTTCAATATATGTATTACTTAACAATTTCATATAGTAGAATCTATTTCTACTCTTATAAATAGTCTGGTTATGTGTTAACTAATATTTAAACTGACAGTTTTCATACAAAAAATAATTTTAACCGACAGTATTAGCATTAGTTAACACATACATATATTTTTTTCCATTTTTAGATTTTATTTGGAAATTTTTTCAAAATTTAGCTTTAACCTTAAACTTGAATTGAAAACTAATATACATAAACAAATATAATAAAATACATATGTCAACAAATTCCAAATAGACATTTCAACATCTTCCGTATTACACGGATATTAATGTATAAATTCAAAATAGCTCAAGTACATATTTACTGAAATAAAGATCGATCAATTGAAAACTAAGGCACGTTTTTGTTCAACAAATAAATACGTAGACGCTTGAACCTTAAATGCAATAAGCCACAAAACAATATTATTTAAATACGTACAAATATTATTGTAAATCAATTATTTGTCACCATATGTACATATCGTTACCTTAATAAAGAAAGGCCCTAACTCTTAATTTTATTGTAAGGCCAGATTTTCGATTATTTCGATAAATTGTACGCTCATATATAATATTTAGCCAAAAAATCTCGACTTAAAAAAACCCATTTTAGGGCCTTTCTATATTAAGGTAACGATATGTTTATTAACTGTATTTTGTTTTTAAGGTTTAAGTTTAATCAAACAGAAAAAAATATTGCGTTTAAATCGTTGTACGTCATCAGGTCTCCCAAATGAAGAGGGTATTTTAAAAAAAGTTCGTCTATTAGCGGTAGACTAAAGTTAAAGTGCATGATAATTGCTTTATTTTGTGTGCCAGCAAAACAAATTTTAAATATTGACATTTTAGTTAAAAAAAAATAGTTTCTCAAATACGTAAATAAATCTAAAAACTCGTCACGTTCAGGGTAAAAACTGTTTATGGCAAAGAAACTTTAAAAAAAATCACAAAAAAAAAACAATGCATTTAGAACTTATTACAAAAAATTTAAGTGCATTTTTAATAATTAATAATAAATTATAAAATCACACTAAAATAATCAGACCCATTCCTGTTTAGTAGATTAAAATGCTTTGCATTTTAATAATGAGATACAATATTTCGGAAAAACACTAAATTTAATTCATTTAACACATTTTGTCACC
This sequence comes from Calliphora vomitoria, assembly GCA_942486065.2. Lineage (NCBI taxonomy): Eukaryota > Metazoa > Arthropoda > Insecta > Diptera > Calliphoridae > Calliphora > Calliphora vomitoria. The sequence continues at coordinate 33,520,623 of OW818031.2, read as the reverse complement.
TGTCTAATCTAAAGATAGCAGAACATAATTAACCAAGTGATTAAAAAAACTCAAATTAAAGGTCTCAATTTTTAAACAAAAAAATAAGAATTCTAAAATGTTTCTACAAAAAAACTAAGCTGCCCAACAGCCACTAATCCATCCATTTTATTGGATGCTGTTTGATCTTACAAAACACTTGTAAAAGTAGACAACGTCCAAAAAAAGTGTGTTAAATATATGCCATGTGTGACCTTACCTTTGGTCTCAAATAATTCTCAAAGTTAAAATTAAATTTGAATTTGTGGAAAAACTTGTGAAAATGTCGGTTTCTACATATTTATTATAAATTCACATTTGAAAGACATTTGTGAATAAGATTTGAGATTGAGAACAAAAGAGACAAAATCCTCATTTTGGTGGAAAAATTTGAAATCGTTCCTAAACGTTTGGAATGGTTTCTTCGGTATCAAAATAGTACTGTTTTCACCCTCAGAGTACTAAAATTTAAATCTTCAATTATTTGCTTATTAGTTTAACTAGTTTTATTCTATAGAAAACTCTGTTATATATAAAGTTTTCGGAAGAAAAAACTGTTATACAAACAATTCTCAATAGAAAAGCTGTTATATAGTCAATTTTTCATAGAAAAACTGTTATACAGAAAAATTGTTCTATAGAAAATCTGTCCACAAAACGTTCTACAGAAAAACTGTTATACAAAATGTTTCTATAGAAAAACAACTGTTATACCGGCAATTTTTCATAAGATAAACTGTTATACATGTAAATTTCTATAAAAAAAAAACTATTATACAAAATATGTTTTATAGATCAATAGAAAAAAGTGTTATACAGGTAATTTTCTTTAGAAAAAAACTGTTATACACTAAATATTCGATAGAAAAGCTGTTATACAGACATTTTCTGTAGAAAATACACAAAAAAATGCTTCTTTGTAATGAGTCTTGCATAACTCCTTCCATTTCAAACTAGCGAAAACGAAAGAAAAAAAGATTAACACGACATGAACAATGCAAATAATATAATGAGAATGCGAATAATATAATGTATATATCAAATTAATTCTGAAACGTTTAACATTTGTGACAGATTTTGGATTTAAATCATTCTCGAGCCATTTGTTTTTATAATTACAATTGAAATAATTGAAATTTTTTGTTTTTATATTTTGAGTATGAAGAAAAATTTTGAAATAGATTGTTAGAAATATAAATAGGGCGGAAACTCTTCTGTCAAAAACCTAAGTTGTGAGAATGTATTGTAGAACCATAGAGAAAATATACATAGAGCGGAAACTAGAAAAAAACTCAAACAAAAAAATTACTCAAAAATGTTACACATACGAGTGTTGTTTTTGTTTTCACATAGTTTTTATTACTAATACATTTTCACCACTTAGGTTTTTGACAACTGAGTTAGGTCTTTGACAGGAGAGTTTCCGATCTATGTGTATTTATCTATGGTTAGAACATCAAAGAAATTTGAAGTATATTCCTAGAGGGGAAAACTACAATAACACAGAACTACACAGAGAAAACAGATTCGTGATAGCAACCGAATTTGTTGCCAATCGAATGATTCTACCTTAGTGACCGAATTTTACAGTAGAAGAGGTAACAAAAATTTAGTTGCTGCAACCGAAATTCTTCTTTATACACTGACTTTCTGTTAATAGAACCCTAAAATTGTATGTGTGCAACCAAATCATTCAATTGGCAAAAATATTCGGTTACGTGACTGGATCTAAACATTTTACGTGAAAGAAACCTGTTGTCATATGAAAAGGGAAATTTACACCGCTTAGACGCACTGCAATTGAAAACTAAACTAACCCCAGCGAACTTACTGTTTAAAAAATTTGATTTAAATTGATACATTATTAGTCAAATAGATTCGTTAATTGGTATATGATCAACTTAAAATAAAACCTACTATTTTTTTTTTTGCAATCATGGAATACTTCCCCATTTCTTTTAGAATAGCTCTGCGAATAAATAAATTAATTATATTATTTAGAAAAAAATACATTTCTCTCATTTATCATTATAATAACAAAAAAAATATAAAAATAAGAAAACAGAAAGACAAATAGAAATAGAAAATAAAACAACAAAGAAATGTCATTATTTATTTAGACATTTTGAGAAACGTTCGCCTAAAGACATCGAACTCACTCATCTTTAACAATATACATACATAAAATACATATTTATTTGTTGGCGTTTTTTTTTATAAAAACACATATTGCAAAAATATTGCTTAAATTATTATTATTATTTTGTGTTCAAATATGTTTTATAGTTGCTATTTTGTATTTTCGTATTTCAATATTTTAACCTTGATTATGCTTTTTATTGGTATTTTTCGTGTTTACATGCCCAAATACTAACTCAACAAATAAAAAAAACTAAAAGAAGTCAATATTAAATTAAAAAAAAAAACGATAAATTTATTGCATCATTTTGTTTAACTTGGCATATTAATGAAGTCTTTAAAATAATAATAAATTGTACACACATTTATTTAAAGTCAAGTGTCTTTATTGTTGTTGTTGTTGTTGTTTATATAAAAGGGTTTCGTATATTTATTTAATTCATTTTGTTTTGTTTGGTAAATTTGTAAAGAATTGTTATCTATTGTTGATGATTTTTGTTAAAGAATTTTTTAAATTTATTTGACAGTCTTCAGGGTCTTGAATGAATACAAAATTTTATAAGAAATTAAAATAAAAATGTCCTCCAAAAAAAAAATGTTAAAAGAAGGTTAATATTTGTTAAAATGCGGAATTTAAAAGAATTAAAACATTACAAAAGTCATGATACTTTGAAGAAGTAGCAGAATACTTATTCTTCATGTTGATTAAGACAATCAATACAATATTTTTTTTACATACAATAAAATAATTTGGTGAGATTTATTTAATATCTTTATTATTTTCGATATTTCGATAATTATTATTATTTTATTGAAAAATTACTTAATCAGTAAAAGCAAGAATAATTCCCATTAACTTTTGTATACGTTTTATCAATTGAAAACGTAACGGAAATTAAATTTACTACATTTTGTTATCGTTAGGCAGGTTGTAAATCGATTGTAAATTATTACTCAAATTGATTTTAAATTCATTTCACGTTCATGTAATACTCAAAATTTCATTCATTTCGAAATCATATTTGAAAAACTAAATTTTTAAATTTCAATGGTTACCCAGCAAAAACTTTACTTACAAATAAGCCGAAAAATAAAAAAAAAAACTATAGTTTTATTAGTAAGGTTATAAGATATAAAGCAAAAAGTATTTCATAAATTCACGTGTAATCGAAAAAATGTTTATATTAAAAAAATTGGAGTTATCAGTTGCAAAATCATCTAATAAAATTAATTCGAAATAACCGTTTTGAAGTAAAAGGAGGATGCACGAAACGTGTCAACGTGTTGTAATAAGAGAATTCAATTGGAATAAAAACATTTTCGAAATAAAAGATATAAGTATAAAAATTCAAACGATTTTTTCGAAACAAATAACCAAGTAACTCCCCTGACTGAAATTTAACGAATTAAGAGATTAACGCTTTGGTGTACGAGGAAAAAACTCGAAATTTAAAAAAAATAAATAAATAAATTTTAAAATTAAATATTTAAATAAAAAGGATTTTAATACATAAATTTCGAAATAAAAAATTTAATTTTCGAAATTGAAAAACCTAATTTACGAAATTTAAAAATCAAATTTTCAAAATTTAAAAAATATATTTTCGAAATTTAAAATAAATACATTTTCGAAATTAAAAAATTTTAATTTATAATTAACAAAATTAGAAAAACAAATAATATCGAAATTGAAAATAAGAATTATTGAAATTCGAAAAATTAATTAATTTTGAAAATCAAAAAATAAAATTTAAGGAATTAATTATAGAAATTTCAAAAAAAATTTTTCGAAATTTTAAAAAATAATTTTCAAAATTTAAGAAAAATAATTTTCGAAATTAAAAAAAAAAATACATTTTCGAATCTAAAAAAATTCTTTCGAAATAAAGAAATTACCAAAATTTAAAAAGCAAATAATTTCAAAATTGAAAAAATAATTATTGAAATTCGAAAAGTTAATTAATTATGAAAATAAAAATTAAATTTAACTGGAAAAAAATTTAAGAACTAAATTTTCGAAATTTAAAAACATACATTTTCGAATCTAAAACTTAGAAAAAAAAACAAATAATTTCGAAATTAAAAAAAAATTGATAATAAAAAACACAAAATGTTTAAATTTCAAAATTAAACAATTTAAATCACCAACATTTTAAAAAATAAATTAATTTTCCTAATTTAAATATGAAATTTAATAGATATCATTTCTCGAAATTTAAATAAAAAACATTTTAAGATAAAACATAAAAAAACAAAAATTTTCGCAATTTTAAAATAACATTGTTAAGTGATTTTCATACAAGTGCCAATTGGCATTAAGTAATTTAACTTTTAGAACACATTTATAACAAAAAAAAAAAAAAAAAAACAAATTTTGAAAACAATGTTTAAATATTCATTGTTTCTTCTATCTTTATTTAATTAAAAATAGCAATGACCTTCCTTCTTCAAGACCCCGGCAATCGATTACATTGGATTCAATTTGTGATTGCAGGAAACTGCTTTTAAAGTGAATTATTAAATAGTTTCTTGAAACAGTGATTGCAGCAAACTGCCTTTAAAATAAAATACTAAAAAAAACTTTATTGAAACAAAATTAACGATAACATTTTTAAAAATCTTAAGGTGATTTATAATTCATTAACCTAGAGATTTTTTCGTGTTCCATACATACAGGATTTTTGAAATATTCGAAATTTAAAATAAATATATTTTCGAAATTTAAAATTAATAAATTTTCGAAATTAAAAAATTGTTTTAAAATTTGTATTTTTAGAACATTTTTTTTTAAATTAGATTTGCAAATGAAGTTTTGAATATCATGTTCAATGTTTAATCTTTATTTAATTAAAAATTGCAATGACCTTATTTTTTTCAAGACGTCGACAATCGATTGCATTGGATTCTATCAATGATTGCAGCAAACTGCCTTCAAATTGAAATACTAAAAAAAGAGTTTCTTGAAGCAGTGATAGCAGAAAATTGCCTTCAAAATAGAATATTAAAAAAGTGCTTCTTGAAACAAAACAAAATTAACGATAACACCTTTAATCATCTTAAATTGATTTTAAATTCCATAACTTAAAGATTTGTTCATGTTCCTACATAAAGGATTTTAGAAATATTTATACAAATAAATTTTCGAAATTTATAAAAAAATAATTTTTGAAATTTCAAGTAACTAAATATTCGAAATTTAAAAAAAAATATATATTTTCGAAATTGAAAATTGATAATTTTTTTAATTAAAAAATTTGTTTTAAAATTTGTATTTTTAGAACATTTTTTTAACAAAAAAAAGTAGATCAAGTTTTAAATATCATGTTCAATGTTTAATCTTTATTTAACATTTAGCTAAACATTGCAATGACCTTATTTTTTTCAAGACCTCGACAATCGATTGCATTGGATTCTATCAAAGAATGCAGCAAACTGCCTTCAAATTGAAATACTAAAAAAAGATTTTCTTGAAACAGTGATTGCAGCAAATTGCCTTCAAAATAGAATATTAAAAAAGTGTTTCTTGAAACAAAACAAAATTAACGATAACACCTTTAGACATCTTAAATTGATTTAAAATTCATTAACTTGTTTAAAGGTTTTTTCTCGTGTTTCTACATTCTAACTCTTTTAGAAACTGGGTTAATTTAAGTTTTTATATTATTTAATTAGTTATGAAAAGGTCAAAATGAATCATTTAGAAACCATTGATTATAAGGAAATTGTAGCGTATTGTTATAAGTCTTTCAAGGATTTTTTAATTGGACATTTTTGTTACAAATCTAACATGTATTTTCTTATTTCTAAATCTCAAGTTTATTAACGCGCTTCTTATACTTATTTTATTACCTTATTTTATTTTTAATCAAAAAAATGTTTAAACAAAATTATAATATCTTAGAATTAATTAATTTATTATGTTAATTTAAAAAAATCTAAGGGACATAAATAAATTAAGTTTTAATATTTGTATATATTAATATTAAATATCAATGAAAAATTCACAGAATTATTCATTAAGAAGAAAGAGATTAATAAATTCACCTAAAAATAATAAATCTAAAGGTACGTTTGCATTATGCAAATATTTAACTTTTATTACTATTATGTTTGCCATTGTTTGCTCTTACAAAAGCCATGTAGATCAAACAAAACATGTGATATAGATAATATTAACGTTTATATGGTAACATATTTAATGAAAGTACTTAAGTTTGTCTGACTTTATTGTTTTCTGGGCTGAACAATTCAAAATGTAAAGAATATTTCATAAGCTGAAAGTCTCCGATTCGAAAGAAAACATTTTCGAACTAAAATTTATAATTTCGAAATATAATACACAAATTTGAACGATTTTGTTTTCAAAACAAACTACAAATTAAAAAAAAAAAAAAATGAAATTAAAAAAAATAGAGATTCAATTTTTGATGTAAGAGGAGGATTAAAAAAAAAAATAAATACATTTTTGAAATTTTAAATACATAAAAATTTTGGGATAAAAAAAAAATTCGAAATTAAAATTTTTTTTGAAATTAAAAATATAAATTTTTGGTTTTAACAGCTTGCATAAACGTATTAAGCTTCTTCGTAGACTTGAGTAAAAAAAATTATTAAAATTACCAGGCATTTTTGTTAAGAAAAGCGAAAAAAAATCTTATGGGTCGATTAAGGATGGCAACCGAACTTCAGTTGCGTTGTTAGTTGCCTAAATGGTATTACAGATGGCAACTGACAGCTATCATTTCTGTTGCCAAATTGGCAATTAGAAATTTGTAGTGGCCATCTGGTAACGCAACTGAAGTTCGGTTGCCATCCATAATCGATCCAATATTCAAAAACGATTTTGCACAAGTCAACTAAACTGTGTATGGAGTGGCTTGCATTCTTACAGCTTTTAATTTTTACCACAACCAAAACCTAAAGATTAGCCGCAATGGTTCCAAAAATATAGGTTAAAATTAGCACAGTTCAATTGAAAATTGTTTAAAGTAACAATACAATAACAAAATTTGTATATACACTTTTCCAACTAATGAAAAGTACAGAGCTTGAGAAGCTTTTTGTACAAACTAAACTTGTGCAAAAATTACTGTCTACTTGTGTGTTGCACAAATGGCTTGATCTAAGTTGTGCAAGTAATTTGTATGGTCTATTTGGAATATTAAAGTAAAAAAAAACTGCATGTTAATGTAACTGGCCTCTTTAAAATAAAGTGAACCGACCGACAACAAACCCCGACGAACAAGTCACGTAACTAGTTCGTTGTCACTTTCCTTCCTCTAGGATAACTTAAGGTACATTCACATACAAAATAATGTTTATTTGATCTTACGTGATTTATTTAAGAATGATCTTCTACTATGATCTTTTCTAAATAAAGTAAAGCTTAAATGAAATATATATTTGTTCCAAGGAAATGGAAATATTGATTTTGTAGGGTTATTTGGGGACCATTTTCCTAGTTATGCGTTTTATAATTTTATTTGATCATACATGTCTTATTTAAGAATATCCTTCTACTATGATCTCTGCTAAATAAATTAAATATTTGGTCAATTCACAAGGTCTCTTCTTATCAGTCATATTGTCATAATGTCCTAATATATCACGACTCGCCGGCTCGCTTTAACCGACTCTTAGGCATTCAGCGTTGGTCTCTGCTGTTTGGTTACGATAACACAATAAACATAGCATAGAAACTATTATTATTTTAGGACATTTTTTGCTTGAAAAGCAATAAAAACCATTGTAAAATATTAGAACATTATGACAATATGACATGATAAGAGACCTTGTGAATTGACCAATTGTTTAAAATCTTGTTTTAAATGAAAATATTGATTTGTTATGTTTAGATAAATTGTATAGTAATTCAAATTGATATTACATTAACAAATTTCATAAACCAATCACCTGGTCAGTACTTTCATTTCATGGCATTTAACAAGTTAAGTGTAATGGAAAAGCCATCATTAATGAATTGAAGCGGAAAATGAGTGGGAGGTATATTTGTTTTCATATTGCAGCAACCACAAAAATAGATGAAAAAATTATAAAAAAACCCCCAAAGAAAGAAGGAAAGAAAATACATATTTAAATTTTGCAATTCAGTGACTCAAAGAAAGCAGAAAAGTGGTAGACTTAAGATTTCCTGTTTATTTGGACAGAAAAAAGAAATACAATTGCAAAATAAAAAAATCCACACAACAGACACAAGAAAATTCGTAAAAGTGAAAGTAAATTTAAGATGAAAAGCGCCAACTTTATACAAAAAAAAAAAAAAAAAAAACATTTTGCACTAATTCGAGCTAAAAATACTCTACACACAATTGTTCTTCATTTTATAGCAAGTAAAAAAATTTAATTTAAATATCTTTTATTATGTACTACTATATATATTTTGTAATTTCTTTTTTTTAGATATTTTTAACACCAAAACTCACTTTTATATATTTTATGTAACTTTTATTATATTTTTTTGTGCGATTATTACTACAACACTGAATGTGTTAATTGTATTACGTTTGTTGCTTTTTTTTTTGTATTGTTATTATTTGGCTAAGTAAGTAACTCTTATTTAAAACTTGAGTTACTTTTTTTGTTTTTCTTTATTTTTTAAAATATAATTTTTTTTATTACTTTTTATCCACTTTTATTTAAAGCTTGTTAATTTGTTGAAGTTTCTAGCCAAACTAAATGAATTTAGGTAAATGAATAAATATTTAAAAAAAAATCTACTTCAACTCAACCATCCCATCAGCAGCACTCTTTAACAACAGCGCCACACTGAAATACAGGCTTAAATAATAAAAAAATAATAAAAAATAAAAGCACACTGTTAACAACACTCATGTATTTTTACAGTGTATAGAAAAACTACACTTCAAAAAACACTCAGCTATCTGGTATAAGTATATATATATACATATGTGTACGTGAGTATGTGTGAGCATGAGTGTTAACTTAAATTTTAACAAAAAGAGCGTTTGTATTTTAGTGTTAACACAGAGTGCTTGTATTTATGAGTGAGTGTTTGGCTAAAACGAAACAAATACTGGAGTTTTTACTACAAACAAAAACATTTATAAGTTAATATGTAATTACTTTTTTTAATATCTTAAAATAAAAATCCTAAAGGAATCAAAATTATAAACCACGTAGTAGCTTTTTAATTTGAGATCTCTACTGATGACCATATTTGTATTAAATATGTTAAGGGTGCACTGTGGTAGTACAACATAAAATATAAAGATTTATTTAACATTTGTTTGCTTTTTAATAAATAAATAAAATATTATCTTAAATATTTACAAAAATCGTTAATGAAAATGGTTAATTTAACAATTAAATAATTGGTCAATTCACAAGGTCTCTTATCAGTCATATTGTCATAATGTCCTAATATATCACAACTCGGCGGCTCGGCTTAACCGACTCTTAGGCATTTGGCGTTGCGCTCTGCTGGTTCGTTACGATAACACAATAAACGTAGCATAGAAATTAGTATTATTTTAGGACATTTTTTGCTTGAAAAGCAAAGAATTTCTTCAGGAAAATTGTATCGGAAACAGCTACATCCATATCTACAATAGTAAGACTAGCTCTCCTGCGAAATCCACCTGGTCGTTTTGTAAGTTGTTGGACTCCAGATATTTAACAAGTTGCTTGTTTACCATAGATAGATTTGAAGTGGTGTGTACTATAAGAAGTACACTTCCACTCGGAGACCCATATATGGATCATATGGGTCTCCGAGTGGAAGTGTGATACCCTATAGAAATATAACTAGGTGTAAACTAGATGTGAAGACAAGACATAAAATTGGAAATGAAACAAGTCAGGTGTAAAGTAAAAAACCCAGTCCAAAAAGGACAGGAAATAAGTATGGACTGGAATTCTCAGAGTCCCGTTTCCATTTCCCTGATAGAGCTTAATGGATTTCCTAGCTCATATCTAGCTATAGCTTCCAGTTCATCATGGAATCTATCTCTTAGCCATTTTTGTTTGACACCGTGTAATAAAGGACAGTTACACAGAATACGTTCCACTGTTTCAACCTACGGAAGTTCTGTTCATATCCCATTTACCAATGAAGGCTCCAATTGAACAGTGCCTGGTTATCACTCCTACTAATGACCTGAGATATTTCCTATCAAACCCAATTAGTATTCTGGTTGCCTTTGTATCCAATTCTGGCCAAATAACCCAGGACACCCTGCAATCCGTCCTACTACACCAGGATTGGTTCGTAGAGTCTCGAAATATTTCGATGATCAACCTATTGTAGTGGCATATAGCCACTCCCAGTCCGTAATAATATAGTCCAGATCTGAACCCTGTCTGGCCAGTTCATCTGCTATCTCATTTCCCTGTACAGATTGTGTTTAGTTCCAATAACGCTTCTAGAGTCCTCTTACAGTTCAGGACTATGTTGTGCTGCCTAACTAGGACTAGTGCTGCCTAACTATCTACATAAATTGTCACTACAGACCCCTCTGCGAGCTGTGCCCTTATCAAATCCGTGGCTTTCCAGATCGCTAGGATCTCTGCCTGGAAAACGCTGCATTCGTCTGGGAGTCTTTATGACACTTTGAGGATTTCATTAAGTCTGGCTCCAGCGCCAGATTCCATTTTGGACCCATCAGTGAAAACTACACCCCGTTCAAACAGCTGTTCTGATCCAATCCACTCGTCCTTAGTTGGAAACTCAGTTGGGGTGAAATACCAAAGTCTAAAGTCGTTACCCTATTGTCCAAAATCACACTAGGGATACTAGCCTGACCAATTAGACCTACCTCATACAAAATGTTCGTGTGACCTACCCGCTATGGTCTTACCAGAGAAGACTCAAAGACTCTTAGCAAGTTCCTAGCCGCCAAACTTGCCATAGTCCACAGTATGTTAAGGATTATATCCAATGCTGTACCAGGTATGCGAATGGAAGTACATCTCTGGACTTTACTGAGTATCATCCTATAACTATTTTTTCTCATTGCCTCACAGCAAATCGTTACTCTCCAAAACTTAGAAAAGTGACTAACAAATTCCAATTGTGGGATAATTTTTATGAATCTCCATTTTTAGAAATTGGCGCTGCATTGGGAGGATGTAAATTACTGCGACTTACGAGAGGTTCAAAAACCTCAATTTGTAATGAGGAAATAGGTTCGGAGTGTTTTACTGGTGAAGTATGTCATGTAAGTTTGTACAATCAACTTAAAGTTAAGTTTAAGATTACAAAGTTCGGAAATCGAAAGAAGGTGAAAATGTTATAATGATCCGAATTTCCGAGTTATCCAAAAACATCGACTTCATACTTATGTTGAATATATATCTTGAATATCTGTTGAAATATGATTTGAATGAATAACAACTGTTCATCTTAACATAATCTAAATCCAATATTTTACTGCCAATAAAGTTTCAAATTTAAGTAACAGCAAAAAAAGTCTTCGAGCATAGTATTTTTAATAGTTTATTAAACTTTTATTTTTTTATTGCACCTGCAATAATTTATTGTCACTCAATCTATCTGTAGCAAAATGTATAATATTTTAATACACTGTTGAGGTTTTTATGTATGAGTGTAAGTCCACGACTTTCAGGTCAACTACTACCGTTTGTCTAACACGTAACTTCCCTACAACGTCATTTTTATTTTCTTTTCTTGTAGTTTTCTCTTGTATGTTTTGGCCCCTTCAAATGCTGACTCTGGTTAAAAATATTTTAGACTACATCAGAAATAGAAACAACAAAACTTAGTCATTCAGGCCAATTTTGAATGAATATGTTTATGTTGAAGTTATTGTTGTTGTTGTTGTTGATATTGCTGTTGTAGAGCAGAGTATTATTAGCCTTTGGGAATTACAACATTTGGTTTGGTTGGCTTGACTTGGTTCAGTTAAAAATGTTGTTGTCTTTAATTTAAATTTTTGTTGGTTTGTAATTATTTTATGGTTTTTAAAAATAGTAAATGTGAGAGTAATTTTGTTTTTCCTATTGACATGAAATGTTTAAAAATATACCAACCATATTTATGTTTATGATTGGTAGTAGAGGTAGTGGTAATGATAGCTATGTAGTATTATTAACTATTTTTAAATATATTTGTATAAAGTGAATGAATTAGTGGAGGTGGGGAGTTTATGTCGCAACTGCAATTACGAGTATATTTCATTTGATTTCTTTTTTTTTATAAATATTTTTTGGGAGTTATTTTTTTTATTTTTCAGATGGGGAAATTGATAACAGTTTTAATAATTTATAAACTTTTGAGTTTTGAAAATCCATTTAAGTTTTATAATTTATTTCATTTTTGTATTTAAAATGTAATTATTCTTGCATTTCATAAATAAGTATCATATAATCAATATTTAAATGGTTTAATTTATTTATTTGTAAATAATTATAATTATTATACAGTTCAGTGATTAGCAGTGTTCTCTAGTTATCCAACGGAATCTATATTAAAAATATTAATAAAGAATCACGCCATAAAAGCTTAATACAGAGAGATTAAATTTGAGGTTATGAAGTGAATTTGCTTTCAAATGATGAAATGTCAAGAATTGAGTTGTCATCCTTTGACATTTATTTTGTACATAATTGGAAATTTTTGAAAGACCGGATTTACGTAAACAAACCACAAACAACTGGTATTATGAAATTCCGCGTATCATTGACGAATGATAAACGAAGTGGGTTTTCAAAATGTGGTTCAAAATTAAGTTAAATGAGTGGACGACTGCCTAGATATGGACATTTGGCCGGCATTATATTTCTACTTTAAGCCGAATTTTCCCAAAAAAGTAAGCTTTTAAGCCAATTTACTTCATAACCCAAAATTTTTCCACCATTTACAAAGATTACTTCTTATGTATTGGTAAAAAACAAATATTTGTTACAAAAAATTGCTGTATTGTTTTTAAGAGTTTACTTAGAGGAAAATAACTCCAAAACGAGTGTTTTAAACCCTCAAGCGCTTCCTGAGTCCCAGAAACACGTGAACTAACAAATTTGTTTTGATGTGTTCAAATATAAGGAAGACATTTATTTTTACATTTTGACCCATCAAGGTTTGAGTATTTTTCATAATTACACTTTTGCATGCGTTTGAATCAATTATCGAATTATTTTTTTCATTTCGAAGGAGTACATAACTCCAAAACATACAATTTGTTATTGACTTGAGGGATTAATAAAAATAAATGGTAGCAAATCAGGGATATATTATTTCATACAGATTATTATTATTATTAGTGAGGCTCTACGCACTACGACCCATAGATATTTTGTGTAGCCTTTGTACGTAGCCTAACAGATTTAGGCTACGTACAAAGCCAAGTATTCTATTTGGAGAGAGATCAATTACGTCCCCCAGGGCCATTGGTGATACTTTAAACCACAGTGTCCGGTGAATAATCCACTAAGTATCCTCAAGTCACACTTTCCGAGCGAAAGCAACGACTGGGATCTACGTCTGGATAGGGTAATGAATCGTTTAGACTGTCTTAGTCCTGGTATATTACCCCAAAAACGGGCAAATTCCGATTCAACCCAGGAACGAATGCGTTCCATAGTATATCACTGAAGGATGCCAAAGAACGGTTCAGGTCCTATAAACGAGCGTCGTGCGCCCCTGTTGGCAAGACAATCCGCACGTTCATTACCAGCATGACCTTCATGGCCAGGTACCCAGCACAATGTAAGTTCATTGTGTTCATTCCAGGATGTCCAGCAGTCCATAACAACACCAAACCTCACTTCATATGATGATAATGCTCTAAGAGCAGCCTGACTGTGAGACATAACAAATATTTTATTATTCCTAGATCTCCTTCTTAAACATTTATTGGAGCATATAAGAATGGCGTTAATCTCCGCCTGAAATATTGATGGGAATGTACCCATTGGGATACCCCTTTGAAAATTGGGTCCATAGATACCAGCCTCAGTGTCACCATTAGTCTGTTTGGAACCATCAGTAAACCATACTTGATCGGCATTATTCTGCCACCATGTCTGAATTAACCATTCGTCCCTTTCAGGTATAAGGACCTTGAACTTCCTATCTAACACCAGAGTTGGTGTAATATGGTCCGATATTGCAATACTAGGATCATTTTCAACGATGCCTAGAATGCGCATGTGCCCAACCAGATCTCCCGGCATTACACGGGATATCCCCGGTAGTCAAGATGCACCCTATAGGCCTTCATCCATTGGGATGTGAAGGATTGCTAACAGAGCATGAGTGGGACAGGTTCTCATGGACCCGGATTTGTATCTTTTAGAGGTTAAAAAAACAAACAAAGAAATCATCTTAATGACCTTACAACAAACAATTAATTAGTTGTTATAGAATACAGATGTTTTTGTTTGAAGATTACATTTTTTAGCAAAAGTAAAATGGTGCGCTTCTGTCAACTTGCCAAGCTTTATTATATGCCCGAATTTCACTATATGTCCCAAAATCATCCTGCACTACCATTGTTTTCTGTAACAACAAACTATTTCAAACGACTTTGACGAAATTCATTATGAAACTAACGAAAACCATGATTGGGATCAGATTGAAAATTACAAATATGGAAGTATTGTTTCGTAAAGAAGAAATTTTTTTACGCAGAAATTGAAAATACTGATCTATGTTCTACTTGAGATAACAGTCGACTTCAGGTCGTAATATACCAAATGCCTGGTTAGCTTTCGAGATTCGGTAGGCTATTACATTACTGCTGCCACTACTTTTTGTTAGAATACTGTCGAGGTAACAGAATGTACTAACTTCTTCCAGCTCTACATTTTGTATTTTAAATTCAGTGATGTTAGAAGTGTTGCAGCCAACAACCTACTTTTAAAGCTTTGGTTAAATAGTTTTAGGACATTTCCTCTTTTTCAGCAGGCATAGTATGAATTGGTTAACTCCAGGTGTAAAACCAACTGTTTTTATTGCTCAGTCGATCAGAGCAAGAGACGCGATACTGGCGGGACGAATCTACTTATTATATTCCGTCGCGAACAGATAAGATTAATGGTTTCAACTATTGCAGGATATTTCATCATTAGAACACATGCTATGAGACTTGTTCAATGATTACTGTGGAAGTTGTCATAACGAGGAAAAGACAGTGTCACATTTATTCTGTCATTTCCCGGTCTTGGTCAATATGAGGGAGCATATAGTTGGCGTCCCCTTTCGCTCGTGCTAGAGTAGTTTTCCAGGATAAATCTTAGATACATATACATACTCCTTCCTCAGAGAATCAATTTGGTTCACTATGTAAACAAGGTGGTACGATTGACAGACTCTATGAGTATCACAAAGGGATCAGTTTTTGATGGACCTAATTTAACTGCTTGCAGAGTGCCTCCCCACGGAACGTAACCCAAGTGACGAAACAAACTCTATTCCTGTTCTACCCAGCTTTGCCCAACACAAGAGAGCGAATACTAGGAGCCCTCTATATGTAATGTTTTGAAAAGCTACCAAGCTGAAATCTTAACTCATCCGTAAATCGAATCGAGGAAAGCACACACTGTTCTGGAGTAATTAAATCATAATTAATTTTTTTTTTTCAAAATGAAGGTTTCATGTCATAAAAATATCACATCGCAATATATATTAATTCCGTACGTCTGAGTCACGATAGCACCTAAACAAGACGACCTAGGAGTTGAAAATATAGGACCTAAGCCCTAAAATAAAACTCAGAGGTTTTATTGCCGCAAATATTACTTAATGTTAAAAAATCTTTAGCCAAAAATGGAAAGAATCGGATGAACAAAAATCATGTTTTACTGCTTTAAAATGCATTACTGTGAAAAAACTACTTATAACTAGTAAGTCATTAAAAATAATCCATACTTTTTTAAGTAGTCCACCTTATGTTTAAAAATTTGTATCTTTTAGAGGTTAAAAAAAAACAAACAAAGAAGTCATCTTAATGACCTTACAGCAAACAATTAATAAGTTGTTATAGAATTTTTAAAACTATTGTAAACAAGTTTTTACAACAAATTTATAAATAAACAAAATACTTGTAAAATAAACAACACAACATAAATAAGCCAAAAAATATTTAAAAAAAAAACCCAACTAACCAGTCTGTAATATAGTTACAGTTAAGTTTAAATTTAAGTTCAAAATTCTTTGGATGAAAATGCACACCATAACTCAGCTTTATTAATAATTTTACAAATCAAGAGAAAAATAAAACAAAACAAAAAATTAACTCAATTTAGCTTTTAACAGTAACAAAACAAGCGCCAATTAAAAAGTCAACACAAAAAACCTTTACGTTAACACTCACACATTTACACAAAGTTTAAATTTAAAGAAAAAAAATATAAAAAACCAACGATCATGGCCTTCAAAAGTTTGGAAAAAAGCCATAGACTAGAGTGTTGGTTTTGGTTTCACTAAGAAACCTAAAATTTAAAATAAGATCAAAGAAGAAAACAAAATTGTGCAAGTGCACATGCGCATGCGTACAAACACGCCACTGTTTTGAGTCATAAAATTCATACAAAGTACACTCATCCAACAACAACATATTGCAAGCTTAAAACTATAGACTTACAGACGGAGGTATGGACGGGCAAACGAACGGTCTAGTACAAAATAACAACGTGGGCTTATGTAGCGACGAATGGATTTTTATTTTAAATTTATTTACAACTTCCAAAATAAAAACAATTTATAAAAAAAACTAAAAAAAACAGCAACTGAAACTTTTTAAATGACCTCCTGAGCGGTCACTAGTCTTTTTTTTCTAGTACATATTTAAAATTATTGATGTATGATACGATACGGGCAGTCGTTATTACTATGATAGTACGGTACTAAATTCGTTTAGTAACAATTTATTTTATGGACAACAACAAAATAATGTTGATTTTTTTTTGTTATTTTTTAAACTGTTGCAATATTACGTTGTTATTATTTTTTGTAAATTTGTAATAAAACATATTTGTTGTTTAATACAGTTGATTGTAATTTACAAAAAAAAACACAACATTTTTAAATGTTCGAGATAGAACAAGAAGTAAGTTTTTATAAAATCACGTAATATATAATAACTTCTAAAATTGTCTCAATCTAGATTCTAGAAATGTATTAAATAAAAGATTTTATCATTATCACTCTCGAAATGGACCATTCTTTATTAGATTAAAGCATTAATTTCCAATGAATTCATAAACTTAGTTCCTTAGTACTTCCTAGGTATTGAGTTCATTTCTTTGATAATTCATGCTTTAAAGAATTAATTTCTTAATAAAGCATTAAATTTTTCGTTAAATAAAATCAGAAATTCTTACGATTTTTGGACTTTTAAGCTCTTTGGTGTTAAATTTTGTGCTTGACATACAACTATTGTAGTTTTCTATTGTTGTCCAATTTTAGCTTCAATCGTAGGTATTTTTATACTCCAATATTAGCTTCAATCGTAGGTTTGAATTAGATTTGAATTAACAAAATTTCAATCATACAAAGTATGAATGTTTTTGTTATATGTAAATTATAATTATTTTATGAATTAGTTCAACTATGAATAAATGCTATTCAAATAAATACCTTTAAATGAAGCTAAAGATTAACCCCCATATGCATAAAAAAATTTTACTTTTTTCAAAGGTATATGAAACAAATTTTATATGGAAATTTTGTTTTATAAACCTTTTATAAATTTAAAATTTGTTTATGCATATGGGGGTAAGTGTTTTGAGAATGGTTTTATGGAATGAATAGCTGTTTTTATACCCTACACCACCATGGTGGGGAGGGTATATTGGATTTGTGCAGATGTTTGTAACGCTCAAAAATAACACCCACCTTAAAGTATACCGATCGACTCAGAATCACTTTCTGAGTCGATTAAACTTTGTGCGCAGAGTACAGGTCGCAATTTTGAAGATATTTCGATAAAATTTGGTACATATAATTTTTTCGGCCTAAGGACCAAGCCTATTGAAATTGCCTGAAATCGGTCCATTATTTCATCTAACCCCCATACAAATGTACTCCCGAAATTGGACTTTATCGGTCATAAATGTTTAATTTATATATGTATCTTCACAAGTTTTTCTCTAAATAAGTTTTATATATACAGAATTCATGTCACCAAATTTTATGATGATCGGTCCATAATTAATCACTTTAACGATCATAAATCTCCTAAAAATGTTGGTATACACATAAAATGCAACATAAATAACTTTCATATAGACATTAATCACACTACCTAATTTCATGGTGATCGGTCCATAATTGGTCATAGCTCCCATAGAAGGCCCACTCCCGAAAATCGCTCACGAATATAAATTATTGAAATTTTGAAAGAAAAATGTTTTTGCTCATTTCTTATTGTAGGGTATTATATGGTCGGGCTTTTTTTATTTTGAGTTATGATTTTTATTGAATTAATTAATTCGAAGCTTTGTTTAGGGGTATATAAGATTCGACATAAACGAATATAGCATGCTTACTTGTGTTTTAATATGTTTATATCATAGCAACAATGAAAAGACCCCAAATAGTTTATGATTGCTCATGCTTTCTTTCTACATTACAATTAACTCTCCAAACGAAGGTGATGAATAAGTTCACCAGAAAACTTAGGGATCAAAGGATTAACAGCTACAAAAAATTAGCTATAGGTGATTTCAAAAAGGCGAACAGGGCATCATGATTATCGTGCTGTTAGTCCATCGATGTTATCAAAGAGCTAACAAGGTTCCGCCATGTTTTATCCAAATACCGGGTATATTTAAAGCGAGGATGGCTCATGGACATAATATAGGTCGGAGAACATTGCACTGCTGATGTAAACACATTTTCTTGTCTGTATGATGACAGTATACGTGGCCGAGAATCAAGTCAACACATCGTAAACGGTCCAGGTCATATAGTTAGTAGTGTTAGTAGTGAAACAAAAAGTCTACTATTCGACTATTTCGTATTTTTCTATTTATGAAAAGTCGACGTTTTTTTTTACATTTTAACCTTTTTATTGATGAGAAAAAAGCGTATTTTTAAATTTCTACACAAAACTTAAAAATAAAAATCTACTTTTTTTAAAAAAATGTCGATTGATCAATCGATTTATATAGCTTTTGAATAGTTAGGTCAATAGGGGAAATTGTAGGGTATCCATTCGAATAATGATCGCTCGATTAATCCAACAATTTCTTAGGAATAATTATTCGAAGAATTCAAAAAATACCATTTTCGAATAACGAATAATTCTAAAAATTTTATGAAGATTAATCGAATGAAACGAATAAATTTTTTGGTTTTAATTTATCATGTTTTTTTTTAATGTTTCAAAATGTTTTTGTGTCATCTTAGAATTTATTTAAAAGCAGTAATTGTAGGGTCCGGGTCATGGAGAAATATACATAGAGCGGAAACTCTCCTGTCAAAGACCTAACTCAGTTGTCAAAAACCTAAGTTCTAAGAATGAATTAGTAAAAAAAAATGCAAAAATATAGTGGTGAACTATTGACAGACTCGAAATTATGTATTAAACACGCTAAACGTGGGCGTAGTGATACATTTTTTGTTTAAATAAATAATACTAATAAAAACGTTACCATAAAAAATTAAGTATTATTGAAATGATGGTGAATGTTATATTGAAAATGCAAAACATTGACATTGATGAAATAGGCTAATAGCATAATCTTAAAATGTATATACTTTATTTTAAAAAAATATTATTCTATTAATTTTAAACATGTAATAGAATTATTCACCATCAATTTCGTTTTTGAGGTATGAGAAACCGCGGTTTCGGTTTTAACTCAAAGCGGAATTCTAGTTTTAAGGACACAAACTCTTTAAATAATTATGTGAAATATCACATTAATAAAAAAGTGGCGAAAATGTACCAATAATAATCGATCCGACGTTCTTCAAACGATAATGACTTACGAGTTGTTTTTCAATTCTGCCATATTTTGCAACTGGACAAATATTTTCCCTTAATTGTGACCTGATTTAGACAATACTGAGCCGCATGTCATACACAATAACAAACCATTCAATTGCCGCCGCATGAATTATTTACTGGTCATGTAAATTCGCATTTTGATGGTCATAACTGTCCGCTTTGAAATAATCCTTCAGAAATATTTCACAACATACACTCATTACATATTGGTAGATATTGTTCAAAGATAAATTAGTTTATTTTGTTAAGATGTATGTACGTATAAAGATTACAATCAATATTTTAAGTATTTTATTATGAATTGCATGAATAGTGAGTGCCGTTGTGTTAAAAGTAGAGCCACAATAACGACGTTTATCGCACAATAAAGTGCATACCAATAAATAAAACAATTGATTTTTTATGTTCTTACGGAAGTTTTGTACATTTTATGGGATTGCATATTGCATGAAAATTACGTGAAGAATATAAAAGTGATAAATGTGTGGCAATATTTAAAAAAATTTACAATGCCCTTCAATATAAACAAGTAAGAGTGCTATGATCGGCTATGCCGAATCTTATATACCCTTCACCTTTTTTGTGGATACATTAATTGTCCACTTTCAGCGTATAGCATCCTAAATATATCAACAAAACTTTTAAAAATTTTACATTTAATTGCTGACGAACAGATTATATTGTAGAAGTTACAAACGAAGTGACAATCTTATATATACCCTTCTCACGAAGGTGAAGGGTATAAAAACAACAACGCCAAACGAAACGAAACAACAACAAAAAAAAAAAACAAAATACGCATACCAATCAAGCCAACACTCATCCAAACATACATTTTTTTGCTTTTTTGTCAAAGCATGCAATAAATTTTATTTTTTACATGAAATTTTCAGAGGTTGTCTCGGATTTTTATAGAAAACTTCTCGAAACCATGTATGACAGAATTACTGAAGATTTGGATCCCGAAGATATCTGGGGTCTTCAGAAAATTGATTTCAACAGATAGACAGATGGACATGGCTAAATCGACTCCGCTATCTATAAGGATCCAGAATATATATACTTTATGGGGTCGGAAAATTATATTGTGGAAATTACAAACGGAATGACAAACTTATATATACCCTTCTCACGAAGGTGAAGGGTATAAAAAAGTATGGGTGACGTTTAATTATACTAGTTTACAAGGTTTTTCTTGATGATGTGAAACATATTTGGGTTTGTTATTTTAAACCGTCTAACTTCAGGGAAATTTAAAAAAAAAAAACGTGATTCATGATCCATGATTTCTACTATGGAAAATACTAAAAATAACATTAAAATTAAAACAAAAAATTAAAAATGAACAGTGTTATTTCATCTAAATATTTCCAATTGCCTCCTACAATAGTCTCCTAGTACATGATGGTCCCAAAAACCTTGTTAATTTCGGGCAAATGCGACAATCGTCTCTTCTAAACTACTGGTCAGACTGAAAAATTATGTACAAACAAAACGTACGAGAGGACATCTGCTTTCAGTAAATTATTTTTGTGACCACAAGGTGAGATACAGGGAGGTAAAGTTTACCATCTCTAATGTGCAAAGCTTTGTAGAGTTCGTAACTTGTACAAATACAGAGAGACATTAAATTAATTTTCTTTTTTTATCTCTTATACTTTAGATGATATTTAAGTTTAAATTTTTATCTTGACTTTATTTTGTTTTTTGCAAATATCTTTCGTAATAGTATTCACTAATGTTTCTAAAAACATCTTCTTATTTCTAATTAACTCCAAATTAATAATAACAAAAAAAATTAAACATTTATTAACTATACATATAACGTATGTCAAATACGTTTTATTTTTCAAACTTTATTTATAAACTCGAATAATCTCAATAAAGTTTGCATTAAAATTCAATGTTAAAGGGAAAATATTTATGATTTTGGGCTTTAACTAAATTAAAAGGCACCAAACGTTCACCGGTATGGAAAGTATCCATAATGGCAATATCTTCGGCAGACAATTTAAAATCAAAAATATTAAAATTCTCGGCAATGCGCTGGGGATTGGAGGACTTTGGAATTGGTATAACACCAATATCAACCTGATAAAAAAAAAAAAAAAAAAAAACGATTGTAACACAAAAAAATATATAGAAATCTAATACCAATGTACTAACCAAATAACGCAAAACAATTTGAGCAGGGGTCTTTTTATATTTCTCAGCCAAGGCCTTAGTTTTTGGCGAGAAATAAAATTCTGGTTTATTTTCCGCCGGTTTAGGACGTCCCAGGGGCGAGTAAGCGGTCAAAGTAATATCACGTTCTTTACAGAACTGAGTCAATTTACGTTGATTCAGGGCAGGCGAACATTCGACTTGATTAGTAACTGGTTTTATTTCACAATTATCCAAAATACGTTGCAATTGTTGGCTATTGAAATTGGAAACACCAATGCTACGCACTAGGCCCAATTTAACCAATTTCTCCATGGCCTTGTAGGTATCCAAATAATCAACATCGCTGCAATGGGGGAATTCAAACAGCTGATAAAAAATCATTTAAAATCAAAGAAGGGTCTTTGCCTACCTCAATTGTAAAGTGCCAGCCTCATCTTTGGGCAATAAAGATTCTTCGTTGACGAATTTGTAGCCTACCGGGAGATGCATTAAATATAGATCTATATAATCCAAACCCAATAATTGCAATTGTTTGCGACAAGCCCCCTCCACACGTTCGGGTTCGTGGTGTATATTCCATAACTTGAATTTTTGTGTCCATAATTTAGAGCATTTATAATAAAAATGTATATATTGACTTACCTTGGTGACTAAGAATATTTCCTCTCTTTTAACTACACCCTCAGCTATTTTATCCCTAATAGCTTTGCCAACTTCTGCTTCATTTTGATAGAAATAGGCAGTATCTATATGACGATAACCCACATCTATGGCATGCTTAACAGCAATTTCTCCTTCGTTGTTTTTGGACTGGAATTATACAAATTTTAAACATTAGTAAAGAAAATAAATTTGTTTTTAAATTTTTTTTAAAAAAAGCAAGAATTGAAAATTATTTTTGAAAAATAATATTTTTGTAGAGAAGATTTTCTCAAAATGTTCCTTTTTCAAAATGCTATTTCAAAAATACACAGATTACACAGAAATGAATCACCTGGTTTTAGTAATATAACAATAGAAAACAAACAAAAGAAAATGTCAAAATGGTTGAGGTTTGGAAAGAGGGACAGATATATATCACAATCCTTGCCTATTGAAAATTGTATTCTTTCTCTTGCTATGCAAACTACAACCATTGAAAAGTGGTTGTACAACGTCAAAATAACCATACAGTTCGATATTACTATTTTGAGAACTGTCATTTGTTTCATATCTGTAATAATCTGTGCAAAAATACTTGTGTAATAAAAAAAGTTTATAAAAAACTAAATTGAAAAAATAATTGTTGTTCATCTGTTGTCGAAAGTTCTATTCTGAAAGTTGTTGAACAAAATTTTAATTATTTCGGAGACCCCCTTTAGATTCTGCATCAAAATCTGCTAATTGTGACTATTGCACTACTGATGGAATTTAAATTTGCGAACTTTCAACGCAGCAACCAATCTTCACATTTTAATTTAAAATAATCGTAATATCAACGCAATTATCGTTCTAAGTAGATATAAAAGACAAAAATTGGTTAAAAAATTTTAAAGTTATAACAAATTCTCCAGCCGTTAAAAACGAAATATTGGAAAAAATTTACATATTTTTAGAAATATTGTAATAAAAGCATATTTTTACTTTAAATATATCCATACATATTTGCGCGTATACGAGTTTTTGTCTTCGTAGGATAGCGTAAACCTATTTGCAAGTATGTATGAGTAAAAACGTTAAATTTGTTTAACCAATTTCAATTTTATAAAATTTTGATAAAAAAATTTCAGAATATGTCAATACCTTTTATAGTCAGCTTTGAATTCTGCGAATTTCGAAAAAAAAAAACAAAAATTTTTTTTCAATATTTTAGCGAATAAGCCCAATTTCTTTACTGTTATGAATTTTAAATAAAACCTTTTCATAATATTATAGTCCCGATAATTTAAAATATAGCCCGAATGTTTTAGTAATCGGACAATGTTAACCCTTAACTCGTGAAGGTCAAAGATAAAATTTTACTAATTAATATTTATGAAACTTGAACAATATTTATCTTAAAGTAAAAAACATTTACAATAACAGTGGAAACATAGGAATTAACGCTATTGGGGCCTATAGTTTTAAAACCATGAAAAACAGCGTAACCATTTGCCTTAAAAGAACGCAAAAATGTCGAAAGCCAAACAACAATCAGACCGATTAGACAGTTCTTAAGAGATAAGACGAGCGATATCGACTAAAACTGATCGTAATTTTCTAATTCGAGATTATGGCATTCGATATCGAGAAAGAATTTGTTATAATTTCGATATCGAAATATTTTTTCGATATGATAGTTCACTCGATCAAGAATGCGGTGATTCGGCCTCTGGCCTATTTTGATTTTGCCCCTGGCTCTTAATCTCGTTGGTCTGTCATGGATGGCAACCGAACTAAAGTTGCTTTGTCAGTTTCCAAAATAGTATTACAGATGGCAACTGGCAGATATCATTTTCTGTTGCTAAATTGTCAACCAGAAAGTTCGCTTGTCATCCATTATCGACCCATTAGTTTTCCATACAACAGCTATAAATTTTCTGCTCATTTAATTGCAATTGACAAAGAGAGTCACGAAGTCATGCCACTCAGCTTTGGTGTAATTTACGAACGTGCGATTATAGGTATCAACAAAGTCACTAGACTTTTCATCAGTGAAAAATATGGGAAAGTGATCTGACAAGCAGATGATGGGAATATTTGGAGAGATTGATCTAACCAATACTTTTGTAGAGAAGTCTTTATTAATTATAATGAAGTAGGAGTCGTCTATCTGGTGAGCTGTGAAAATACCGCGAATATCATTATTCGGTAATTGTGCGTATGATAAACATCAAAGTCGTTAAGTCTTTCATCAGCTTATACGAGATGGGATATTCTCGGATGTTAACTATTAAGGATTTTAATGGATGCCGCCTAAAATACAATATTAGATATCCCACTTAATTTAGAAATAGTGGAGAATTCGTAAAAAATAGCAGCTGATTTCGTAAAAAATATTTCTCTTGTGATAAATATTTTGTATACCCTTCACCATGAATGGCAAGGGTATATATGTTTGTTATTTCTACATATTCCATTCGATATAGCCATGTCCGTCTGTCTGTCTGTCTGTGTGTTGAAATCAAATTTCCGTAGCCTCCAAATAACTTACATATATGATTCATACATCAATATATCCGCTATAGTCCCGTTTCGGCAGCCATTTTAAATCGAGAAACTCTGCCCACAAATGGCTGAGATATAAGCATATGAACCACGACTACCTCGATTTTTTACCATTTTTGATCAACATATATCTGTATTACATATAATGATAGATATTTCAAAGACCTTTCCAAGACATTTTTACATTTTTAAAAGAATATCATTTTTTAACGTAAAATATTTTGAATCTTGATTATAAGACTCGGCATAGCCGAATTACTTGTTTTAAAATTGTTTTGTTAATTTTTAGCAAAATTTATTTACAAAAATTCCACTTAAAACTACACAGTATATTAATAACAAATCAGTCTTCATTAAAAGGCCAATATTTATGAAATTTTGCCATTTCATTGCGCCATAAACGTAGGCCTGTATCAAAGCTATTCATAATAGCAATTTCTTCTGTTGAAAGATGAAAATCAAAAATATTTATATTTTCTAAAAGTCTTTCCGGTCGTGAAGATTTCGGTATGGGAATCGAGCCAATATCAATCTGTAAAAAAAACAAATTATTAGTAACTATTTAAAATTAATTTATGTAACCCACCAAATATCTTAAAACAATTTGAGCTTTTGTTTTTCCATATTTTTCAGCAATTTTCTTTAGATCTTCTGATTCATAAAACAAGGGTAAAGGTTTAGAGGGTTTTGGTCGTGCCAAGGGAGAATAGGCGGTAACATAAATATCATGTTGTTTACAAAATCTTCTCATTGTTTGTTGATTTAAAGCTGGATGTAATTCCACTTGATTTGTTACGGGTTTTATTTGGCAATTATCTAGAATCCTTTGCATTTGTTGGGTATTAAAATTGGATAGACCTAAGCTACGCACCCAACCCAACGAAACTAATTCCTCCATGGCTTTATAAGTGTCCACATAATCAATATCACTTATGGTTAAACAAACATTAAATTATTAATACATTTTTTTAATTAAACAAAATTTAACTTACTTGGTTTGTAATTTATCCTCTTTATGAGGCATTAGTGCCTCATCATCTACATATATATAGCCTATGGGTGAATGCATTAAATATAAATCGACATATTGTACGTTTAAAGCTTCCATTTGTTTTTGACAGGCATATTTGACCATCTTTGGTTCATGATAAGTACACCATAATTTGGTTACCAAGAATATATCTTCACGTTTTATAGTATTTTCTTCAAACGTTTCCTTTAGTATTTTACCGATTAACATTTCATTACGATACAAATAGGCTGTATCAATGTGACGATAACCGATCTTAAGAGCCTCTCGTATGGCATTTTCACATTTTTGTTTTTTAAGCTTAAATATATAAAGGGGATTATTATAATGATGGAGAATATCACGAAATAAAATTAAACCCGATAGTAAAATAAACAAAAAACGTTAAGGATCATATTATTAAAGAACTAGCAAAGCCAAGAGAAATATAATTTTTCAATAAAAATATCAATATTCGCACTTCGGAAGCAATTATCTTAAATAAATTTTTGGTGAAAAAAAATTTTGTTGAAAAAAATTGGCGTATAAAAATAGGTGAGCTAATTTAGGAAGTCGCTTATATTTTCTTGCTTATATCTCAGCCTTTTGTGGGCCGATTTTAAATAGCAATACAAGTTGGATTATAGCTGATATATTAATGTATCAATCATGTATATAATTATTTGGTGGCTTGGGAAAGTTGATTTCAATAACGGATTCACTTCATTTCATTTGTAAATTATCACCATTTACTATTTAAAATTCGTTTTTTGTGGTATTGCTCAGTGATATACCACAAAAAACGAATTTTAAATAGTAAATGGTGATAATTTACAAATGAAGTGATTTATAAAAGAATATTTTAGGTTAGTGGTTGAGAGAAAGAGAAAAGTTTACTGAAATATACATAAATATTAAAAAAAAATTTCGTTAAAAAAAAAATTTTGTAAAAAAAAATGTCTAAAGTAATTTTTTTCGACCAAAATATTTTTGGTTTTTTAGATATGGCGGGTCTATGGAGGGTCAAAAGTTCGAACATGTAAAAATGGCAATATACAGCTTAAAAAGAAAATATTTTCGTTTAGGGGGTAAAAAGCGTGAAACCCCTACAAATGGCACAGATAACTTATTGTTTAAATATCGATATTAACAAAAATATATTAAGGGTCCTCATGTAAACGCTTAAATGTCTCGCAAACTGTGCATTTTTACACTCTCGCAAATGAACTGTCAAAAAATGTATGGAAATTCGTTTGCACAACTCCGATAAGTTTGCGCGACAGTTTAGACTCGCAAACTTGAATTTACTGTGCATTTGATTAATCAGCTGCTTTTGTTAACTTTTATTTATGAAAAATAAAAATCAAATAAAATATTTCGTGCATGTGAAAATTGTGTAATTTTGGAACAGAATGATTGGATTGAATGACAATGTATTGGAAATATTAACTAACAGCTAGAACATAAACAAAATCTTCCAAACTATGTATATCATCGTTTGTTCCCAAGATTTATTCATATTAGAAACTAAAAACATTCAAAAAGGCGAATTAAATTTGTAATTCCGGAAGGTAATTCTGGAAGGTATGTGTTTAATGTGCTAGTTGTAAAAAGCAACAAATTTACATAAATAGTTTTTAGGTTTTAACAAGGAAAGACCAAGAAATGAAAAAATATGGAAACATTTTTCTACAAGTGCCAGTGATTCAAAGCCTGTGGTTTGTAAATATTGTGAGACAATTTATAAATGGCCAAATATAAATAAAATTTCCAAACATTTTATAAATTGTCTAAAATGTCCTAGTATAGCCAAAAGGGAAATTGGTAAAACAACCAAGATTCTTCAAATTCTCCAAATTCACTCTCAAAAAATGACTGAAAGCCTAAATGAGAAACTAACCAAGGCCATTATTGTTTCCGGAACACCCTTTTCAATTGTATTTTGACAGCTCCCTGCACATCAGCTGCAACACAACGTTCATTCAGCATACAAAGTTTTATTCATTCCAAGAAACGCAATAGGTTAACTGCCGATAATGCTGGAAAAGTATGTTTTATATCACATAATTGGAATATCTTCAAAATCGAAGAACAATTGTATCAAAATTTTTCCAGATGAGGACGATATCAGTTTTTCCTAATCATTTGATGATATACCATCCACTTCTACTGGAATAATCCATTCTTCACCAACACCTCATACTATTCTTGATTATTTCCCAAGTGAAACTAATATTGAAAGTTTCAGCGACAGTGAATAACAAGTTTCAGGCCTTTACAACTACTATGTACAATTTTTTCTTTTTCTTTATAAAATTAAATTAAAAAAAATACATAAAAACAATCGCAAGCAATTATTTAGAATTTTCCTACACAAATACTTTTTAGCAAGGTTGGCAACCGATACCGTTATTAATACCGATACCGATTAAATACCGTTTAAAATTGAGTACCGGTATTGATACCGATACCGAAATAATTATTTCGGTAAAATACCGGTATTCAAATACCGTTTACCGGTACAATACCGTTATCATAACGGTATCAATACCTTTATTATACCGGTATCAATTGCAAATCAATACCGGTATCATACATGTTTCAATACTGATATCATACCGGCATTATAATTAAATTTTGCAAAATTGTTAAAATTACATAATTTAACAACTTTGCTGCTAGTAGAAAATAGTATTTGAGCCTTGTCCATCCCTGCTTGATGTTCAACTAATGCAACTCTGCCTTAGTTGTTTACTTACATACCAAGGCGAATTTATAGCAGGTGACCTCAGAAGAACAGCTGATTATTTTGTTCACTTGTATAGATAATTGGATTGTCAATTCAAGCAAAAACAACAACAGGCAACTTTGACAATTCAATTATCTTTTAACAAAAACAAAGTACCTGTTGTTTTGACATATTGTATTTCTTTGTAGCTCTTTCATATATTTCGATTTTTTATAAGTTTTTGTTAGGCTTGATGTATTTAATTTTTATACCGGTATAAATACCGATATATTAGTTTTATACCGGTATACCGATACCGATATAATTTAAATACCGTTACCGATACCGATACCGAAATAAAAATAAAATTAATACCGATACCGTTACCGATACCGTTATTCGTTTCGGTTGCCAACCTTGCTTTTTAGCTAAATCAATTTAGAATAACCAAAATCGGAAAGATTTTAGTGATTTATTATATCAATTTTGAAATTTAAATATAATTATTAAGGTGCAAGCTTTTCATAAATAATGACATGAGCACTCATTGCATGAGTCCCTAGGCTGACGAATACAGGGAAAAACTTTTCAGTCTAAGAATGCTGTATAGATAATAATATTTGTCCAACTAATACTTATAAAAAAATGGGGTAGAATTACATCATTCGTATTCAAATGAGCTAAAACATCAAAAAATAGTTTCTATATCGAAATAATATTAAAATGTAATAACTTTCTTGAACGATATCGAGTGTCATACTCTCGAAATAGAAAAATACCATCAGTTTTGCTTGATATTGAATGCGGTAATTAGGCCTCTGATCATTGTACCTAACCGGTTTTTTTATTTTTTTGTTATATTTTATAAAACATAAAATTTTTGACTTTTTTTGCATCCCAATCGGAAGACATCGATTTCAAAAATTGGTTTACTTGATATGAAATACCCTATATGTTTCTAATTTTAGATTTTTTTTATAAAATTTTAGACTTTTTGTCCCATATATATAAAGAATTTTACCAAATATGTAATCACAAATTTCACAAAAAATCTAAATTTTTACAATTAAAAAAAAATTAAAATTTGGGAAAATTTGAAATCGTCACAAAAAAGTTAACAATATATTATAATGCCAAAATGTCGCTTAAGTTTGACTAATAAAGGTCATACCAAACCATGTACAAGGTGGCGCAAAAGTAATCCTCCCATCAGAAAATGCTATAAATTTTGCCGATTATTGGTCAAATAAATAGTCAGCATTATTCCGCGTTCGGGAGCAGTGTAGCGTAACATTGTTTATTAAGTGTATTTCGCATGTGTTTACTACACAAATGTCAAAACAGAACTGACATTAGGAACCTCGCAAAATTTATAGCATTTTCTGATAGGAGGATTACTTTTGCGCCACCTTGTGTACTTAAACATAATTTTAATTTTCAGCCCAATTATGAAAAAATATAAATCACAATTTGGGTATTTTTATTGACCTTAGATACTAATTATTAATTACCCCCACTTACATTAAAATTTTCGTATGTTTAGCAACTCTTTTTCCAGCAGTGATTTCTAAACTACATAAAAAAGCTTTATGTTAAATTTACACAAGCATCAAGTTAACAGTACAGCACTAACACAACTGTTAACTTAACATTTTAAATGCCGGCATTTAATTTACACGCATTTTGCTTTGATGTCATATTCTTTGACAAACATGTTTATTTTTGCTACTTTTTTATTTATGATGCACAAAACTATCTAGAACTATAAAAAGCAAACAATAAATGTTTTCTTTTGCTTATCTAACACTTCTAATATGTACTTTACATATATAATCCTTATAAATGCACTTGAAATAAAAACTTACCTCATAAGTACCCAAACCAAAAACGGGCATTTCGTAGCCATTATTTAATTTTACGGTGGGTGCTAAAATAGGAGCCATTTTATTGCTGAATTTGCGACAATTCCTCTTAATTAAATCACTAAAAAATTTAAGCACTTCAAAATTATCTCCACTTGATTTATTAAAATTTATAGAATATTCGCGATTCTGACGGCAGCCGTTGTCTGGCAAATGAACATCTGCAATGAAAGACAATTAACAGAATACTAAAAAAGCTCTTAGTTTGACAAACACAAAAAGAAAAAAAAACTACAACAATAATAAACAATTACGGAAACTTACCAAATGTGCAATTTGTTTGTGTAACTAATTCTTTTCTGAACAACGGCGACAGTGGGATTGAATTGCTGCTGGAATTTGATGATTTTAATAAACAACTAAAATGTTTAATATTCTGTTGAAATTCCACAATTTGTTGTGGTTTGTGTGGCAGACACAGACGTGGATTGCGGTTTTTAAGGAAGATTGAGTGCATTCCGTAACAATTGTGACAACTACTAACAATTGCAATTATAAACTCGCAGCTGTTTTCATGCAAAATTTTGTTTTGTTTTAAACAATGAGAGCTTTTTTATTTTAAGCACACTACAGTGGGTGTGTTTATTTCTAGATTATTTTAAGTAAATTTTTGAATGCCCTTCAGGTCAAAAAAGTAATGGAATTGAAAACAAGAAAGATACAGTGGCTCACAGCTTATTTCGTGTATATGACTTTTTATAAAAGATTTCGTTATATTTTTATAATTATCTTACATATTAAAAGAAAAACACTGACAAATATTTGAAAATATATTATTATTTATTGTATTCACAAAAAAACTTAAAAACAATTCAACTTTTTTAAAATATTTAACAAAAAAGCGAAATGTTAAGAAAAGTAACCTCACAGCTTATTTCGTGTACATACTAAATTACTATATAAATTTATTACAAACAATAAATTAAAATAGTTTTAGTCATATTTCAAAGAAAACTAATATTTTGTGGGATTTCCCTTTTGTTTTAAAACAGCTTTAATTCTATATTGCATAGATTTATCCAGTTTTTGTATATATTTCGTGGCTATCTTCTGTCATTCGTGTTGGAGTGCATTTTTTAAGTCCTGCTTATTACTTATCTGATGTTTTCTAATATTTCTCTCCAGAACACTCCACAAATTCTCAATAACATTGATGTCTGATGATTAAACTTTAGTTTTAACGATGTGGGGACAATTCCAAATAAGCCATGCTTGTACAAGTTGCTTCATGTGCTTTGGTTCATTGTCCTGGTAAAACTTAAAATCGTCTCTTATACCCAATTTCTCATCACCTAGCTATAAATTATTTTTAAATAAGTTAAAATACAAATTTTTGTCCATAGTGTCATCCATAAATACTAAATTTACGATCCCAGCTGACGACATGCATCCCCACACCATGTCATGGCCTCCACCGTGTTTAGCAGTGCCAGTTAGATTTTTGAGTTGCAAATTCTAAACAAGCTTAAATGTGCTTTCATCAACAAATTCATTATTTTTGGGTCTGATGGAAGTCATATGTTTGGAGAAAACCAAATACGAAACTGCAACTCAAAAATCTAACTGGCACTGCTAAACACGGTGGAGGCCATGACATGGTGCGGGGATGCATGTCGTCAGCTGGGATCGTAAATTTAGTATTTATGGATGACACTATGGACAAAAATTTGTATTTTAACTTATTTAAAAATAATTTATAGCTAGGTGATGAGAAATTGGGTATAAGAGACGATTTTAAGTTTTACCAGGACAATGAACCAAAGCACATGAAGCAACTTGTACAAGCATGGCTTATTTGGAATTGTCCCCACATCGTTAAAACTAAAGTTTAATCATCAGACATCAATGTTATTGAGAATTTGTGGAGTGTTCTGGAGAGAAATATTAGAAAACATCAGATAAGTAATAAGCAGGACTTAAAAAATGCACTCCAACACGAATGACAGAAGATAGCCACGAAATATATACAAAAACTGGATAAATCTATGCAATATAGAATTAAAGCTGTTTTAAAACAAAAGGGAAATCCCACAAAATATTAGTTTTCTTTGAAATATGACTAAAACTATTTTAATTTATTGTTTGTAATAAATTGATATAGTAATTTAGTATGTACACGAAATAAGCTGTGAGGTTACTTTTCTTAACATTTCGCTTTTTTGTTAAATATTTTAAAAAAGTTGAATTGTTTTTAAGTTTTTTTGTGAATACAATAAATAATAATATATTTTCAAATATTTGTCAGTGTTTTTCTTTTAATATGTAAGATAATTATAAAAATATAACGAAATCTTTTATAAAAAGTCATATACACGAAATAAGCTGTGAGCCACTGTAGTTATATTCAGATGTGCCAAATCTTATTAAACCTTTACCAAAGTTCAATTTAAGATAAAAATTTATGTTGAAAAAAATGAAAACAAATTTTTTTTAATACAATTATTTTTCTCGATTTTAACCCATTGTCGGCCCGAATGTTTATGACGTTATATAAGTTGTTGGAAAAGGGTCTTTGAAATGTCTTTCATTTGTTACCCTATTGTCTATGTACATATATGATTTATTAATCTAGATATAGGTAAAAATATAGAGGTACTTGTAGTTATTTGCTTACATTTCATTCATTTGTGGAACAATTTTCTTGATTTTAAATATCTACCGAACCAGGACTATACCCGATGTATGGAAGTATAAATCGTGCATTTAAGTTATTTTGATTTCAACATACAGACGGAACTGTCTATATTGAATCTGCTATCTATAACGATCTAGAATATCTATAGGTACAAACGGAATGGAAAACCTGGTTAAGAGTATACAAAAACAGAGGATTCAACAATGTCCATGTGTCAGTCCATTGTAAACTTTGTAATCTTGCAATAATTCCATACAAATTTGCACATATTCCTCTCTTGGTTCAATAAAGCACTAAAGTTGTATCCCTGGAAGATAATTGTATGTGAACTAGATAAAATTAGGGGTAGATTGTCTCTAATAGGACTCGTGTGTGAAATTCGTGAGTTTTGGATTCTACTTTGATCTCATTCATTAGGAGTTTTGGATTCCCCTTTGATCTGATTCTAGATACAATCTAAACATCAAATTTGTTGCACAATTAAATTGTCCAAGGTTTGCTACCGATTCGAAGCGGTCAAAAGATAAACGCAACGGTAATTTGCATTATTTCGTTAACGGTTTTAGTGAACGCAATTAGTGAAATAAAAAATTTGTAAATTATTTATAGAATATCGGTAATGGTATTAAGAGGTAACAGTAGTTACGATTACGTAGGTATTGTACTTATTTCGGTAACGATAGCATATCGGTAACCGTAGTCGAGCTGTATAAATTAAAAAAAAAAAGTTTTGCAAATATTATTTTTATTTTAAAGCACATTTAAAGCTGTATAACAATTGAATTTTAAAACTACATATTTTTAATATAAAATATATGGCTATATAGTACTATACAGCTAATTAATTTTGTAAGCCTTCCAATTTAATATTCAATATTAAATGGATAATGAATGCTTTTCTTGGCATGATCCATGGGTATCAAACGATCACCGGTATTGTAAGTGTCCATGATTTTATGATCTTCAGGCGACAATTTGAAATCAAAAACATTGAAATTTTCAATTAAACGTTTCTTATTAACAGATTTGGGAATGGGGACGGCACCATTTTCAATCTGAAATTTAAAATGTTAAAATTAATATATTACTATGAACTACTTTTATTAATTTCATTTAAGAACTTACCAAATATCTTAAAACCACCTGGGCAGCAGATTTCTTATATTTATCACCAATTGCCTTAACTTGGTCATCAAACAGATAAACGGGTATTTTTTTAGCCGGCTCAGGTCTACCCAAAGGACAGTAGGCGGTCACCACAATATCGTGTTTTTTGCACAAAGCAATCAAACGTTTTTGATTTAAACCAGGATGACATTCAATTTGATTGTGTATGGGCTTAATTTTACAATTGGCCAACAGACGGGCCAATTGTTCGGAATTGAAATTGGATACACCAATACTTTTAACTAAACCCTTTTCCACCAAAGCCTCCATAGCCTTCCAAGTGTCCAAATAATCAACATCACTTTAAACAACAGAAAAATTTAACTTAAACTAAAAAAGAATTAAACAAAATATAGAAGTATAAACATACCTTAATTCAACTTCTCCCTTAGCATTGGTGGGCATCATAACATCATCGCCTCTATGGACATACGAGTAGGGCCAGTGCATTAAATAACAGTCAATGTAGTCGAGACCAAAGTTGGCTAAACTTTTGCGACAGGCGTATTCAACACGTTCGGGTTCATGAAAGTGACACCACAACTGCAAATTAATTACAAATATATTTTAACTTTATTTCGTTTTTATTATTTTTTTGATGCTGCAGAAACTAAAAAACTTTTTATTTTTTTAGTTGCTGTTGAAAGTTTTCCTTTTCAATGATTATTACCTTAGAAACGATAAAAACATCCACGCGTTTTATAACACCCTCAGCTATTTTATCTTTTACAGCTTTGCCCACCTCATGCTCGTTTTCATAGAAGTACGCTGTATCTATGTGACGATATCCTGCATCAATGGCATCGCCCACAGCACGTTCACAATCGCCACCCAGTGACTTTAAGGTTTGAAAGGATGCAGTCACACACACGCACGCACAGTCAGTTAACACGGTAATTGTTGGCAAAAATTATTTAGAAATTTAGTTTTGAAAACAAAACGAAAATAATGGTGTAGGATAGAAAAGAAAAACGTACAAAAAGTTTAAGTGAAATAAATGTTTAAATAAACTTTTCGAATAAAACTGTTTAAATGGAAGTGTGAGTGTATAATGTAGTTGTTGTTTAAAAATTTCTTAAATATTTCATACAAAATAATTATGTAAAAGTCTAAAATATGCAAATTATAATTTGTTCATAGAGTCCCACACAAAATTCAGGGGTTTCCAGGCTAATATTTGGCCAATTTGTGTAAATCATAGTTTTAAAAGAATTAATTAAAATTATTGGTGAACAAAAATTTGGTTTAACAAATTTTTTTCCCAAAATTTAGCCATTGGGAAATGTCATTAAAATGTTTTTCATGATATCCATTATAGCATATATCTCACCCATTTATGGGCAGATTTTCCCGATTTTAAATAGCAACCGAACCAGGACTGTAGCCGATCTATTTATGTATCAATCATATTTGTAACTTATATGAGAACTATGGAAGCTGATTTCAACAGACTGACGGACATACAGAATATAAAGTTACGTAATTACAGATTTAAAAAACATGTCCTTTTTACCAAATATATATGTATGTATATTTCTAAAATAAATTAAAGCGATTTTAAGCATTAACGTTTAATAAAAATATATTTACAGAATGTGTTCTTAACATTGGCAAAACAATGGAAATTATTAGTTTGGAGATACCGAATAGTTTTGAAGTGGCATGCCCAAGCATTAGATCTAAAACCCTATGGGAAACTGTAGATCTCACAATACGGACTTAAAGTTATAAATCGAAGGAAGATGCGGTTACGAGGGTATTTCAAAATATTGTAAAGGAGATAAAGTTCGGGGTAAAATATGTTTTATCCCAAAATTTTTTTTGTTATAAAATTTTTTTTACAAATCAAAATTTTGTTTAAATTGAAAAAAAAACTTTGCTAAAAATATTTAAAATAATTTGGTGAAGGGTATATAAGATTCGGCACAGTCGAATATAGCTCTGTTACTTGTTTAAATTAGTTTTCACAAAAAAATATCATTCTTTCTTGTTTTGTTTTTAATATAAGTAAATAAAAGTATACATATATACAGTATCGGCCATAACTAAAGCAACCCCTCAATGGATTTTTTTATATCATAATTTTTTGGTTAAAAAACATTTTTTTTTTGGGATGTATTATATTAACTTATATTGTTAATGTTCATATAATGTTCATTAAGTAAAGGATAATTTTACGAACATTTAATTTAATAAGCTTCAGCTTGTCAAGTAAGAACAAGTTTAAGATTATGCGTTAGCGACAGAACAATCCATAGAATCGGAGGAATATTCATCCGACGACCAGGAAAAAGCTGTTTATAACAGCTAAGAACAAGAAAGCTAGACAGGAGTTTGCCAAAGCCCACGTCCACAGGAGTGTCCAAAAATGGACAGTACTGTTCTCTGACAAATCCAAATATAAATTAAAAAGTTCCGATGAAATGAGTCGTGTACGCAGACGAAAATGAGAAATACAGTATCCTAAGTATTGCAAACGAACAATTAAACATGGAGGGGGCAATGTAATGGTCTGGGGTTGCTTTTCTGGCCAAGGCATTGGGACAATTCATAATGTTAATGGGATTATGGAAAGATGTAATGTTGCCTTATGCCAGTGAAGAGATGCCACTTATAGGGAGGTTCCATTAGGATAACGATCCTAAGCACACCTACAAAGTTTGTAAGACTTGGCTACAGAGCAATAAGATTCAAGTTCTTCATTGGCCTGCTCCCGATCTCAATCCTATTGAGAACTTGTGGGAGAATATTAATATAAAATATATTTCAAGCCGCTATTATAGCTGGAAATGAATATCGCGAGACACCAAAAACATAATATATTCTATAAGAGATGTGCTTGTGTCATCCAAAACAAAGGATTTGCAACAAAATATAAATAAAAAAAAATTTTATATGAAATCCATGAAGGGGTGCTTTAGTTATGTCCGTTTTATTTTCTAGCTTTAAATATTTTTTGATTTAAAGTTACCTCTTATAGAAAGATTAACTTTAAAAGTATTTGTTTATTAATAATAAATATATTAACAATTGTAAATAATACATAATAGAAATTTAAAACTTTGTTTTTATAAAAAAATATAATATGAAAAAAATTCATTGAGAAGATGCTTTAGTTATGGCCGATACTGTATATACATATTAACAAAATACAAATTACTTCGAATTTTATTTTTGGATTTTGAGCTATTAATAGAATATTTGGAAAAGTTTCCATTGTATTGTCAACCACTGTATATAGGTATACACCTAATTTAATGAGTCGCATATGAAAAATGTGAAAATTATTAACAATTTCAAATCGTAAGATCTAGAAAGTAAATAGGTATATATTCTCAATCTATATCTATGGGTCAAAATTTTGATTTAAAAGAAAGTATGATAATGTAATCAACTTCATTTAATAATTTTCAATTACTGATAGCTACATAGCTTAATTTATTTGCCGGTTTATTTGTTTGTTTTATTAAATGACAAATGAAACACAAAACATCTGATAACTAATTATTGTTGTATAATTGTAAATAAATACACATCAGATTAAAAAGCAACTATAACAGAGATTTAACCTGGGGGAAGTACGTAAACAATATTTGTTTTATATATAAAGGTACGTATTTCTATGAAAAAGTACATTTTCTTTGAAAATAATAGTTTTAGTAAATTAAACCTTATTCAGAATTAAACAAGAGCGCTATATTCGGCTGTGCCGATTCTTATAAACACTTCACTCTTAATGGTGAAAAAAATGTTTGGTAAACAAAAATTTGTTTAAATGAAAATTGGGAAAAAAGTTTTTGGTTAAAAAAATTGGTGAAACAAAAATTTTGTGAAAAACAAAATTTTGTTGATATAAAATATTGGTGAAAATTGGTGGCGGATTTTAAATAGCAATCTAAGTTGGACTCTACCGGATATATTAATGTATCAATCATGTTTGTTAGTTATTTGAAGGCTTCGAGAAGTTGATTTCAACATACAGACGGACATGGTTATATCGACTCCGCTATCTATAACGAACCAGAATATGTAAACTTTATGAGTTAGCAAATGAAAAACGTGGAAATTACAAACGAAATGACAAATTTATTTATAACCCACAGGGTGAAGTGTATACAAATATAAACAATTCATTCCATATAACAAACAAATTATTAAGCTTCATTCAAAGGCTTTTATTTTAATAGAAATCATTCATTGTTGAATTGATTCATAATGGAATTACTTCATAATAAAATTCATTTAACCTTTGAAAGGTTATTTTTTTTTTTAATTTAAATCTTATCCAATTTGAATTGAAATATTCTTTCTTCATTCAATTTCTTATTATCTTTAATCATTAACAAATTAATGGTACATTAACAGCACCAAAAAGTACTTTCATATATTGTTTAGTACACAATAAAATTTCAATTGACCGTCTTTACCTAAAAAAACAACAACTACCACATAATCATAACAACACACTGTTGTTGTGTTAGCAATCTTCTCAAAGTGATAAGAAGGGAGGAAAACTACATCACATTGACAATAAATTTATGGTAATGATATCAAGTTGTGAATATTAAATTACAATACATTTGTAAATTGAAAACTAAACTAAATTTCAAATAAGTAAGTACATTGTGTGTATAATTCAACTTACCGTGTAGGTGCCCAACCCAATTGCTTGCATTTTAGTGCCATTATTGTGTGTCACGTAGGGAACTTTAACAGATGAAGAGGAGCTCATGTTTTAAACAAGATTAAACTGTCGGAATAAATTGTAAAAGTTTTATTAGTTGTTTGCTTATAATTTCGCCACCACCACTCCGAGCTCTTAAACAATTGTAACAATAAATTTGTTTTCCCCGTTTGTCAACAATTAAAGTTCAAACTATTTTATGCATTCACCTTTACGTTGAGTAACTTTTCTATTCCTTTGCGCCACAAAACTTGTTTGGAATTTAAGCAATAAACGGCGATAGAAATGATGATTCGTTTCCAAACAACTGTTGATAACTGTAGACTATTCCTAAAGGTTTATTCTATTTTTTTCTTTCTTCCTACTATTCATCTCGATATTTTCTTTTGTTGTTTTAGTCGTATAAAAAAAGCTTTTTTGCTACATTAAAAGCTTTTAGTTTCATTAAATTAATAGAAGATTAAAAAGTTGGGGTTTATAACGATTCATTAAGCACTCTACAATATTAGAGGGTTATTAGTTAGCATTAATGTACAGTGGTTCAAAATACATAATTTGAAGAGCAATAATATAGATATTGATGTACAAGGCAACAAAATCTAAAAAATTTCAAAGGCTTATTAAACCACTACACAATTTTGATGTATTGTGGTTCCAGTAGTACAAATATGATCCAAATTTCAAATTCAATTTAGAGGTTTCTTTTTACAAATTTGTAAGTAAAATTATAAATTTTTTTAGACGTTCAAAACTCAACCGATCGAAAGAAAAACATTAACTACTCAATTGTATGTACAGTGGTGGCCATGAGGTTAGCACACTTCATACTTGCTGTTTTCTAAAGCAAATTTTTTCATTTCATTGCAATTATAAACTAAAGTTTTTGGTAATTAGTGTTGTTTATGGTGTGATCAATAAGTCCCGTTACTTTTTTTTTTGCATTCTATCGCTATTGTCTTTCAAATTTGCATTTTAGTGCAGTAATATGTAAAATAAGCTGGACACAATTTTAGCACATATAAGTATAATTAAATTTTTTAAAAGTTTTTTGAGTGTATAAATATTAATTGGTAAGTTTAGGTATTATTTAATCAATGAGGAAGACAAACTGACTTAATAAACATTATTTAGATATGGCTAAAAAAAAGTGGTGTACAGAGGAACAACGAAAGATTATTCAACAAATGAACTCGAGAGGAACAAGTATAAGTGAGATTGTTTATACTTTGGAATGCTCCAGGAAGATGGTTTATAATGCATTAAGACATATTCAGAAATATAAAACATCTAAAAATGTTACACAGGCTCCTCGGCCCAGAAAAACTTCACGTAAAGAGGACTCTTTAATATACATAGCCTCTGTCGAAGATCCTTTTAAGAGCTCCACCGTAATCCAGAGAGAAATTTCAGGAAAATATGGTATCAACGTGTCCAGCAGAACGATAAGAAGAAGACTTAATGAAAAAAATTTACGTGGATGCATTTCTCAGCATAAGCCACATGTTTCAAAAAAGAACATACAAGCTCGGTTGTCCTTTGCTCGTGAGCATTTGGAAAAGCCGTTAATTTTTTGGAAAAATGTCCTTTGGAGTGATGAATCTAAATTTTGTAGATTCGGATCGGATGGTAAGAGGTATGTATGGCGTCCTCCGAACATGCAACATAATCCAAAGTACACCAGTAAAACAATAAAACACGGTGGGGGTAATGTGATGGTGTGGGCAGCATTTTCTGGGTATGGTGTTGGTCCTATAAAAAAGATTGATACTCGTATGGACCAGTATGTATACCAGAATATACTTCTAAATACAATGATACCTTATGCAGAGAAAAACATGCCACTTAGGTGGCGATTTATGCAAGATAATGATCCAAAACACACCTCACGCTTAGTGAGGTGTTGCTTGGAATCGAACAATATCGACGTGTTAAAATGGCCAGCTCAATCTCCGGATCTCAATCCTATTGAGAACCTTTGGAATGATGTGGAGCAGCATGTAATGAGAGAAAAGCCTGAAAATTTGGCCGATTTATGGAAAGAAGTAGAAAAAGCTTGGAATGATATTTCAGTGGATCGCTGTATGGCCCTTGTAGAAAGTATGCAAAGGAGACTAGCAGCTGTGATCAAAAATAAAGGGTATCCAACTAAGTACTAAGTTTTTAGTGAAATAAGTTTTTTTGTTTTGTTACTTTTTTAATATGAATAAACTTTTTTATTTTGTGCTAAAATACTGTCCAGTGTTTTTTTGAGGTTATTCTATTCTGGATAGAAAAACGCAAAATATATATAAAGGAATAATGCTGGACATGATGGGATGTGATCTTAGAAGGACAAGTAACACGCATGCAAAAGATATCATAAAAAACTTAAGAAATATAGGAAATATTTGCGTTTAAAAATAGCAAGTAGCTAGTGTGCTAACCTCATGGCCACCACTGTATATCAAACAAACTTTTTTGATAAACATAATTAAAAAAAAAATTAATTTTCTTCCAATTTTTTTTTTTAATTTTTATCCAAATTTAAAAAACAAAAAAATATTTAAAAAAATGTTTTCCCGATTTTGACCCATTGTAGGTCCACATTACTATAGCCTTATATACATCGTTGGACTTTGAAATATCAATCATTAGATATGGGCATTTCCATTATGGCGTGTCATGACATTTGTACGAAATATTAAAACAAATAATGAAAAAGTCACATTTGTAAAACTTTTTTTATATATGTGAAGTACAGTGGATCAAAGCCAAACTCGTACACTAGGAAATTCGATGAAATAAAGGGAACCTGGACCAGCTGCCAAAAAAGACCCTTAAATCATCACCGATCCATCACCATGATTTGCAGTAGATTTAACATGTTTTGGTAAGAGCTCCTCATTAGCCTTTCGCCATAAATATGGTTTTCCATTAGAGCTAAATATATATGTTAAATATTTTCACGTCCATGAACAACACATCTTTCCAAAACGAAAAATCCTTTGATTTGTGTAGTTTGGCGATGTTTAAGCAATCCTTTTAATTTCTCTAGCCATTCTGCCATTCAAATTCGCTCTATGGAGCATATTCGGGATTGTTTGGACGCAAGCTTTCTTCCCATAGTGGCTTCCGCAATGGACGTAAGTTTGAAGGAAGAGATTTTTCATCCCCCGAAAGCTTTACAGCAAGATTTCGGGTTTCTTCGGTTGTTTATCCGTTTTGTCTTCCAATTGGATATTTTTTGAATAAAACTTTATAATTTAATGAAAATATTTGATGGTTTTTAATTTTGGGTCACTTCACATCCAAAGGCTTTTATGTTTTTAAATAAGATATTTAATTAAACCGCCCATAATTTCTTACCTTCTAACATAATTTCTTTGTTTAAATACCCATCCGATAGAGGACAAATTACCTAATAAACCCTCCATACATTGGTTTCATGTATCATTTTTAAATAAGCTGCGTTTTAATATTAAAAAATTAAAAGTTAGGTGTACGAGTTTGGCTTTGAACCACTATATTCAGAAAAAATATTGCAATAATTGACCATAAGGAGTTAAAGATATTAGAAAAAAATATGCGATTGCGTGACGGTACCAAATGACTAATTATGGACCGATCATTATAAAATTACGTGCCATGATTACCGTATATATAAAACTTATTTGGAGCGAAATTTGATTTGAATTGATTAACTTTTAATTGTTCGGTCTGGGTGGACTTTCCACTGGAAATGCCCATACCCATATTGTCTATATTAATGACAAAAAATCGAGGTTGTTTGTGGGCCAATTTGGCGATTTCAAATAGCAACCCAATTGGAAGAATTCGCGATATATTGATCTATCAATCATGTTTTTAAGTTATTTAGGGGATTTGAAAAGTTGATTTCAACCGACAGACGGACATGACTATATAACGATCCAGTATATATATACTTTATGGGGTCGCAAATGAAAATGTAGAAATTTCAAACGGAATGACAAACTTATGGTGAAGGGTATAAAAATCATATGAAAGAAGTTGCATACAAAAAATAAATTAAAATTGTGATTTCCACCTTTAAATTTCCTATCAAAAAGTGTACCGTAGTAAAAAATTTCATTTCAAATATGGGTTTCTTGATACATTGGAATATTCTCAGAACGTGGGCTGCTAATCTTTATTCAACAGATATTATCATGGGTGTTGTTTAGCAGATATAAGTTACCTTT
The DNA here is from genome assembly GCA_942486065.2 of Calliphora vomitoria. Lineage (NCBI taxonomy): Eukaryota > Metazoa > Arthropoda > Insecta > Diptera > Calliphoridae > Calliphora > Calliphora vomitoria. The sequence continues at coordinate 33,476,816 of OW818031.2, read as the reverse complement.
TATATAATACGCACGTTTTCAAACGGAAGTCACAATTATCACTTAGATAAGAGTTGTGAATGTATTGAGTATTTGGGTACTAAGTAATCAATAGTTTTATTTTCCAATACAGTGAAAAATTACAACTAACTGTATTTTTTTGATATGTATAAGAATTTTGAAATTTTAAATAAAGTTTTGAAAAGTATTGAGTAGTACCGAGTACCCAAAAAAAAGTATTGAGTATGGTATCGAGAAGTCAAAAGTACCAAAATTTTACAACTCTAAAAAAGAGACACTCCCTTTTGCTATAAGTTAGAGTATCGACCGCACGACACATTATAGGGAAACTTTTTTTCCTAATATAATATTATCCAATTCAAGTCAAACGTTCTCAAACACTACTCCCTCTTTCCTCACTCTCTTAATTTTATTTCCTAACATCAACACAAGGCTTTACATATATACGTATCTCCTGAGTGCAGGAGCGGATCTAGGGAAAAAAGGATATTACCAACCCCTCTCAAAACCGAAAGTTTTTAATATAAAAAAAGGACAAAACAGAAAAAGGAAAAATTAATTTTTTCCCTCCCCAAATGTTTGAGCTGAATCCGTGGTTGCCTAAGTTTTGGTTATACAAAAAGAAGGGGTTCTTTACAGGTCTTTCCATATATGCCATTTAGAGCCTCGGACCAAATTGTTCAAAATCCTAATATTCCCAGATTTTGAAATTTTTTTGGGAATTGTCCCCAGAACCATTTAGAGATAGATTATGATTTTCGATGCAACCTAATTATTCCTAAAGCATGATTATACAATATTTTTAAATTTCTAAGTATTATACATTTCAGTCAATTCTACGATTCTGTTAAAATTGATTTGGATAATTAATATTTAATAACAAAATGCTTAAAAAACAGTATTGTATATTTATAACTACTGTACATATGTATTTGTAAATGTTCCCTTGTTAAATTCATTATATAAATTCCTGCCACAAATTGTTTCACTTTGAATTATTTATTTGATAGTACCCATAAAGTTAAGAAAACGGAAATGTGTTTTAAATTAATATGCACGTTTAAAAAACCATACAACTATACATACCTATAAAAAGAAACAAAGTATGTATAAAGCTGTCATAGACTTGTAACAAAGTGTTAAAAAGGCAACAAAATGCTTTAGATCATTGCTGATATGTGCTCTTTCTGTCTATAATTTATTTATACATGTTTATTGTTGCACTTTTAGCAATTTTTCTTAGAAAAACCCAACACCCGCTTCAAAGTATGCAACACTTTTATGTTCTATGAATGTATGTTGTACACGCATAGACACATGCACACACACACACACACACACATCGACATTTATTTTCGATTAACACAAACGTGTCGTTCCTATTTTATTTTTTTACAATAACAAAAACATTAATTTCCGTTATGTTTACGCTATAAATCATGACAACTACTTTGTGTCTGTGAGTAAGTAAGTGTGTGCAGTTTTTTTCGTTTGTTTTTTTTTTTGCCAGCAACACAACAATTGATTTCCGTTATAGAGTCAGTAAGTACACTTGCATACATATTGAAAAATCCTTTAACAGAGTACACAAACACAAACACTTGCACTAACACTCAGATACACCTACGCACACACATAAAATATTCATACGCAAACAACACATTGCAATAGTGTTTGGATGTGTGTCGGAATTTTTTTTTTTTTTTATAGCGACAGTAATTTCAATTCAAAAAAGGATGTAAAAAGAGCTTCTGTGTGGATAAAGAAAATTGTGAAAAAAGGATAGAGAGAGAGTGAGTACAAACAAATACAAAAAAAGTGCGCCAACAAAATAAACCAACACGTATGCGTTTATTACAATAAACGCTTAAAGTAATAGATGCATGTGTTTGTATGCAACATCATACGAGTACAAAAGAATGGCCCACAAAAAATAGGAACTCAACAATAGAAACTTGTGTGGATGTAAGTTTTCAACAATATAACAAAGTGTTGATATTCATATGAATATGTATTTAGATATTTGACGGTTTGCGTGGGGGTACGTGTGAAAAAGTGTTTGCATAATCATGTATGTTTGTATATACGGGTTGAAATGTTTCTAAATATCCAGCTACATATTCTTGTTTGAAGGCATTTGAACTATTGCTGTAATATGTTGGAGTTTACTTCAAAATTTTGATAAATTCTAAAGAATAACATTTGAATTTTAGTTCAGTCGAATACATATCATGAATTTCACCAAAGAGCACAGCAAAAGACAAGTTTTTGACAATTGGTCTTCCGACCATATTCGGTAAACACATACACTTTGGCGTCCCTTGAACAGTGCCATTTTTATTCCTTCAAATTTCGAAAAACTCGCGATGTACATGTGCTGTAAATTCGGAATTTACAATAGATGGCTTATCATTTGAACGCGGCTTTTTTTATAATAACTTATGTCATTTTGAAGGGTACATATCTATTATTTATTCTCACTTAGTTATTGAACATGATAGTGTAAACAACAACATTTTTTCTTTGCTTCGAAAATGTCGAATTTTGTGCCAACAAATCGTCATATGCGGGAAGTTTTGCTTTACTTCCTTATTTAAAAAAAATAAGGTGAATGTGTTTCATCGGTTTCAGCGTTCGAAAGATGATTTGTGCCGTTCAGAAATAGTGATTTTGACACGAAAGACAAAGATCACCCAGGCCAGGCAAAACAGTTTGAAGTCCATAAAGATTAGGAGCTACTCAAGCAGCAATTTCAAAACGTTTGAGCAGCAGGATTCATCAAAAAGCTGAGAAATTGAAGCCAAGAGATCTTGAAAGTCGATTTTGCATGTAAAAAATGATGCTTGAATGCTATAAAAGAAAATAATTTTAGCACCGAATCATTACTTGCGATGAAAAATAGATTCATTACAATAGCCCGTAGCATAAGAGTTCGTATGGAAAGCCCGGCCAACCAGGCGAATCGACACTAAAGACAAATATCCATGACGCAAAAGTAATGCTCTGTATTTGGTGGGAGCAAAAATAAATCTGGCCAGACCATCACAGGGATCCAGTACCGAACGCAACTATTTCATTTGAAGCCAGCATTGGCTGAAAAACTCCCAGAATATGCGGCACAATACCTGTTGAAAATTATGTAGAATTACGTTGTTGGTAAGTTTTGCCTCACCCACTGTATAGATCAGACCGTGCCCATCCGACTACTATTTGTTTCGATCGATGCAGAACGCTCTCTCTGGTATACGCTTCACTTTGGAACAGAGTATCCGATATTATCTTGATCCGTTCTTGGCCTCAAAAGATGAACAGTTTTTTTTTGGCTCGGAATCCATATGTTTCCAGAAAGATGGGAAAAGGTCATAGCTAACAATGGCCAATACTTTGAATGAATTTATATTGTACAAATGTTTCAAAATAAAAGCTAAAAGTTTGAAAAATCCAGAATTTGTAAGTCATATATCCAATAATTTTTGTAGGAAAACTTTTAGCATAACTTTGGGTTAGTAAAATAAATAGAAGTTTTCAATTTTAGTGCTCTGAGATTGGAAATACTATTATTTTGATACCATTCCTGATGAGAATGCTTATTGTGTAAAAAATGCTTATTAACTTCTTGTATACTCATCTCTTGTGAAGAGAATATCTTTTTCGTTTTAGGCAAAGTGAGGGTAAACTAAAAACTGATATTAATTTAATAATTGTAATAAGGATCGTAAATTCTTAACACACGTTTTTCATTAAAACTTTTAACCAAAGTATTATTTGATTTTTTTTATCAAGTTGCCTGTTTAAAGCATGTCAGTTATTATGTTTAATGTCAATTATGTTCATTTGTTGTTAATCTGATTAAAATGAGTGACCAGAAAAAAGTGAGTACACAATTATTAAATATTTTCAACAAAACCAAACTTGGTCCTAGAAAGTTGCCCAAACAATCAAAGGTCTGCTATCAAACTGTTTCCAATGTTATTAAACAGTACCGGGAGAACTTGTCCGTTGATATAAAAACTTAGCAATATGCAGTTGCGGCAAAAAAGCCAAACATTTGTTACAAAGGGCTCTATAAATACCGAAATGTACATCAAGGAATGTTTACGTTTCCATTCTTAAGACTTCTTAATGTGTCCATTTATTTTGGGCCTGATTGGGCATCTGTCACTATGGCAGTGTTGCCAATTCTTGGTGAACAAAAAGGGCTAAATACTTAGGAAAAAAGGCTAAAAAGTGGCTAAAAAAGGGCTGACATTTTTAAATTAAAGAACACATACATTTTACACAAACAACTACTTAGGGCGATTATTACAACTTGCCTTTATGTTCGTAATACTAAAAGGTAACTTTAAAGCTACCTTCTTCCATTACTTAAAGTTACATTTTACCATCCGAACATAAAGGCAAGTTGTAATAATGGCCCTTAGAATGTTACATTAGGTTATTGCGAATAGACAAACAAAAATGTATGAATATAACAAACGTTCAAATGGAAGAAAATAAGAATATTTATTCTTAATCTTGGCCACACTTATATCATATGACGATGTTTTCAAAATCTCGTATTTATCACCAGGCCTGCAAAAGCTCCAAGGCAAATTTTTTATATGAAAGAGAAATTTTAAAGTAATCCTTTGTCATAACTTCGAAATCGACTGAGAATATTTTGATAAGTGAATATAAAACATTCTAAAAATTATACACTACGTCGGACAGAATTGATTTTCATTGGTCAAAACATAGATTTTGCCATTAGTTAGTAAACATATCAAAACTAAGGTAGCCAAAATATTTGGTCAAAATATTGGCAATTACGGGTGTGGCATGCTGGTAATCATAAATATTTAATTTAATTTTAAAAAAAAAGTTAATTTTTAATATTTGATCAGATATAAATGATAATAGCTAAACTATTATCGATAATTTTTTTCTAAATTGGTTGGATTGTAGTCTTTAAACAGGAAAGTATCTTTTAACGATTAAGAAATACATCGCCCAGATAAAGTTGAAAGTGTTCCCTTTAATCCTATAAATAATTTTATAAACGCCCGGACCCCCTCGTACATGTTTTAAAATATTAACAATTTTTCTTCAAATAACGCTAATATTCTCTATATTATTTATGGCATTTTAATTTAAATTTTTATTTGAATCTTTGTAGTCGTTTTCATTTTACCTGCTTATATTTATAAGTCTAATATACGCGAAGCCTTAACTATGGGAGTTCAAGAATTTATCGGCACATTAAAAAAATACTAAAATTCTCAATCGTTTCATAGTTACAGAGTTTTGGCCGATGTAAAACAATTCTGAGCAACAGTGCGTCCCAGGCAAGAATACAACATGAATTTTGAATGCGTCCTTGATGCAAATAATAAAATTGTCGAGCAAAAATGTAAGGATATAATTTGAGACCTAGAGCAAGTTTGAAGAATATATGGAAGGTTCCAACAATTTGTGCTCAACATTCTCAGTTAATTTTTGTCATAATATTCCTGCCAAATGAAAATTAGTAAAATCAGTTCAAACAGATTTTACTAATTTTCAATAGCAAAAAATTTAACATTATTAGAGTAAATATATAAGTATTAATTAGGCATAAAACTGGCTAAATGAAAATAAAAAAGGCTAAAGGCTAAACTGATTTTTTTGAGGCTAAACAAGACTGAAAAGGGCTAAATTTAGACATAAAAGGGCTAAATTGGCAACACTGGTACCAAGAGAGGCAATTCCTCCAAACTGCCTGGAACTGAGTCCAGTGGATAGATATTGGACTCTTGTTAAAAGAGAATTGAAGAGTACAAAAAAGTGGCTAAAAGTGTGGTAGAGTTTAAACGAAGATGGACAACCTGTTCGAACAAAGTGACATAAAACACTATAAAAACCACCATGGAAAGGTTTTCGAAAAGGGTTCAAAATTTCATCATTAGTATATGTATGTTAAAAATTTTACGATCTCAGTCCTTAATTCAAAGAATACCATTATAAAGTAATTTAAACAATTGAAATGCATTTTCTACTATGCCAAGGTCGTCCTCAGCAATCTTACATGTCCAAGTTCTACTGTAAATATCATCTATTTAACACTCTAATGCTTAAGCATGCTTCAAGGCACTCATTTTTCATTTCTAAAAACTCATGTAACAAATTCTAAAAACGTACTTAAATATTTTAATAAGCCCTGAAACCTCTTAAAAGCTCTCTAATATTTTATTTACTGCACTTTTTACAAACTAAGTGCATTAACAACCAAAAAAATATGGGAAGTCCATGTTGTGTTATCAAATGTTGATTAAAGTGTTTTAAAGTTTCTCGATTGCCATCATATTTTTTTTATACTTAAATTTATATATTGGAGTCAAGATTTATGTAAAAAAACGTAAGCTACTCTTTAGAAACGTGATTTATTGATGAGTGCCTTCAGGCACTCTTGGGCATTGCATACTTGTTTTGCTACCTCTGTTTTTCCTTCCTATAGCAAAGTGTTGTTTGGTTTTCTTTACTTTGATATGCAATTTTTTACATAAAATTTTAAGAAATAGCTGGTCGAGTGAACAAACGTTTTAAATTATCTGATTTGACTGATGAACAATTGGAAAAGTAGTTTTCAATAAAAATTGACAAACTATACTATCTAAAACCCTATTATGCATAAAAAAATTACTCAAAAATGTTACACACACGAGTGTAGTTTTTGTTTTTACATAGTTTTTTTACTAATACATTATCACCACTAAGGTTTTTGACAACTGAGTTAGGTCTTTGACAGGAGAGTTTCCGATCTATGTGTATTTATCTATCCAACTATGTTTCAATCTCTAAAGACCGAAGGGTACCTTAAGGCACTCATTTAGTTCTTCCCACATGGCAGGTAAAGCATTGATTGTACAAATTTTTAAATGTTGTTTTTGAAATTAGATGCCCAAATTTACCATAAAAAAATTATTACCAACTTTTTTAACCATCTTTTTAGAAATTGGCATTAGAGGGTTAAGTTACCATAGAGACGAGACGTAATTGCCAAAAAGCTAAGTCTGTTGTCAAAAACCTAACTCTTGCAACAACAAAACACATGCTAGTCAATGTATTTTGTTGTTGTATCAGACATATGATTTGTTGTATTTTTGTTTGACAAATCGGAGTGTCTCGTCTCCATGTATAATTCTCTATGTTACCATTATTGAAAAATGGAAAAAAATTTTCTATAGTAAACTGAAAACTTTGAATATATTTTCAGTACAATCGTTTTTTATTTATGACAGTTTTAAAGTAACTGAGCGAAATACAAATTTTTCATTCACATTCATAATATCTATACAAAAGTTATTTTATAAAATAAAATGTGTACTATGAATAAGGAGCTTAGTTATTAAAAACCGAATTTTTCCCAAAAAATGTATAATTTTAATATCGATGATAATTATTCAAATTTGTTAGAGGTTTAGAAATAGAAATCTGACTCAAAACAAAATTTGTAAGGAATTTAGTTTAAAAACTACAACATTTTGAGTTATGCCTGTCTTCTCACCAATGAGAGATTTGTATTTTATGTCCCCTATTATAACTAAGTAATATTTATATTGAAAAGAAATATGTATGTAATTTTTATTGCACTTTTTCATGTTGTGTTTCGTTTTTTTTTTTTTTTTTCATCTGTTAATATCATATTGATAGTTTTTAAATTTGATTCCGTTTTTCTTATCATCATGTAGCAATTTACAAACATTTTTGGTAAGTCGTTATGCAACACACACACACACACATGGCCACAATCACTCACACATACACACAGTGTCTCTCTTTAAGTGAAGACCAATTTTATGAACCATATACTATGTATACATACGAGTTTTTTTTATAACATAAAACCTTTCTTCACACCACACAAGATTTATAAAATAGAATAGAAAATTTTTACCAAAAAATATTTTTTGTGTGTTACTAAATTCCGGCAGTTTTAAAAGTAGCTATAGTTAACTTGGCAAAAGGTATATACATCGATGTATATACATCGTTCCTTAGACAGGTCTTTATGCCGACCTACTAGTTATTTTTAGAACGTTAAGCTATGCAGGAAATGTTATATGGTTTCCTTTGCATTACCTTTTCCTAACAAAATCGCTAGTGACACCTAAATCAAATAGTCCTAAAATATCGTCATATACACATGAATAATTTATGGCTAAGTACACATATATAAACGAGTAGATCCGCTCTATTAAAATAATGAGTCTTGAGGACATAAATTCGCCAGTTAGAAGCCTTCTAGTAGAATGGGGGGTAAATTATGTAGGTTCGTCTACACGGACCTAGTTCCACGGGCAGCTGGGATCTCACTCTTTATCAAAGTGTATGGGAATGTGTGCAAGTATTTGTACCATGAACAGTTTTGTTGTAATTTCCGCATGTCTGTAAGAGTAAGTATGTGTGTGTGTGTATGTGTAAGCTTTGAAATTCATGTTCGATAAATGTGAGAGCCCGTACATATATTTAAAGTATAAGCTATTTTTTTAGAATCATGCATTAAAAATGAACACATATTGGTTGGGTGTATAACAATTTTCCTCATTTTTGATATATTTTCTAAATTTTTTCATACGAGAATGTTCAAAGAAGCAACTTCGAAATGATAATCGATTGATTTTATCAGGATCGGTATTAAGAAAACATGGAATATGGATTATAATAACATGTTATTAGATTTCTTTCTCTGATGTAATGTGATCAGCAATTAATTAAAAACATTTTTATGAATTTAAATATATTTCTATACCCTTCAGCATGAATGGTAAGTACATATATAATTTTGTCATAATGTATGTAATTTCCACATTTTTCAATTGCGAACCCATTAAGTCGCAAGTTCGCAATCATATCCTTTGGACATTTTAAGTTTATCCACCATTGCTTGGGCTGTACATTTAAATAATCGTATGTTATAAAGCTTATAAAGGTTTTTTGTGATTTTACATGAATTTGAAATATAATTATGTCCAATTTAGAGTATAATATAATAAAAAAATATTTGTTTTCAAAAATGCATTCAAGATGCAAATCCAATTTTCAGATGTACTTTGGAAATGTTCTCCACGTAAAATTTTAATTTTTATCAAAGAATCTTAAAAAGTGTTAAATGAAACTGAACAACCAAATCATTTTTTTCGAGATTGGAAGATTTACTTAATTCAATTATATTTTTTTTGACACCTCTCCATTTTTAATATTGGGTATATGACTTAAAAATGCAGAATTTTTTTTTAAATTTCTAGCTTTTATTTTGAAACATTTGTAGAATATAAACTTACTCAAAGTATTGGCCATTGTCAGTTATGAACTTTTCTCATCTTTCTGGCAACATATCGATTCCGAGCCAAAAGTACTGCAGATCTTTTGAGGCCAAGAACTAATCAAGCCAATTTCGGATACTTTGTTCTAAAGTGAAGCTTATCCCAGAGAGAGCGTTCTACATCGATCGAAACAAGTAGTATTCGGAAGGACAAGGTCTGGTCTAAAAGGCGGGTGAGGCCAAAATTCTCAACCACACGCAGAAAAAAAATATAGTTTTGCATGTTTACTGTAACCATTTCAACATTTTTAACACAGTAACTATATAGTCACAGTAACTATTTATATGATTGTGGTAACAATAATGTGGTTAATTTACGATTCACATGATTGTATCAACCATATATATGGTTACAGTAAACAAGTATATGTTTGTGACAACCATTTTTATGATCAGTTGTGTTCGGTATAGGTTCCCTGTAATGGTCTGACCAGATTTCAGCAGCTCATAATATATAGGACCCTCTTGCTCCCACTAAATACAGAGCATTACTTTAGCGGCATGGATATTTAGCTTTGGTGTCGATACGGCTAGTTGGCCGGGCTTCACGTACGATCTCTTACGCTTCGGGTTATCGTGATGAATCCATTCTTCATCGCAAGTAATGATTCGGTGCAAAAATGATTTTCTTTTATAGCGCTCAAACATCAATCCGGACATGCAAAATCATCCTTCAAGGTCTCTCGTATGGTACCCAATTTCCCTGTTTTTGGATGAACCCTGCTGCTCGCAAACGTTTTGAAATTGCTGTTTGAGTAGCTCCCAATGATTTTACAAGGTATTGTTGAGTTTGATATCTTCAGGGAGTAATATCTCCAATTCTTGCTCTTCATACTTTTTTGGCTGGCCTGGGCGATCTTTGTATTCTGTGCCAAAATCACAAACCATCTACCGCATATTGAAACCGATGGAACACATTCACCATAAGCTTTGTTGAGCAGTCGGCGTGTTTCAGCGGCACTTTTTACAAATTAAAAAAGTAAAGCAAAACATCCCGCATATGAAGTTTTGTTGGCACAAACTTCGATATTTTCGAATCCAAAATGTTTTTTGTTTACACTATAATGTTCAATGACTAAGAGAGAATAAATGGCAGATATGAAATTGACATATAAGGTATTACAAACAAAAACCGCGTTCAAAAGATACGCCATCTATTGTAAATCGCAGTTTTATGTCAATATTGTTACGAATTTGCAAAGTGTTACAAATGTGGAATGGCGATTTGAATTTAACGGTTTGTAAAGACTGCCGCAGCGATCATCATGTTTATAAACACATCCATCAGTTGAAGCTTCTACTTATCAACAATGTTGATATCATGCGGTTACTAGCATTGTTTATAAGTGTGGCAACACTAAATGTTTAAGCTGCTAACATTAACATCGAAAGCTCTAGAATTCGAATGTATAAGTTTGTCCGTTAAGAGCATTGTAGAAATTCCCGAAAGATGGCGTGTGTATAAATAGTGGCAGAGGTTGCAGTCGTGAGTTAAGTTGATCATAGGCGCTGTTAGAGTTAACATCAACTGTCTTGTACATTTAAGTTTGTACATTATAAAGTTTGTGTGCATTTCTGTGAATCAATAAACGTGTAAATATACACTGAGTGACTATTTGAACTGTTGTTGTTGTACATTTTAAATAAATAAAGAGTTGTTACAAATTTTAAACTACTAAAACTGTTTTTTATTTGCAATCAAAATTATCCTGTTTATTTAAAGGAAATAAACCCCCGTTTTTAAAAGGTAAAAACGTAACAATATGTTTTTACCTTCTCCTGTAAATTTAAAATTATTTGAATAAGGCCCTTTATATTTGAGACGAACGATATATAAGTTTGTATATTTTGCTCTACTAAACCGATTTTGCTCATTTTCAATACCAATCACAAACATTTCTGTTTAAACCTTCTTAATTTAGATCGAGTATTTTGGATGTGAGAGTGTTTTACATAGACTCTGGAAGATCCCAAAGACAATATCCGTTAAGAGGGTAAAAAACTGTCGTCCAAATATACATCAATAATAGTGGTGTCCGCTTGACCGCTATTATCTGCCAAAAGTTATTTAAAACATTTTACCAAAATTATGTCATTTCATTTTAAAGATAACTTCCTTTTGCCCTCAACTAATGAAAGTATACAAATTTATCTTTATTTCCTCAATGTGAAAGCAATGAAAATTCTTGTGTTTTTCCGTATCCCATACATGTTTTACGACTGTATTGGAGATGGAAGCTGGAACAGACGAACACAAATATATTCGTTTGCTGTGTTTTTTTTTTACGTAAATATTGTTGAAGTTTTTCTATTACAATATTTCGAACATCAGCAGTAATATTTTACAATTCAAAGTTACATTTCTTTTTCTTTCTACTTTCCAATATATGCACATTTAATTAACCCAGTAAGAGCTGAATGATATTAGTAGATTTGAAATAATAAAAATAATCAAGTTCAAAAGTATGAAAGAAAAACAGCATTGCTATTTAGTATGAACGGTAATGAAATTGTAGACTAGATCAAGGCATAACAAGATTTTTGCTTTCAAAATTGTTCTGACATTTATATCAAAGGAACTATATTTATCTAATTTTGATATCTTTAATGTTGCTATGAATGGGAGAAAAAAATGTCCTAGTAAGTCCAACCATATACGATTTTACAACAACTTTCAATGCTAAAAAAAAAAACACAAATTCAATGTTTCAAACAACATTAGAAGATCTTAATGGGTTAATGTTTCATGTTTATATGGAGTATTTTCTTTGGGAGTACATTTTGGTGTACAACAATTACATTTGTGGCAAACAGAAGAGTAAAATGTAATAATTTTAAGGTAAAAATACAAGAATATTTTCCAAAAAGTAGAGATACAAACTAAAAAAGAATCCGTTTAAAGTTATTTTAAACTTATTCACTTTTTTTTTTTTTTGTATGAAATACTTATTTCTATACATTCCTAAGTAGAAAACTACATATGTAATCGTACATGTAAGTGTGTATGTCTATATCGGTAACAAGTTAAGAATACTAATGTTTTCATTTGACAGTAACCCTGCAGATTTTTCTCATTAATGAACTATTGTTTAACTACTAACCTGCTTGATAGGAGTTTAATAACTGGTGAATTCAATACGCGCATGTTGTTGTAAAATATCTAAGGATTTACTCTTTGATCTGGGCAAAAATGGATTTTTCAATATTTGATTTTCAATATCTCGAACACGTGAATAATGGTGACTTTTAGCGTCCTATTTAGAAAGACGAATGTTTATGCCATGAATGCTTATTTGACTGAACTAATACTTCAGTTATTCGATTAAGAGTCGAATTATTTATATAATCAGATTGCAAACATATGAATGATGGACAATTATTCAGTTGTACGCATTTTTCAAAATGTCGTAAACAATTTCTGATCGATAGCTTTGAATTAGAAAACGCATAAAATTTACAGAACACTCCGGGTTCTAAAATTCCAAAGCTGGACTTCCAAAACGGGTTACAGTTTTCATACTAATTATTCCTTTACCAACCCCGGGCAAAATGTTCAAAAATACCAAAATTAATTTTTTTTATTATTTTGGTATTTAAATTTTCTCAAATCTTCACTCTACTCATTTTTATATGCTTCATCTTCGTTAGAAGGGTATATATAAGTTTGTCATTCCGTTTGTAATTTCCACAATATAATTTTCCGACCCTATAAAGTATATATATTCTGGATCCTTATAGATAGCGGAGTCAATTTAGCCATGTCCGTCTGTCTGTCTGTTGAAATCAATTTTCTGAAGACCCAGATATCTTCGGGATCCAAATCTTCAAGAATTTTGTCAGACATGCTTTCGAGAAGTTTCCTATTTAAAACAGCAAAATCCATCCATAAATAACGGAGATATGAGCAAAAATCCGAGACAAACGCTATTTTTGGCCTATTTTTGATCTGTATCTCGATTACTAAGTCATAAATATAGACAATATGGATATCTAATGATAGATATTTCAAAGTCCATTGCAACGATGTATATAGGGCTATAGTAAGTTGGACCTATAATGGGTCAAAATCGGGACAAATATTTTTTAACCCGATTTTTTTTTTCCCAAAAAACATTTGTTGTCATCAATTTTTTTCACTAATAAATTTTTAAATTATACAATATTTTTTTTTTTTAAAAAAATTGGAAAAAACTTTTAAAAAACAATTTCGAAAAATTTTTTTTTTTTTTAATTTTATTTTAAAGTATAATTTGGCTCTCTTACTTGTTACTAAATAAAGTGTGTGTTTTTTTTAAGCTCGATAGTACTTACGAAAGGGTTAACTGTCAAACGAACTATCATACTGACATTTATGATCAGTATAGTTACTTTGGCAAATCAGCATGAATATATTGACGCTAGAACGACGCTACCAAATTATTCAAATTTACTTTGAAAATCAGTCATCTATTCGCGTAACTTATATATGACCTCGTAATTTTTATGGCGCACATAATCGTCCATCTGAGCAAGCCATCCATGGAACTGTGGATAGATTTCATACCACATACTCTCTAAATGATGCAATAACACCAACATGTAGAAGGAATGTGCGTATTGAAGGGAATATCGCCGATGTAAACGAAAGTGTGCAAGAACATCGACATTTTTTGATTCGTCAACGGTCGTTGGAATTGGGGCTCTTTTTGTCCAGTCAGTAAATTTTTGCCTAGAGCAGTTGGAAACTGACCCGATGTCTTATCGCAAAATTTTGTTCAGCGATGAGGCTCATTTTTGGGTTTGTTAATACACAAAATTGCCGCATAAGGAGTTAGACCAATCAACAACAGACACTACATGAATCATCGGATCCTATTATAAAATGAAGCCGGAGCTCGCATTAAGGTCAATGGAAATCATTACCGCACCATGATCAGTGTTTTAAATGGTTGTTGAAAATATGGATGCCTTTGATCCGGGCGAGATGCGGTTTAAACAGAATTGCGCTACGTGCCATATGACGACCGCAACCATTGATTTATTGAAATCAAAATTTGGCGATAACTTGATTTCTAGAAATATAAATGTCAATTGGCCTCCAAGGTCGTGCGATTTGATAACTCTCGACTATTTGCTGTGGGGCCACGTGAAGTTTATGCTGATAAATCAGCAATGATTGACGCCTTGGAGCCCAATATTGTTTGCGTTTTTCGTGGCATACGGCCAGCAGTGCTCGAAAAAGTGGCTCAAAATTGGACGTTTAGACTCGGTAGCCATAAGGCCGAAATCATTTTCAAATGTTAATACCATATGTACTGATCTTTTGAATAAAAAAAATGTTTGACTAAAATTTATTTTTCGTGTTATTTTTTCACAATTTCAAGTTCTATCAGGATTAAAAAAACACCCTTTATATAAACAACTTATTTTATAAAATACATATTGAAATAACAGTAGAACATGATGGTTTTTTATATCGTTTTCCTGCATATTCCTTTTAGTTTCTTATAGAAGTTTCCAGATTTGAATTAAAATGTAATGATTCAAAGTTTGAATGAATAATTTAATGAATTAATTCATCAATGAATGAATTCTATTAAAATAAAAGCATTCTACAATAGTTTCTTAGGAGTAGAATGAATTGTTAACATTTGTAATTCTGAATTAAGATTTTAGTGAAATTTAAATTTATCTATCTATTAAATATAGATTTATATTTGGTATGTGTGGATCATGTGTTTGAAAACCGAAATAACGGAATATAGTTTTCAAAAAAAGTTTCCATTGTATTTTCACTCACTGTATCTTATAATTCACTATAATTTATTTCTGTAATACATTACAATAAAACCTGTATAAGTAGCAATATAGCTAGTAAAAATTGGACAATTGTTTGTTTTAAAAATGCAGGGAAATGTTCATTTACACAAATGCACCTGGTACAAATGGGAGTCCATTTGGAATGTGTGTTAAGTTTTAGATTAAATTAACAACATAAAGTTAAAAGTTATGATATATTAGGTGTGATTAAAGTAGAATATATAAATACTGTACAAAGAAAGAAATTAGAATTAAATAAAATTTCAGCATAAACGTACATACGTACATACCTTGACGAAATTAAGAAAATTCTAAGAAGTAGTGAGTGCTAGGTTTCCTACTCGAGAAATATTTCTCTGGAATTCCCGAATAAAACAAATTTGTTGTGATTTGTTGCCAAACGAATAATTCGATACTAGTAACAGAAAATCAGTTGACACGGAAGACTTACGATTTAAGTAATCTAATTTTTGTCAATTAGACAAAACATTTTTCAGCCGTAACAGAAAAATTCTGTCATTAAGAGTGAATCATTTGATTATTAATAAATTCAACAAAGTTCTTAAGGAAATTATTAAAATGCTTAACATTAAGGCTTCTGAGGATATTAGTATTTAGAGAAAATAATGACATGTGGGAGTATTATATTCAGCTGTGCTGAATCTTGTATACCCACCATCAATATGTGGGTATACATACATATACAGTAGGGTGACAGCCGATTTTTTTTTTTAAGATTTCAAAGAGTGCCGGGTGGAATATTGTGACACTAGGTCTAAAAGATAAGTACTGAAAATTTGAGCCAAATCGGACAACGATTTCGGGACGCGCATCGAGGTCAAAGGTCAGATATATAAAAAATTTTACTATTTATATGAAATAAATTTGTGAAACTCCTTAACTTTCTGCATTATGTTACAGAAATATGTAGATTTATTTATAGTAATGAAAATTACAGTAAAAAAAATATTTTTCAGATTAAACCTATATCTCCCTTGGGTCAAATTGACCCACAAACTGTATTATCGTTAAAATTCGGAAAAAAATGCAAATTTTTCAGTTTTTGTAAAAATTTTGCTACTAAATAATTATTTTTGCAATCGAATGGATAATAATCGAAATATGTACGTAATTGTCGTTCTAATGAGATATAAAAGATAAAAATTGGTTAAAAAATTTTAAAGTAAAATTAAAAATTCCCCAGACCATTAACTTGTCTCAGGCCACTTGAACAAGAAATGTAGGAACAAAATTAACATATTTTAAGAAATATTAAAATTAAAGCTAATTTTTACTTAAAATATATCCGTATTTACATTCGTATGAGTTTTTGTCTTTGTAGAATAACGTTAACCTATTCGCAGGGATGGCCAAAAAAATTAATTGTTTTTAACGGCAGTTTCAAATCTCCATTTTCAAATTTTTAAAAATTTTCTTAAAGAAATTTCAGAATTTTTTAATCATCACATTGGGATTTATTGAGATCATAATAGGGAATAAAAATATGAAAAAATTATGTCAATACCTCTTACAGTTTTTCCGTACCTACGATTTAAATTTTGTGATTTTCGAGAAAAAATATTTTTTTGGCCATATTTTGGCTAATGAGAGCAATTTCTTTACTGTTACGAATTTTAAGTAAAACCTATACAGAATCTTATAGTTCAGATAATTTTTAATATACTCTGAAAGTTTTACTGAAATCGGACAACTTTAACCCTTAAATGGTGAAGGGCAAAGGTAAAATTTTGAAATATTTGGAATTTCTAAATTAAAGATAGCGAAATATTATACATTTTTGAACAAATTTTAACGAAACTTGCGAAAAATATACCTTGAGGTCTTAAATATACAATAACAGTGCAAGAATGGAAATTAACCCTTAAAAGCACTTGGTGTCAAAATCACTCTATATTTGACTGTGGCTTTCGCGATTTTAAAAGTTTGGACCCCAAATTATATTAAGGGTTAATTTCCATTTTTGCACTGTTATTGTATATTATAGACTTTATGTTATATTTTTCTCAAGTGTCATTAAAATCGGCCCAATAATATATATCATTTCGGCATCTTTACATTAGAAATTCCAAATATTGAAAAATTTTACCTTTGACCTTCACGGTTTAAGGGTTAAAGTTGTCCGATTTTAGTAAAACTTTCAGAGTATATTAAAAATTATCTGAACTATAAGATTCTGTATAGGTTTTACTTAAAATTCGTAACAATAAGGAAATTGCTCTCATTCGCCAAAATATGGCCAAAAAAATATTTTTTTCCCGAAAATCACAAAATTTAAATCGTAGGTACGGAAAAACTGTAAGAGGTATTGACATAATTTTTTCATATCTTTATTCTCTATTATGATCTCAATAAATCCCAATGTGATGATCAAAAAATTCTGAAATTTGTTTAAGAAAATTTTTAAAAATTTCAAAATGGAGATTTGAAACTGCCGTTAAAAAAAATTAATTTTCTTGGCCATCCCTGCGAATAGGTTAACGGTATTCTACAAAGACAAAAACTCATACGAATGTAAATACGGATATATTTTAAGTAAAAATTAGCCTTTATTTTAATATTTCTTAAAATATGTTAATTTTGTTCCTACATTTCTTGTTCAAGTGGCCTGAGACAAGTTAATGGTCTGGGGAATTTTGAATAACTTTAAAATTTTTTAACCAATTTTTATCTTTTATATCTCATTAGAACGACAATTACGTACACATTTCGATTCTTATTCATTCGATTGCAAAAATAATTATTTAGTAGC
This sequence comes from Calliphora vomitoria, assembly GCA_942486065.2. Lineage (NCBI taxonomy): Eukaryota > Metazoa > Arthropoda > Insecta > Diptera > Calliphoridae > Calliphora > Calliphora vomitoria. Next base: position 33,458,907 of record OW818031.2, on the reverse strand, counting down.
AAAATTTTTACAAAAACTGAAAAAATTGAATTTTTTCCGAATTTTAACGATAATACAGTTTGTGGGTCAATTTGACCCAAAGGAGATATAGGTTTAATCTAAAAAATATTTGTTTGACTGTAATTTTCATTAATATAAATAAATCTACATATTTATGTAACATAATGCAGAAAGTTAAGGAGTTTTACAAATTTATTTCATATAGATTGTAAAATTTTACATATATCTGACCTTTGACCTCGATGCGCGTCCTGAAATCGTTGTCCGATTGGCTCAAATTTTCAGTACTTATCTTTTAGACCTAGTGTCACAATATTCAACCCGGCACTCTTCAAAAGTCGAACTCAAATTTTTTTCCATACAACTGATTGTCACTCTAATATACAGTGAAAGCTTGGTATTCACGACGGCTTAATTTTATATATAGCAGGTTCGATAATCGCGACAGTTTACGAAAAACGGCTTTTATTTTCGTGACTTTTATCTGCTTCCCCGTCTTTTGGTATATTAACTCCCTTTGATGATTTTGATCATCAATTTTGTCAGTTTATTTGTGTCATTTATTGTGTAAATACACCTCTTAATATGGGAAAAGTTTAACATAACTATTTTAAAGCAAACGATTTTTGAAAAATTAGAGATTTTAAAAACATTTAAAAGTGGAGATTCCATAAATTCAATTTGCATGAATTACAAGTTGCACTGCATTATAAAGCAAAAAAATTCATTAAAAAAATTCGTACATACAACAGAATGTGGCCCTGGCAAAAATGAAAAAAAATGCTTTATAAGTGGTTTGTAAAACAAATATCAGCAGCGATTTTATGATCAAAAGTCAGTCATTTGTATTCCAAAATTTATCAAACCAATTCAATGCCAGTTTTAAATTACGGGCGAGAAATTGTCTTCGAAACCTCATCTTATTGATCCATTTGTGAAAGAGTTTAAGGATTACTTTGATGAGCATGGATTGGCTCTTCATCAAATCTAAAATATATATTATAGGGGATGCTTCCAAATAACACTATTGTCACATGTAATGAGAAACGCCTCCCAGAAGAAAAATATGTAAAGAGCGAATAACTTGTATGCCCTGTTAAAATGCTGAGACGAACTGAAATTGTTGGTTGTTGGAAAATCTAAAAACTGACGACCCATAACATGCTTTTTCAATAATCCTGTAATATAAAACTATAAAAAGAGAGCTATTCGGCTGTGCCTAATCTTATACACCCTTCACCAAATTATACTTTAAAATAAAATTAAAAAAAAAATATTTTTTTTTTGGAAATTGTTTTTTAAAAGTGAAAAAAAAAAATTCGGGTTAAAAAATATTTTTCCCAACTTTGACCCATTGTAAGTCCAACTTACTAGCGCCTTATATACATCGTTGCAATGGACTTTGAAATATCTATCATTAGATATCCATATTGTCTATATTTATGATTTAGTAATCGACATATAAATCAAAAATAGGCCAAAAATGAGGTTGTCTTGGATTTTTGTTCATATCTCCGTTATTTATGGACGGATTTTGCTGATTTTAAATAGGAAACTTCTCAAAAGCATGTCTAACAGAATTATTGAAGATTTGGATCCCGAAGATATCTGGGGTCTTCAGAAAATTGATTTCAACAGACAGACGGACGGACATGGCTTAATCGACTGCGCTATCTATAAGGATCCAGAATATATATACTTTATAGGATCGGTAAATTATATTGTGGAAATTACAAACGGAATGACAAACTTATATATACCTTTCTCACGAAGGTGAAGGGTATAATAATAACGCCTGGATGACATCATTTATATGCAAGGACTGGTTCCATCACGAATTTGTTCCCCACGTAAGTTAATTTTCACCAATCAGTAAAATTAAGTTGTTCATTAGTAAACACTTTTTAGGTCCGAGAAATTTTGGCTTCAAAAGGTCTGCCGCAAAAAGCAGTTTTGCTGGAACTAAAAAGTGATGACGGTTTAATTATAGCAATGAATCTACCACCCATTTGCACTGCGTTTATTCAATCGTTAGATCCAAAAGTTATCAACTTGGTCAAATTACTGCTCACCCACTTGCATGTCGGAAAGGGAACAAATTTAGAGCTCAAACTAAAAAACTTTAATCTTAAAAATGCAGTTCAGATTCTAGCTACGTCCTGGGATAAACAATCAGTGTCGAATATCCGAAAATCCTGGAACGTCTTGCTAAAATTCGGTACTGAATGAAGTGAGGAGGATGACATGCCCTCAGGAAGGAAACGAAGATCTTTCAACTGTTGTTACACTTGTAGCTCAAATTGGTACGGAAGTTTTTTTCACGAATGCTGACATAAACAACTGGATTCAAGAAGAATTTCATGTGGAAAGTAATGAGGAACAAATTAAATTATCAGATACGCAATCGTAGGATTTATACGATAGTGGTCATGAAGAAAACTAAATTAAAGTGGACGATTGTATAACATCGATAAAGATATACATACAATGGAAATTTTAAAAAATAATTTGCCAAAAAAACTACTAAAAACCTCCAACTTATTTAAAAATTTTTAAAATGTAAATTTATTAATATAAATAATTATAATTTAAAAAATTACATACAATTTTTTAATAAAATTTTGTGTTTTGTTATCGAGAAAATTCAGTTTCAGAGCTTGCACTGTATTTCTGATATAGGGGTTATGTGGGGGTTAGGGTCAATTATGGACCGATCCTCACAAAAGTTGTTAGAGAGATTTAGTTTTATATAAGACTTGTTTATGTCCAATTTCATCACGATATTAATGATTATAAGACAATTATGATTGTTCAAGTCATTTTTTGAAGAGGGACCTTGTATGTGCCATTTTTGACATACTTTACAGTATAATTAGAGTACTTAGAACTAATTTGTGCAAAATTTTATCTAGATTCCAGGACAATCTACATATTTATGACTGCTCAAATAGTATACCGTTGGCACACTAGTATTGCGGCTAGGTTAAATCATAAACGAATATTGCCCATTTTAATAATTTTCAGTTTGTATTGAATATATTACTAAATCCACTATCTGAGTTTTGATCTCAGTCTTCAGAAATAATATCTGTTAGTCAGCATATTAAGAAAAGCTTCTGATATTAAACAAGTTACATTTAGTCTAACTTTTAATTGGTAAATTTTTAACAAACAATGAAATTAGTACAGCAATTAAATTTTAACACCAGTCATGATAAAATTGCAAATTCATTCAAGGTTATTTGCTATTTTGTGCTATTTTGTTTCAAATTCAAAGAAAATTCTTGAAATAAATTGCGGTTTAGTTAAAAGCGTGTTTAGTTTATTTCACATCCTTTTTGAGGTTGCAAGCAGTGATATAAACTCATAATAACCATAGAGTTAAATCTAAATGTCAGAAACACTTAGAAATAAATGTTCATGTATACATATGTATATATTTATGTATATATGATCAAAAGAATTAATTCATAATTCAAATTTTAATTTATATGGTTAATTCTTTAGTACTTCAAACGTATTGAATTCATTCCTTTAAGAATTCATTATTTATAGAATTAACTCCTTATTGAATGCTTTAAATTTTTTTTAACTCAAATCCATTACAATTTAGCTTTAGAAAATATTTTTCAATTAATTTTGTAAATGTTTGAAAACAAAACAAAATTTAATGAAACAATTGTCCAATTCACAATCGGTGTCGTAGCGTTGTATGTCGTATTTTTTTTTTTTTATTAGTGTTGTTTTTGTTTCGAAAAATTTGTTTGAAAAATATTTATGACATACAAAGCCACAACGCTACGACACCAATTGTGAATTGGACAAATATATATTGCTACAATTTGGATTGAAGGGTGACAGCCGATTTTTTTTTTTTTTTTGATTTCAAAGAGTTACGGGTGGAATATTTTGACACTAGGTCTAAAAGTTAAGTGCTGAAAATTTGTGGAAAATCGGACAACGATTTCGGGACGCGCATCGAGGTCAAAGCTCAGATATATGCAAAATTTTACTATTTATATGAAATAAATTTGTAAAACTGCTTAACTTTCTGCATTATGTTACAGATATATATTATTTATATTAATGAAAATTACAGTCAAAAAAATCTTTTGCAGATTAAACATATATTTCCTTTGGGTCAAATTGACACACAAACTGTATTATCGCCATAATTCGGAAAAAATGCAAATTTTTCAGTTTTTGTAAAAAATTTGCTGCTAAATAATTATTTTTACAATCGAATGCAAAAGAATTAAAATGTGTATGTAATTATCGTTCTAATGAGATATAAAAGACAAAAATTGGTTAAAAAATTTTAAAGTTATTCAAAATTCCCCAGACCATTAACGTGTCTCAGGCCACTTGAACAAGAAATGTATGAACAATATCAACATATTTTAAGAAATATTAAAATAAAAGCTAATTTTTACTTTAAATATATTCGTATTTACATTTGTATGAGTTTTTGTCTTTGTAGGATACCGTTAACCTATTCGCAGGGATGGCCAAAAAAATTTATTGTTTTTAAAGGCAGTTTCAAATCTCCATTTTCAAATTTTCGAAAATTTTGTTTAAAAAAATTCAGAATTTTTTGATCATCACATTGGCAATTATTGAGATCATAATAGAAAATAAAAATATGAAAAAATTATGTCAATATCTCTCACAGTTTTTCCGTACTTACGATTAAAATTTTGTGATTTTCGAGAAAAAAAATTTTTTTGGCCGTATTTTGGCGAATGAGAGCAATTTCCTTACTGTTACGAATTTGAAGTAAAACCTATACAGAATCTTATAGTTCAGATCATTCTAAATATACTCTGAAAGTTTTACTAAAAGCGGACAACTTTAACCCTTAAATGGTAAAGGTCAAAGGTAAAATTTAGCAATATTTGGAATATATTTCCATTAACGTTTTTATCTCCGTTTAAAATCTAACTACCACACTTTTGGACACCTTTTTTGTGCTCTTCAATTCTCTTTTAATAAGAGCCCAATATCTCTCCACTGGCCTTAGCTCCGGGCAGTTTGGAGGATTTGCCTCTCTTGGTACAAATACCACATTATTGTTCTTGTACCACTCAAGGGCTTGTTTACCATAGTGACAGGATGCCAAGTCAGGCCAAAAATAAGTGGACACATTATGAAGTCTTATGAATGGAAACATTCCTTGATGTAAATTTCGGTATTTATAGAGCCCTTTGTAACAAATGTTTGGCTTCTTATGCCGCTACTGCATATTGCTTGCCATACCAAGAACTTTTTGGGAAATTTTGCCTGCTTTTGGGTCCTAGACTTTTCTTCAACATACCCTCGCGCATCAGCAACATACAATTTTTGACCAGGAAGTTGCGAAAAATCTGCGAGAACATACGTTTCATCATCCATTATGCAGCAGGTATATTTTTTTATAAAACTTGATTTCAATATCCGTGCTCTGTTTTTGGCCCCTAAATTTTTAGCAGCGTTCCGTCAGGAACTTTTTGAGCCTTGTATGTTTTTAAACCTGCATTTGCTTTAACTTTTCGTACCAAATAGTCCGAGCACTGAGCTAACCGGACTGCTTTCCTAACGGATGTGTTGGGAGCTCTTTTGAAAATGCTTTCTATTTGTTTAGCTTTAGAAACATCATGTGGGCCATTCCTTCTACCTGAACCAGGTTTTCTATCAACGGACAAGTTCTCCCGGTACTATTTAATAACATTGGAAACAGTTTGACGCAAGACCTTTGAATGCTTGGTCATCTTTTTGTAGGACCAAGTTGGGTTTTGTTGAAAATATTTAATAATTTTAGTACGCACTTTTTTCTGGTCACTCATTTTAATCAGATTAGCAACAAATAAATATAATTGACATTAAACATAATAACTGACATGCTTTACAAAGGTAACTTGATAAAAAAAAATCAAATAATACTTGGGTTAAAAGTTTTAATTGAAAACGTGTGTTAAGAATTTTACGATCTCACTCCTTATATAGACAAATAGACATACATAGATCGAAAACTCTACTGTCAAAGACCTAACTCAATTGTCAAAAACCTAATTGCTGAGGATGTATTAGGAAAAAAAATTTGTGAAAACAAAAACAACACTTTTGAGTTTTTTTCTAGTTTCCGCTTTGTTCGTTTTTCTCTATGGCTTGAATAAATAATATTCACCCTTATCGTGGTTGGCGTAAACGTCTTACGCCTACGACTGTTTCGTACTAGATTAAAGATAAAAAGCAAACTGTTTCTTTAATCTAGTACGAAACTGTCGTAGGCGTATGACGTTAACGCCAACCACGATATAGGTGATTATAAATAAATTCAACAATGAATGAATTCCATTAAAATAAAAAACATTCAAATGAATCTAAAGAATTATATTGTTGTTTATTGGATTTGGAATGAATTGTTGACATTTGTAATTCTGAATTAAGATTTTAGTGAATTAATTAATTCAAAGCTCTGTTATGAATATATATAGAAATATGGAAAATATCTTATAAAAACTGTGTATGTGAATGTGTATGACATAATATAATACAATAGTCGTACAATCTTTCTACATTATAAAATAAAGACCCACAATTATCGCAACCCAATTGTTTTAAGAAGCATACAAAAACCAAAAATATTAAATATGTGTTTCCAAAAAAATTACAAAAAAAAAAAAAAAAACCGGAATAAATATATTTTGTATAAAATTTATGTGTATGTTGGCACAGTGTTGCGATTTCAAAAAATGTGGGGGTATATTTATTTTGTCTGTAAGTTCTAAAACCTCTAACATGCAAAATCTTTAATAGCTTTGCAAAACATTTGTACAAAACCAAAGATTTAATAACATGATAACAGGAAATCTACTTTCAGACACCACTGGGCCTCAGCTAAGAAGTCTGTGGAGTTCGTCTTCTATATGTCATGTCACTCACTTCACAGTCAGTTAGAAATAGCAGATTTATTTAAACAAATATTTTTATTCTGCCCCATTGTGCAGCGTTATTAAAATTGGAAATTACATGTCAGTCACTTCATAGTAGAGATGTGCGATCCAGTGATTTAAAAACGTCTGTTAATAAAAATATAGGAAAATAACAGAATTAAGACAAACAAATTTAAAGAGAACTGATTGATATGTTACTTAACATTTCATTTTATACAATTCACAATTGATGTCGTAACGTTGTATCATTGTATGTCATAAATATTTTTCAAACAAATTTTTCGAAACAAAAACAAAACATTAATAAATATAATTACGACATACAACGCTACGACACTTATTGTGAATTGGACAACTGTGTGGGAGAGACACTCATATATCTATGACGCTACTGAAAGAAAAGTATTTGGTCAGTTCACAAGGTCATTTATCATGTCATATTGTCATAATGTCCTAATATTTCACAATGCTTTTTATTGCTTTTCAAGCAAAAAATGTCCTAAACTAATACTACTTTCTATGCTATGTTTATTGTGTTATCGTAACAAACCAGCAGAAACCAACACCGAATGCATAAGAGTCGGTTAAGCCGAACCGCCGAGTCGAGATATATTAGGACATTGTGAATTGACCAATTGTAAATATAAGTTATTGAAGCCTTATTTAGAAGAAACAATAAATATGAAGCTTTTGTCGCGTGCTTAATCGAACAAAACTATCAACAGTTGAAAACCAGTTCAATATTTTGTCGCGTTCTGCATCCATTGATTATTGATTGAAAACTACAAAACCTACTTTTTGCACTAAACATAGCGCATAAAAACCGGTATTGAAAAATGGAAATGGAAATGGAAAAACAATTGTTTTATTTTTTGCATTTTAAAAACATGCAAATGTCGCGTTCGGGACCATGAAAATGTTCGTAACAATAAATAAGAAATCAAGACTTTTCTCCAAAAATATATTAACAAATTTCACAAGATTTGTTTTTTCAAAAGATACAAATTCAGGCGAAACACTGTGCTCCATAAGATATCCACAATATGTAGTCGCAAGCTAGTTTCAATTCTTATATCGTTCTTGTTACTATTGCTGTAGTCGTCGTTGTTGTTGTCGTTTTTATTTTCGTATCAAGGAAAATAAATAAAAATAAAAAACTGTTGCTGATATAGAAATCTACAAACATACTTACATACATAGAGAGAATGAAGAAATAAAAAATGCTACTTCTAGTCATTCGTTTGGTGCAGGAATAAGTGTATAGTGGGCATATTGTGTTGCTGTTATCAAACATTTGCATCCGGTTGTTCGATAGCAGGCATGTTGCATGCAACACAACCAAATGACCAGCCAACAATAAAGAAAAAAAAAACAACATCATTATGATGTTTGGCTGCTACTTTATGAGGAGGCTGATGGCGTCGATAATAATGAGTGTCACGATAATGAAGATGTTGATGTGTGCGATTACAAACAAAACGACTGCAGACGAAGATGCAATCTGTGGACTGTGTAGTACAACTGAAAACCCCCTCAAACACACACACACATAGACATCTGTGTGCAACGCGTTGAACAACTAGAAAAAGAAGAAGAAACAAAAACATTTTTATGGAAATTCGCATGCATGTCAGATTTATATAGTTGGTCGTCGAGAACGGTTTGAAAACAACGGTGTGTGCTCATAATACAACTTAAATAAAATTAATATTAAAAATAAAAATGATTTCAATACAAACAGATTTAAAAATTCTTTAAAACATATGCATAAATAAAATTTAACCAAATATTTGCCAAAAATATAATTTTTTGCGATAAAAAAAATAAATAAATCCTACAAAATAAACAAACAATTGTTCATATTATTTAGATATTAAAAAAAAACCCCAAATTTTTGTTTATATTTTGTAGTTTGGATTATTATGTGAATGTTAATGTGCATTTTGATACCCTGCCTAGTAACATAAATAAATCGCTTTTATTAAAGTTGATGTCTAAACTTTTTTCTTTATCGTGGTATAAGAAAACATTAATAACAAAAAAAAGAAAATCAAGAGCAGCAAAAATAACAACAACCAAAAAAAAAAAATTAGAAATATAATATTCACAACTTTAAAGGAATGAAATCTTTAAAAATAATTTAAAACGGAGATAAATATAACATGATAATGATTTCAGTAATAAAACATAATTAAATAATAAATTAGAAGTTCTGAATAAATTACATTAATTGAAAATAATTTTCATTAAACTGTTTCTTTAATTTTTAAAACAGCCTAAAATTATGGCGATGTTTGAAGCTTAACGAATCCCAGCACAATCATTGCATAGCCTATTTTAAAAGATTAAAAGAGTATAAGAAGTAAAAAAAGGGTTTAAAATCAGTTATCGTAACGGTTATAAGTGATATCAAAAAAGTTATTTTATAACAGTTATTTAGTGAATTCAAAAATAAAAATCCATCTAAAAAAATTATTTTTCAACGTAAAAATAAAAGTTCGAATGAAACTCTTAAAAAGAGAGCTTTAATTTGTCGTCATAAAATAAAACTCATTCGAGGAGTTTTATTTTTCCCGTCAGAAAATAAAACTCATTTGAGGAGTTTTATTTTTCCCCATCAGAAATTAAAAAAATTTATGTAAATTGACAACTAAAGCCGCTGGTCAGATCATTACAATTTGAAAAACACCTGGGATTGCAATTAAATAAATCTAACCCATTGTGGACCAAGGCTTTAAATCGTTGAAAAAGTTATTAACAAAATTTTAACTTTGTTGGGAACCTGCAAGGAACAGAAAGGAATCGAAAGGGTACTTTAAAGTACAGTGGGTTCAGTATCACCCGAAACATAAAAAAAACTCATAGATTTTTGTTTAAATTTTATTAGTATATTGATTAGATTTGTAACTTTTATACAATTTTCTATTTCAAGTCTATTCCATTGTATTTTACGAAACAGTATTTTTTTATCATTAAAACATTAATAAACACCATAATGAAAACATGAGATACTTCACCGTTATTCTGGGTAAGCGAGGTTGCCAATAGGCAAAAAAAATATATTATTCCAAAGATGATAGTGTACTTCAAAGTAGTTTTGGGCAAAAAGGGTCAAAATATGTTCTGTTTTCATTTCGTAAGCTTATTATTGTTGTGGTACTTATAAGTCGTCGGTCGACAAAAGGTTAAAATAAAACCAAGTGGGATTTTAATTTGTTATGGTTTGATTCCTTTTATTAAATTGTTTTTGTTTCTTTCTTTTTTTCTTAAACAAATAAATTACTACACACATTATATCAGATAGACGTAATAAAGAAATATACTGGAAAAAAGAAGAAAATAAACGAAATGATTTTTATTTTCTAACGGTAAAAATGAAACCCCTTAAATGAGTTTTATTTTATGACGGTTAATTAAAACTCTCTTTTTAGTGTTTTAATCGAACTTTTATTTTTTTGTTGAGAAATAATTGTTAACTGTGGAGTTGAGATCGTATAGGTCTCCGTTGACTCTAACATGGAAAGTTTTTGAGTTTAAATTTTTTGCATAACGGTTATTTACGGTCCTTGTTTAAAATTAATTTTAATTTTTTAAGGAGTGAGATCGAAAAATTCTTAACATACATATATGTAATTAAAAACGAAACCACTAAACTTACAGTTTGAATTTTTTTTTTTTTATTTGATTGAAATTATTATTACAATTTACAAAAAATTTATTTTTATAGTTTTAATCACTAGTGAATTTTGAACCTTTTTCGGAAACCCTTCCATTAACGTTTTTATAGTGCTTTCTGCCACTTTGCTCGAACAGGTAGTCCATCTCCGTTTAATATCTACCACACTTTTGGACACCTTTTTGTGCTCTTCAATTCTCTTTTAATAAGCGCCCAATATCTGTCCACTGGCCTTAGCTACGGCCAGTTTGGAGGATTTGTCTCTATTGGTACAAATACCACATTATTGTTCTTTTACAACTCAAAAGCTTGTTTACCATAATTACAGGATGCTAAGTCGGGCCAAAAATAAGTGGACACATTATGAAGTCTTATGAAAAAAGCATCCTCTTTTGTAAACATTCCTTGATGTAAATTTCGGTATTTATAGAGCACGTTGTAATAAATATTTGGTTTTATCGCCGCAACTGCATATTGCTTGCCATACCAAGAGCTTTTTGGGAAATTTTGTCTGCTTTTGGGACCTAAACTTTTCTTCAACATTCCCTCGAGCATCAGCAACATAAAGTTTTTAACCAGGAAATTGCGAAAAATATGCCAGAACATACGTTTCGTTATCCATTATGCAGCAAGAATATTTTTTTATAAAACTTGATTTCAATTTCCGTGCTCTGTTTTTGGCCTCTAAATTTTTAGCAGCGTTCCTGTCAGGAAGTTTTTGAGCCTTGTATGTTTTTAAACCTGCATTAACATTATCTTTTCGTACCAAATAGTCCGAGCACTGAGCTAACCGGGCTGCTTTCCTAGCGGATGTGTTAGGAGCTCTTTTGAAAATGCTTTATATTTTTTGGCTTTAGAAACATCATGTGGGCAATTCCTTCTTCCTGAACCAGGTTTTCCATCAACGGACAAGTTCTCTCAGTACTGTTTAATAACATTGGAAACAGTTTGACGCAAGACCTTTGAATGCTTGGCCAACTTTTTGTAGGACCAAGTTGGGTTTTGTTGAAAATATTTAATAATTTTAGTACGCACTTTTTTCTGGTCGCTCATTTTAATCAGATTAACAACAAATTAATATAATTGACATTAAACATAATAATTGATATGTTTTACAAAGGTAACTTGATAAAAAAAAAGATCAAATAATACTTGGGTTAAAAGTTTTAATGAAAAACGTGTGTTAAGAATTTTACGATCTCACTCCTTAATCTTAGATATTAATTTGTTTTAAATTTTTAACTTTGTGATAATTAATTTCAGTATGCTGAAATTTTGATTTATTACAAATAAAATCATCAATATTTCAATTAAATTTATTGTAAAAAGCCAATATTATGGTTCTAAAGCTGATAAATTGAAATGGTATCTAAAATAATCTATATATTGTTAGCTTACAGAAGTGACAAAAAAAGTTTAACTTTTGAACACATAATCCACAATACCCGAAGTTACTCTATAGTCGTTTAAGAACAACCATATAATAAAAACCTTTCTCTCTTGAAATTTCAATAATTTATTTTCGGATATAATCGGAGCTAATAACAAATATGTACAGATCGTCATTAAAATTAGGTCGTGTACATTCTGTTAAATTTTATTTGGATACCAAAATTTTCAAGAGAATATAACCAAATATGGGCCGATTGTCATGAAATTTGGTCACATGATTTCTTTCTATATTAAAGTTAGTTGTGTTGAATTTTTTTTCTGCATACCAAGATTTTAATGCACGTTAAAATAAATATGCTCGTACACAGGGAAAACAAATTAGTGATAGCAACCGAATTTGTTGCCAATCGAATGATTCTACCTTAGTGACCGAATTTTACATTTGTGGCTTCAAAATTTTAGAAGTGGTAACAAAACTTTGGTTGCTTCAACCAAAATTCTTCTTTATCAACTGACTTTCTGTTGACAGAACCGAAAAATTCTATGTGTGCAATCGAATCATTTGATTGGTAACAAATTCGGTTGCTACTACGAATCTGTATTCTCTGTGTATATAAAATTTTGTTGTGGGCAAATTTTTGTGAATATCGATATAAATCAAGCATTTATGGACGATAAAGTCCTATTTCGAGAGGACATTTGTATGGGGCTAGGTGAAATAATGGACCGTTTTTTACCAGTTGTTAAATCGGTGGATGTTAGACTAATATTTTTGGGCGTTGCATGATTATAATCGATTATAATCATGTTTTTATTGCCTTCTGGAAAAGTGATTTTTAGATTAGAAATGCCTTAAATATGTCGGGATAAATAGAAATTAGTAGAAATTAGTTTTGTGTATGAATAAATTTTACAAATTTTCAGCATATTATACCGTGCCGGAGAATTTCCTATATGTTGGCAGGTTGCTAATGTAACGTCAATTCCAAAAAAGGGAGAGGCTAATAACCCTGAAAATTATCGCCCAATAGCAATTTGTTCCGCACTTTCCAAAGTTATTGGGAATATGGTTAACCACCATCTTGTGAAATATCTAGAGTCGAACATTTTACTTAGCCACCGGTAGTACGGCTTTCGTAGAGGAGGCTCTACGGGGGACTTGCTTGCCTTCCTATCAGAAAAATGGTGCCGTTCCATTCACCTTTTTGGCAAAAGTAAAGTGGTGGCTCTAGATATTTCTAAGGTGTTCGATAGGGTGTGGCATGTTGCGCTCTTATCGAAACTTATGTGTCGCTAATGACTTCTCTTGATTTATATCGAGCTTTCTCAGAGATCGCACTATACGAGTTGTTGTAGATGGGATCTCATTAAATGAGTTCAAGATTAATTCAGGGATACCGCAAGGCTCCGTTCTTTCTCCTACTCTATTCCTTATTTTTCTAAATGACCTTCTAAGTCAAACTTCCAACCCTATCTATTCTTTTGCAGATTACCGCAACATTTTCCATTCATATTCATTCAACTATACGCCAAGCCATTCGGAGATTGGGGCAATGAGTCAATGTTAACACATAAACGCACGACAGATCATGTTGCTTCATCTGTTTCTATGGGTGGTGTAAATATTAAGGAATCAGAAGCTCTCGATGTTCTAGGCATTAGAATTCATTGTGATGTTCGCTGGGCTAAACACATTTTTCAAGTGTCGAAAGAAGCATTTAAGTGCCTCGGTTTTCTAAAACGGTGTAAGAAATACTTCACTTCATCTAATCTCCTTACTATTTACACCACTTATATCCGACCCAAAATGGAGTACAACTCTCATGTATGGGCCGGTGTTTCGAAGTCTATTTTGGAGTTACTTGACCGCGTACAAGGTGCTTATCGGTGACAGTAGGGTATCCAGCTCTATTGATTCTCTGGAGCATTGTCGCAATGTGGGTTGTGTTTCACTGTTGTATCGATACTACAATGGAATGTGTTCTGATGAAATGAGGGAACTTGTTCCCGACACCCGTAGTTTCTTACGAAATACGCGTTCATCAGCGAGGGCTCATCCATTCGTGGTCAGTGGATCAGTGGATCGCACAACACACTACAGAGAAAATTCGTTTTTTAGCTGTACCGTCCGTATGTGGAATAAGCTTCCGGTCGAAGTATTTCCTGTTCCTTTCATTGTAGGAAAATTTAAATCAAATGTCCACAAACACTACTCCCTCTATCCTCCTTCCCATAACCTTTTTTCCTAGTTCCAACAGAATGCATTGCATGAGTAGGGGTCATCGCCTGAGGACTGGTCCAAGCAAAAAAATATAATAAAAAATTCAAAATTGCCCATACAAGGTCCACATCCGAAAATTACTCATAAAACAAAATTACTGAAATATTAAAAGAAACATGATTTGCTCATATACTCAGTGTAGGGTATTACTTCTTACTTATTTTAAGGTAATGGAAGTGAAAATATTAATCGTTTGAGCTGATCTTTTTAATGCAGAAACAAAATGGTCCGCATCTTGGAATACCAATTGATTTCGAATCACTTTCTGTATTGCGATATCCAGCTGCTCAAAATTCTTCAGCTTCTTATTTTGATCTTAGGCTAAAGTCTATAGAAATTGCCCACAATCGGTTCTATGATTTCATCTAATAAAGTCATGCTAATGTATTCCCTGAATTTGACGTCATGTCTAAATTAAATTATATAATTTACGGAAGTAAGTCTTATATGCGAAATAGATTCATGTATAAACCGATCCTCATAGAATTTGATTGTGATTCAAAATACAACATATTCGTGTAAAATTGTATCTTTACACCAATATTTGTGATAGATAATGTGGGGAGGTTAAAGTGATTGTTTCAAGTAGGACTCATGTTGGAACTATGTGCTGGTTGACATACATCAGGATTTTGAGCAAGTCTTGAGTTTATAGAAGAGAGTGAAAGAAAAAAGAGGAAAATCTATCCAATCTCCTCTCCTCTCTCATCTACAAACTCAAGACTTGCGCAAGTAAACTTGAGGTGTGTGAATCAGCATTATGGTTTATTATAATTTATATAATATATAACGACTGTTGCGGTATTTGTAAGAGATTTATGAACATTATTTAAGCTGGTCATAAAATTCATTCGATGGAAATTTCAATTACTTACAAAGTTGATCGATCGTTAAACCGAATGTCTATCGTTACTCCAATTCGAGTGACATGCTTAAAGGCCGCCATGAGAGCATTATATTATTGCATAAAGAATTCATTCCTTTAAAGTTCTTTGAATGTTGATATCAAAATATTCTACACAAAAACTGAGTTGTGGTTTATAATTTTATTTTTTTTTTAAAGTATTCAAATTTAAAAAATATTAAAAAAGTTTAATGGTTTTTATGTTCTAAAATTAAAATTTAGTTGCGGTGCGTAAGTCAAACAATACGGGTTGCAAGTCGCGGAATAAATTAAACCAAGTTTAAAAAAAATAAACAAAAACTTAAGAAAAACAAACATCCATCAAGAACAATCAACAACAGTATGTGTGAGGAGATGATGTATAAATGCATCACAGTGGCGACATTAATTAAAAGTGATTTAATTTAAAACGGCAGAAAAACAACAGCGAGTAAACTCTTCAAAAATATAGTTGCTTTTTTGTATAATAAATACTTAAAATACTTAAAATAAAGTGCAAAAAATACTACTTATATTCTACTATCCGTCTGTCTGAGCATTATTTTCAATTAAGAAGAGAAGTGCATAAAGTTCAAAGCGCACACAGTATAAAAGCAGAAATTTCTTTTTTCAAAAGTTTCTCTTTAATATTTCGGCAAAAACTATATAAAAAAAAAAATTAAAAAAGAAAAACAACTACGTATACGTGTCCATTAGAGTTTTTCCGCGAGTGCAAGTTTTTCATCTGGCCCGTTATAGTATGTGCTAAAAGTTAGTCAACACCTTTTCGGCGAAAAACTAAAAAACAAGAAATTTTGTTGTTTAAAAACAGGCGCTGCTACACAACAGAAGAAAAATGTCTCGCAACATTATCGTGCAATTGTTTGCCAGCTTGTGGTTGTTGTCTGTGTTGACAGCTCCCTCGTTGGCTGTTTATTGCCCCACAGGTTGCAACTGTTTTCAACGAACTGTTCGCTGTTTGCGTACACATTTAACTGCCATACCAAAAGTACCACAAGATACCACAGTTCTGTAAGTATTTCTTTTCCGCCTTTTATTTTTTTGTTATTCACATTCACATTCATTCAGATTTGCCTTTTTTGTTTCGTGTTTTGTGCATTTTTTTCCCCAACCCAAACATTCATTCATTCTACTAGATAGAATTTTTGTTTGTAAACTTTTTGTTTTTATCTATTACTCTGAAAATATTTTAAGTTTTTTTTTTTTTTTTTTCACCCAGGTTCTTTTATTTTCGCTAAGGTTCATCTCATGTTCATGTTTTTAAGTTTTTTTTTTCATAGTTTTTATTTTTTTTGTTTTCAAATGTGGTTTAAAGTTTTTTTTTTTTTTTTGTGCAAAAAAAAATTCACATTCTCTCTGAAAATCTTCCATTAAAATTTTATTATTTAAGAATTGTTTGTGTAGAAATTGTCACTTTAACATCTGTTGTTAATAGTTTATAGTTTTATAAAACAGTTTATAAGAAAATTCCAGTAAATATGTGAAAAATTTTGTTTTAAATTGAAGAAAAAACTTTTTGATTGAAGTTTTGTTGAAGAAAGAATGTAAAGGGTGTTTTTTCTCATAGGCGGAGAACTTTAAATTGGCAGCACTGTGATCTGTGACAGCTGATTTGACAGTTCTCCAGAGCAACGTTTGCGAATTGTTCTAATTTTTTTGTAATATCATGGTTCAATTCGACAAACTCATCGGGCATTACGTGAATTTCCGCCTCTATAAAATACACCCTTTATTTGCTTAAAAATGTAGCCAGCAAAATACGTATCATTGGTGTATCAATTCAGAATCAGAACAAACGGTCCTTGCATTTTCAAACGATCCTTTAGTGATATTTTGATTGGTTGTTTTCTGAAGAATTGAGTCATATGAACATTGAATCTTTGCAGTTTCATAAAGTCAGCAGGCACATACATCAAACATCTCCGTTAATCAGAGCTGTAAATGAATCATTAATTTTTGAATTAATTCGCGAATCATTCACGCAAAAAAATGAATTGAATGAAATTTGAGTCAATTCAAATGAATTTGGTAAAAATGAATTGCAATTCATTTACAATTCATTTGAATTGAATTGATTTTGAATTAATTCAAATGAATTAGAAAAAAGAATTAGCAATTTAAATGAATGAAATCAAAAATGAGTTGCAATCAAAACTCATTTTTACAAATGTATTTGAATTGGAAATGAATTGCAATTCATTTCTACCTAATTAATTTGAATCGATTCAAATTTCATTCAATTCATTTTTGTTGTAAAATGAATTAATTCAAAATTTAGCTAATTCATAATGAATCAAAATCAAAAATGAATGATTCATTTACAGGTCTGCCGTTAATGCCTATAGCTAGTTGATGTTAGCTTTCCGAAGAGCGCAGCTAACTTGTAATGCAATTTTCGGAAACATTTATCTAAAGTTATGTGTAGACGGTTGTCAGATCTGACAAACTGCTGGCAATGTACTGACAATGAAAAATTGTTAGCATAAGATAAATTGTCAGTTTAGATGATTGTATCAAAAAACCTTATAATTTCATTGCCAGACAATTGTCAGACAATAAATTTATCTTCCAACAAAAATTGTCAGTTCACACGGTTGTCAGATTGTAGTATAACAAAAATTGACAGATCCGTTCTAGATATTGTCAAACCATTTAAAACAAACAAATTGAATTTATTCATCATTGCCTTGGCCTGACTTTTTTCTTTTGAATTTTTCCAAATTGCAATTGAAAGAGGTGCGGAGATTTTCCTTTTACAATTGCATTCGTTCAAACTTTCCTAGATGGCATCTGCGACCTCTTGCCATAAAATATCTTTGGGAAGTTTATACTCTGCGCAACCAGCATCCCATAAATTTTAGCGTGCCTCAACTTCCTCAATAAGTTTGATAATATTTTTGTGTGACCACACGGATTCTACCTTTTAGAGAATGTTTGTTTGGGTCTTGATTTTTTACCGCCTTCAGAGCCTGTTAGCGACTGTATAAGAAATGTCAAGACAATTGGCTCATAGCTGCAATCTATGCTGCACGTTTCATTAATTGAAATGTCGCTATCCATTGAATTTTATTGACAATAGTGCCATTTTTCTGACAATATTGTAAGATCTGACCACCGTTTACACATAGCTTAAGATACAAAAAGTAGCTAAGCGAAGACACAATTCAATATGTGAGGCAAAATAAAAAAAATTGGAAAAATAAATCAGCCATTTCCAACTGCTAGATCCGATTGCCACGAAATGTCACATAGGCGTAGCAGAGGAGTACTCGAGTTTAACTTCTGACGACAGACAGACCACTCAGGAACGATGGTGTGGAGTTTCAAAGAAAGGCACATTAGATATGCAAAATTCTTAAACATTTGGTTCGTCTCAGGTCCTTCTAAATATAACTCATTTTATGGGGAATTCCTAGTTTTATATACCCTAATATGTTTTGAATACTTATGTCATGTAAGCTTTTATAATATCGGACCAAATGTAAAAATCTTAAAATTTTCAGTTTTGGAATTTTTTATTCTTTTTTTAGCTATTATGAAATTCTTTTTATTAAAAATGTTTGAATTTTTATCAATTATCTATTTGGAACTTCGAATTAGTAATTTTAGCTCAATTCGGAAATAAACAAGTAAGAGAACTATATTCGGCTGTGCCGAATCTTATATACCATTTACCAAATTATGCTTGGAAATAGAAATTTTAAATATTTGTAGATAAACTAAATTTAAAAAAAAAAAATTTTAAATATTTTTTCAATTTTTTAAGTTTTTTCTAAATATTTTTTTTTATTAAAATATTTTTGTTTTATTAGTAAAAAATTTATGACTATTTAAAAAAAAAAAAAATTTCGAAATTTTTTTACAATTTTTTTTTTTTTAATTTTTCTATTTTTTTTTTAATTTAAAATTTGTTTTTTAAATTTATTAGTGAAAAAACTTTATGACCAAACAATTTTTTTGGTAAAAAAATAAATTCGGGTTAAAAAATATTTTTCCTGATTTTAACCCCAAATTACTATAGCCTTATATACATCGTTATATACAACTTTGAAATATCTATCATTAGATATCCATATTGTCTGTATTAATGACTTAGTAATCCAGATATAGATCAAAAATAGGCCAAAAATCGAGCTTGTCCCGGTTTTTTCCTTATAAGTATCTCAGTTATTTGTAGGCCGATTTTTTTGATTTTAAATAGCTGCCAAGCCGGAAGAATTCCCGATATATTGATGTATCAATCATGTTTGGGGTTACGGAAAGTTGATTTCAACATACAGATAGACAGATCGACTTTGCTATCTATAACGATCCAGAATATATATATACTTTGTGGGGTCGCAAATGAAAAATGTAGAAATTACAAACGGAATGACAAATATACCCTTACCACTCAAGGTGAAGGTTATAAAAATATCATTCACTAGGTAATGCAAAATTAGCAAAAAACCGTATTATTTGGCTGTATTCAAAGGCTTTTATCAAAAAATAATTCATGCATTTGAATTAATTCATAACAGAATTCATTCAACCTTTGAATGATTAAATTTTTGTTAATTCAAATCTATTTACAAAATCAATTGATAGAGAAATTTAATCATTCAAAAAGAAACCTTGGATGGTTCAATAAAGAATTAATTCTATTAAAAATTAATTCTCAAAGTACTGATTTCAATATGTTTGAAGTACTAAGGAATAAAGAGAGTTGTTTAATTTAATTTGATTTCAATATGTTTGAAGTACTAAGGAATTAAGACAGCTGTTTAATTTAATTTGATTTTGACTTATAAATTAATAATTAATTATTTCAAACATTTGATCTACCAATGCGGTATGTTAAATAAAAAACATCTTATTACTTATATGAAAAACATATCTAAAGTTTCTCCCCCATTTAAAGTGAGCTGTTAGGACCAACCAAATTAATCCCACAGCATGATATTGCAATGTTTTATTATATTTCCAAAGATTCAAAACACAACTCGAATACTCCTTTCCTAATTATATGTTAAATTCCTTGTCAATAGGATCAGCCAGTTTAAAATGGCTGATTTATTTTCAAAAGATTTTGATTCTGCCCCAGTGTGCAGACAATTTTCGACATGATTTGGAGTGTTTTCAGGCCTGACAGGGGAATATTCGTTTCGAAACGACATTTTTCGAAAATCTTTTCTGTTGAATTTAAACTACTTGATTTGATCGAATTCATGTCCAAAATTTTCAGTGTGGCAGAATCAAAATATTTTGGAAATAAATCTGACATTTCTGACTGATTTTTGACGTTATAAAAAATATAAAAATTATAAAAGAATTATGATGATTTTTTAAAAAAAATTGTCTCTAGATTTTGTTAAGTGTTTTGACTAAAATCTCGCAAGTAATTTTTTCCTATGTGAATAAAGTTAAAGGCTTAGCGTATGTACAATTTATATCATGCTTAATCCTTATGTACTTTCATCTACAAGTATGTACGCATACATTCATATACATACATATTTAAAGAATATACATTAATACTTATATACATAAGTACAGGTATTAATATTAAATACACTTATAGGTTAAGTTAATATTTGATTTATGTTATTTGGAACCTTATTAACACATTTCATAAGCTTGCTTGAGGAACAATATTTCGTAAATGATTAAGTAATTATTATGAATTATGTTTAAATTTTAGATACAGTGTATGACAAAATCTGTTCATAAAAAAGGCTAAATTAAATTTTCTATAACAAACTTTTCGTTTTTTTAAATCAATTTTTTAAACAGAAAAATATGAAGAAAATGTTGTTCTATTAATCAGATTGAAATAATTTTTTCTTTCTATATAGTTTCCTTTAAGTTTAAGTTGCACTTGTCTTAGTTTTTAAACGGTTATCGGAATAAAATATAAGAAATTGCTGCTAGCTATATTTATGTATGTTTAATTTGCTTTTAATCACTACATATGGATGTAGTATGAATACCATACATTTAAGTAGTAAAATATGTAGTTAATTTTATTCATTGTCGTGTATGTGTATCCGAGTGTGTATGAATGAATAATTTAAAGTAACGTTAATACAAATATCAGTATTTGGGTCAATAAACAATAAAAGTTTTTAAAATGATATACTACATATGTATTTATTATTCTGATGTATTGTACATATATATATACTTTATACACTAATGGATATTTACTACTTAAATACCGTTGCATACATACATATATGTATGTATATATGTGTATACAATATATTAATCGTTAAATAATTTATTAACAAACCATATAATTATTAACGTGCGTTGCTTGATAAATTCTTTCAAATTTAATGTTTGCTTTGAAAGAAATATATTTAGAGAAAGGAAAAGAAAAATAAATAAAACATAATGAGGGTAAGGATCTTGTAAAATATTTGATTTGATATTCAAATATTCAAACAAAAAACTGTAGAAATAATTTTTGCGAATTTTCTAAATCAAAGCAAACACAAATTGTTTTAAAAGCTGAAGATTACGCGTCAAATTCTCCTGTGACAAATAACAAAGATGTAGTTTAGACATGCATGATGTGTCACTGGAGATCATGTGTCTACATGCAGAGAATAAATATAATTGTACATGATGTTTACCATAACAATTTCAAAATTTGTACAAGTGCTTAACAATATTATGGTCACTGCGATTATTTATATAATTGCAGCAAAATTAATATGTTTAAGTTACCATTTACATGATTGTAGCAATCAGTAATTAAGTAAATGTTTGTGGTAACCATTTTCAGTATGTAATATTGGGTGTATGACTTAAAAATTCTGGATATTTTCAAATTTTTTATCTTTTATTTCGAAACATTTGTACAATATAAATTTATTCAATGTATTAGCTATGAACTTTTCCCATCTTTCTATAAACATATGGATACCGAACCAAAAGAACTGCTCATATTTGAAGGCCGACTACTCTGTTCCAAAGTTAAGCGTATCCCAGAGAGAGCGTTCTGCATCGACCGAAACAAATAGTAGTCGGACGATGCAAGGTCTAAACTAGAAAGCAAAACTTCACAGCCACTTCATTCTAAATACTTTTTTATTGCAAAATGTGGCCAAGTGTTGTCATGATGGAATATTACATTTTCAGGTCTGGCCGCATATTCTGGGCGTTTTTCGGTCAATGCATGCTTCAAACGAGATGGTCTGGCCAGATTTCAGCAGCTTATAATATATAGGACAATTTTGCTCCCACCAAATACAAAGCATTATCTTAGCGCCATGGATATTTGGCTTTGGTGTCGATTCTGATGGTTGGCCGGGCTTCACGTACGATCTCTTGCGCTTCGGGCTATCGTAATGAACCCATTTTTCATCGCAAGTAATGATTCGGTGCTAAAATGATTTTCTTTATAGCGTTCAAACATCATTTCGGAAATGAAAAATCGTCTTTTAAGGTCTCTCGGCTTCAATTCGTATAGTACACAATTTACCTGCTTTTGGATGAATCCTGCTGCTTGCAAACGTTTTGAAATTGCTGCTTGAGTAGCTCCCAAGGATTTGCAAGCTCTTGTTGAGTTTGTCAACAATCTTCATGGAGTAATGCCTCCAATTCTTGGTCTTCAAACTATTTTGGCTAGCCTCGGCGATCTTTGTCTTCTGTTTCAAAATCACCACTTCTAAACCGAGCAAATCCCTCGCAAAATGAAAGCGATTGAACACATTCACCATAAGCATTGGTAAGCAATAGGTGTGCTTCAGCGGCACATTTTTCAAATGTAAAGCAAAACTTCCCGCATATGACGATTCGTTGGTACAAAATTCGACATTTTCGAAGCAAAAAAAAACTTTGTTGTTTATACAATAATGTTCAAAATTACTCTTCATTGGAAACTACCCCTGCAAACCTTGCATATATTGCAAATAAGTGCACTTATCCTTGATTTGCAACATATGCAAGGTTTGCATCTGTAGTTTGCAATGAAGAGTTAATTTCGCTAATGATTAATTATGAACATAATTGCCAAAAACATAAGTTTATTTACCACAATCATATATATGATTGATACAATCATGTGAATGGTAACTTAAACATATTATGGTTATCGCAATCATATAAATAATTAGAGTGAACATAATATTGTTGAAAACAACTTTTAAAAATGTAGAAATGGTTATGATAAACATATACAATACAATTCTGAGTGTATTTCAATTAACAGCTCTTAATTTGAATGATTACATGCAAGAAACAATGCAAGTTCGATGAATCGACTACGTTTTTTCATTGGTGAAGCTTGTTTATTGGTTATTATATGTATTGCGGAAGATATTTTAAAAGATTTTTGAAAAAAGTCAAACTCAATAAGTTTTAATAACAGAATTAAACTAAAGTATTTCATATGTATTTCTGTATTAAATTTAAAAACACTTTAACCTAAAATAATTTAAAATATAAGTAAAATATTTGAATCTCCAGAATGATATTTTTAAGTGCTCATTATTGACGAAGTTTTTCGAATTTTGGAAGTCATTTAGAACGAATTGTAATGGTCGTAAACATTACATTTCTATTGAACTACTTCCGAATTGCTTTGCTGGGTATGCATTAAGAGACGCCATTTTCTTATTCAAGACATTTAGCTAAGACACAATGAGGAACTAAGCAGAGACACAATATAGAGTAACACGACAGTGGTGCAACAATATTAATTGAAGCAAATCTATTAATTTGATGGGATTTGCTCATGCGTTTAATGTCTGTATTTGTAACAAGCCACATTATATTGTATTCATTTGACATCCTTAACAATATGACCACTTATGTACATTAAGCTTTAACTTCTTGACGTTAATGAAAATACAATGGTATATATTATTTCCTTTTATTGTTTAAATAATTTATAGCTATAGTTATGGCACAACATTGTCGGAATTGCTATTGTGCAAGTTTAATAATAGTTTTAAATTAACACATGGGGAAAGTTTTAAATGAAGTCAAACGTAGAAATTTAAATATGAATTATAATAATAATAATATCTACATTTAATTTGAAACTTATATAAATATTTAATATAAATTTGTTTTGGGGGATGATCAAAACCAAAGCGGATAGCAGTCGAATTTGTCATATTCGATTTTATGGAAATTTACCACAGTTAATATGTATTACAAGAATTAATCAAATCATATGGTAAAAACCAAAGTCGTTTGTATATTTGTACAAATTTTTAAGCTGGCCACTCTTTTAGTTTTGAAGTTATGAACCAATATGTGTTATGAGTATTTAGGTACATAATTCCTAAACTAAAAATGGAGTATATAAGATAAAATTGTATCCTAAATTGAAAAAATATTGCATAATTATTTAAAAATTGTGAAACTGAAGATTTTATAAATGTATTGTTACGTTTTTACCTTTTAAAAACGGGGATTATTTCCTTTAAATAAACCGGATGCTTTTGATTGCAAATAGAAGCAGTTTAAGTAGTTTAAAATTGTAACAACTCTTTATTTATTTTGAATGTACAACAACAACAGAATTAAAAAGTCACTCAGTGTCTTTATACATGTCTATCAATTCGCAGAAATGCACACACACTTTACAACGTACAAGCTCAAATGTACACGACAGTTGATGTTAACTCTAACACCGCCAATGATCAACTCAACTCACGACTGCCAGCTCTGCCACTATTTATACACGCGCCATCTATCGGGAATCTTCTACAATGCTCTTAACGGACATACTAGTATATTCGAATTCCAGAGCCTTCGATGTCATTGCCAGCAGTCCAAACATTTAGTGTTGCCATACTTACAAACAATGCCAATAACCGGATGCTACTGATGGACGTGCCTTCAAACATGATGAATGCTGCAGGCAGTCGTTACAGACCGTTGAATTCAAATCATCATTGCACATTCGTAACAGTAATACATATAGTAGCTAAAACTGTTTTGGAATCTTAGCTTTGGGATTTTGAAAAACTTAGCCAGAATTCATAATTTCTAATAAAAATTGGTTAAATTCGGAAGGGCCGGATCAAGGTCAACCATTTGGGAGAGGGGAATCAAAATTTGTTCTACATTTTTCTTCAAAACCGAAAAGTTTTCATAAAAAACCTTTTTGTTTTGGGGAGGGAAAATTCCTATTTCACCCCCTCTGGATCCTACTAGAATATTAATTTGATTTTCTCAATATTCATTTGAATTTTCTCAGTTTCAACAAGGTTCAATTCCTGGCAAAGACTCGGATCTGTTTCTCTACAACTGGGTAGATATTTAGTACGTTATTTCGCTAAATTGTTTTAACAGATAATTTGTATTCGTTAATTATAAATGCTGTTTCTCTCAACCAATAAAACACTTGATGCTATGATGATATTACAATGTCTACGTAAATAAGTACATATGTTTAATTATGATTTCAATGCAAA
Organism: Calliphora vomitoria; assembly: GCA_942486065.2. Taxonomy (NCBI): domain Eukaryota; kingdom Metazoa; phylum Arthropoda; class Insecta; order Diptera; family Calliphoridae; genus Calliphora; species Calliphora vomitoria. The sequence goes on along the minus strand of OW818031.2, from coordinate 33,433,307 downwards.
TAAAAGATAAATTATCATCAACGCCATTCATTTAATGATAAAAAATCTTAAACAAATAATTAATACATATATTTTGTGTGTTACATTATAATTAAAAATTATGTGAAATAATATGATGCAACAATTACACAGTGCTCTAAAATTAAAAGAACTAGCCAACAGACTTATGGCGTTTTCTATTCTAGCATAAATTATGCCTTTATTCTGCATTTTACCCTTCTTTGTGTTATTTTCTGAAGAAAATTTAGTTTGGTAATCGTATTATGTGTTGTTTTCAAATAATGTTGCCCTAAAACCCCGAAAATATGCTACATGCTTTATCCTCAATTTTATCAAAGGGTTAGAAAGGCACCACTTTTTAAACAGCTTTTCTTATTATTGGTTTTGAAGTTCGTTTGTGTTAATGAAATAGTTTTTGAATTCTTTGATTAAAGATGTTAAAATGGAAGCCAAAAGTATAGTTTTTGAATATTTAGAAGCTACATAATAGAAAACTTCATGAATGGCAATGATTTTTGGTCTATTGTGATCATTAAAAATGTAACTTGTTATGAGGGTATGGGTACACCACAAATATGCTTAATTTGAATTTGCGTTTTTTTTTTTTAAATTTAGATTTTGTGGGTTATCGAGTTACTGCTGCAAGCCCTTCAATTGCATTTTTTTGCTGTAGTACCGTGTCTTTAAACAATTTACGAATTATTAGTTATATTTTTATTTATAATATTTTATAAATACACAAAATACGTATTTAAAATGTTTCATTTTAAATTTCATTTAAATATAATCCCGGGTAATAAATTTAAATAATAATTAAATAAATGAGTTTGCTCATTGTCCTGGCAATTATTATTGTGATTATTACTTTATATTTATAATTAATTAAAATATGTTTAAAAATTCAAGTGCGTAATGGTAAAAGTGGGAAATAGTTAATAATGTTTAGGGTGTCCCTTGTAAGAATTCCAGAGATTTAATAAAAAAAACAGGATTTTTATTTTATATTGAGAAACTAGCGGATAAAAATTTGTTATTAATCCAGGGGTTTTATAATAAATATTTTTTTAACATAATTATGGACATCAACAATATTTTTGTAAAAAAAGTATCAAATAGAGGGATAAATTTGACCCTTATACATTAAAATTTAACAAAATCGCCAAAATCCGTTTGAAATTTTTTTTTATAAGGACTACAATTCCATTTAAATTTAATTTCTGGGATATGAGATACAAAAAAGTCCTAAAACTTAATTTTTTGCTCGTTTTATTTTTTTTTAAAGTACAAAAATCAAAAAGTACCACACACCTGCCCACTTATTTTTTGCATAAATTTAGATTAAGTTGGATTTTTTGTTTTATTAGTTCCGGAGATATGGAGATATCGATTTTACTCGTGTTTAACCACTACAATTCCAACTTCCAAAAATCCCTTCGTAGTGGATCTACACATACAAAATTTCAAGACACAAAAAATGTTCAAAACTTCAATATTGGGAAAAAAAAGTTTGTATGGAGAAATTCGAAAATCAGCTTCACGAATGGACCGAATATATTTAATGCAGTATTTTATGTATCTAAAACCATCTTCACAAAATTGTCTTTCTATTGAAACCGGGATTGAGCTTATCGGCTGGATGGTTTCAGAGTCTATAACTGACATATGTAGAAACATTTTTTGTGTTTCATATATTGTAACGAAGTTTTCGTTACATACAGATAAAATTATTATTATTGAATTTTATAATTTTTTATGAATGGCATTTTTTTTTGTATTGCATTTAGGAATTTATATTATTTTGTTTATACTGTTTACTGTCTGAAATTACTATCAAGAAATAATGTAAAATAATGTAAATAATGTTAAATAATATAAATAATGTTAAGTATAACAGATGTTGAGAAAGAATGTTAATTATAATAGTATAAGAGAACTTAACAGCAATTAACACTCGCATATATTTAATTTAGTAACTCGATGATGTTAGTGTTTATCACTACTACTCTGTGAGGATCGGCTAGTGGTCGAAGTGTTGATCACCACAACTTTAGTTGAGCTTACACGCATACCTAAATTGGAGCGGAAGGCGTTTTTTACTTGTCAAAAATTCTCATGCCCATACAATTTGTATGCAGCATACCGAAATAACGCGGCGGCAACGCTTTGCAATTGAAAAATCCGATTTTGACAGCGCGTTTAATAGTGAAGTTAGTTGCAAAACACAATAAATGTAAACACATACATACAAAAGGAGAAACAAATATGCAAGAAACTCATTTTTTAAACTTTAATATTTACTTTTTTGATAAAATTTTAGTTTACAAATCACGAAACAAACAACAATACTGCAATGTACTTTATTGTTTAAATAATCCGGGTTGTTATATTTATTTTTTTGATAACCTTGTTTTTATTGTTTGGTGTAGCGTTGCCGCTTTTATTTAGGTATGACATTTCAGCGTTAAGGCTAAGCGGAAAAAAAGTTCCGCCTTACGCTTTTATTTAGGTAGGCCAGTTAGGCTGTGCTCGTATGCGGACAGCTGGTACAAGTTTGTAATAGCTTTACTACTAACCGCATATAAACACAAATAAGTTCAACTCAAGTAGTAGTGTACAGGGATACTACTGGTGTTATACAGCCATAGTTCCCAGACACATTAGTTGTAGTGTACAGGGATACTACTGGTGTTACAACGCCATAGTTCCCAGACACATCAGTTGTAGTGCACAGGAACACTAATGGCCATAGTTTCCAGGCGTAGTAGTGACTAACACACTAATCTCCACAAAATCTTCCCATAAAAGTTTAGGACTTCTGACGGTTCAAGGAGTCTTTTACCAACCATTAACTTAACTCGACGTTTCACGGTTAATTGCTGTTAATCTTTTAAATATCCTGCGAGGTCCTGAGTTTATACATATATATTAATTTTTTTGAATAAACGCTTTAAAATAATAATTAAATACAAGGTGTGTTTTATATCCTGGTTCCGAATGAGCTTATCCTGGCAAAGATTATTATAATATTAAGAAATAGTTTATACGAATTTTAATCTCATTCAATGTTTTGATTCACAACAAAATGTGAGTTAAATTGATAATATTTACGGTTATACACTGTGTAGTAGTGGTTAAATCTCAGCCATTTTAGGGTCGATTTTCAATAACAACCAAAAGATACATTGATGTATAAATCATGTATGTAAAAGTAGGGTCACACATAACAAATATTTGACGAAAAAGACGTAACCACTAAATAAAATATATTTGTATTCTTTTATTTATTTCAAAACCTTATTTTACTTAGGATGATTCAAAACAAACAATTTAGTTTTATTTTATTTGATGCTGTTTGATCTTACAAAACAATTGTAAGAGTAAACACGTCAAACAAATTTGTGCAAAAAAAAGTGGTTACGCTTTTTTGAGCAAATATTTGTCATGTGTGACCCTACCTTAAGATATATTTGGGCTGTAGAAAGTTGATTTCAACAGCCAGGCGGACACGCAGACGCAGCTATCTATAACAATCCAGATTTATAACGATTTATGGGTCGCAAATGAAAAATGTTGACATTACAAAAGGAATAAAAAAATTCTATATATATGGTGAAAGGTATACAAGTAAATATATGATTTAGCCAGATGTGTCCAGATTCTTCTATATTTTTAAACACTTTCGGCCAAAAAATTAAAAAAATCAGGATAATGGATTAAATCATTGTAGTTTCCACAATATAATTTTCCGACCCTATATACAAAATGCTTTCGAGAAGTTTCATAAATAACGGAGATATGAGCAAAAATCCGAGACAACATCTATTTTTGGCCTATTTTTGATCTATATCTCGATTACTAAGTCATAAATATAGATAATATTGATATCTAATGATAGATATTTCAAAGTCCATTGCATCGATGTATATAAGGCCATAGTAAGTTAAACCTATAATGGGTCGAAATCGGGAAAAATATTTTTGAACCCGAATTTTTTTCACAAAAAACATTTCTTTGTCATACATTTTTTTCACTAATAAATTAAAAAAAATAAATTTTTAAATTAAACAAAAAAAACATTAAAAAAAATTTCGAAAAAAATTTTTTTTTTAATTTTATTTTAAAGTATAATTTGGTGAAGGGTATATAAGATTCAGCACAGCCGAATACAGCTCTCTTACTTGTTTAGTACTAAATAAAGCCAAAAACAAGTAAAATTTTTAAAAAATCGGTCACAATTCACTAGGGTGTACAATTTTATTAAAATATTTAAGTAGTTCGACTCAATCAAGTTTAGAAAACTTAATTTTACTCTTTTAAATAAACATTTGTCGGTATTCTCACCCAATTAATAAAATAATTGAGACAAAATTATTCTGTTGCGCCGAAAAAATGTTAGTTGGGGTGACAAAAATTCGGTTATTTATATCGGAATGCTTCTATAGATCGAATCATTTGGTCTGCAACAAATCATAACGAATCTGTTTTACCTGCATACAGAAATAAATCCGTAACTTTAAGAAAACTTATAAAGAAATTTTCATTATATTACGGACATCATTTCTGGGGTATTTCACAATACACGACAGTTTTCTTGAATGTTTTGTAATACCGTAGTCGGTAATGCAGTGACAAAAAAAATATTTCAAAACGCCAATATTGAGCAAGTTTCATATATATCATTTGTTTTGATTCCATTCCACAATTTCCATACTTGTTTCAAAGTATAGGAAATTGTGTCCTTTTTTTAAAAAAATTTATAAAATTTGCAATAATTAAAAAAATCATGGACGGATTTTTAGATTTTTTACAATATTTATCAAAGAAGAAAAGTTATAAAGAAATTCGGAAAACTACCCAACAAAAATTCCTTGGATATTTCGGGAAATTTTTACCAATTACAAACCCAACCACAAAAGTTTAACTACACTAATGACGTTTTTATTTATTACCCCTTTTTTGCCTTATGTTCTAATTTGTATTCTTTTCAGACAAAAGCAGTGGCATAAATAGCATAAAAATTAGTCATTTAACAGTTTAATGTAATGGATTATAGGTTTTTTCTAAAAATGTTCATTTGTTGACAAAAATGCCCTTTATCTGCAATTTTCAACAATTTAATGTCAAGATAACATGTTCTTTTCTAAAAATGTTAATTTTTTATAAAAAGTTGCCTAGTTTCTTTTGTGGAAAAATATTTGTCATATCACAATTTAATGTCAAGGATAATACGTATTTTTTTTCTAAAAATTTTAATTTGTTGACAAAAATGTTAGTCTTTTAACAATTTAGTGCCACAGTTAATATGTGTTTTATACAAATGCTCATTTGTTAATAAAAAATGTTGCCCCTTTGTCTCCCTATTTTCTGCTCTTTTCTGTAAAAAAGAAATCATAGAAAAATTAATGTGCAAGAAACACATACTCTGAATTCCGAGAAAACTGTATCGGGTATTTTGGAAAATGTTTACCGATTAGGAAGCCAACCTCAGACGTTTAACTATATAAATGGAGTTTTCCTTTCTGGCAGAATCTTGCCCCTTTTTTAACAATTTAATGTGCAACAAACACACACTGTGAGCTCATTTTAACTATATATTAAAAAATTTAGAGCGTACCCTTATAAATATGCATCAGACACAAACAAATTTAATTGCACTTTACAATTATCATCATTCCATTACAGCAGCATATTCATTTGAAATAAAAATTTTTAAAACTATTTAAATACCAAATTAAAGCCTGAAAACGGCGAAATAAATTAAATGAATTCATTGGAATGAACTGATTTAAATGCTGTTGTTGGAAAAGGGATTTTCATGGAATTAAAAACGAAATAAAAGGGGGAAACTATAAATAAGTGAGAAGCTATTAATGATAAAAAGCTCACTTATAAAATAGTGTAGCTAGGTAGAAGATAGGGTTCTATAAAAAAGTCGAACAATCGACTAACTGAAAAAAGTCATTAAATAATCGGTCAAAATTAAACAATATATATACCTACTTTTATTAATATATTTAAGGTTTACTAATTGACTATTTGCTGGAAAAAGTCGAACAATCGACTAACTGAAAGAAGTCATAAAGTCGATTTTTTTTATAGTAAACTTTTTGAAAAATACGTTGTTCTCATCAATAAATCTGATAATAGAATAAAAACTCAACTTTTCATTAATTAGCAAAAACATTGCTAACAGTCGACTATTGAAAAAACTTTTTGATTTTACTTTAGACCTTTAGAAGAAGGCAAATAAAAATCGTGTTTAAATTCATTAGTTTATTTTCTTAAATTACTTCAATTTAGTATTTCCAACAAGTTACAAATTAAACCTTAACACCATTACCACACTTTGCACCACATTTGTATCAGTGTGATGATTTTTTAAAATTTTTTTTTTTTTTTTATATTTTGGACAAGTTTAACTTTAACTTTATTTCATACATGTTTCATATTTACTTTTAATTAGTAAATTGTTATATTTAACTTTTAATTAACAAATTGGTAAATTTTTCTGTTTATTTTGCCTTGTACTACTATTAAGTGGACGTAGAGGAGAGTGTATGTATTCATGTGTGTTTTTAACTGAAAAGTTCAAATAATTTGCTGTGAATTCCTGGAAAAACTTACAATTTAATCAGATTATACTTATGTGGGTTTTTACTCAAAAAATAAATATGGAATTTAAAATTTTGTTTAAAAGTTAACATCATTTAATAGTTTTTATATTTACTTAAAATAAACTAAAGTTTTTACATAAATTTTTAATAATTTATTATGTTTAAATAAAAAGCTAAATGCATTAAACAAAACATTAGAATTACATAATTTATAAATTTTAAAAAATACACACAAAAGGAAATTCTAGTAATAATATATAGCTGGTATAGGATATAGTAAATGGCTTCAAAATACAAAACTATCACTATTATGCTTACCTTTTTTTGTGTTTGGTAATGCCGTAATCGGTAATGCAGTGACGGCAAAACTCAGCAAATTTTCTATATATTGTTTGTTTTGAATACATTAAATAGACTAGTGGAAAAGGAAATATAGACATCAAATTGTAGGAAATTGTGTCTTCTTTTCAAAGCTATATAACATTTGTAATAACTAAAAAATTCATTGAAGACTTTTTGCAAAAACAAGGCAAACTTGTTTTCAGTGTATTTTTTCTGCAATTGCACATATTTCATTTATTTATAAATGTTTTTGTATGAAATTTTGCAGATATAAAGAATTTATAGTTCAAAATGTTATACTGGAAACATTTTTTGTTATTGCAAACCCCACAATACCCAAAAAAGTTTTCAGAAATCCAAATTTTTATATTTTTGTCATTACTTACCATATCAACAGGGAAGAGAAAAATTCCCATTATATAATTCACTACATATTGAGTCATACAAAACAGACTTTAGTTTTTGGATTCCAGCTATGCGATTAGAGCAAATTTGGCATTAATTTGAAAGTTTTATCAAAAATATGTCTAATTTAGAGGTTAAATTTTTAAATTAATTTTTATTTTCTATAAAGTTATCTTTCAGAGAAATGTAAAATATTGTTACGAAATTGCACTATCAAGTAGAATTTAACGGTTTTAAAATCTGGTATCCACATCCACCATCTTTTGTGTATATTGTCATAAGTGAAGTCAAAATTAACTGTTAAAGCTGTTAACATTAACATTAAGGCTACTGAAAGCTCTGGAAATAAAACATTCTAGTTGGTGCTTTATAAAATTCATGAAACTTCTAGAAGATTGCATTGTGTATAAAATAGTAACAAAAAATTTCAGTTAGTTAGTTTATCATAGACGCTGTTAAAATTAACATCAACTGTATTACTAGTGTATTCTTGGACATTATAAAGTGTGTACTATAAGTATGTGTATTAAAATGGAGTGTCTATTTAAATTGTTGTGTAAATTTTAATAAATAAAGAGTTGTTACAAATGTTTATATTATACTACTGAATGCAATTAAAAGAATACGGTTTATTTAAAAAAAATAAAAAATAAACCACAGTTTTTAACAGGTAAAAGCGTAACAATATGTTATATTTTTTCTAAAATTGTTTGTATAACTATAAAAGAATGTAATGACAATTTCATAAACTTGCTGTTAATTCAGTATCGATTTTAAAACAATTATTTTCTTCAAAAATCTTATAAATTTAAAAACTATTGTAAGTTCTAAAAAATCTAGTAAAAAACCAGAAAAAATTTAATTTTAATATAAAAATGCAATATATCGTAATTTATAAGAGATAAGCTATAGGTATAACTAGATATATAACAGAAAAGTGGTATCGTCTTTATTAGGGTATTCAATCGATTAACCGCCAATCGGTTAACTGATTAATTTTGGTCGGTTAACTGTTCAAATAATTTAAAATTGGCGATTTTCAAATAACAAATAAACCGATTAATTTGTGTCGATTAACCGAAATTTCTTTTTTTTTTTTTTTGCACTTTATATAGAAATATAGTTTTAAGCACACTAATTTTATGTATTAACTCATGAACATTAACTTCTAGCAATAGTTTTTTAAAAGTATAGCACAAAAATTTAAACTAAGGAATTTGGAAATTAATTTTTTTCTAGAATGTACTATGATTATCATTGTCCTAATGAGTCGGAGGACGACTTGATAATAGATGAATCTAATCGACATAACTGAAACGAGTCTTTTATCAGAAACTATTAAAAGTTTTCATAATTTAAAAAAAAATACAAAAAGGACTCCAAATATATATATGAGGATTTTATATAAGAAATTGGATATTCTTTGTCATGCCTTACTTTTAATTTCTCCAACATCTAATCAGTGAGAGAGTTCTTTCCGAGTCAAATTTTATTAAAACTAATTAAAAAAAATCGTTTAAAAGGAAAACATTTCAATTATATTCTTTTTTTAAAAAGCTTATTTCAGAAGATCTCCCTAAAATCCTAAAAAAACTCACATGTCTCAGATACCATATTTTTGTTTTGCTATTACTTATTTGGTTTTGTTGAATTGTTATGTTTTTGTCCTTTTTATTAATAAAATTCTTAAATAGGTACACAAAATTCGTTGTTTTATTCTCAATTTAAAATTAAAATAGAAATTACTCGGTTAATCGAATAATTCAAAATTAACCGATTAATAACCGATTAAATCTAAACCCCGATTAATTATTTGATCGATTAACCGATTAAATCAGAAACCCGATTAATTGAATACCCTAGTCTTTATATAAGATCCAAATTCTAATTCGGCATGATCGGCATGATATCAGAAGAGGCCTTAGAGTCCAGAAATAAAGACATTAGAAATGTTAGCGAATTTCATACTCGAAAGAGTTCCCGAGTAAAAACCATGCAAGATTTATTTCAATCTTTAATAGTATCATCGGATCCCATTATATCATCAATTTCAAACAAGTAAGAAAGTATGGTCGGTCAAGCCCGACCATATAATACCCTACACCAAGAAATGAGCAAAAACATTTTTCTTTCATAATTTCAATAATTTATATTCTTGAGCGATTTTCGAAGGTTGGCCTTATATGGGAGCTATGACCAATCATGAACCGATCACCATGAAATTAGGTAGTGTGATTAATGTCTATATGAAAGTTATTTATGTTGCATTTTATGTGTATACCAACATTTTTAAGAGATTTATAATCGTTAAAGTGATTATCGGAAGCAGGCCTTATATGAGAGCTATGACTAATTATGGACCGATCATCATAAAATTTGGTGACATGAATTCTGTATATATAAAACTTATTTAGAGAAAAACTTGTGTAGAAACATATATAAATTAAACATTTATGACCGATAAAGTCCAATTTCGGTAGGACATTTGTATGGGGGCTAGGTGAAATAATGAACCGATTTCAGCCAATTTCAATAGGGTTCGTCCTTGGGAAGACAATATGGACCAAATTTTATCGAAATATCTTCAAAAATGCGACCTGTACTCTGCGCACAAGATTTACATGGACAGCCAGCCAACCAACCAGCCAGACGGACGGACGGACGGACGGACATCGTTTAATCGACTCAGAAAGTGATTCTGAGTCGATCGGTATACTTTAAGGTGGGTGTTAGACTAATATTTTTGGGCGTTACAAACATCTGCACAAATCCATTATACCCTCCCCACTATGGTGGTGTAGGGTATAAAAAGCCATTCAAATATCGAAAATCTAAATTTGGACTATTCGTGTAAAAACTAAATATTTATTTCCACTTTTCGTTAAGAAATTCCACTTTTTTTTCAATTTCCCCACTATGCACTGTGCGATTAAAACTTTAAATAGGTACTTACGCCCGTCTGTCTGTTTGCTGAAATCAACTTTCTCAACCTTGGTTTATGTTGATAATGCAGCGAAGAATTTTAAAAAATTTCAAACAATTTTGTACTAAAAAAGAGGTTACGCTTTTTTGAGTAAATATTTGCCGTGTGAGCCCGACCTTATTAAAAAAAACGAAATTTTACACATAATATAAACATCTATTAAAATGTTTTAAGTTTTTATTTTAATTACACACCTCCGGTATTATAATCCATTTTGTCTTAGTTATAACTAATTTTTTTTAAAAAAAACACTGTTTCCTTAATGCAATTTTTTTCCTTTCTTTAGCTTCCAAAACTTTATTAAAAAAAAATAAACATTCACAGCTGCTTATATATAAACTGAGTGGCAAATTGACCTACATTTTTGGCATTTATGTCATCGAAGTTTAAGGAATTGAACCGTACATTTTTTTTTTTCAAAAAGCTAAAGTTGAACATTTCAATTTGTGCCGCATAAATTGGAAATGGGCGCATAGTGCAATGGTTCTTTGTGGTCTTTCAAATTACCTCAACGAAAATATTAAAGTTTCATCGTTCAGTTTTTCAAAAACTCAAAGAATTATATACTACAAATCTCCCATATTTGTACTAAATAAATGTCAGAGTATGAGAGCTAAATTCTTGACATTTCCTCCTCACATTTGTCCACCCACCCTCTACTATAACATTATAATTAATTAATTAATATTTTAATAAACTTAAGTACTTAATATTGAAATAATCATAAAAATGATTTGTTTATTATAAATCAATTTAAGTAATTAACATAAAAAAGAGTAATAAAATAATAAAATTGTGAAAAAAATTGTTATAATTTAAAAATTGTATTAAACTTTTTTATAGCCCAACAAATCACAGCTTTAAATATTAAAAATAAAACAGAGTATATATTAAATTGTTTAATATAATTTAGTTATATTATTTTAATATTTCATTATAATAGTACACAGAGAAAACATATTCGTGATAGCAATCGAATTTTTAGCCAATCGAAAAATTTTAGAAGGGGTAACAAAAAATTGGTTGCTGCAACCGAAATTCTTCTTTATCAACTGACTTTCTGTTGATAGAACCAAAAAATTCTATGTGTCCAACAATTCGGTTGCTACTACAAATCTGTAATACAGTTTGAGCAGTCATAAATATGTTGAATATGCGGCAGTCCTGACACAAATTAGTTCTAAGTACTCTGAAATTATACTGTTACGAATTTGCAATAGCGCTTTGAATTTAACAGTCTGTAACGACTGCCTGCAACATTCATCATGTTTATAAATACGTGCATCAGTAGAAGCTTCTACTTATCAACAATGTTGATAGCATGCGGTTATTAGCATTGTTGTAAGTATGGCAACACTAGATGTTTAAGCTGATGACATTAACATCGAAAGCTCTAGAAATCGAATGTTCTAGTTTGTCCTTTAAGATCATTGTGGAGATTAACGAAAGATGGCGTGTGTATAAATAGTGGCAGAGGTTGCAGTCGTGAGTGAGGCATTGTTAGAGTTAACATCAACTGTCTTGCACATTTAAGTTTGTGCATTATAAACGTGTGTGTGTGTATTAAAAACAAATAGTGACTATTTTAGACTGTTGTTGTTGTACATTTGAATAAATAAAGTTGTTACAATTTTAAACTACTAAAACTACTTTTATTTGCAATCAAAAGTATCCGGTTTATTTAAAGGAAGTAAACCCCGTTTTTAAAAGGTAAAAACGTAACAATACTAAAAAATATGGCGAACATCGGGCAACATTTGTCCCTAGTCCCTCTCAAAAAATTACTTGAACATTCATAATTGTCTTATATTAATTAATATCGCGATGAAATTGCACATAAACAAGTTTTATATGAAACATATTAAAGTTAGGCAAGCTTAAGAACCTATATCAAATCTGGAAAATTATACTTTTCCTACCGGTCTGCACAACAATATTCCTGCACCTTATACAATAAAATGCTAACACAATAAACCTAATTAAACAGTTATGAAACTAAACATCATAAATAAAGTTTTCAAACATTTTCCACAATTTAAATTTCCTTTAATTTTTTCTCTTCTCTCTTTTATATTTAAACTAGTATTAATCTTCAAATTGGCCTTTTTATTGTGTGGGGGGGGGGGGTCTAAATTTCAACATTTATTGCATTTGCTGTACAAACATGCTCTTGCATAGTAGAAATACATAAATATGCTTTTAAATAATCTATGATTGTTTGGGGAATAGTTGAGTTTACCAAAAATAGAAAAAAAAAGAACGAATTTATTGTAGTTTTACTTTATTTGAAATATATATGTATATTTTTCCTACACTTTTTAATCTAAAAAAATAAAAAAAGAAATTATATATTTCACTGACATCAGTTTATGCTGAGCACCATAAATAACTTTATTATCTAGTTCTTTTTTTCAGTTTTTCATTTTTGCTTTTTTCGATTTATTTGCATTTGCATTACAATTTGGTAGTTTTGTATTTGTAGTTGTTTTATTTAAACTTTACAAACATTTTTCAAATACCCATTAAATATTAATATCTTATCAACTTTATTTAAACGAGCGATTCATTAAAAAACAAAAATACTTAATAATTCAAAGCTTTTTAATAAAGGAATGAAAGTTTTAAAAAACATATTTCAATTTAAAAGAAATCATTAAAAATAAATGTGTTTTAAAAAAAGCATTTGATTAAATGTTTATTTGGGAGATTAAGGAAGTTTATGTTAAAAAATGTTAAATATTTAAACAGTTTTTTTTAGAATATTGTGCCCAGTAGGAAATTTTAATATTTCCTAGTCTAAATTCATTTCAAAGCACTTAAGAAAAACAAGTAAGAGAGCATATTCGGCTGTGCCGAATCTTATATACCCTTCAACAAATTATACTTTAAAATAAAAATTTTAAATATTTTTCAGTAAAGAAAATTATTTATTTTTTTTTTTCAAATTGTTTCAAAATTTAAAAAATTTTTTTTTTTCAAAATTGTTTTGAATTTTTTCCAATTTTTTTTTTTTAAATTATAAAAAAAAAATATTAAAAAAATTTTTTGTGGTAAAACAAAAATATTCGGGTTAAAAAATAATTTTCCCGGTTTTGACCCATTGTAGGTCCAAATTACTATAGTATTATATAAATCGTTGCAATGGACTTTAAAATATCTATCATTAGATATTTATGTTGTCTATATTAATCACTTAGTAATCCAGATATAGATCAAAAATAGGCCAAAACTCGAGGTTGTCCCGGTTTCCTTATATATCAGCGACTGAGCCGGAAGAATTCCCGATATATTGATGTACCAATTATGTTTGTAAGCTATTTGGGGGCTACGGAAAGTTGACTTCAACATACAGACGGACATGGCTATATCGACTTCGCTATATATAACTATCCAGAATATATATACTTTGTGGGGTCGCAAATGAAAAATGTTGAAATTACAAACGGTATCTTGCCACTCATGGTGAAGGATATAAAAAATGTTATTGTGCTTATGTAAAATGCACTTCTTAGATGTCATAGAGTAATGGAATAAACGATCAATTGTAAGCGAGAAAAAAACAATTATGTAAACAAATATAACATAAAATTTGCTGCCAATTGGGAACTAACCAAACAAAAATTATGTTTTCTGAAGCTATGAACTGTTTGTACTTAGCGAACAATTTCGTATGGACAGGAACATAGCATTGAGAAAAGGTGTCCAAACAAGACAAATTCATGTGTCCACAATAAAATTATACGCTGAGTGAACTAATGGCTAGTCAATGTTAAAGGAGTAAGCATTAAAACAAATTTTGGAAGCAGGAGAGAGTAATTAAATTGTAACCCTAGGAATGCTCTTGATAATAATCCTAAAAGCTTCCATAAACATAAATCATAAATTATTCTTTAACACCAAAAAACTTTATTATCGTTTAGATAAAAATATTATTATTTTTAAATTTAATTTTCAGTATTTTCTTAAATGTGAAAACGCATTACACATTTATTTATTTTTAAAAACATTACATATATAGAAATTTCTACTCATATTGCCATGATTTATTTAAATTGAAAAGTATTTTGTTTATTTATTTTTTGTTTATTTGTTGTTTTTAAACATTATTCAAGCTAAATTTCATTAAATGTATTTTGTACAATATTTCTTTAGAAATGCAAACATTTATGTATGTATGTGCATTAGGCTGCCACTAAATATCTTAACTAAAATGAAATTTTTATTTCATTTAACTCTTTCAGCCACGCTTTTTTGTGTATAATTTTTAAATCAAAACAATTGTATTTTTTCTTTAATCAAGGTTAATTTATTATAAAAAGTAAGAAAACATAAATCAAAACATAAAAAAACCACTCTATTCTCTATTATGAAAAGTATTTTTGTGCAGTGAAGTGGTTAGTTTACTAACCAACGTGAAGGTTGCCATTAAAAATTACTATGGTAAAAATGTTTGTTTTGTATAAACGATGGAATGGAGGGAATAATGGGCAAACATGGTATTGGTACTATCAATAGTAATGGTGAGCTCTTAGTAGAAATGTGTGGCCTCAATGAACACAAAATTGGCGGTACACTTTTTCCCCACAAATTAAAACACAAAACGACATGGAAATCTTCAGACTCCGAAACTCAAAACCAAATTTACCACATTTGTGTAACAGCAAAATGGAGTAATTGTTTATGGAATGTTCGAAATAAACGTGGAGCAGACACAGGATCTGATCACTACATGCTCTTTGGCAAATTACACTTGAAACTACCAACAAAATATAAAAAAATCACAGACATCACGTATGAAATATAACGTAGACCGCCTGAAAATACCGCATTTCAAGAATCTGTTCTGTGACTCTTTAAAAGAACGAATAAACAACCAACAACCGGAAACAGATTTAAACTAGAAATGGTGCAAAATAAGAAATCCAATACAAGATACTTGCCTAAGCACACTTGGTACAAAACGATGAATCTCCGAAAACACATGCAATATGATTAATGAACGTGGAAAATTAAGGAATAATGTAAATGCTGCCACAAATGCTATGAAACGGAAAGATGCTCAAAGAGAATATAACCAGTTCGATAAAATGGTCAGACGTGCAATTAGAAATGATAAAAGAGAGTTCATCCAATGCCTAGCTATATCTGTTGATGAAGCAGCAAAGTCACATGACATGAAAAAGCTTTTTGATATCACGAAGAAATTCAATGTTTGTAGCAAAGAAAAATCGGTGCCTGTATAAACCAAATACCGAGAAATTATTACAAATTCACGAGCCCAGCTCTGCAGATTGAATGAACACTTTTTGGAAACGATGAATATACAGCGTTCCGGTATTGAAGTAACGCATGACGAACACGTTGAACCTCTTCCCATATGAACAACCCCCCCCCCCTACTAAATCGGAAATATGTGAATCAATAAAGGCACTAAAACTGAACAAGAAGTATTGCAAATATACACTCCAGTTGGAGATTTCTTATTGAGAGCCTATGCCCACAATGAATTAGCTCTAAAATAATTTTAGAGCAAGGCTTATTATTATTTTTATAAATCTTTTATAATATTTTCTAATATTTTTTAATAAATTTTCTGACCAAACAACCGAAATATCAAAGTAACACTGAATTCGATGAATAATAAACACGCTGTGCTTTTTTTATTGAATGCGTGAAAGTCTCGTAAAAAAACAGATTTTTTTTTTTTATTTTCAAATTAATATATTTATCTAACCAGAGTACTCTGCCGGCAAAGTTTTGCAAAAAATCATAAACGATGACTTCAAAAAATTTAATTGTTTAGCAAAATGGCAATAGATGTCAATAAACTATGTTTTAAAGACTATAGAAAATGTGGTTAGTAAAGTAACCACCCAACCACAAAGAGTTAAAAACACCATTACTCAAAATAACATAAATCCCTTTTCTGGCTGATCTTAGATTTTTCATATTTGTTGCAAAAAATTTCTTATTCAATACGATTTGTTTATTCTTTGATCTTAGTACAGGGTTCCATTTACAACTGGTGCCAACCTATTGTGCAAATGCTAAGAAAAATTTTTTTATTTTATCTAAATACATACATAGATAGATATTAGCAGTTTATTTTAAAATAAAATTTTGTGATTTTCATTGCGTTTAAATTTGTTAATATGAAATTATAAAAGCACACACATGGGAATCAAATGTGCAAAATAAAGTTTTCTTTTTTGGAAGACACATGTTGAAAGTTTTTGATTAAATTAGAGATGATGTCATAGAAATATATTTTTGTTTGATTTAGTTTAACACTTGAGAAGATTTTTTCAAACCACTATTATATCATTGTTTGCCTAAAAAAGACATATGTGTCAAAAGAAGATAAAAAATTATATTCAGCTATTTCAGTATATTCCCAAATATATCTATTGATTTCGAAGTCAACACAAATAAACATTCTATGGTGTTCATAAGTTGTTAAAAACACTTAGACCTTTTTACAGGCCTAAAGCCGTGTGCCGACTACCAAGTTTTCTTGCGGAAGTTGCTCCCAGAAGTGACTTCCAGAAGTTTTTGTCGTGTAAACACTTATTAGAAGTCAACTTCCATAAGTCACGGCTTGCAGCAATTATGTGGAAACACGTGTTTGTTGCTTGCTGGAAGTAACTTGAACGACTTGCTGTGAACTGCAAGTGTTTTGAACAGGGACCGAAAATAATAATTATTCTTGAAATTTCAAAGGAAAAAAGCCATCACTAGAAAATATCGGAGAGTCAAGTCAAGCATACCATTCTGATCGTTTTCAACTATATTTTCATAAATTAACATGATTTTTAATTTTTTGATTTTTATTTTTTTTTGTCAAAAATATTTGTCAAACTTTGATTTTTATTTTTTTTTGTCAGAAATAATTGTTATTTTTTTGTCATACATATTTATCACACTATGATTTTTATTTATATAGTCTGACAAATATGTATCACAAAAAAATAACAATTATTTCTGACAAAAAAAATAAAAATCAAAGTTTGACAAATATTTCTGACAAAAAAAATAAAAATCAAAAAATAACAATTATGTTGTGATTTTTATTATAAATGTCATAATTGTTACGGTCCCTGGTTTTGAAGACTTGCATGTTAGTATCCAGCTTTTAAAATGTATTCAAAATCATCATTAGACATTCTCAGGAAATTTTTCAGCAGCATGGAATCCTTGGTCCGCAATTCTTCAAGTAATGTATTTTGGAAACTAAAATCTACGCGCCACAGCATCCAATTTCTCACCCAAGCACTTCTTTTTGTATCTTTTTATTAATTTTTTGTTTTTTTAATTAAATATGCTGCGATGGCAGCTGCCAATCTTATTTGACCACAAGACATACAAAAAGCAAACTCTACCGCAAGCTGCACGCACACTGAGTGGAAACACGTCTGCAATTTCTTGCAGCAAGTTCGTCGTAATAACTTCTACAAACTACTTCTAGAAGCAGACTTCCGTAAGTTTCGGTTTGAGTGGAAACACTGCAGCAAATACTTGCAGATGTTCTTCCGCAAGTGACTTGCTAGTGTACACAAGGCTTAAGTGTTTTTAACATATTTAATTTTAATTTAAAATTTTCAATTCACAACTGCTTCTTTTTCTGACAGAAGTCATTTATGATATGTTAAAAGTGAAATCTTTATTTAAATCCCTAAACTGATACTGCATGAGTTGCATATTATGGTTCTATGGTTCAAATCAAAAGTCGACTTTGAGACTTTTTTCTATTCTTTAACAGTTTAAAAAAGTCTACCTTTTGTTATTTATAAATTTTAGATTTTGGACCTATCGACTGATACGACATGATCTATCACGTGACAGGACATGACCTAATTTTTTTTGGATGACTTTTTTTGGAAAAAAATAGTTTTTGAGAAGAAAAAAATATTTTTGATGAGAAACAAGTTTTTATGATATCTAAATTTATTGGTAAAGATGCATTATAGGGGTCATTATGGCATTTAAAGTACCTTTCATTTATATTGTACTCAATAAATGAGATATAGACGAAAATAGACCCAAAATCAAGACTTTGTGGGTCGATTTCCTCGATATTCTGTAGCAACCGAACCAGGACCATATCTGATAACTTATGTAACAATTATGATTCTAAGTTATTTGGAGATTTCAAAATTTTGAATTTGAATATTTTTCACGAATAGACGGATTCAGATATTGCAAAAATACTTTTTTTTTCTTTTGTCAGTTTGAAGTTGATTAGAATATTTTTATACCCTTCACCTTCATGAGAAGGGTATATATAAGTTTGTCATTCCGTTTGTAATTTCCACAATATAATTTTCCGACCAAATCTTCAATAATTCTGTCAGACATGCTTTCGAGAAGTTTCCTATTTAAAATCAGCAAAATCCGTCCATAAAAAACGGAGATATGAGCAAAAATCCGAGACAACCTCTATTTTTGGACTATTTTTGATCTATATCTCGATTACTAAGTCATTAATATAGATAATATGGATATCTAATGATAGATATTTTAAAGTCCATTGCAAAAATGTATATAAGGCTATAGTAAGTTGGACCTAGAATAGGTCAAAATCGGGAAAAATATTTTTTAACCAAAAATTTTTTTCACAAAAAAAAATTTTTTCACTAATAAATTAAAAAAAAAATAAATTTTTAAATTAAAAAAAATTTATTTTTTAAAAATTGGAAAAAACTTTTAAAAAACAATTTGGAAAAAAAATTTAAAAAAAATAGATTTTAAAAATTAAGAAAACATTTTTTTTTAAATAAATAAATAAATTTTAGTTTAAATTATAATTTGGTGAAGGGTATATAAGATTCGGCACAGCCGAATATATCTCTCTTACTTGTTAGAAACAAATTTTGAACAGCTTAAAAATGCGGATTTTTTTTTAAATTGTAAGCTTTTATTATGAATCATTTGTACAATATAAATTTATTCAAAGTATTGGCCATTGTTACCTATTACTTTTGCCCATCTTTCTGGCAACATATGGATTCCGAGTCAAAAGAACTGTTCAACTTTAAAGGCCAAGAACAAATCAAGCCAATTTCGGATACTCAGTTCTTAGGTGAACCGTATCCCAGAGTGAGCGTTCTACATTTATCGAAACTAATAGTAGTCGGTATGGGTCAATGTCCGGACTATAAAGCGGGTGAGGCAAAACTTCCCATGCAGTTCATTCTAAATACTTTTAACAGGTATTGGAACATTACATGATGGCCAATGCTCGCTTCCCTGTGATGGTCTGGTATCGATTCGGCTGGTTGGCCGGGCTTCACATACGATCTCTTACACTTCGGGTTATCGTAATGGATTCATTTTTCATCGCAAGTAATGATTCTGTGCAAAAATCATTTTCTTTTATAGCGTTCAAGCATCACTTCGGACATGCAAAATCGTCTTTCAAGGTCTCTCGGTTTCAATTCGTATGGTGTCCAATTTCCCTGCTTTTGAATGAATCCTGTAGCTCGTAATCGTTTTGAAATTACTGCTCGAGTAGCTCCCAATGATTTTGCAAGCTCTTGTTGAGTTTGACAACAATCTACATGGAGTAATGCCTCCAATTCTTGGTCATCAAACCGATGGAGCACATTCACCATAAGCTTTGGTGAGCAATCGGTGTGGTTCACCGGCACCTTTTTAAATTAAAGAAGTAAAGCAAAAGTTCTTGCTTTGTTGGCACAAAATTCGATGGAAAAAAATAACTAAGTGAGAATTAATGACAGATATGTAACATTCAAAATTACATACATACAAGTTATTAAGACATTTGCGAATAAGTTAAGGTAAAAAACGAAATTTTAAAATTTAAATTTATATTTTTGTTAAAATAAGAGAGATATTTTAAGCAAACAAACGGAGTTTTATTCGTTTCATATTTGCTTTATAACAAATTGAAGTTTTGCAAGCCAGAGGTCGAATTTGACACCCTGTATCTCACCTTGTGTTCAACCAGATGTTCACAAAATTTATTTTCTGAAATCTTATGTCCTCCAGTAAGATTTCCTATTCTTACAGCTACGACAATGGTCGTTAAAAGGGAGTCCCAGACGATTGGCATGCTTGCCTAACGTCCAGTGTCCCGTTAATATTGTCATCAGCCTTGATATATCCCTTCTATTCCGGGTTATCAGTTGCATAGTACGTTTTTCGTTAAAAAAGGGTCACATCAACTTGGCCACCTTACATGTGTCTAAATTACACCATCTATTCTCAGCCTTTGTAAGAAAGTGTCTGAAGAGAATAACTTTAATAGTCCCCAGTGGAATTGCTACTGAGACCGCATTGGAGATATCTAAGGCAGATTCCATTCTGGCTAGTTCGTCTGCCTGTTCATTGCCATAGTGGTCTCTGTGCGCAAGGACGCAAACCAAAGTAATGTCAGATAGACGACTTAGCCTTGACTGAGAGTTCTTACATTGCCTGACTAATGAAGATGATATTGTATAGGCCTTCAGTGAAAGAAGTCCCATCTGACTGTCGACAAAAATACCTATATTGCCGCGAGTATTATGATCATATAGTGTATTACAAGCTACCATGATTGCCAAGATTTCTGCCTGGAAAACACTACACTCATTCGGAATACGGTATGAGAAAAATGGATTTAGGAAGTTTGCACACCAAGCTAACGATGTGTAATAATTCAAAGAATACATTGAAAAAGTAATTTATACACTTAACAGACTGTAATGCATTCCCTCTATTTCATTTATTTTCAACTTAAATTCCATGTTTCGTTTTTTTTAGCATATTTTCCCCCTTTTAAAATCTTTCTTTGACGTCATCTTATTTTTATACATCTGGCGAACTTGAAAGTGAAGAAAAAACAAAAAAAAAAAAAAAAAACATTAAAATAGCATTTTATATGAATTGTTAAATTACATTGGAATCATGTTAACAAGATTTATCTCTCATTTATCAAACAAAAACTGAGAGTGAGCGATGAGTGAGTGGGGGCGTTTGCAAAAATATTTTCTCCCTTACCACTCCCCTATTCATGGCATTTATTTCAGTGTAAAGTAAGTAAATTTTGCATGCACAACAAGCTCAGGCATCAGAAAATGTGGTTTTTCAGCTTCATTATGATCATAATTATTTCAACCGCCAACAGCCCTCCCAGTATTAATTCCTCATCACTAGCAATTGTTACACAGGCTGTCCAGGTTCTGTTATATACATATTGTAATTTTAGTTGTAGTAAATTTTTGGTGTTGATACGTTTTTACAGTACATGTGTCAGTTATTTTATATTCACTTAAATACACTCACTCTCTTGCACAGAAATGTGAAATATTTTTGTTTTTTTTTGTTTGGTTTAATTTAAATGAAATTATTTGTATCTAGGAAAAGCATTTTTGGCATGCCTTCAACTATATTAACTTTAAACACTATTCGTACTAGTAATACTTAGTAGAGTACTTGAATACTTATGATGGGTCATTCCATATTAAAAATGAAGTTTAAAGGTTTTAATTTCAAAACATTATAAAAATAGATTTTTTTAAAAAAAGTTAAAATGTTTCTAAAATAATACTGTTAAATAAACCGGATGCTTTTGATTGGAAATAAAACCCGTTTAGTAGTTTAAAATTTGTATCAACTCTGTATTTATTTAAAATGTACAACAACAACAGTTCAAATAGTCACTCAGTGTCTTTATACACGTTTATCAATTCGCAAATATGCACACACACTTTATAATGTACAAACTGTAACAGCGCCTATGATAAGCTCACTGACTACTGCAACCGTAGTCACTATTTATACACACTGCCATCTTCATCCGAGTAGTCTAGATTGTTCTCAACGGTCAAAACTTGTATGTTCGAATTCTAGAGCTTTCAATGTTAATGTTAGCAGTTTAAACATTTGTTGCCATACTTACAAACAATTGTTGTTGTCAGTCTTGAGAATTTGGGGACAGAAAATGTCGTTTGGAAACTGGCGATTTTATTGGATTTTATGGGTATAAAGTAATTAGGACAACGTTGTTTTTATTATCGATAATAGCAATACCTTACCAGTAATAGAACTTTATCTTATCTTCTTTGAATAGAAAATAAAGATGTGCCATAACAACTGTATTTCCTAGACGTTCAATTGTCTGATTTTATGTGCAGATCATTTTCAATTAAATTTTTCTCAAATCCACTGTTTAAGCTAAATGTTTGGCTATAAAAGATACCACTACTAATCTGTATAAAATAGTGATTGACTGATTTAACATCACCCAGCCCAAACGCAAAAAGGTACAGACATGAAATTTTTACTATAGGTTTCCTATGTAGATCCACTAAAGGATTTTTGGAAATTCGAAGATTGCTTCATTTAGCCTGTGTTTGACAGCCTTTGATAGCAGACTACCGCGGTTTGAATTAAATAGGAAATAAGTCTGCGACTTTTTGAATGAAACCCAGGTTTTTGCATAAAAAATCATTTTATTTTTCAACGTAGTCTCCTTTGAGCTGTATACACTTTGTCCATAGTTTCTCAAATTTGTTTATTCTTTCCAAAAGAATAACATTTGTCGAGGTTATCAAAATAGGTATTTGTTTGTGAGATGATTTCATCCTTGGCGTCAAATCTCTTTCCGCCGAGCAATTTCTTCAGGTATGGAAACAAAAAATATTCACTCGGGTTTAAATTCGGAGAATAGGGCTGATGAGGAAACAATTCGTAGCCTAATGGATGGATTTTTATCATGGAAATTGCACATGTGTGCAGCTTTTCCTTGTCCTGTTGAAAAAGAACTTTTTTCTTGGCCAAATGCGGGTTTTCTAATTGTTTAGGGTATAGAGACCTCAACTGGGCGTTATGAAATATATGGAAAAAATGTAAAAATTTTCCTAAGGGGGTATGGTTTGTGGAACTTCTGAGGAATAAATAAAGGCTTTTTATATAAGTATTTGATATTGATGAAAACGTTACAACTTGAAGATTGATATTTTAGTAAAATTAAAAAATTGTATACATTTTTGGGACCTCATTTACCTTAAAAACTAAAAAAATTATAATATGGTGATTTTCCATGAAGAAAAATATAAAATTTCAATTAATGTAAAATTTTAACGGTTAAAGATAACATAACAAAATTTGGAACTAATATAGATTCAAGTGTCCTTAAATCAGCGGTTTTATAATGTTTCACATTTTTTATTTTCAAATACCAAAATTCCTAAACCGAGAAAAATGTGTTCCAAAAACTGAGTTTTTTTAAGAAAAGTGCCCACTGTGACGTAATTTACCCTGTGATAGTAAAAAAAAACTTTGTAACTGTTTAAGTAGCATACAGGGTTATACAAATAAGGAACATCTTCGAGGATCGGTACTTTGCCTTTTTAGAATTTTTTACTCAAACCTAAAATTACTTTTTAAAATGGGCCAAGTTTGGATAGGCCTGGGGGTGTTGTGTCCGCTTTAGTTAGCCAAATTTTACTTTACACGCTTTAGCATTAAGTTCTCTGTCCCGATCATATAAAATTTGTGTATAGTTGCGAAGAAACATTTTTTCTACAAAAGAAAATATATATGGGCTTTTTTGCAAAAAAAACTTAAAAAATACGGCCCTTTTTATATGTTCCAACTTTGGATACGTGTAACTTTTTATAGGGACAAGATGACTGTTAGCAAGTTATTACTATTTTATTTAGAATTTTAACACCAATATAGCTGATATTTTAAAAATAAATTTCGACAATCCGTTGCCCCGTCATCTCTAAAAAACCATAAAAATATCGAGCAAAATTAAAAGAAATAAATCAATAAACCTAAATATTTCCTACATATATAAGTTTTTTTGTAGGTCTTCTTAAGGACTATTTATATTTTAAATTTCAGCTCATTTGGATCATAAATGGATTTTTGGGGAATTTTTAAAAAATGTTGAGACCCGAGGTGACCAGCTTTGAAGGGCCACACACTGGCCCCCATTAGCGCTAGGAAGCTGAACAAATGTAAATAAACTCAAAAACACCCCAGCTCCAACCATGTGAAATATCTCCAAAAATAGTTCCCGAGATACCGAATTATTTCCAAAAAAAAAAAACGTTTCTAAGCCACTGTGCGCTGCTTGTTCAAATTTTGACAGGAGTCAACTGACAGATGACTGTTGACAGGAGCAGTGCTGCCCTTTCAGCTAAGAGCCGGGAAATTAAAACGTGTATTTGAATTTATTGACCTACCCTCGTACTAAGTTGAATTTTAAAATAAACAGCAAACAAGCCAAATAATTTGGGTAATTTGATGTCCATTTTCTACTCGTATCATTTTGTCTAATACCCCTCTTATGGCAGCATACTTAGTATGTAAAGTATAGTAAAATCCTATATTATGTCAGTAGCACAATTTCATTATCAAATACTCCCTCTCTCTCTTGTAATTGCTGTAGAAACTTACAGAATTTTATTTGCTCTTACACCGAAAAAAAAAAAGTTTTAAAAAACATTTCAATATTTTTTGTCTACTTAAATATGCGCCAACCATGAAATGTGTTCCAAAATTGCAAGTGAAAAGAATTTTAGTGCTCGTAGTTACTATGACTGCAATTACTTGCAAACATTGTAATGTTTCATAATGAAATGTTTCTTTTATGGCATTTTATATAAAATGGAATTTGCTTTAATTTAAATTTTGTTTTTTTTTTTTAATTTTTTTGCTTTACATTGCGTTGGCTTGTGTATGTAATTAAATATGTTTTCTTTTTTCTTTATTTAAATATTCAAATTTCATTTAATTACAGCTGCAATCATATGGAAACATTTTTCCTAGAAACTGTTGTATTTGCAGCAAATATTCTTGTGAATTTATTTAAAAAAAAAAAACTTGATGTTACGAAATTTTAAAAATATTTAATAAGAATTAATGAATGAGTTATGTGGATTTTATTAAATTAATTACAATTGAGAAATGTTGGTTAGTTAATTATGAAAAGGATACTTTAATTATTTAAAACATTGGTGTATATTTTAATCTTTTTAAACATCCAACACACAGATATTACATTTATACAAAAGTACCAATTCAGAAGTACAAATCGTCATATAAAATGCTCCCTGATTAACAGCACTATTGTGAATGTTTCATTTAACTAGAAACTAGTATATATGTATATGCATATAAATATTTTCTGACTTGTTAGTTTTACTCGGTTGACAAAAATATTTAATACCTGTATATTTAGAGGCTCCCGTGGTTAATAACTTTTCAATTAAAACAATGAAATTTTATGCTCAACAATATATTGGAAATATCATGCTCATACACACGTTTTATACCACATGTGTTATGGGTGGGTGGCTATTTGTATGTAAATATAAAATAACCAATTTAACGATTACTTTCCACACACTGAAATTCATTTGTGTTATGCATGCTAAAACATGCATGAGCATTAGGGGGGATCAAGTTAAAATTTGTTGATGTTGCCAACTAAAATGCAAATCAAGTTAGTATTAGGATGATGCTTCAATTGTAAAGTAATTTGTATGAATTGAATCTAATAACATGAAATAAATAATAACAAGTAAGAGAGCTATATTCGGCTGTGCCGAATCTTATATACCCTTCACCAAATTATACTTTAAAATAAAATTTAAAAAATTCTTATTTAAAAAAAAAAAAAAAATTTCGAAATATTTTTTAAAAGTTTTTTCCAATTTTTTAAAAAAAAAATTTTTTTAATTTAAAAATGTATCTTTTTTAATTTATTAGTGAAAAAAGAGTTTTTTGTGAAAAAAATTCGGGTTAAAAAATATTTTTCCCAATTTTAATCCATTGTAGGTCCAACTTACTATAGCCTTATATACATCGTTGCAATGGACTTTGAAATATCTATCATTAGATATCCATATTATCTATATTTATGACTTAGTAATCGATAGAGGTTGTCTCGGTTTTTTGCTCATATCTCCGTTATTTATGGACGGTTTTTGCTGATTTTAAATAGGAAACTTCTCGAAAGCATGTCTGACAGAATTATTGAAGATTTGGATTCTTCAGAAAATTGATTTCAACAGTCTGACGGACAGACAGACAGACGAACATGGCTAAATCGACTCCGCTATCTATAAGGATCCAGAATATATATACTTTATTGGGTCGGAAAATTATATTGTAGAAATTACAAACGGAATGATAAATTTAAATTTCACCTTCTCACGAAGGTGAAGGGTATACAAATAAATCAAAATCTAAAATATTTGTGAAAAATCTTAAAAATTGGGATATGGCTAAAGTTGTTTGGAAATTTTATTTGTTTTAATTAACTTTAGTTTTATTAAGCAAAATCAATTGCGTTTTTTGATCCACCCTAATGCATTCAAGTCTATAGAGAGAAGAGATAAATGTCAGCATAAAACATGTTGGTTTAATGGACTTTTGACACAATTGTTACTCTCATTGACAATAACAGCAGAAGCAATAGCCAATCACTGTCAGAAATCATTAAATTATATTATGACAAATATAAAACCAAATATAAAAGATGATCCCAGCATGTGTGTTTAGAATATATGAAATATGTAAAAAAAAAAATTAAATTAACATATAACAAAAACTTAAACAAGGAAGATTTTTGTAAGTTTGACAAAATGTCCAAACTAAATTCTGAAAATTGTAAAGGAAAACGTATATTAGTTATTCCCAGCAAAAACTTGCAATAGGATTATAACTCATTAGATGCTAGTAATTACCACAACCGCTTACAAATAAGGCATTACTTTAATATCATTAAAAGTAGTTAAACGAAATTAAACTAAATAATGCGATGATAGTTAGAACTCACAGAAGCCATTATTAGTAAACAGAAATTGTGCTCATGCAATTGAAGGTAAGCAATTATAAGGAGTGAGATCGTAAAATTCTTTTACAAAGTTATCTTTGTAAAACATGTCAGTTGTTATGATTAATGTCAATTATATTCATTTGTTGTTAATCTGATTAAAATGAGTGACCAGAAAAAAGTGCGTACTAAAATTATTAAATATTTTCAACAAAACCCAACTTGCTCCTACAAAAAGTACCGCCAAACTGTTTCCAATGTTATTAAACAGCACCGGGAGAACTTGTCCGTTGATAGAAAACCTGGTTCAAGTAGAAGGAATGGTCCACATGATGTTTCTAAAGCCAAACAAATAGAAAGCATTTTCAAAAGAGCTCCCAACACATCCGGTAGGAAAGCAGACCGGTTAGATCAGTACTCGGACTATTTGGTAAGAAAATTTAAAGCCAATACTGGTTTAAAAACATACAAGGCTCAAAAGTTCTTGACAAGAACGCTGCTAAAAATTTAGAGGCCAAATCAGAGCACGGAAATTGAAGTCAAGTTTTATAAAAAATATTCATGCTGCTTAATGGGTGACGAAACGTATGTTCTGGCAGATTTTTCGCAACTTCCTGGTCAAAAATTTTATATTGCTGATGCTCGAGGGAATGTTGAAGAAAAGTTTAGAACCCAAAAGAAGACAAAATTTCCCAAAAAGTCCTTGGTATGGCAAGCAATATGCAGTTGCGGCAAAAAAGCCAAACATTTGTTACAAAGGGCTCTATAAATGCCGAAATTTACATCAAGGAATGTTTACAAAAAAGGCTGCTACCATTCATAAGACTTCATAATGTGTCCACTTATTTTTGACCTGACTTGGCATCCTGTCACTATGGTAAACAAGGGGTATTTGTACCAAGAGAGGCAAATCCTGCAAACTACCCGGAGCTACGGCCAGTAGAGAAATATTGGGCTCTTTTTAAAAGAGAATTGAAGAGCACAAAAAGGTGTCCAAAAGTGTGGTAGATTTTAATCGGAGATGGACTACCTGTTCGAAAAAAGTGACAGAAAGCAATATAAAAACGTTAATGGAAGGGTTTCCGAAAAAGGTTCAAAATTTCATCACAAGTTTTTAAAACTATAAAAATATTTATTTTATTTTTTTTTTTTTGTAAATTGGAATAATAATTTCAATCAAATAAAAAACAATTAAAACAGTTTAGTGGTTTCGTTGTTATTAACATACATGTATGTTAAGAATTTTTCGATCTCACTCCTTAATACAGATAATAAATAAGTCATTATACGACTACTTCTATGTAATGGAAACGGTATGTACTAGTTATTGAAATGTAAGTTATGGAGTAATTGAGTTATTAAACCAGTTTCCTAGCCCAAGTAATCATATCAGATGATAACTAAAGGATATTACAATACAAATTTTTCAACTATACAACATAAATTCAACTAATTCTTTTTACAATTAGCATATAGCCCTTAACTATAAGTGGTTGTTTCCATGTTGTTACGCACTATAATGCTACTTACTCGTTATTATAATCGAGTTATTGTAAATAAATCTATAGTTTTTTTCCCCCATATCTTCTTGCTACTATTATTATAATATTTGAAGAGAATATTACTAGTCTACATGAAAATCCTTGTAAGTAAACCTCAAATAAGAAAATCTTATTATTACCATAAAATAAAAGTTTTTTTTTTCTCTATTCATTCACTCTTATACGAGTATAAAAACCTTTTGTTAAGTAAAAAACAATTTGTATCTTTTACTTTTTTAGTTTTATTTTTTTATTTTTGAGTTTAAAAGTAATAATATAACAAAATAATGGTAGAGGAAAAATAAAGTAAAACAAACCAAAGAATATGATTGAAATAAAATTTATCTTGTGCATATCATCATCATCATAAGAACTACTTTTCATGTACTCTCGACATGCACATTAAAATAAGAATACAAAAATAATTGTAAATGCAGCAGGAGTTGTAGGAGCACAAAGAATATTCAATCAATTGTTGGATGAGGGAAGAGTAATTTCGTAGGAGGATTATGGTCAGTGATGTAACAGGTATTCGTTCGAACATAATTATGCAATCGGACTAATAGTTTAGAAGATACAGATTTATTACCACATTTTGTCGATTGGCCCCACTGTGTGACATAAAATTAATTCTAATCTGCCAAATGTTTAAATTACATTTTCTAATTATTTTATTGTATAAATTTTCGACACAAATAGCCAATGATATCTATCAACTTGTTGGATACGTATTGACAGACGCCATTTTATTTTCTAAGACATTTAGCTAAGACACAGTGCGCATGTAAGCGAAGACACTATACTTAGTGTTGTTCAAAATTCTACAGATATAAGGAGTGAGATTGAAAAATTCTTAACATACATATATGTTAATAAAAACGATACTACTAAACTTACAGTTTTCATTTTTTTTATTTGGTTGCAATTATTATTACAATTTACAAAAAAAAAAAAATATTTTTATAGTTCTAATCACTAGTGATGAAATTTTGATAATTTTTCGGAAACTCTTCCATTAACGTTTTTATAGTGCCTTCTGTCACTTTGCTCGAACAGGTAGTCCATCTCCGTTTAAAATCTACCACACTTTTGGACACCTTTTTTGTGCTCTTAAATTCTCTTTTAATAAGAGCCTAATATCTCTCCCGGCAGTTTGGAGGATTTGCCTCTCTTGGTACAAATACCACATTATTGTTCTTGTACCACTCAAGGGCTTGTTTACCATAGTGACAGGATGCCAAGTCAGGCCAAAAATAAGTGGACACATTATGAAGTCTTATGAATGGAAGCAGCCTTTTATGTAAACATTCCTTGATGAAAATTTCGGTATTTATAGAGTCCGTTGTAACAAATCATTGGGTTCTTTTGCCGCAACTGCATATTGCTTGCCATACCAAGAACTTTTTGGGAAATTTTGTCCGCTTTTGGGTCCTAAACTTTTCTTCAACATTCCCTCGAGCATCAGCAACATAAAATTTTTGACGAGGAAGTTGCGAAAAATCTCCCAGAACATACGTTTCGTCATCCATTATGCAGCAAGAATATTTTTTTTATAAAACTTGACTTCAAGTTCCTGTTCCTGTCATGAACTTTTTGAGCCTTGTATGTTTTTAAGCCCGCATTAGCTTTAACTTTTCGTACCACATAGTCCGAGCACTGAGCTAACCGGGCTGCTTTCCCACCGGATGTGTTGGGAGCCCTTTTGAAAATGCTTTTTATTTTTTGGCTTTAGAAACATCACGTGGACCATTCCTTCTACCTGAACCAGGTTTTCTATCAACGGACAAGTTCTCCCGGTACTGTTTAATAACATTGGAAACAGTTTGACGGCAGACCTTTGATTGTTTGACCAACTTTTTGTAGGACCAAGTTGGGTTTTGTTGAAAATATTTAATAATTTTAGTACGCACTTTTTCTGGTCACTCATTTTAATCAGATTAACAACAAATTAATATAATTGACATTAAACATAATAATTGACATGTTTTACAAAGGTAACTTGATAAAAAAATAATCAAATAATACTTTTAATCAAAAACGTGTGTTAAGAATTTTACGATCTCACTCCTTATTACATATAAAAACTCTACAGTTTCCGATTATTCATTGATTTTAGAACGTATAAAATTACCTATTTACCCAACACCAATAATACAGCAAACTTTCTATTGCAAGTTAAAAAGAAATGTTATAACAACAGCAGCAACAACAATATGAAACCTACACATCATTGTGTTTTAATCATCAAAAAAAAAAAAAGTTCAAGTGTAAAACAAAAGTGGAAAATGAAAAGATTACAGAAAATTGTTACAATAAAAATAACAGCAAAAAATTTTTATAAAAAGAAAATTATTACGAATATAAGGGCAACTTATGTTGAATATATCGAAGTTCAGATATTAACAAATAGTCAAACATAGAAGATGTAAAATGTATGTGGGTTTTTCCCTCATACTAACTATCACACTTGTACAGTATAGTATTTTAACAAAACTTGCCTACTTTTAACATAAAATCATGCAGATGTAAACAAATGCCTAAAAAGAAACAATAGAAAAAAGTTACTTTTGTTGCATAGACAACTCATATTTATATTAGGAAGGAACCAAAAGAACTTTTCAATACTATTCAATAAAACTTTTATTTATCTATTGAAAAAATCCCGAAAAAATATGTACTCTACTCTAATCCAATTAACGTCAAAAAGATTGATGACAATATCTTCAGCGGAATCTCCAGATATTCTACTCAATACCCATTTCCCTGGCTACATGAACGTGACTGATGGCGTATTGTTTCACAGTGAGCCATATTCAAAATCAATGGATTATGTTTCCACTAATTCCAAGGACAGAATTTCATGGACTATTGAGAATTGTTTTCTTTATAAATTACAGGGACCTAATGGCATTCAGCTGCAGACTGTAAACATGCCCATCATTACCTATCTTAACATTGGTCCGTTTAGTAGAAGAAGAGTAAATATTGTTTTTCTTGCCATTAATGGCAAAAGAAGTCTCAAAAATGCGAAAGCCTATAATCTTTCCTGTTATATCCTAATAAATACCAGTTTACCTATATATAAAGCAAAAGGGTTCTTCGCGACTCTCGAGTTGTCCACATGCTCTCTTGACTGAGCTCTCTTACCAGCTCAAGCAAACAATTTCGATCAAAGGCGTCTGCTTTGCATGAGATTGTATGGATAGATCACGTGAATTTAAGCAATATACGATGGCAGCTTTTCTAGATATATAAGGAGTGAGATCGAAAAATTCTTAACTTCAATTTCCAAGCTCTGGTTTTGGCCTCAAAATTTTTAGCTGCCTTCCTGTCAGGAATTTTTTGAGCCTTATATGTTTTTAAACCTGCATTAGCTTTAACTTTTCGTACCAAATAGTCCGAGCACTGAGCTAACCGGGCTGCTATCGTACCGGATGTGTAGGGAGCTCTTTTGAAAATGCTTTCAATTTATTGGCTTTAGAAACATCAGTTAACCACAAATACCAAGATACCAAATTTCGAACTAATAAGGTTGTCGGACTGCGAAGTTTTACTATCAGTCAGTGCAACATTTCTAAGTATTATTCTGAACTCAAAATTATCATGGAAACTGAACATGCAACACAAGATTAGTCCTTCAGAGGCTCTGAACACTATATTCCACCTAACTCCAATATACATTTTCTTTACGGCTATATGACCTGTAGTGCGGTGAGACAATCTGTCTCTGAATTCTAGAGATCTAGAATGTATGAGAAAAACTGATAATCGGGGCGCCATGCAAAGTTCTACGCGAAAGAAACATTTGTAGAAGCACTGGTATCTTGATCGATATTCACTTAAATCGTATACCACATCTTCTAGCATAGTCAGACAATGTAAGAAAGAACAGTTCAGTTTGGTTCCATGAAGACTGGCCAGAGAAGGGGCCGCTTTAAATGTGTATGTCTTTTAAGCGAAATATTCAGACACTAATCAGAAGAGGACAATAGATGACACAAAATGGAAACATTTGAGGTTGACATGGTCGTCGCAACTGCAGGAACCGCGGGAAGGAGCCTTTCACCATCTCTGTGAATTCAGGTTCTTCATTTGTTTAGACAAAAACTTCTCAGCTAACATATGCTGAACGACCTATTTAAAGTATCGATAACAAGACTGTGTGACGTTATTGGATACATCAATATGACACGTTGGATCTAGTATCATTTTACTAGCATCTAAGCTTGATATAGTTGATAGATCGCATTGAGTAGAGAGGTTTTATAAAAATGGAGTTATATTGATTCTACTTGATTACTACCATGTAAACCAACCAATAAGCCACCCATCTATACGATGCCGAAAAAGTTAGATTTCGTACACATCAATTTGTAACACTTTACATTTTGTTTCTTCAGCTTAGTCTTCAGCTATAGTGTTTCTTCAAAGCAAATTAAAAAATTAGAACAGACCCATTTCGTTATTTGCCTTTGCTATTTACTATATTAACTTTTTTAGGCTGCGTATAAATGAAGCCATCCTTATGTTCATATATATAGAGTCTTTCAGAAACCATAAATGTAAATAAATATTGTACAATATGATTATGTTTTTATGTGCATATGTACAGAATCTACCTTAAAGTATATGCCACCATACATTTGCATTAGGAATTCAAAAATGTTATTAACCCGTGTTATATTCAGACAGCTAATATATATCGTTGGCCTTCAAATTGCTTTGAATTTTGATGGAACTTTTGAGTACCTTTAAAATGCGTTTTACCAATCTTTCGACTAAAAATTGTCCAAAGCAAATTGATAATATCTAGGATCATAATGTCCGGTAAATAGTCCCGTAAGTACTCTGGACAGCGTAATAAATCCTTTCGAGTGACTGAGCCCAGATAAATCGCCGCATTGGCGATGAAATTCCGATTAAACCCAAGAATTAATCCATCCAACGTACACTCGCGGGCCCCTCTGTTGTTCATGGGGTGCACTGAGTTTGTTTAGAGATGTAATGCATATTATGACGACGCCTGACCTTATTTCATAAGAAGGTAATGCTCTTCCTCAAACACTCAACAACACAAATGAGTAACACCTTTTTTGAAAATTTGATGAAGGTAGATGTCAATCGCTAACATACATAGCTGGAAGTAGTTAGTTCCAAAAGACTTGAATCGATTCACATTCAAAGTGAAATTCCAGCACAACTGTAATAGAAATGCAAAAGTTATGAAGAGTATTCAGTGGGTTAAAATATTCCCGCATAACCAAAAACAACCGATAAAATACATGTGTTTTAAATGTAAATAAAAATGTAGCCTGATGTAACAAGTTTGCAAACAGGCACAAACATGCTCAAACTCAAAACTACACATCCCAGCAGTTAAGCAAGTAAGTAGTCAATGTATCCCTTATAGACAGTAATTTCACTTCAGTTTATATATTTTGGGTCATTTGGCACGTATGTAGTCTTTGTAGTGCATAGAGAAGTCAATTGGTTACTTTTTACATCCCATGTAATCTAGCGTAAAGTCTATCGTCACTTAAGTGTATCTAAGTAATCTAGAGTGTAGTCACTTTAAACATTTATTTTGTACCGCACTTTTTGTACAAACTCAGTACGAATAACTCAAATGCAGTTTCTTTTCTTGTTGTTTAAGATACTGAAATCCCATTTAATCTAGCGAGAAGCCAATTATCATTTTAGTGTCTCTAAGTAACCTAACGTGTAGTCACTTTTAACGTTTATTCTGTACTTTAGAAAGTAGTTATTTTACCTACCAGAAGTTGTCTATTGGAGTGTTGTTAGAGGAAGGTTTGTTTACAAGCAATCGGTTATTGGACTGTCTATGAGATGTATTTTTATCTGACATGCTAAAATATCTAGTTATGTAGCTGATCAAATAATCAGTTAGGTAGCTAGTAAGATAGCTGGATCTATGTAACCGGTATGTAAATCCAATGTGTTTGGCTACTTTGGACCAGCTCTCAGACTGGTCCAAAGTTAAGACATACACTTGTTAAAATAACTAATCACGTAACTAGTTACATATGTAACTAGTTGTCACCCTAAATGATAGGTAAAATCACTAGTTAGGGACCGTCCCCTAGAACTGCTGGGATATTCTTACAAATGTTTGTTTGTGAATGTGTGAATTCAATAAAAATTCTCTCTCTCTCTACACACACACCCGAAATAAAATTTGAATTTTTGTACATCAAAGCGTATGAGTTGTAAGTAAAAAATTAAATTCAAAGGAAAAAAAATACCAAAAGAAGTTGAATACATATTTATCATACGCACCGATGGTTCAATTCGATTTTATATGAAATTAAAAAAAAAATAAAAAAAATAGTTTCCTTTGTTTTCTATTGTAATTGTTGTTAGCAGTAGTTTGTAAGTGAAAGAAAAATTGTGTGTAGCACAACTGTATTTTATTACTGACATTTGTGCCTTGCAAATGTTTATTTATGGTACAGAAAATAATTTTCAACAAAAATCAATTTTTAATGAAAAGAAATGTTGCACATATATATAAGTTTGGAAATTTAATATAGTTCGTTGGATTTACCAAAAATTAATAAATATTGCAAAAAGGAGCAAGAAAAATTATAGGAAATCTATAATTTAATTAAACGTATGCACACATGCACTTAAAATTTATTGCATTCCAATTTTAAATAGAAATTTTATTTAAAAATTGTTGGCTAAATTATTATTTCTTTTTATAAGAAAAATTTTTATAAGAAAAAAATTTCAAAATTTTTGCAAAATATAGAACAAATTAATAAAACTAGTATTCACTTGCCTTAAATTAATAACACTATTTCATGTTTCATGTTACAACCAAAAAAAAAAAAATTCCTTATACTTTACTCAGTTTTGCAAAGTTTCAATTTAGAAAATTCATATTTAGAAATTTACTTTTTGTAACCCTCTTTGGTTGCCATAAGCTTTTAAATCTATTTTCCGTTTGTTACACAAACTCACACTGAATAGTTGTTCGTGCATTTAGGTCATCATTGTTTGTATGAACCGTTTTTTTTTTAAACCCCTTTTTTCAAGCGGCAACATTCAAAAATAGAAAAAAAAAAAAAAATAGTTTTTTATTTGAGTGCATGCACATGCATGTAAATATCCGTGTGGGCATGTGAGCGTAAAACAATATTTGTGTAAAGCCCAATCAAAAACCACTTATAACAATGGGAATATTTAAATTTATGTAAAAAAAGAGGTGAAAAGAGTTAGAACGAATCATAGGTCCTCTATGAGAGAGTATACTAACCAACCCTTTCTAAATTTATACTTAAAAGATAAAATTATTTAAAAATTTGCTCTTCATGATTGTTTATTGTAGAAAAATCTTATTATTTATATCATAATTGCACACTGGGGTGGCCATAATTTGTTTTTTTTTATACCCTTCACCATGAGTGGCAAGGGTATATAGAAGTTTGTCATTCCGTTTGTAATTTCTACATTTTTCATTTGCGACCCCACAAAGTATATATATTCTGGATCGTTATAGATAGCAAAGTCGATATAGCCATGTCCGTCTGTATGTTGAAATCGACTTTCCGTAGCCCCCAAAAATATTACAAACATAATTGATACATCAATATATCGGGAATTCTTCCGGCTCCGTCGCTATTTAAAATCGAGAAAATCGTCCCACAAATGGCTGAGATATAAGCGAAAAACCGGAACAACCTCGATTTTTGGTCTATTTTGTATCTATATCCGGATTACTAAGTTATTACTATAGACAATGGATATCTAATGATAGATATTTCAAAGTACATTGCAACGATGTTAGTAATTTGGACCTACAATGGGTCAAAATCGGGACAAATATTTTTTAACCCGATTTTTTTTTACCAATAAAATTTTTTGTTCATAAATTTGTTTTCACTAATAAATTAAAAAAAAAAAAATTTAAAAAAATTTGGAAAAAAAAATAAAAAAAAAAATGGAAAAAAACAATATCAAAAAAAAAAATTTTTTTAAATTTTGAAAAACAATTTTTAAATTTTAAAAAAACAATTTAAAAAAAAATTATTTTGTTTACCTAAAAATATTTAAAATTTTTATTTTAAATTATAATTTGGTGAAGAGTATATATGATTCGGCACAGCCGAATATAGCTCTGCTACTTGTTTTTTTAATTTTAAATGCTCCCAAGGTCTAAAATGTGTACCTTTGATTTTGTTCATGTTCTAACGTCGCGTTCATGTACCTAAATTATCTTTCTAATTTATGGCTGAAAATTATAATTCAAATCAAGATTTAGCAGCTTTAACTAAAAACAAGGAACTGCCTATTATAATTAAGATTTATTTTGCTTTTCAAAGTAGGTACATCGCGTATGTTATCGTAAGAGTATAATTTTTCAAAAAGAAATGTTTTTAGTATTTTAACATGCCCTATTGGCAAAATTAAAAGATAACCATTAAAGTATAAAGAATAATGCAATCGAATTTCAAGAAACTCATAGCAAGCTGCTGAAAGAAAAAAGGGGAAAATATAATTTAACGCAGAAAAAGTTGCGCAATAGATTAAAAATAAAAGAAAAATTTGGGCTAAAAAATGTATTATTGAAGAAAGAAATAATCTATATCTATCTATATAAATATATAAATGTCTTTGTAAGTTTGTTTGTTTGTTTGTTTGTTTGTTTGAGCATCACGCCTAAACGGCTGCATCGATTTTATTGAAATTTGGAACGTAGATAGATCCTTACTTGGAAGCGTCAATAGGCTAAAACTTTTTTCAATACTTGGACCAGAAAGGGGTAAACAGGGGGAAAACCGGTAAAATTGGTACCTTTAGTTCTTAAAAAATAAATACTAAACGGCCGAAACGATTTTATTGAAATTTCCAAGATAGACTACGACAGGGGTAGCGAAGCGCACCGGGTCAATCTAGTAAATAAAAAACGTTTGGTAGTTAATGCAATTTGTTTGAGTTGTTATTACTTAAACTAATGCGTATTACAAACGTGACGGGAATATATGTCGCGTTATAAATTTTGCATACGAAATCATACTAAAGGCTGTAAAAAAAGAATGCAAAAATTTCTTCATGCAAAAGATAGAACTAGAGGCGCAACTGAGAGTATGCTGTGAGCAAAAATAAATACTTTCTCCTAAATTGTATGGCTGAAACAACCACAAAATACATTGATTTACCTGTATTTTGTTTGTTTTTTGTCTCTCAGTAATGCTTCTATGTATATTTATGATATATTTTAGTTAAAAAAGCTTGCTTCGAAAAATTAAGCTATAATTCGCAGATTTTAGTTTTTTTCTAGATTTTTGCATTTTTCTAAATTCAGACGAAAATTAGTTATATTTTTGCTATTAAGTAAATCCTTTCAAAAATGCAAACAAAAACTAAAATTATTAAGATTTTTTTATATTTTTCACCTCAATTTCGTACGAATGTCGCGTTCTTGAACATGGAAATGTTCATATATGTTACCGACCAATATAAAAATAATACAGAAATTATATTTATAGTTAAACAAGTAGTCTTCAACTTTATATATGTTACGTTTTATTAAAATTTAAATAATTTATTTTTTATTGTTAAACAGTTTTAAATATATCAGACAGACTACAATAAAACCAGATTTAATCGATGGAAATGAAAATCGCCCAGAATTGAATTTAGCGATATCTGGTTCCAATTATTTTGTTTTTTGTTTAAATAAGGACTGAGATCGAAAAAACCTTAACACACGTTTTTCATTAAAACTTTTAACCCAAGTATTATTTGATTTTTTTATCAAGTTACCTTTGTAAAGCATGTCAGTTATTATGTTTAATGTCAATTATGTTCATTTGTTGTTAATCTGATTTAAATGGGTGACCAGAAAAAAGTGCGTACTAAAATTATTAAATACTTTCAACAAAATCCAACTTGGTCCTACAAAGTCTGCCGCCAAACTGTTTCCAATGTTATTAAGCAGTACCGGGAGAACTTGTCCGTTAATAGAAAACCTGGTTCATGTAGAAGGAATGGTCCACAAGATGTTTCTAAAGCCAAAAGAATAGAAAGCATTTTCAAAAGAGCTCCCAACAAATCCGGTAGGAAAGCAGCTCGGTTAGCTCAGTGCTCTGACTATTTGGTACGAAAATTTAAAGCCAATGAAGGTTTAAAATCATACAAGGCTCAAGAAGTTCCTGGAACTCTGCTAAAAATTTAGAGGCCAAAGACAGTGTACGCAAATTTAAGTAAAATTTTATACAAAAAATATACTTGCTGCATAATGGATGACGAAACGTATGTATGAAACATTTTTCGCAGCTTCTGGGTCAATATTTTTAAGTTGCTGATGCTCGAGGGAATGTTTTAGAAAAATTCAGGACCCAAAAGCTGAACATTTTCCCAAAAAGTTCTTGGCATGTCAAGTAATATGCAGTTGCGGAAAAAGAAGCCAAATATTTGTTACAAAGGGCTCTATAAATGCCGAAACTACATCAAGCAATGTTTACAAAAGAGGATGCCTCCATTCATAAGGCTTATTAATGTGTCCACTTATTTTTGGCCTGATTTGGCATCCTGTCACTATGGTAAGCAAGGTCTTGAGTGGTACAAAAACAATAATGTGGTATTTGTACCAAGAGAGGCAATTCCTCCAAACTGCCGGAAGCTAAGGCCAGTGGAGAGATATTGGGCTCTTATTAAAAAAGAATTGAAGAGGACAAAAAAGGTGTGCAAAAATGTGATAAATTTTAAACGGAGATGGACTATCTGTTCGAACAAAGACATAAAGCTCAATAAAAACGTTAATGGAAGGGTTTCCGGAAAAGATTCATTAATTCATCACTATTGATTAGAACTATAAAAATAATTTTTTTTGTAAATTGTTATAATAATTTTAATCAAATAATAAAAAAAAATAAAAACTGTAAGTTTAGTGGTTTCATTTTTACTAACATATATGAATGTTAAGATTTTTTCGAGCTCAGTCCTTATTAAATTGTTATGTCCCTTCTGGAACATCCTATATTATTTACTTTAATATAATTTAAAAGTTTTCTCTCTAGTGAAAATTCCCAGAACATAGTGTGAAACTAATAAACATAAAGTGCAAACAAATTATTTTCTCTGCACTGCTATTGACATGATGTTCGAATTGGCTGCCAAATTTTAATTTGTAAAATATTTAAACAATTTTCAAACAGGGATTATTGGCAGATCTTAACACCTGTTTTTAACAAAATTTGTTAAATTCATTTGAGCTGTTGCAAGTACAATACATGTGCAGTTATATAACTTTATAAAATTTTTGTTTTTACTTTAACTAACCAACTAACATGGCATGCCACCAGCTCTAGCTTGCCACCACCGCCAACATCACTTACTGAGTGAGTGAGTGACTGCCTACACGCAGAAAAAAAATATAGTTGAACATTGTTACTGTAACCATTTCAAATTTGAGCATGGTTACTGTAACAATTTAAAATTTTTTAACAATATTATAGTCACAGTAACAATATATATGATTGTGGTAACAATAATATGGTTAATTTACGATTTACATGAATATTTTAACCATATATATGGTTACAGTAACCATGTATATGTTTGTGACAACCATTTATATGATGAATAATTTTATCATAATATGTTGTTCTCAGATTATGATATGAGAGCATCATAATATTGTAAGTTCTTCATCATATAAATGGTTGTCACAATCATATACATGGTTACTGTAACCATATATATGGTTGAAATAACCATGTGAATCGAAAATTAACCATATTATTGTTACCACAATCATATATATTGTTACTGTGACTATAATATTGTTAAAAATTTTGAAATTGTTACAGTAACCATGCACAAATTTGAAATGGTTACAGTAACAATGTTCAACTATATTTTTTTTCTGCGTGTAGTTGCTGATATTGTATGTCTTGTATTCTTGTATAATAAATGTTTCTTTGTTGAAACATGTTGGCGCTTAAGGATTTCATGCATCAATGGAGTGGTGAGTGAGTGAGTGCATGGCTGGATGACTGTATACTTATATATGAGTTTGGGTAAATATGAATGTTTTAGTGTGCACTTAGGAAATTGTATACAATCAGTGCTTGAAAACATTATGAACTGTGTTGTAGGTACATAGTTAGTTGTTGTACAATAGTGATGTGTAACCCAGCAAACATTCGATGTGTTTTCAAATGTTTTTTAATATAACAAAGGCTATCTGTATAGTTTATTACAGATTTCAGGACTTTAGAATTTAATTTTTTATACATTTTATGTTTGCTGGGTTACATGCGTATAAGAGAAAGTTAATGTGTGTGTGCGTGTATACTCTACATTTCCTATTACGGTTTATGCAAACATAAACTAGGATTTGTAGTAGGATGGTCCCTAAAAGTGAGGTTTAGCAGGTACCTATTGGTCAACGATTTGTTTCCAGTCGAATGATCAAAACTTAAATGATTGCCTTTTAATTATGGCAGAAATATTTCAGATGGGATGACAGCAATTTTGTTGCTAGAACCGAAAACATCTATGAAATACAATCGGTTATTTTTTTCACTAGAACAATAGTGTCTAATAATCTAAAAATAATATTCAAATAGTAGTTTTGTCAATCTTAGAGTACTGAAATTGAAGACTTTGCCTATAAGCAATGCTGTTATACTGAAGATGTTTTATATGAAATACTGTTATTCACAAGATTTTCTATAGAGAATACTTTATTTTGTATTTGCAGAAAATCATACCGAATGTAAAATACTGAAAATTATTTGAAAGTAGCAAATGAGTCGCTAGAGTGCTTCGTTACTTTTCAATATGAAATAGTATTCAAAAAAAAGTACGATCGTATTAACATTTCCATACCTGCTGGGACTGTAATCTTAGCTTATGCTTAACTTTCATATTAGTGGGAATGGTGCCATCCAAATGTAAAATACTGAAAATTATTTGGAAGTAGCAAATAGGTCGCGAGAGTGCTACAGTACTTTTAAAAAAAAGTACGATCGTATTAACATTTCCATCCCTGCTGGGACTGTAATCTTAGCTTAAGCTTAACTTTCATATTAGTGGGATTTTTGTGGGAATGGTGCCATCCTAGTATTATTTATATGTAACTGCATATTTATGTGTTTGTGTAGTGTTGTTATTGTTGCCATGGTTGAGTGTAAATGTAAGAAAACACAGAGTAAGAGAGATTCTACACTCGCATGAATATCACGAATAAAATTTATTTACATATGAACCTTGTAAAATTCATACATACACACACACTAGGGTGGCCCTTATTTTGGACTTTGTCGACTTTCTATGCTCTTAAGGTCTAAAATTGGGCTCTATCATCTAAAAATCAAGTGTTCAAAATCAAAGTACCAATATTTTCAAAAAATTTAAATATTGAAAACACAAGTAAGATGGTTTTATTCGGCTGTGTCAAAATTACATATTCTTCATCAAAGTATACTTCAAGATAAAGATTAAAAATAATTCTTGTTCAAAAAAAAAAAACCTGAAAAAAAATTGTTGTTGGAGAAAATTGTTGCTGAAAATTTTGACCCATATGTGTTTGGAAAACTCTTTGAAATGTCCATCATTAGATCATAGGTGCGCAGGCCATAGCACAATTGTGCAAAATCAAATCACACGTATTCTTATGCTCTTACATTTTGGTAGTCGTTGTCCACTCAACGAGACAACTACGAATACGCATGAGCATGGGCGTATGAATTTTTCTTTATTTTTTCAGTTTTTGTATATGTTTGTTTGTAGGTACACTTAACAAAATAAAGATTTGAATGTGTTAGTGAGAGTAAGAGTATTGGTGAGAGAATTTATTTTTGCGCACCTCTGCATTAGATATCCTTATTGTTTATGTTGATGACTTAGTAATTTTGATATAAATCAAAAAAGGACAAAAATGGAGGTATTTATGGTTTTTTGCCTATATCTCAGCCATTTTTAGGCCGATTCCCCTGAATTTAAAGAGCAACCTATGCGGGAATATAGAGGATATATTGATGAATCAATAATGTATGTAAAATATTTGTGAAATTCAGAAAGTTTATTTCAACATACTGGCGGACAGACGTACATGGCTATATCGACTCCGCTATCTATGACGATCCAGACTATATATGCCGTATGGGGTCGCAAATGAATCAGTGCATAATGGATGATGAAACCTATGTTCTGGAAAATTTTTCACAGCTTCCGGGTCAATATTTTTAAATTGTTAATGCTCAAGGGAATGTTGTAGAAAAGTTTAGGACCCAAAAGCAGAAAATTTTCCCAAAAACGTTCTTGGCATGACAAGCAATATGCAGTTGCGGCAAAAGAAGCCAATTATTTGTTACAAAGGGCTCTATAAATACCGAAATTTACATCAAGGAATGATTACAAAAGAGAATGCTTCCATTTATAAAACTTCTGAATGTGTCCACTTATTTTTGGCCTGATTTGGCATCCTGTCACTATGGTAAACAAGGTCTTAAGTGGTACAAAAACAATAATGTGGTATTTGTACCAAGAGAGGCAAATCCTCCAAACTGTCTGGAGCTAAGGTAGAGGTATTGGGATCTTGTTAAAAAAGAGAATTGAAGAGCACAAAAAAGGTGTCCAAAAGTGTGGTAGATTTTAAACGGAGATGGACTACCTATACGAACAGAGTGACAGAAAGCACTATAAAAATCTTAATGGAAGGGTTTCCGGAAAGGTTTATAAATTCATCACTATTGATTAGAACTAAAAAAAATAATTGTTTTTGTAACTTGTAATAATAATTTCAATCAAATTAAAGAATTAAAACTGTAGGTTTGTGGTATCTTTTTTATTATCATTTATGTATGTTAAGATTTTTTCGTTTTTATAGTGCTTTCTGTCACTTTTCACGAACAGGTAGTCCATCTCCGTGTAAATTGCTTGATGTAAATTTCGGTATTTATAGAGGCATGATAGAAGCCAATCATTTGTTACATGATTGGCTTCTTTTGCCGCAACTGCATATTGCTTGCCGTACCAAGAACTTTTTGGGAAATTTTGTCTGCTTTTGGGTCCTAAACTTTTCTTCAACATTCCCTCGAGCATCAGCAACATAAAATTTTTGACCAGGAAGTTGCAAGAAACATCCATTATGCAGCTAGAATATTTTTTTATAAAACTTGACTTCAATTTCCGTACCGTTCCTGTCAGGAACTTTTTGAGCCTTGTATGTTTTAAAACCTGCATTAGCATTAACTTTTCGTACCAAATAGTCCGAGCACTGAGCTAACCGGGCTGCTTTCCTACCGGATGTATTGGAAACTCTTTTGAAAATGCTAATTATTTTTTTGGCTTTAGAAACATCATGTGGACCATTCCTTCTACCTGAACCAGGTTTTCTATCAACGGACAAGTTCTCCCGGTACTATTT
Source organism: Calliphora vomitoria (assembly GCA_942486065.2). Classification (NCBI taxonomy): domain Eukaryota; kingdom Metazoa; phylum Arthropoda; class Insecta; order Diptera; family Calliphoridae; genus Calliphora; species Calliphora vomitoria. The sequence goes on along the minus strand of OW818031.2, from coordinate 33,389,227 downwards.
AATAACATTGGAAACAGTTTGACGGCAGACCTTTGAATGCTTGGCCAACTTTTTGTAGGACCAAGTTGGGTTTTGTTGAAAATATTTAATAATTTTAGTACGCACTTTTTTCTGGTCACTCATTTTAATCATATTAGCAACAAATGAATATAATTGATATTAAACATAATAACTGACATGTTTTACAAAGGTAACTTGATCAAAAAAAAAAAAAATCAAATAATACTTGGGTTAAAAGTTTAATTTAAAAACTTTTAACCCAAGTAAAAATATATAGTTGTGCATGTTTACAGTAACCATTTCCATATTTTTAAAAGTTTTTTAACAATATTATAGTCACAGTAACTATTTACATGATTGTGGTAACCATAATACGATATTCACATGATTGTATCAGTCATATATATACCATTTTTATGATTAAGGTTTTACCATAATCTGAGAACAACATATTATGATATAAAGATTTATCATAATAATGGTTGTCACAAACATATACTTGTTTACTGTAACCATATATATGATTGATACAATCATGTGAATCGTATAATTTGATTTTTTTCTTTTTTCAACATTAATTTTTGATTTTGGAAAATAATGCTAAAATTTGAACCAAAACTCGAAACTGATAAAATTTTCACCATATGGTTTTTTGCATGGCAGAGAAAAATTTAATACCCTGGTAGCATCAAAAATCAAGAAACTCCAATATAAGGTTCACCCTTCTGCACATGTATTGTTGTTATTTATAGTGTTTTTTTGCTGTTGTTGTTAATATTACTTCATGCATTCTATACATTTGTATAGGAAAATGTATGTAGAAACAATATGTAGGATAACAAGAGTTTATGTTTATCCTTGTTTCAACTCTTTGTAAATTACCTGGCTTTTTGCTACCGAAAACCTCCATCCAATTAGAGTTTATTCTATATAGTATGTTGTTATTGTTGTTGTTTTTCATTTCATTTTATTTTGTTATGTTTTCTTTTTTTTATTGTTTATGGCTTTGTTTACACTTAGTTAACTGAAACAAATGAAATATTTTTTTTAATAATACAGTGTAAACAATATGTCTGGCTGTCCTGCCTGACATTTTTGCAAAACACATACAATATTTAATGGGCTTGGTGACAATGTAAAAGGAAATTTTAAAGAATATACTATTTCTGCTTTAGTTTTGATGTCAGTGATCAAGAGGGCATAACATAGATTGAACGGAAATTTGAACTTATTCAGCAAAAATTAATTTTTATTTCATAAAAATATAATAAAACAAGTAAGGGACCTACTGTACGGCAAACATTTTTTTGATGAAAAAAATCGTCTTAAAATCGTCTTTTCTCGATTTTGACCCATTATAGGTCCGACTTACTATGGCGTTATATACGTCACTACAAAGTTCTTTGAAATATCTATCAATAAAAAATGAAATCTCCTCAACCAATGTTTAGAGTAGAGTTAGATCCAGATGATAAAAAACTAAAAGCGAATGAAACTCACTCAATATACTCCCTTCGTTATATGCTGAATCGAAGAATAACAATTGGCCAATTATCTCAGACTCTTGGAGATAGGGATGAATAACTGGAGAGTAAGAATAAATGAACTCAAAAGTAAACACATCACATTTACTCTCAGAAGGGGTGACTGTCCACCTATCACAATAAATAACATAAACATTCCAAAGACAGATACTGTTACATACCTTGGTATTCACTTAGATAGACGGCTTACTTGGCGCCGTCATGTGAAGTCTCTTCACATGAAGTTAAGAGCCTTTAGCCTTCACTGGTTAATCAATGACCAATCAAAATTATGCCTTGACTATAAAGTCATTCTGTATAAATGTGTTTTAAAACCAATCTGAACATATGGAATCCAATTGTGGGGAATGGCGAGTACTTCCAGTATTGATCTTATACAGAGGGTCCAATAAAACCATGGTACATAAGAAATGAGAACATCCATAGAGATTTACAAGTACTGTTGGTTAATGATGAGTTCAAGAATGTCCGTGTGAAATACATTATGAAGTTACGGAATCACCCGAACTCACTTGCAAGACTTCTCACAAAGTACCAAACACGATTAAGAATTCGTGGAGCCGATCTACCACCATTCTAAGATGTGGCCCATATGTCCATAAACAAATTATTTTTTTTTTTTTATATATACAATTTTTTTAACAATAAACATTTGAATTGTTTTTATTTCGACCTAGAACTGGTTGGTTTATTTATTTTCTTATATACTATCTGTCAAAATTCCCAGCTGCATTGTCAATCAATTTATGATTGACAGTCATACAAAGAGAATTTTTGTTTTTCAAACGCGAAATACACAGCATTTAAATGGAAATATTTCGATGCGTAAAATGAAAAGAATTTATGTTCTCTGACTTTGAATGATAAACTAATATTTTAAGATAGAAAATAAGTGTAACAATCTGATTATTATATTTAATAAAGTGGCCTTAGGATAAACTAAGCTAATAATATGATAGCTTTTAAGCATTATTCATAATTCATTTTTAAATTTATTACAGGTTTATACAACAAATTCTTTATGGAATATTTGTTTTATAAACCTTTTATAAAATACAAAAATTAATAATAAATAAGGGGGTTTATCAGTATCTGTAAATCAATTTTTAAGCTCGTGGGAAATTTTGGTAAATTATTTTAAATGTACATGTTGTGAGATTTGTGAAAATAAGTCATAACACTTCACTTTTCAAGTTTATCAATAAATTAATACTAAGTTTAAATAAAATATTGTAACCAGTACTAAATATCTAAAACAGATAAAGTTTTCTGCAAAAAAGTGTCTGAAAGTGGGATAATTAACCCCCATTAGACTAACAAATATATTGTTACGAAATTGCATTATCAATTTTAATTGAATGATTTTAACGTCGGGATTCAAGATCCACCATATTTTGTATATACTGTCATTAATGTAGACTTCTACTTATCAGGACAGTACTGCCAACATTAACATTAAAGCTTGTAAATGCTTTAGAAATAGAACATTTTTGTTTTGTCCATTAGATAATTCATGAAGCTGCTTGAAGATAACGCTATGTGTATAATTAAGGAGTGAGATCGTAAAATTCTTAACACACATTTTTCATTAAAACTTTTATCCCAAGAATTATTTAATTATTAATTTTTTTTTAATCAAGTTACTTTTGTAAAAAATGTCAGTTATTATGTTTAATGTCCATTATATTCATTGTTGTTAATTTGATTAAAATGAGTGACCAGCAAAAAGTGCGTACTAAAATTATTAACTATTTTCAACAAAACACAACTTGGTCCTACAAAAAGTTGTCCAAGCATTCAAAGGTCTGCCCTCAAACTGTTTCCAATGTTATTAACAGTACCGGGAGAACTTGTCCGTTGATAGAAAACCTGATTCAGGTAAAAGGAATGGACCACATAATGTTTCTAAAGCCCAAAAAATAACAAGCATTTTCAAAAGAACTCCCAACACATCCGGTAGGAAAGCAGCCCGGTTAGCTCAGTGCTCGGACTATTTGGTACGAAAAGTTAAAACTAATGCAGGTTTAAAAACATACACGGCTCAAAAAGTTCCTGACAGGAACGCTGCTAAAAATTTAAAGGCCAAAAACAGAGCACAGAAATTGAAGACAAGTTTTACAGAAAAATATTCTTGCTGCATAATGGGTGACGAAACGAATGTTCTGGCAAATTCCTGGTTAAAAATTTTATGTTGCTGGTGCTCGAGGGAATGTTGAAGAAAAGTTTAGGACCCAAAAGCAGACAAAATTTCCCAAAACGTTCTTGGTATGGCAAGCAATATGCAGTTGCGGCAAAAGAAGCCAATTATTTGTTACAACGGGCTCTGTAAATACCGTAATTTACATCAAGGAATGTTTACAAAAAAGGCTGCTTCCATTCATAAGACTTCATAATGTGTCCACTTAATTTTGGCGTGACTTGGCATCCTGTCACTATAGTAAACAAGCCCTTGAGTGGTACAAGAACAATAATGTGGTATTTGTACCAAGAGAGGCAAATCCTCCAAACTGCCCGGAGCTAGGGCCAGTGAAGAGATGGGCTCTTGTTAAAAGAGAAGAGCATAAAAAAGGTGTCCAAAAGTGTGGTAGAGTTTAAACGGAGATGGACTACCTGTTCGAGCAAAGTGACAGAAAGCCCTATAAAAACGTCAATGGAAGGGTTTCCGAAAAAGGTTCAAAATTCCATCACTTGTGATTAAAACAATAAAAATATTATTATTATTATTATTATTTTTTTTTTTTTGTAAATTGCAATAATAATTTCAATCAAATAAAAAAAGTTTAGTGGTTTCGTTTTTATTAACATACTAGATTGACCCGGTGCGCTTCGCTACCCCTGTCGATGTAAAAATCGGTTCAGCCGTTTAGTAATTATTGTTTAAAAAGTAAAGGTACCAATTTTACCGGTTTATAGCCTATTGACGCTTCCAAGTAAGGATCTATCTACGTTCCAAATTTCAATAAAATCGGTTCAGCCGTTTAGGCGTGATGCTCAAACAAACAAACAAACAAACAAATAAACAAACAAACTTACAAAGACATTTATATATTTATATAGATATATAGATATGTATGTTAAGAATTTTTCGATCTCACTTCTTACTAACAGCAAGTTGCAGTAAGGAAGTATATTGAGGGCGCTGATAGACTTAACATCAACTGCATTACCCGTTTATTCTTGAAAATTATAAAATGTGTTTTTAAAGTGTGTGTATTAAAAACGAGTGACTATTTATATTATTGTGTTAATTTAAATAAATAAAGAATTGTTACAATTTTTAAACTACTGATCGCTTTTTAAATAAACAGCTGTAAAAAAAATGCGGTTTATTTAAATATAATAACCTACAATTTTTAGAAGGTAAAAACATAGCAATATATATGGTCGATTCACAAAGTCTCCTATTATGTCGTATTGTCACAATGTCCTAATATTTCACAATGGTTTGAAAATGTTGTTATTGCCTTTCAAGCAAAAAATGTCCTAAAATAATACTAATCTATGGCCTGTTTTCCTGTTATCGACAAACTGTCTGTTACTAAATCTCTACATAAACATATTAGGCCGGTAAACTGTCCGTTAACAATTTTGGTTTTCTCAATATACCGACAAAAACATTATTTTCAGTTGACAATACCTTTCAAAATTGATGTGAAATTTGGGAACCCTGCCTTCAAGTGACAACATGTTTACATAAATCAGCTGGTTAATGTGGCCATTGACAGCCGGAATCTTTTGAAAAATTCATTGTCCTCCATGTCTGCCAGGTAATTAGACTGGCATGATAAACTCTTTTAGCATACACTTGAAACTCATGTTCTTCGAGTTCAGCCTCCATCAAATTAATGTTAATTCCTCTATTAAACTATGAACAGCAGTCATCTGATTGAATTTATCTGTACGATAAATAAATAATTGCCAGATGAGGTCGGATTAGCTTTGCGACAGATTAGAAGCAAATGAGACATTGAAAAAACCAAATTTCTTTAATCTGCAGTTTTTCGTTGGGAAAAATATAATGATCTAATGAGAAAACTGCCCTATGTTTATTATGTTATCGTAACCAACCAGCATAGACCTGCGCTGAACGCCTAAGAGTCGGTTAAGGCGAGCCGCCGAGTCGTGACATATTAGAACATTGTGACAATTTGACATGATAGGAGAACTTATGAATCGACCAATAGTGAAATAAACCCAACAGTAATTGTCACTAATGTCTAATGTGTCAAGTGGTTACTTAATACATCCCAGGTAATCTAGCATTGATTCAATTGTCACTCTAAGGACTGAGACCGAAAAAATCTTCAAGATTTGATTTTCTTCATTTGATTGAAATTATTATTACAACATACAAAAAATATTATTTTTATAGTTCCAATCAATAGTGATGAACTTATGAACCTTTTCCGAAAAACTTCAATTAAGGTTTCAATAGTGCTTTCTGTCACTTTGTTCAAACAGTTAGTCCATCTCTGTTTAAAATCTAACACACTTTTGGACACCTTTTTTGTGCTCTTCAATTCTCTTTTAACAAGATCCCAATATCTCTCCACTGGCCTTAGCTCCAGACAGTTTGGAGGACTTCCCCTCTCTTGGTACAAATAACAAATTATTGTTCTTGTATCACTCAAGACTTGGCTTACCATAGTGACAGGGTGCCAAATAACGCCAAAAATAAGTGGACACATTAAGAGGTCTTATGAATGGAAGAATCCTCTTTTGTTAACATTCCCTGATGTAAATTTCGGTATTTATAGAGCCCTTTGTAACAAATAATTTGCTTCTTTTGCAGCAACTGCATATTTCATGCCATGCCAAGAACTTTATGGAAACATTTTTTGCTTTTGGGTCGTAAACTTCTACAACATTCCCTCAAGCATCAGCAACATAAAAATATTGATCGTCCATACGTACCTTTCGTCATCCATTATGCAGCAGGTATATTTTTTGTATAAATGTTGACTTCAACTTCAGTGCTCTGTCTTTGGCCTCTAAATTTTTAACAGAGTTCCTATCATAACTTTTTGAGCAGTGTATGTTTTTAAACCTGCATTGGCTTTAACTTTTCGTACCAAATAGTCCGAGCACTGAGCTAACCGGGCTGCTATCCTTTCCTACCGTTTGGCTTTAGAAACATCTTGTGGACCATTTCCTCTACCTGGACTAGGTTTCTATCAACGAACAAGTTCTCCCGGTACTGTTTACTGACATTGGAAAGACCTTTGATTGTTTGGCCAACTTTTTGTAGTACCATGTTGGATTTTGTTGAAAATATTTAATAATTGTAGTACGCACTTTTTCTCGTTACTCATTTTAATCAGATTAACAACATATGAACATAATTGACATTAAACATAAAAACTGACATGCTTTACACAGGTAACTTGATCAAAAAAAAGTCAAATAATAAATGTGTGTTAAGAATTTTTTATCTCAGTCCTTAGCCCGAGTACTGAGCTAATCGGACTACTTTCCTACCGGATGTTTTAGGAGCTCTTTTGGAAATGCTTTCTATTTATTGGCTTCAGAAACATCATGTGGACAATTCCTTCTACCTGAACCAGGTTTTCTATCAAAGGACAAGTTCTCCCGGTACTGTTTAATAAAATTGGAATCCGTTTGACCACAGACCTTTGATTGTTTTGACAACATTTTGTAGGACCAAGTTGGGTTTTGTTGAACTTTTTTCACATTTTAATAAGATTAACAACAAACTGACATGCTATACATAATAACTGACATGCTATACAAAGGTAACTTAATCAAAAAAAAAAATCAAATAATACTTGGGTTAAAAGTTTTGATGAAAAACATGTGTTAAGGATTTTTGGATCTCAATCCTTAGTATCTCTAAGCCATCTAGGATGTAGTCACTTTAACCTGTACTTCAGAAAGTGGTCATTTTACCTACCAGCAGTAATCAATTTTAAAGTCAATTGTTACTAATTGTCCATTTGTAATCCGAAGTTTAGTCTTTGTAATCTACATAGGGTCTCTAGCTTTTGAAACACTGACTTCTATTGCAAATTTTTTCACAATTATTACTATTGTTTCTCCACCCTAATATTCATGCCTGCATGTCTGCTTGTAAAAATATAATCATAATTTTTTTATGTGGCGTAAACATGAATTGTTTTAAATAACATGAATGAATAAGTAATTTCAAAATTATTCACATGTAAATATTCATATGTTTTTTTATACTATGTTTTTATACCCTACACCACCATAGTGGGGAGGGTATAATTATACCCTACACCACCATAGTGGGGAGGGTATAATGGATTTGTGCAGATGTTTGTAACGCCCAAAAATATTAGTCTAACACCCACCTTAAAGTATACCGATCGACTCAGAATCACTTTCTGAGTCGATTAAACGATGTCCGTCCGTCCGTCCGTCCGTCTGGCTGGCTGGTTGGCTGTCCATGTAAACCTTGTGCGCAGAGTACAGGTCGCATTTTTGAAGATATTTCGATAAAACTTGGTCCATGTAATTTTTTCTGCCCAAGGACGAACCCTATTGAAACTGGCTGAAATCGGTTCATTATTTCACCTAGGCCCCATACAAATGTCCTACCAAAATTGGACTTTATCGGTCATAAATGTTTAATTTATATATGTATCTACACAAGTTTTTCTCTAAATAAGTTTTTTATATACAGAATTCATGCCACCAAATTTTATGATGATCGGTCCATAATTAGTCATAGCTCCCATATAAGGCCTGCTTCCGATAATCACTTTAACGATCATAAATCTCCTAAAAATGTTGGTATACACATAAAATGCAACATAAATAACTTTCATATAGACATTAATCACACTACCTAATTTCATGGTGATCGGTCCATAATTGGTCATAGCTCCAATATAAGGCCCACTTCCGAAAATCGCTCACGAATATAAATTATTGAAATTTTGAAAGAAAAATGTTTTTGCTCATTTCTTAGTGTAGGGTATTATATGGTCGGGCTTGACCGACCATACTTTCTTACTTGTTTTATTTTTATTTATATTTTAATAAAGAATATCAAAATGCATACTGCTAATCACCCTGGATCAACTGACATTCATGTACGGTATAGAGTAGACTTAAGCTTAGCAATTTAATTCCATTTAGTAAAGTTTTTATTTTGAAATATTTTAGTAAAAAAATTGCAAATAATCCTTTTAGCAGGAAATGTTATTTAAAAGTTTTACGGTTGTTAACATAAATAACAGAATTTTTAGTTGTGGGGGATGATTATTAAATAAAGTATATTAAATCAGTATAGAATAGACTGTAATAGTTATTATAATACTTGTCTGATCTAGAAGGCATGATGAAGAATTCAATCATAATATGTTGGTCTTATATTATGATATGATTATTCTATAACCTTAGTTTGAGAGCAACATAGTATTATGACGTAATTCATTATGAAAATGATTGCAACAATGATATACTTTCTTGATTGCTACAAACATATATATGATTTCAAGGTCAAGTCAATGGCAATTGTAACATACTGTTACGTTTTCACATTTTCAAAACGTTGGTTTATTTCCTTTAAATAAACCGGATACTTTTGATTGCAAATAAAAGCAGTTTTAGTAGTTTCAAATTGTAACAACTCTTTATTTATTTAAAATGTACAAGAACAACAGTTCAAATAGTCTTTATACACGTTCATCGTAGAAATGCACACGCACTTTAAAATGTACAAGACAGTTGATGTTAACTCTAACAGCGCCAATGATAAACTTACTCACGACTGTACCACTGCCACTATTTATACACACGCCATCTTTCGTGAATTTTCTACAATGCTCTTAACGGACAAACTAGTATGTTCAAATTCTAGAGCATTCGATGTCAATGTCAGCAGCTTAAACATTTAGTGTTGCCATACTTATAAACAATGCTAATAACTGCATGCTATCAACATTGTTGATAAGTAGAAGCCTCTACTGATGGACGTGTTTATAAACATGATGAATACTGCAGGCAGTCGTTACAGACCGTTAAATTCATATAGCAATTGCACATTCGTAAGAATACTATGGTTACGGCAATCATATCAATGAATACCGTGGTCATAATATTGTTGAATAACTTCTAATCATGTATGAAAAACACTTGTGATCATATCACAAAAATGTTTTTTCTCTGGGTATCTAAACATCAGTTCAATGTTGTCATTTTATCTCTAAATTTATAGCCTCCTAGTACCCAGCTGTTTTGCATTGACTACCGAAGTCCATACATACCTTTTAGACAGCAATTTTCACTAATTTCTAAGATAAGTCAATTGTTTACTTTATACATCCCAGGAAATCTAGCGTAACTTTAGTGTCTCCAAGTAATCTAGAGTGTAGTCACTTTAAACTTGTTTTACTGCTCTTTAGAAAGTAGTTAATTTATTAACTAAAAATATTCTGTTGAAGAGTCAATAGTCACTAAGTGTGCTTTTTGTAATGCAGAGAACAATTGAGTGCACTTTATACATTCCAGGTAATCTAGCGTGAAGTCAATTGTCACTTTAGTGTTTCCAAGTAATCTAATTTGTAGTCACTTTTAGAAAGTAGTTAATTTTGACACCAGAAGTAGTCTATTGAGTCTTTGTAATGCTAGTTTTGAACCCATTGCCTAATTCGGTAAATAGTGGTGACACCAATGGTAGATAAATTCAATAGTTTGGTACACTTAGCCATAACTTATTTGGTACTTGTTACACTTTGGTTTTGTTCTATTTAGTTTTACATATTACTCATTTCTTTTTTACTTTTAAATTCTTAACAAAAATTGCTTCTTGTGAGTTTCCAAATATTTGGTTGCTTTTTTAATATTCCATATTTCAGACCCCCCCTACAAATGAACTACATAAATAAAAGTGACTTTTCCTTAAGGCACACAAGTAAATGCTTAAATCAACAGAAAAACTTTCGACAATTTTCGGTTCTTTTCACAAAATACCCAAAATGTAGAGCACATTTTTCATACTCAAAAATAAAATTCTATTTTTTGCGGCTGTGAGATGCTGATTTTTTTTTTTTTGTTGCTGGAAAAGTTTGCATGTCTTTGATTTTTGTTGTTCTTTCTGTCTTTATGGTCATAATGGTCTTAAAGGAATTAAATTAATTGTATAGAGTTTCAAAAAAATAATGCAATTTACATAATCTTAAAATAAAATAACAAAGGATAAAGTAAATGACCGAAAATATAAATTTGGGTGGGAAACAAAAATATATTTTTATAAAGAATAAAAAAACTTTTTTTTAGGAAATGTTGTAATTGTCCATTTAGTTTTACTAATTACAAATTTCTTTTGTTAATTTCTTTAACAATTACTTAGCAGTTTCACAAGACTGCAAAAAATTCATATTTAAAATACAAATATAAGCCGTAATAAGTAATATCTAACATTTTGTAAGAGAAAGTTCACTGAACCCTGCCTACAAATAAGCTAGCTTCATGCTGGCTAAATAGCACTTTATTTGTAATGTAATATTTATATAGCAGCAGCTTATAACAACAAATATACTGCAGATTTTTTTTTTTATAAACGTTTCGTTTTATATACTTTGTAGTTCATCTTAAAAGGACACATTTTAGTTGATTTCTATTTTCTGTAGACAAAATTTCAATTTTCTTATTTCAAGTGGATTTTTTTTCATATTCTTTTGTTTGTTTCTATTTTTTTTTTTGGCTGTCTATTTGTACGAGTATTTATGTAGATTTCCGGTTGAGCGAAAATATTTTGACAATTTTTTCAACATGTTTTAGTGTACAGAAGTAGAGTATACTGACTTGTACACACAAATCTGTAAATATAGCCAGTATATTTACAAGTAGTCACCCAGCAGTTCTTCATTGACTAGTTAAGCAATCCCTTTACTACGGTCTAATTACTTGACTGTCATTAATGTACTGTTTGTAATGCAAAGATAAGTTAATTGGTTACTTTAAACATCCCTGGTAATCTAGCGTGTAGTCAATTGTATCTAGAGTATCTCTACGTACTTCAATTTAAACTACTGTATATTTATTCCTTTTAGGTAGTAATTTCCTTTAATGTCTAATTATGTGGCTGACTCCAATTTATATATTTTGTACCGCTTTACTTCACTTTAGTGTCTCTAAGTAATCTAGAGTGTAGCCACTTAAAACGTTTGTTTATACCGGACTTTAAACTGTAATCAATGCATTCCCTTGTAGACAGTAATTTTCACTAATATCTAGTTACTTGGCTGACTCTAATTACTGAGGGAAATAAATTGGTTATTTTGTGCATTCCTGTACCTCTAACGTGAAGTCAATTGGCACTTTACGGACTCTAAAAAATCTAGAGTGTAGTCACTTTAAAATGTTGATAAGTTTCTGCTATTTTTAATGCAAAGAAGCGTTTCATGATTAAAATTCTTAAAGTTTGTATTAAATAAATTGTAAATGATGACTGCTCAATTCTTGACAATTCATCATTAGACAGTTAATTTAACCTTAAGTTTGGTTACCTTTTAGTTGTCGGGATATAAGTTGTTTACAAGAAACATGGAATGGACTGGCTCTCTATTGAGAATTTTGTTAATGGAAGCTAGTTACTACATACATTACTTCAGAATGAATGGTCGTTACCCTGCACATTATTTTATAAAGGATGGTAATGAGCAAAGCTTTCCAATATTTCTGACTAAAAAACAATAGGTTAGTGGTTCAACCCCAACCGTAGCTATTCGTTTTTTTATGTTGTGTTAAAAACGTTGTTAACTTAAAACAAAATAACTCGTACATGGAGCAGCGAGTAGTTTAGTTTGGAAGGGATGTACACTAAGGAGTGAGATCGAAAAATTCTTAACAAAACATATATGTTAATAAAAACGAAACCACTAAACTTACAGTCTTGATTTTTTTTATTTGATTGAAATTATTGTTCCAATTTACAAAAAAAAATATATATATTTTTATAGTTCTAATCACTAATGATGAAATTTTGAACCTTTTTCGGAAACCCTTCCATTTTGGTTTTTATAGTGATTTCTGTCTCTTTGTTCGAACAGGTTGTCCATTTCCGTTTAAAATCTACCTCACTTTTGGACACCTTTTTTGTGCTCTTCAATTCTCTTTTAACTTCTCTCTCCACTGGCCTTAGCTCCGGGCAGTTTGGAGGATTTGCCTCTCTTGGCACAAATACCACATTATTGATCTTGTATCACTCAAGACCTATCTTACCATAGTGACAGGATGCCAAGTCACGCCAAAAATAAGTGGACACATTATAAAGTCATATGAATGGAAGCAGCCTTTTTGTAAACATTCCTTCATGTAAATTTCGGTATTTATAGAGCCCGTTGAAACAAATGATTGGCTTCTTTTGCCGCAACTGCATATTGCTTGCCATACCAAGAACTTTTTGGGAAATTTTGTCTGCTTTTGGACCCTAAACTTTTCTTTAACATGCCCTCGAGCATCAGCAATATAAAATGTTTGACCAGGAAGTTGCGAAAAATCTGCCAGAACATACATTTCGTCATCCATTATGCAGCAAGAATATTTTTTTATAAAACTTAACTTCCATTTCCGTGCTCTGTTTTTGGCTTCTAAATTTTTAGCAGAGTTCTTGTTAGGAACTTTTTGAGCCTTGTATGTTTTTAAACCTGCATTGGTTTTAACCTTACGCACCAAATAGTCCGAGCAGTGAGCTAACCGGGCTGCTTTCCTAACGGATGTGTTGGGAGATCTTTTGAAAATGCTTTCTATTGTTTTGGCTTAATAAGCATCATGTGAACCATTCCTTCTACCTGAATCAGGTTTTCTATTAACGGACAAGTTCTCCCGGTACTGTTTAATAGCATTGGAAGCAGTTTGACGGCAGACCTTTGAATGCTTGGCCAACATTTTGTAGGACCAAGTTGGGTTTTATTGAAAATATTTAATAATTTTAGTACGCACTTTTTTCTGGTCACTCATTTTAATCAGATTAACAACAAATGAATATAATTGACATTAAACATAATAACTGACATGCTTTTCGATCTCACTCCTTAAAACCGATAACTTTCGATTTCGCCAGACCAACGTACTTTTTCTGTTGCCGATTCCGGCAACGATTGGATTCTATAACAACCCCGAGTGTCTTAGAGATAGCAAAAGGAGAGGAAAAATCCAAATCTGCGTAAAGAGGGTGAAGGTAGTAACAGATTGGAATTCCCGGTAGAATATAATTTGAATAGCAAAACTATTCTCCTGATAAAACCTAGCATGTTATACAATTTTCAAACAGCAATACTCCCAAGTTCATCTAGAAATTTAGTACCTAATCATTTAAATCTATGACTCTGTCTCGGGCAGCTGCACATAATGTGCTCTACTGTCTCCTACTCCTCTACATCCCCTCACACTCCCATTTACCTATAAAAATACCAATTGAACAGTGACCGATTATCACTCCTACTAGTATTCTAAGACTACACCTATACAATCCAATTAGGGTTTTGGTTGCCTTTGGATAAAAGGCTTTGGGTACTTGACAATCCGTCCTACTATGTATTAAATGTGGTTTCAATTGGTTGGTGGTGTAATGAAATCTTTTAATGATTAGCCTGTAGTAGTGACAAATATGAGGTTTTTCTCCCCGGTCAAGCAGAGTGTTAACAGCCAGACTTTTCACAAAAAAAACAATTGAGCATAACTGGTTCGATTCCAACACAATGCTTTTTTTACATTCGCTGGTAAGCCTAATTAGAGGCGAGACCCATGTTTTTTTTTTTTTTTTTTGTTTAAATAGCGAACAATAATAACTAGTTTCTCAGTCAAATAATAAGTTATTATTACTTGGCTGCAATATTACTTCCTGGCTTTCTAGATACGTACAGTTTTTGCTGGGTAATATGTGAATTCTCTGAAAATTAGTGAACTACTAACGCTACGTACACACGGTTGTCAAATTTTACAATGTTGTCAGATCTGGCAATCTGCTGGCAATGTACTGCCAATGAAATATTATTAGCAAAAGGTAAATTGTCAGTTTAGACGATTGTAAGAAAACCTTACAATTTCATTGTCAGACAATTGTCAAACAATAAATTTATCTGGCAACAAAAATTGTCAGTTCACACGATTGCTTCACTTTTGTTTATTTTAAATACATATGCACAGTGTTGCCAATAGAAATAATATATTTGACAATGATGCCATTTTCCGATGCATAAACTTCGCACATATGACAATAAAAAGATTCTGACAATGATCTGGCAATGGCAACGTAAGGTGTTTACACGATTATCAGATGTCTGACAATAGTATTGTCTTACAATGTACTGACAATACTTTTTCTGACAACGTTATAAGACAAAAATTGTAAGTTCACACGGTTGTTAGACATTTTCTGAACATTTTTCTGACAATATTGTACAATCTGACAATCGTGTGTACGTAGCTTAAGAACAATTGACAGAACTTCTGTATTGGGTACTAAAGATGTAAATGAATTTCCTTTCTACAGTATTTTCACTAATTTATAATTAATTGGCTGACTCCAATTTATATAATTTTGGGTAATTTTAAACTTATGGTTACTTTATATATCCCAGGTAATCTAGCATGAAGTCAATTATCACTTAAGTGTCTCTAAGTGATCCAGACTGTAATGATTTTATATTTTTTTGTAGTTTGCTTTAGAAAGTAGTTATTTTATTCACCAACAGTAATCTATTGAAGAGACAATAGTCACTAAGTATCATTTTTCAATCCGGCGTTTAGTTTTTGTAATCAATGTAGGGCCAATTGACTTTTGCCTAGGTCACGCACATGTTAAAATAACTACTCAATAAATAAATTATAAATTCTTCAAACAGTGGTGATCCTAATGGTAGATGAAATCACTAGTTCGGGACAGTTACCCGGTACTGCTGGGTATATATAGAAATACACACATACAACAGAGCAAACAGCCTAATAAAACGCTAAGCTCTGAGATTTGATGTCAGTGTTGGTTGTACTTATAGTATAGCACAGTGAAGCGTATAGCAAAATAAATTGGTAAATAATTTAAACTCTCAAATGATTTTAAACTAAATTTTCAATATTTAACTCAGATAAGAACTAGAATATTATACAAACAGTTTTAGGAATTCTTTTATTTTGAAATATTTGAAAAGTTAATTTTGTTTTAATATGTACTTACCTTTAATATATCCCAGACTCTACATAGTTATATTCAATTAATCTGAAATGAAATAGAAAATATAGAAATTATTAGAAATTATTTTAAAATGTTCTCCTACAAAACAATGCCAAAAATTCTAATAAACTTTCTTTTTTCAATATATTTTATCAACAAACGGCACCAAAGTAAAAACAAAAACTCACTTCAAACCTGATATTTTCAGTTTGTTTGAATTTATTGCCCTGGCACAGCGGGCAAATAACATGAAATTTAAGAATTTTATGCCAACAACAAATCATCCGCCACCACCACTACCTACTGCTTATTTAGTAAATACAACTACAGACACACCTACGTACAGAGTAATGAAAAATTCCTAGTTAATATATTTTATGTTTTTTTATATACTTTCTCACTGGATTTTTATTGTTATATGTATTATTTTGCAGCAATATAGAGACTCCAACTGTTTTCTATGAATTGAATTTCTTTTGGAAAATGTGGATTTTTAAATTAAAAGACAAAAAATTGTTGTTGTTTTAAACTTAAAAACAAAAAAAAAAAAAAAAATTTACAGCAGAATCGAAAACATCCAAACAACAAAAAAAAAAAAAAAGGAAATTCAACTGTGAAATAAAAATAAGAACCGGCCAACATGAATAAAAGTCCTGGTTTTTTGTTGTCGAATACTAAAAATATAGTATATGTGAGGGTACACGCTCAAAGTGCATTAAATAGTAGGGGAATGTTTAGGTAACTTGAGAACGTTTTTTTTTATAAAACTAATGAGAGAAATCAACAATTTTGAGCACAATCGGTGTGCTTCAACGGCACTTTTTTTCAAATTAAAGAAGTAAAGCAAAACTTCCCGCGTATGACTTTCGCATTGGTACAAAATTCGACATTTTCGAAGGAACAAAAAACTTAGTTTTTTATACGATAACTAAGTAAGAATAAATGACAGATATGTACCCTTCAAAATGAAATACATGTTAAAATTACTAGTTATATAACCTGCCAAGTAACCATTTAGGTAGCTAGTAAAGTAAATGGATATGTATAATTTCAGAGGATCAAGTCTATGCCATTATTCCCTTCCTTATTTGTTTTATACATATGTACTATACTACAAGTATATGTATGTATAGTGAATAAATGGAAATAAGTCTACATTACAAATGGTTGGATTTTTTATGAGCTTAATTCATTGTATGCCATTTGACCATATGATTCTGTTTTCTACCCATTCCACATCTCCGTTCGCCACTCTACACTACTCTACTCTGCTATTTATTCTGTTGTTATTTCGAATTGCAAATAAACAAAAAGTTTCAAGGGTAAAATACATACTATGTATACAACAATCGGGTAAAGTATATTAATACGTACTCGAAATGGTGTGTATAGTACACATATGTATACACAGTTGTAGTTAGTAGTTAACGTTGTTGTGTTGCATTTGTCTTTTTTTGTTTTGTTTTATTTTGTCCTTTTTGTTGACATTTATTTATATAACAGCACTTTGATTTTTCGTTTTTCAAATATTGGTTGGTGAAACAAGTAATTGGGGTAATTGCTGAGTGTGAGAAATTAACTGCAATTATTTACTCATTGTAAAAGAGATTTTACTTGGCAACAAATGTAATAGCACTTAATTAACTAGCTAAAGTTATTTCTGCAATTAGTAGAACCTACACATATTGGAAAGCTATTTAAGCTTTTTTTTCGAATTACTCTAAATTCAGTGAAGTTAACAAAATGTATTTAATTTTTCAACTTCAATAAAAATCTGTTAATCATTTAAAAACTGAATTTTTAAAGGGTCAACTACAACAGACTTCTTGGTCCATTTGACATCACCATAGGTCTAACCCGGGCTCTTTGTAATACACTCAATACGCTACAATTTTAATTTTCTATAGGAAAGACAGTTCATAAAAGACTGGCAATACCATATATATTATCTGTTTCCTCGTCATCTCTACCGTTTTGGCATTGCAGGTATTCAATTCTCTCCTCCTTAAGGCCCAACTTGCTTAACAGGCCTACCTAAATAAAAGCGGAAGGTTTTTTACCGCTTAGCTTTAACGCTGTAATGTCATACCTAAATAAGAGCGGCAACGCTACGTCAAACAATAAAGACAAGGTTATCAAACAAATAAATATAACAACCGGATTATTTAAACAATAAAGAACATTGCAATATTAGTGTTTCTGATTTTTGTTTTGTGTTTACATTTATTGTGTTTTGCAACTAACTTCACTATTTAACGCTCTGTCAAAATCGAATTTTCCAATTGCAAAGCGTTGCCGCCGCGTTATTTCGCTATGCTGCATATAAATTGCATGGGCATGAGAATTTTTGACAACTAAAAAACGCTCTAATGTAAGTAAAGAAAATAAAGAAAAAATTATGAAGAAAATAAATTTATTTTGCTAAAATAATAAGAAATACGTATCTTTTTAATTACGTGTTGAACATTAATGGGCAAATGGTGCACGTAAATACATTGTAGGCACCTAAAAGTTTCTTCGGATTTTCTTAAGCATTCGACAGACTTTTCGTTCGGTTCTGACATTATCTTAAGCTAGTTTATGCATATTATAGTTGGGTCTTTATTATCTAGCCCTTTTCTCTGAGAGTAATTATTGTACTTTACACTCAGTCGCTGCGACCTCCTATGAAACAGTGTCCAGTTATCAAAGACACTATCGTATTCATCAAAAGTAAGTATACCTCCTTATACGAAGTCTAAGTTTCCAAGATAGTAGTTGAGCCAGTAAGGTAGTGTCAAGTATGAAAAGCCATATCGCCTTGACATTTTTTCCCCTGCGTCCTGAGACCCAAAGATACTTATGCTAATCTACTGTATTTTCTCGTGAACGTACATTTTCGTACGGCGCTTCGACCATTCAGTACCACCCAGTTCGCAACATCCATAATCGCCAGAATTTTTCTTCTACCAGTATTACTATTTTGACAAACATAGAGGAGTTCGTGAATCACCAAAAGCTATGTATAATTCACCTTCCATTCGAAACCTTCAGAGCCAAATGTCTTCCAAATTCCACTTAACTCTGATTTGACCACAGTTTTCTGGCAAACATGCCCAATTATGTACTAACCAACTCTTCAGTCCAACGTCGAACCCTAAGTTCGCAAGAAAGTACTTGAGCACGTAAGTTAGTGCTAAGTATGAAAAGCTTTTCTCTCCTGACAATTATTATCCTTAGCCCCAAGATGCAAGTGATCTTTAACTGTTCCTTTTTCCTTATTGATACATGAATTGGATTCATGGGCTATTTCATACGAGCAATTGTGTAGATGACACTCAACCTCAGTCAATTCTAAACTTCCATAATCTTCTGAATTTATGTCTTCTTGTGATTAAGATTCCTAGAATATAACATGCAAATGTTAAAAAAGCAAATAGTCAGAACCAATTCTAACACACCTAAATGTGGCTTAGAATTCTCTTCTCAATGAAGTACATGATCCCCATATTTCCACTTTCTCGTCTTAATGGCCTGGATTTTTTCTATCCCATAACGCAAACTATGTGGGAGTTATCCTGAATTAAAATCTATTCAGCACCAGAACACGCAAGAGTGTATAAGACCGCTGCGTTCATTTTCTCGCGAATGAAGGCTATAGGAAGAGCCTAAAGTATCACAAAGGGCTTTTGGAGATGGTGAGCTTGACCTCATACTAATCTATGCTGCTCTTTTCTGGTGTATGGTTCTTGTCAAATTGTTTAATAGACATTCAAAACCCTTATTCGACAGGGAAAGTTAGAGGTCTTCAGTAATGTCTCTAAATCGGATTGTGGATATTCGGATTTACACTGACAGTCAGTTAGTCCCGAAATCTCTTGCAGGTTTCCACACGACATCTGGTCCTAAAATGCCGAGCATGTCTAATCATAATGGAGGATTCATAGGCCATGATAAGAGCTTTACTCCTAGACGAAGAGGTTAATCGATTGAATGGTATACCACTCTCATCGTTAAGACAATTGAGCCCAAAACAGACGGTCGCTTGAGAAGAGAATGGAATGATTCTTAAAAATGGATCCATTACGATAAACCGAAGTGTAATAGATCGTATGTGAAGCTTATGCCAACCAACCGAATCGAAAGCAAAGGCAAATATGCGACGACAAACTCATTATTGTCCAAATATGACTATCGCCGAACCACAACACTGATAAACGTGATCGACTACGCAATGTGGTTGCAGTGATAATAGTACACTGTCTGACCGGTGTGCATGGCAGGAGATTTTATCTTCCATATTGTTAC
Source organism: Calliphora vomitoria (assembly GCA_942486065.2). Lineage (NCBI taxonomy): Eukaryota > Metazoa > Arthropoda > Insecta > Diptera > Calliphoridae > Calliphora > Calliphora vomitoria. Next base: position 33,369,235 of record OW818031.2, on the reverse strand, counting down.
GAATGTAACATCTGCCTGCAGCATTCATCATGTTTATAAACACGTTCATCAGTAGAAGCTTCTACTTATCAACAATGTTGATAGCATACGGTTATAAGTATGGCAACACTAAATGTTTAAGCTGCTAACATTGACATCGAAAGCTTTAGAATTCGAGCATACTACTTTGTCCGTAAAGAGCTTTGTAGGAGATTCACGAAAGATGGCGCGTGTATAAATAGTGGCAGAGGTTGCAGTCGTCAGTGAGTTTATCATAGGCGCTGTTAGAGTTAATATCAACTGCCTTGTACATTTCAGTTTGTACAAAGTGTGTGTGCATTTCTGCGAATTGATAAAAGTGTATAAAGACACTGAGTGACTATTTGAACTGTTGTTGTTGTACATTTTTAATAAATAAAGAGGTGTTACAATTTTAAACTACTAAACGGCTTTTATTTGCAATCAAAAGTATCCGGTATAAACCAACGTTTTAAAAAGGTTAAAACGTGACAATATTATGTGTTCTGTAGCAGTTTACGTAATGAAGGAGAGGTTGAGATTGTGAAGTATCTCCTCTGCCACTAATTGACTGACGGAAGATTGAAAAGACTCGACATCTGACGGACGTCAAAAGGTTGGATGCCTTCATATGTGTAACAATACGATTTGGTTAAAAACTCAAACTGGTCAGTTATGGGGAACTATATTCCTTCTAACCCCTTTCTAAACGTTTTTAATACTCCATCTAACAGGACTACCATTTGGCAAACATGTTAGGGTTATGTTAACTTAGTCTAGAGGCGCTCGAGAATCTCTACAGGCTAGATATAATCCACCTTCCTTTCCGAAACTTCAAAACAAAATTACTGACAAATTTCTATTATTTCTGAACATTTTTTATAAATTTTATATTAATTAAAGATTAAACATGGTTCGATTTTGGTTGCTACAATTATAGAGCAATCCTTTTTGTAAAATTCCCAGATATGTCCGAACGATAAGTCCGAAGTCAATAATATTTTACTTCATAATACAAAGAACGAGTTCTATATTAATAACATGCAGATAATGATCCACAATCCTAACTAAACCTTAATCGTAACGATATTTATAAAAATTCGATAAATTGAAAATGTTTTATTAAAGCTGTAAATCTTTAACGAACATATTCTTTAATTATTATTAGGAAAACATGCCACAAAATATTTCTAAAAATATCCACAACTATTTTCCAATAAAAACTCATTAAAATTTGAAGGGATTTGTAAAGTTTTATTTCTATTTTCCAAAGCTAAAATATATTTAGTTTAGTTCATTTTTTGAGCGCGGTCTGTGTCATCGTTGTAGCATGTTGGTTAAAATGTGTCATGTGTTGTTTTTTATTTTTTAAATTTTTTATAAACAACCAAGTTTCTGAGACAACATTGTATGCATCATGTAGTTAATATTGTTGCCACCGTTAGTGGCAAATAATGATGCCATTGTTGGTGTTTTGTTTTCATACAATTTTCTTTTTTTTTTTTTGTTTAACAACTACCACTACGGCAACAGGAATACAGCAACTGCAGAAGAGACTCTAGATGATGGCGAGAATGATGATAATGTTAGAGTTGCAACTACTTACAAGTGTCTGTAGTAGCCGTGTGGCACTATATATATTCTTGTTGTTGCATAATAAAAGTGCCACACAAAAAATAACCCACTCCAAAAAGAAAATATAAATATAGGACTGGCATATATTTTAATAGTTCAGCTGCAAACAGCTATTAATGCAACGAACACTTTCACATTGACACAATGTATTCATATTCATATTGGTCATACTCGTGTATGCATGTTGCAAGTATGTCTGTTGTGTCTAGGTTTGTGTATAATAAAGACAAAAAGAAACACCAGCAGCAAAATATTGTATGATTGTGTGGTTTTGTATCTCTATGTCAGACTATTGTTGATGGTGTTACTGATTTTGATGTTAATGTTGGCTGTTCTGTTCTTGTTGTGGCATGAATGTAACACGATGTAAGGAATGTTTTCATTAATAGGAATTTCTATTTAATTCTTTTTTAGGATATTTAAAATGTGTTTTCTTTTTGGTATAACAGAAATTTAAACTGTTAAAACAAATGTGCTTAATAAGGAAAATATAAATTAATTGCTTTAATCATCTTCAATGTTTTTAGCAATATTAAAAATTGACAAGTGGAAAATTATTAGTTTAAACAAAATTATTCATTTTGCGGTACCTAAATTTATTCGAATAATTTGTGGCGATTATTTTTCCTATAATGTTAGAAACTACTTTTATTTGTGTAAAGAAATTAAAATAACATATTTTATTTAAAATTCAAAGCGAATACAAAATTATTCGAATAAAATTTGTTACTATTCGTTTCAAATTTAAGATTTTTTATAATTCTTCAAACAATATGATTGACACAATTTATTTCATTACATGATAAATTGAATTTAAAAAAAATTGTTAACGAATAAATGTTATTCCAGATTATTCGAATAAAATTTGTTATTCATTCGATTCAAAACACGATTTTTTAAAAGGCTTACAGAGATATAATTGATATAATTTTATTTTATTACACAAATTCTTTAAAAACATTTTAACGAATAAAATTTATTCGAATAATTTTTGGTGATTATTCATCCTATAATGTTAAAAACTACTTTTGTTTGTGTAAAGAAATAAAATTTTCACAGTTTATTTAAAATTCAAAGCGAATACAAAATTATTCGAATAAAATTTGTTACTATTCGTTTGAAATTTAAGCTTTTTTATAATTCTTAAAACAATATGATTGACACAATTTATTTCATTACATGATAAATTGAATTTAAAAAAAAAATTGTTAAGAATGAAAGTTATTCCAGATTATTCGAATAAAATTTGTTACTCATTCGTTTAAAAACACGCTTTTTTAAAAGGCTTATATTATTATATTTAGTTTATTATATAAATTCTTAAAAAAGAATTAACGAATAAAATTTATTCGAATAATTTTTGGCGATTTTTCGTTCCCTAGTGCAGAAAACAAATTTTTTGTGGAAAGAACTAAAAATATTCGAATAAAAAATTTGTCAATCGTTATAATATGATTGATACAATTTTATTTTGTACATGATAAATTAGCAATAATTTATGATATATGTACATAATGCTAAAAACTACTTTTATTTGAATAATTTTTTATTCACAACAAAAATATGCTTTTTGAGAATTCTTAAAGCGATACATTGGATTTAAAAAAAATGTTAACGTATACAATTTATTGGAATAATTTCTGTCGATTAATCATCCCATATTTATTATTATTTATTTCATTTGTGGAAAAAAAAAACTAAAAATATTACATCTTATGTAAAATTTAAAACCGAATAAAAACTTATTCGAATAAAATTTTTTAATTATTCGTTTAAAAAATATTTTTTATTTTATAAATCTTAAAGTGATATGATAGATACAATTAATTTTATTACATACTAATTGAATTTTAAATAAAGTGGGTTAGGAATAAAATTTATTCGAATAAATTTTGCCGATTGCTAACACCATAATGCTAAAACTACTTTTATTTGTGAAAATAACTGAAAATATAAAATTTTATTTAAAATTCATAGTGAAAAAATTATTCGAATAAAATTGGTTAATTATTCGTTTCAAAAATACGATTTTTTATGATTGGTTGACACAATTTGCAATTTATATTTATAAGAATCAAGTCATAAAAAATAAATAATAATAGATAAATAACGAAAAAAATGTATTCGAATAATTTATGCCGATTGCTAACACCATAATGCTAAAGCTACTTTTATTTAAAATTCATACTGAAAAAAAAAAAAAAAATATTCGAATAAAATTTGTTAATTATTCGTTTCAAAAATACGATTTTTTATGACACAATTTATATTTATAAGAATCAAGATATAAAAAATAAATAATAATAGACAAATATTGATCAGTAATAAATGGAACTTTAAAGAAGGCGATGTCAACTATAGAAGAATTCAGAAAAAAGTGGAATTTGGCATCCAGATTTCGTAAAAAAGTGCTCAAGCATGTAATAAATTTCTTAGCATATTTAAAACCTAGTTTGTTTATCTTTTTATCGAAAAACAATGTAGATGACTTTGCTTTCATCAATCTTATTTGACATTTTGTGTATTAAAAGTACCTCAGAGCGTATGATTACTATTTCGACTCAATGACACTTATACGCCTTGAATCCATACATATTACTATTTATAAATGCCTTATTTAAATCTAATTTAATTAATATTTAATTTTCTTTCTTGTGTTTGTTATTTTAATTAAAAAGACACTGAAATACACAGTTTACAACAATGAATATTACATCTTACAAAAAATATTACATCTTATGGAAAATTTAAACTTATTCGTTAAAAAATAATTTGTTTGTAATTCTTAAAGCGATATGATTGATATAATTGATTTTATTACATATTAATTGAATTTTAAATAAAGTGGGTAACGAATAAAATTCGATTAATTTTTGACGATTACTAACACCATGTAAACTACTTTTATTTGTGAAAAGAACTGAAAATATCAAGTTTCATTTAAAATGTATGGTGAAACAAATTATTCGAATACAATTTGTTAATTATTTGTTTAAAAAATAAATTCTACGAATAAAATTTATTCGAATTAATTTTTGGATATAATTTGTCCCATAATTCTATTTGTGGAAAAACTAAAAAAAAATCTAATTTTATTTGAAATTCAAAGCGAATACAAAATTATTCGAATAAAATTTATTACTGAATCGATTAAAAAGTAAGATTTTTTATAATTCTTAAAACGATATGGTTTATTTTATTATATAAGATGGATTTAAAAAAAAAATATTTAACGAATAAAATTTATTCGAATATTTTTTTTTTTTTTTAAGATATTAAAAAAACTTTTAATGAAGCCAATTTTTTGTTTGAATAATGTATTAACTCTTTGAAAATTCTTCTTTACAAACACCATACACAAGTGTGTCTATGTCCATGAATGTATCTGAGTGTTTGTGTGTGAGTGTGTATAATGTTGTTGTGTGTCTTGTGGATAAAATAATGTGCAACTGAATGGTTTTGTATGGCATAAATCACTAGATACTGGCTGGCTTGCTGTTGTTTTTAGTGGCTTACATACATTGTTGTTGTGTTTGTAGCTATTACTGCTGTTGCAATTATATTTGTTGCTATCCTTGTTGTAGTTGTTCATATTCCTTGCTGGTTTGTTTGTTACAATATTTTTATTTTCACTTTTTTTTTCTTCGTCTTCCCAGTATTAAAGTTGATGTTAAAAATGTGGCTTATGTTTCATGTTGGCTTCTTGTAATTTGATTTCTTTTTTTTTGACGGAGCTTGTGTTGCAAAACTTTTCTGTACTTTGTCTTTAACTTTTCATGACCTGTACATCCATCCATTTGTACATGCAGCCACTTGACTTAAAGCTTAAGATGCATAAAAGATGCTACAGCATGTATTCATTCTACTTTAAATGTATGTATGTAGGAAGAAAGGATTATGAAGATTCAGCAAGACAACACATTTAAACAATTCTAAATATGTATAAGAATTTACGAGTGCGAGGAAGGGGTTTTTGCAGACAAAACATCATTTAGTTTTCCGAAAATATTAAAATGTATAAAAATTTTTTTTATATATCTAAGAAATAAGTGAGGTTTTATCTTAAAAATTTATCTAAAATAATACTACCAGCACTTAATAATTCCACTAAATTTTATATTATCCGAGTAATTATGAAAAAAACCTTTTCCCCTAACCGTGTGTATAGTTTTAGTAAACAACCACTCTGAGTGGCCAGTTTATTTTTGCATGTAAAGTGTTTGTTTGTTTCCTGTTTGTTTCTAGTGTTTCCTTTGCTTTTCTTACACTTGAAATTTTAATACTTGCTATTTTTTTGTTTTATTCTGCTTTTGCTCTTGTTGTAGTGGCATTTTTTAATTCTTTTTTTTTAAGACTCTAAGTTTCTCGTTTGCAGTTAAAGGAAAATGTTGTTGTGCAAAAGGATTATAAAATATTCCGTCTTTATAATGAAACGAAATGTAGGTATAATTCTACATGATATTTGCATAATGCAAGGATTTTGTAGAATTCATTGTTGTACACTATGTGTTTCTGTGACGCTTTAATTAAAATAACAAACACAAGAAAGAAAATTAAATATTAATTAAAGTAGATTTAAATAAAGCATTTTAATCAGCTACAAATAAATACAGTTTAATGTGTATGGATTCAAGGCGTATAAGTGTTATTGAGTCGAAATAGTAATCATACGCTCCGCGTAACTTTTAGTTCACAAAATGTCAAACACTTTTAAAGATTGAAATAAGCAAAGTCGGTCCAAATATACAAAATAGCTTTTAAAAATGTTAAAAAATTTATTAAAAGCTGGAGCGCGACAAAATAAATGGTGTCAACCAATCATAAAAAATCGTATTTTTTAAACGAATTTTATTCGAATAATTTGTTATTTGCTTTAAATTTTAAATATGTATATTGTGATTTTTTTTTCTTCTAAAAGTAGTTTTTAGCATAATTACCAGAAATTATTCGTATACATACAAACCAATAATTAATAAATTTTATTCGAATAATTTTTTATTCGTTTTTAATTTTTAAGAAAATGTCGTATTTTTACTCATTTCTACAAGAAAGTAGTTTTTGCTCCATTTGTTGAGAAATAATGGCCAAAAAAATTGTTTATTTTAAACGAATTAGTAAAAAAATTATTCGAATAATTTTGTATAATGTGATGTTCTTACTTATTTTCACAAATAAAAGTAATTTTGGATAATCGGCAAAAATTATTCGAATATTTATTTAAGTTCAATTTATCATGTAATGAAACAAATTTTATCAATCAAATCGTTTTAAGAATTTAAAAAAAGACGAAAAATTAATAAATTTTATTCGAATAAAATTTTATTCGTTTTAAATTTATAGGGAAATGTAGTATTTTTACTTATTTCTACAAAAAAGTAGTTTTTGTACCATTTGTGGACAAATAATGGTAAAAAAATTGTATATTTTAAACGAATAAGCAAAAAAAAATATTCGAATAATTATTTATTCGCTGAATTTTAGGTATAACTTTCACAAATAAAAGTAATTTTTAGCATTATAGGATGGATAATAGGCAAAAATTATTCGAATATTTTTTTAAATTCAATTTATAATGTAATAAAACAAATTTTATCAATCAAATCGTTTTAAGAATTAAAAAAAAAATGTATATTTAAACGAATAAGTAACAAATGTTATTCGAATAATTTTTTATTCTCTTTGAATTTTAAGTATAATGTGATATTCTTGCTTATTATCACAAATAAAAGTAAGTTTTAGCAATATAGGATGGATAATCGGCAATTATTCGAATAATATTTATTCGAATATTTTTTTAAGTTCAATTTATCGTGTAATAAAACAAATTTTATCAATCAAATCGTTTTAAGAATTTAGAAAAAAAAATAATAATTTATAAATTTTATTCGAATAAAATATTGTTCGTTTTTAATTTTTTAAGGAAATGTCGTATTTTTACTTATTTCTACAAAAAAGGAGTTTTTGCTCCATTTGTTGAGAAATAATGGCCAAAAATATGGTATATTTTAAACGAATTAGTAAAAAAAATTATTCGAATAATTTTTTATTCGCTTTGAATTTTATGTATAATGTGATATTCTTACTAAGTTTCACAAATAAAAGTAATTTTTTGCAATATAGGATGGATAAGCGGCAAAAATTATTCGAATATTTTTTTAAGTTCAATTTATCATGTAATAAAACAAATTTTATCAATCAAATCGGTTTAAAAATTTAAAAAAAAAAAGAATAATTAATAAATTTTATTCGAATAAAATTTTATTCGTTTTAAATTTATAAGGAAATGTCGTGTTTTTACTTATTTCTACAAAAAAGTAGTTTTTTTACCATTTGTGGCAAATAATGGCCAAACAAATTGTATTTATTAAACGAATAAGTAACAAAATTATTCGAATAATTTTTTATTCGCTTTGAACTTTAAGTATAATGTGATATTCTTGCTTATTTTCTCAAGTAAAAGTAATTTTTAGCATTATAGGATGGATAATAGGAAAAAATTATTCGAATATTTTTTTAAATTCAATTATAATGTAATAAAACAAATTTTATCAATCAAATCGTTTTAAGAATTTAAAAAAAAAAAACGAATAATTAATAAATTTTATTCGTTTTAAATTTTTAGGGAAATGTCGTATTTTTACTTATTTGTACCATTTGTGGACAAAAAATGGTCAAAAAATTGTATATTTAAACGAATAAGTAACAAATGTTATTCGAATAATTTTTTATTCGCTTTGAATTTTAAGTATAATGTGATATACTTGCTTATTTTCACAAATGAAAGTAATTTTAAGCATTATAGGATGGATAATCGGCAAAAATTATTCGAATAAATTTTATTCGAATATTTTTTTAAGTTCAATTTATCATGTAATAAAACAAATTTTATCAATCAAATCGGTTTAAAAATTTAAAAAAAAAAGAATAATTAATAAATTTTATTCGAATAAAATTTTATTCGTTTTAAATTTATAGGGAAATGTCGTATTTTTACTTATTTCTACAAAAAAGGAGTTTTTGTACCATTTGTGGACAAATAATTGTCAAAAAATGGTATATGTTACGAATAAGTAAAAAAAAAAAATTATTCGAATAATTTTTTATTCGCTTTGAATTTTAAGTATAATGTGATGCTTGCTTATTTTCAGAAATGAAAGTAATATTTAGCATTATGGCATGGATAATCGGTTGAAATTATTCGTTAACAATTTATTAATTGTTTTGAAAACACATATTTACTTATTAAGAATAAATTAGGATCTTTCTGAATTCAACATTCCAGCTTATAATTGACACAAATGACATAAAAAATCCCTTACATGAATTAGTTGGCTTTTAAACTGTGTTATTTTCGTTAAATTTGATTCAGACAAAACAATTTTCAATTTAAACTAATTTTAATGTTTATCTAAAGTTTTACCTTTTATTTTTAAATAAAAAATTAAATAAAAATACTGCACTTTTGTTAACAAAAAAAAAAAATATGTGTAAATAAACACGTAATTTAAAAAACGCACATAGTAGAAGCAATTAACATGAATATGAATTTAATTAAAGACACATTAGAAAAAAGTAAAATGATTCTATTCTAACAACTCATTTGGAAAGCATGTTGTTACGGTACTATTTATTTTATTATAAAAAAGCTATATTGAAATATAAACAGGGTATTTATTTAATAAATAAGACAATGATTTAAATATCAAAATTTCTGTTGTCATACTATGGCGAATAAATTTTAGACGTTCAAAATGTAAGCCAAACATACAATTGTATCAATCTATGGCATGAATAAATAACAAATTTTCTTCGAATAATTTTTTATTCGTTTTGAATTTTAAAGTAAATGCGATATTTTTATTACTTCTACAAAGAAAGGTAATTTAGAGTATTATGGAACGAATAATCTCTAAAATTATTCGATTAATGTTATTCGTTCATTTTTTTTTTTTTATTTACGTTATTAAATTGCGACAATCAAATAGTTTTATAAATTAAAAAAAATAATTATATTTTAAATTACTAAGACACAATGTATTCGAATAATTTTGTATTCGCTTTGAATTCTAAATTAAATGAGATATTTTTAGTTCTTTCCACAAATAAAATAAGTTTTTAGCATTATGGAATGAATAATCGTCAAAAATTGTTCGAATACATTTTATTCGTTAACAATTTTTTTTCAAATTCAATTAATCGTGTAGTAAAATAAATTGTATCAATCATATCGCTTTAAAAATTAAATATAATCGTATATTTTAAACGAATCAGTACAAATGTTATTCGAATAATTTTGTATTCGATTTGAATGTTAAAGAAATTGATTATCATTATAGGACCAATAATCTCCTCAAATTATTCGAATAAATTTTATTCAAAAATAATATTAAATTGTTTAAATCATATCGCTTTAGAAATAAAGAAATCTTATTTTAAAAGCGAATAATTAACAAATTATATTCGAATAATTTTTTAATCGCTTTCAAATAAAATAAGATACTTTTAGTTCTTTCAACAAATAAAAGTAGTATTTAGTATTATGGGATGAATAATCGTTAACAATTATTCGAATAAATTTTATTCGTTAATTTATCATGTAATAAATTAAATTGTAACAATCATATCGTCTTAATAATTAAAAAAAAAAAAATTATTTTTTAAACGAATAAATAAGAAATTTTATTCGAATAATTTTTTATTCGCTTTAAATTTTAAATAAAATTTAATATTTTACTTTTTTCCACAGATTAGTTTAGTATTTAGCATTAAAGGATCAACAAAAATTATTCGAATAAATTTTATTCGTTCAAAATTTAATTTTTATTCATTTAAAAGAAATAAATTATATCAATTATATCGGCTGAAGAATTGTAAAAAAGCTTTTTTAAACGAATAAGTAACATATTTTAATCGAATAATTATTAATTCGTTGAATTCTAAAGAAACTTTTTATTATTTTTACTTATTTGAACAAAGAAAATTAGTTTATAGCATTATAAGACAAAAAAAAATCGCCAGAAATTATTCGAATAAATTTTATTCGTTCAAAATCTTTTAAAAATTTACTTTAACGTGTAGTAGAAAAGATTGATACAAATTTATTGCGTTTAATAAAACAAACTGCAGCAATCACATCACTTTAAGAATTATAAAAATGTATTTTTTAACCGAATAAATAAAATATTATATTCGAATAATTTTTTATTCGCTTTGAATATAAAAAAAAACGTGATATTTTTACTGCTTTCCGCAATCAGAAGTAGTTTTTACCATTTTGAGATTAATAGTATCCAGAAATTATTCGAATAAATTTTATTCGTTAAACTTTTTTTTATTCCATTTATTATAAATTTAAAAAAAAGTATTTTATAAATGAATACGTTAGTTTAAATTACAATTCTAATTGGTGCAATACCCTGTACTCTATTAGATATTTGTATTGCATACAATTTAATTTTCCATTTTGTGGTAATTATTATGTATGTAGCATTTAAATTTTATTTTTTCCGTTTTTCTCTCTCGATTCCATTTGTTTACCACTCACACTAGTATCATTTGATGGCAGTGTCAGTGCATGTGACTCAAAATGTAGCATGAGGGTTTATTCATGTGTGGTTTGAGAACAACCAAAAAAAAAACGAGAATTAAAAACAAAATACCATTATTTCATTGATATTGTTGCTGTTGCTGTGAATCTAATTTGTACAAATGTTTGTTTAAAAACCGCAAATCATTTGTTTTCGTACAACACACAAATCTACAACAAATTTATAGAAAAAAAAAACAAGACAAATAAGCACACTGACATACAGGTGTGGGTGCAGGTAATGAATTTAAATAGAATTTTAAGGATTTTGTTTGTCTCCTTTTTGTGGCATATTCAAACAAATAATAGGCAATGCTTTTTTTAGCATAAAAGTGTTAAAAAATCTATGGTTAACTTAAAAATGTAAAAAAACAACTTCATGTGGTTTACGAATAAGTAACAAATTTTATACGAATATATTTTTATTCGCTTTGAATTTTAATATTTTTGCTTATGTAAGGGAAGAAATGTAATTTATTGTATTATAGGACGAATAATCGTTAGAAATTATTCGAATAATTATTACAAATTATTCGGATAAATTTTATTCGTTTAAAATTTTTCCAAAAAATTACTTTGTAATATAATAAAATAACTTTGTATCAATCATATCACTTAAACAAATAAAAAAATCATGTTTAAGTTACACATTTTATTCGAATAATTTTTTATTCGTTTTAAATTCTAAAGACAATGCTATATTTTTACTTCTTTCAACAAATATAATTAATTTCTAACTTAATAAGACGAATAACCCCCGAAAATTATTCGAATAAATTTTATTCGTTCAAAATTTTTCCAAAAAATTACTTTGTCATATAATAAACTTACATTGTATCAATCATAATATCGTTGAAACAAATAAAAAAATCATGTTTTTTAAACGAATAAATTACACATTTTATTCGAATAATTTTTTATTCGTTTTGAATTTTAAATAAAATGTGATATTTTTATTTCTTCTACAAAGAAAATAAATTTCTAGCTTGATAAGACGAATAATCGCCAAAAATTATTCGAATAAATTTTATTCGTTCAGAATTTTTCGAAAAAATTTCATTGTTATGTGATAATATAATATTATATGTATCATATTACTTTTATAAGATGCATAATCGCCGAAAATTATTAGAATAAATTTTATTCGTTAAGAATTTTTCGAAAAATTTTCGTTGTTATGTAATAATATAATATTATATGTATCATATTACTTTAAAATTTTTAAAAATTCATATTTTTTTAAACGAATAAGTAACAAATTTTATTCGTTTTGAATTTAAAAAAAAATATTTTTAATTCATTACAAAAAAACTTTTATTTCTTGAATGAAGAAAAATAGCTATATTTTCTTTTCATTATATCATTATTGAACAAATAATTTGCAAAAAATATTCGAATAATTTGTATTCGGATTTTGGGCTAGAGGCATCATTCAGCCTTCGGTAATGAAGATGGTGAAGTAGTGACTGATGCGACATGATAACAGAGCTATTACTACCTAAATTAGATGATATTGATATGTGCTATATGTGGCTTCAACAAGACTGTTCCACATGCCATACAGTGAAACAATTCAATTACCGCATTAGACATTTCCTGGTCGCGTACTCTTTCGTTTCTGTGATCAGAATTAGCCACCTAGACCGTGTGATTATTTTAAGTCAAAGAAATAAGCCAACAAGCCCACAACTAAACGTGAATTAAACGAGGAAATTCAATACTGCATCAAAGAAATTTAGCCATAGTTATGTAAAATCGTTATATAAAATTTCTACAAAAAAGTGCGTGAAGGCCGTTTGCCTGGTATGCTATTCCATACCTTATCCTGTACACTTTATGATTTAATAAATAACAACAATCTGTTTTCTATTTAACTCAAATCTTCCATAGATTCTAAGATGACTCTGGGATAATAATTAGATGACTTTAAGATATATAATGAAAAATCTTCCATAGATTGTGAGATGACTCTGGGATGATTATTAGATAACTCTAAGAAATATAATGAATTCTTCTAAAATAGCTTTATTTTTAAAGTTCTGTTCAAATTTTAACAATACTACAAAAACGATCCTCGCACTTAAAGTTTCATTTTCACTCTCCGTTTTTGCATATTTTCGAAAGCACATACAAGCACTTAGTCGATGTCTCAACCACAAGAGCCCTTCTCTTGGAAAACACTTTTAAAAAATTGTACACACTTGTTTCGATCCATATTGCATTTATCCACATACATTTACACACACACATACTCTAATAAACTAACATTCTAAATGTGGCAAGTGTTTATCTGTTTAACGTGCAACCAAATATGCACTCGTATACTCGTGTATACGGAAAAAAGGTAAATTTAAGCTTGCGTCACATAAAACGTGTTTCAAATGTCGACAACGTGGATAATGTTTTGCTGCTTGAAATGTGTGCAAAAGAAAAAAAAAACGGCAAGGATGGATGTAATCAGAGGTAGTGCTTGCTTGCTGCTGATGATGAAGGTGGTGGTGGTAATGATGATGGCAGCTGCTGTGTAAACTATAATACATACGAGTACATATTTAGGTATAAAGGCAAGTTTTTGCCTATAAGCTTTTAGCCTGGCTAAAAGAAATGTTCTTCTTACGTGGCTGTGTTGGTTGTTGTGTTTAAATGTGTGTGCATTACTCACACCGCGGCCACCACCACCATCAACATTACCACTAGTGATACCACAATGCAGAAATAATAACCTGTGGCAAAGACGGGTTTTCTTTGCATCCTTTACTCTTTCTCTTTGCTTTTGTGTGTGTTATATTTCTATGTACCTCTTTAAGTTTTAGGGGTTTATGAGTGTTACCAGCAGTTTTACAAGAAGTCAATGAAACCCTAGTAATTTTCGCGAATATCTAATCACTTGGCTGACACCAATTTATAAATTTTTAAGTAATTTTACAGGTATGAACTCCTTTATACTTCCCAGGTAATCTAGCGTGAAGTCATTTGTCAATTTAGTGTCTCTAAGTAATCTAAAGACTAGGGAAAAATGTTGCCCGATTTCCCCCATACTTTAGAACTAATTTGTGCACAATTTTATCAGAATTGCCGCATAATCAACATATTAATGAGTGATCAAACAGTATTCTAGGGGGACATTTGTATGGACCGATATTGCCCAACAAACCTTATCATCAGAGATAGCCAGCTAGCTCCTTTCGTTTGAGCCCTATCGAAGTGTTACAAACGAAATGACAAAACCAATATACCTCCCATCTTTATTGATGGAGTATATGAATTTTATCACTAGTTGATCACTAGTTTGAGTCAGTCACCCAGAACTGTTGGGTTTATGTTTATGCTGGTCTATAATATGTGTGTGTTTGGTTGCAAGGTTTTGTGTAAAATACACATGCATACTCTATTTAGTTTATTAATATGTGTTGTTTAGCTGTTGGTGTTTTAAAGCTGGTTTTTACGAGTAATTGATGTTAGTGGCTGGCTGACTGCCTGCCTGCCTCGCAGGCTGAAGGTTTTCTTTGGCGCTTCTCTTTGAAACCAACCATGCATTGAGTAACACAAAAAGTAAAATTAAAAAATATTTATGCATATAACTACTCGTTGCTTACCATACGGAAGTATTTTGCTGCATATATGTATGTACCTATATTTCTTTGCATTATTATTTATTTTAAATTTATTAGCTGAAAGTAGGTTAGATGCCCTTTTTTTACTTCTTTTAAAAAGCATATCAATCAATGTGCATGTATTTCTGCGTCTGTTCAATACAGAGAATTTTTATTTCAATGATTGTTAAAGAAAATGAAATCGATATGAAGTAAAATATTTCATCATTGTGTTAGAGGTTTAGTAAACATAATTTAAAAGGAAAGTATATATTAAAACGAATATTAATGCGTTTATTTAATGTAATTAAATTTACAGGTTTAAATGACCTGCAATAAACTGGTAAAATTTTAGAAAGAATACAATTTATTTAAATAATTTATATAGATGTAAAAATACTACATTTTCTTAAAACTTCAAAACGAATAAAAATTCATCCGAATAATTTTTTCTACAGTTTTAAAA
Organism: Calliphora vomitoria; assembly: GCA_942486065.2. Classification (NCBI taxonomy): domain Eukaryota; kingdom Metazoa; phylum Arthropoda; class Insecta; order Diptera; family Calliphoridae; genus Calliphora; species Calliphora vomitoria. The sequence goes on along the minus strand of OW818031.2, from coordinate 33,353,958 downwards.
GCGTAACGATTAATATAAATTTATTTTAAAACATCATATTGTAAATTTTTATACAAAATTTGAACGAATAAAATTTATTCGAATATTTTTAGGCGATTATTCGTCCTATAATATCATAAAATACTTTTCTTTGCTGAAAAAAATTGAAACTAACAAATCTTCTTTAAAACAAAAAACAAATAAAAAATTATTCGAATAAAATTTTTAACATATTTTTTTTAAATTATGATTTTTTTAATCCTTAAATTGATACAATATTATTTTGTTATATGAATTTTTTTTGTAATAAATTTTTTAAAAAAAATTGAAACGAATAAAATTTATTCGAAAAATTTCTGACCATAATTCAAATTGTTATGCTATAAATTACTTTTTTTGATTGAAAGAAGAACAAATATTACATTTCTTTTAAACTTCAAAACGAATAAAAAATTATTCGAATACATTTTTTTACTTATTCGTTTTAGAAATAGGTTTTTTATACATTTTTGTATTATTCATAAAGCTATATGCTTGATGCAATTTAATTTTATTTAAAAAAATGTTAAACGTATACAAACTATGTGAATAAATGTTTGCGATTATTTATCCACTAATGCTATAAACTTTAAGGACCGAGATCGAAAACACACGTTTTTCATTAAAACCTTTAACCCAAGTATTATTTGATTATTTTTATCAAGTTACCTTTGCAAAGCATGTCAGTTATTATGTTTAATGTCAATTATGTTCATTTGTTGTTAATCTGATTAAAATGAGTGACCAGAAAAAATGCGTACTAAAATTATTAAATATTTCCAACAAAACCCAACTTGGTCCTACAAAAAGTTGTCCAATCAATCAAAGTTCTGCCGTCAAACTGTTTCCAATGTTATTCAACAGTACCGGGAGAACTTGTCCGTTGATGGAAAACCTGGATCAGGTAGAAGGAATGGTTCACATGATGTTTATTAAGCCAAAAAAATAGAAAGCATTTTCAAAAGAGCTCCCAACACATCCGGTAGGAAAGCTGCCCGGTTAGCTCACTAACCGGGCACGAATTTGGTACGAAAAGTTAAAGCCAATGCAGGTTCAAAAACATACAAGATTAAAAAAGTTCCTGACCGGAACGCTGCTAAAAATTTAGAGGCCAAAAGCAGAGCACGGAAATTGAAGTCAAATTTTATTAAATAAAATATTCCTGCTGCATAATGGATGACGAAACGTATGTTCTGGCAGATTTTACGCAGCTTCCGGGTCAAAATTTTGATGTTGCTGATGCTCGAGGGAATGTTGAAGAAAAGTTTAGGACCCAAAAGCAGACACAATTTCCCAAAAAGTTCTTAGTATGGCAAGCAATATGCAGTTGTGCCAAAAAAGCCAAAGATTTGTTACAAAGGGCTCTATAAATACCGAAATTTACATCAAGTAATATTTACAAAAAAGGCTGCTTTCATTCATAAGACTTCATAATGTGTCCACTTATTTTTGACCTGACTTGGCATCCTGTCACTATGGTAAACAAGGGGTATTTGTACCAAGAGAGGCAAATCCTCCAAACTGTCCGGAACTAAGGCCAGTAGAGAAATATTGGGCGCTTTTTAAAAGAGAATTGAAGAGCACAAAAAAAGTATCCAAGTGTGTGGAAGGCACTATTAAAACGTTAATGAAAGGGTTTTGGAAAAAGGTTCAAAATTTCATCACTAGTGATTAAAACTATAAAAATATTTTTTTTTTTTCTAAATTGTAATAATAATTTCAATCAAATAAAAAAAATTAAAACTGTAAGTTTAGTAGTTTCGTTTTTATTAACATATTTGTATGTTAAGAATTTTTCGATCTCACTCCTTATAAACTAATTGTATTTTTTGAAAGAAATTTTTTTTTAAGTAAAAAACAAATAATTTCGAAATTCGAATAAAATTTGTTACTTTTTTTTAAGATATCTGTCATTTATTGAGCATTATAGTGTAAACAACAAAGTTTATATTTGCTTAAAAAATGTAAAATTCTGTACCAACGAATCGCCATATACGGGAAGTTTTCCTTTACTTCTTTAATTTTCAAAAAAAAAAATACCGCTGAAGCACACTGATTGCTCACCAAAACTTATGGTGAATGTGTCCATCGGTTTCAACGTGCGAGAGATGGTTTGTGCGGTTCATAAGTGGTGATTTTGACATGGAAGACAAGGATCGCCTGGCCAGCCAAAAAAGTTTGAAGACCAAGAATGGAGGCATTACTCCATGAAGATTGTTGTAAAACTCAAAATGATTAACTTACGATTCACATGATTGTATCAACCATGTATATGGTTACAGTAAACAAGTATATGTTTGTGACAACCATTTTTATGATGAATAATTTGATCATAATATGTTGTTCTCAGATTATGATATCCATAAGCCGAGAGCAACATAATATGGTAAGTCCTTCATCCTATAAATGGTTGTCACAAACATATACATGTTTACTGTAACCATATATATGGTTGATACAATCATGTGAATCGTAAGTTAACCATATTATGGTTACCACAATCATGTAAATAGTTACTGTGACTATAATATTGTTAATAAACTTTTAAAAATGTTATAATGGTTGCTGTTAACATGCACAACTATATTTTTTCTCTGCGTGTGTAATACTTGTTAAAAACAATTTAGAAAGAAGTGGTAGGGAAGTTTTTCTTCACCCGCCTTATAGTCCAGACCTTGCCCCGTCCGACTACTATTTGTTTCGAACGATGCAGAACGCTCTCTCTGGGATACGTTTCACTTTGGAAGAGAGTATCCGACATTAGCTTGATTCGTTCTTGGCCTCAAAAGATGAGCAGTTATTTTGGCTCGAAATCCATATGTTGCCAGAAAGATGGAAAAAGGTCATGCCTAACAATGGCAAATACTTTGAATAAATTTATATTGTACAAAAGTTTCAAAATAAAAGCTCAACATTTGAAAAAATCCTGCATTTTTAAGTTCATAGTATGATTAAGGGGGCATTTACATTATGACTTTAAGTCATGACTTAAGAGCATGTTTTTTTTTGTACTAGCAAATTTTCTGCTTTTCATGACTTTTTTTGATATTCTGCTTTGAGCCTGTTTCTGATTGGTTGTTAATATATGCAAACATGGTTAAAAAAGTCATCGTATAAATGCAAGGAGATTTTCGTATAGGCTTTTAAAAGAGAAACAAAAAAAAGACATGACTTTAAATCAAAGTGTAAATGTCGACTTATACGATTTAATTTTATTACATGATAAAGTCAATTTTTTAAAAATGTTTAACGAAAACAATCTATTTGAATAATTTTTGTCCAATAATAATATAAACTACTTTTATCTGTTGAATGAAGTAACAAATTGTGGAAGAGTTTTTTTGACAATCACATTTGAGTTCTGTAAGCCCCAAATCGGGTAATTTTAGACATCTTTCGAGTTATTAAAAATTTTCCCAACTATTAAGTTTCGCAAAAAAGTATTAAGTAGGTCATTAATTATAATTCAGCTGGACCTGCGATTTTAGCTTTAAGGAATTCTTGAAAACGGAATTTTTGGCAATAATTTGCTCAATATGCCATTATTTTTAAATGTAACTCATTGTTAATTAAACAAATTCTGAATATTATTACTTAATCCATAAGAAATATTTACTGAAGACCGAGGTCAAAAATCAAATTCTGGAATATGTAAGCAATTGTCACAAATTTCTCGCAGGGTATCTACATAAACATAAATACTTAAACAGGGTATATAAGATTCGACTTAGAAGCAAAATTAGTACTCTTTTTTATCTTACAAAACCACAGCAACGTTTTTTACTTTTTCAACCCAAACCCAGTAAATATAGCAGTTTCAATTTAAAAGCATCTTTATTACATTAGTCTTACAACACTACCATCCTCCCATCAACTAATTTCCATCTATAACCAAAGCTACATACTTGGTGTCTGTTCTGCACTTGATTTTATCATTAGTATCAACAGTTACTTATTTGCATTAACAATTTTCTATCTCTCTAACATTCTTTTTATCTGTAATTTTTTTTTCTCATCATTTTTATTTCATTTTTTTTTTTCTCTCTCTCTATTTCTAGTGATTTTCGTTTCAATCATTTTGAGGAAATACCAGCAAATGCATTTGAAGGATTAACACAGGTGACTACGTTGTTTCTGAATGAGAATGAGATTTCCTACATACAAGAGGGAGCTTTTGATGGTTTGGTCTCATTGCGGTTCTTGTATTTGAACTATAATCGCATTAGTAAGTTGCCAAAGAGTATCTTTCAAAAGTTGCAGCAGCTGGAGGGCATGTAAGTAATGAAACGTAATGTTAAGTTTAACAACTTAATTAAAGCAAACTAAAAAAGTGACACTTACCAATTTCCAAAGGTATGTGAAACTTTTTTTTCACATGTTTTCGGAAATGGTGTACTATGTACAATAGTTTGGTATTGTCTTGTCTAATTGCTCGACCAAAAAGAGATTGAAAAGTGAAATGCAAATACATTGTGATTGAAAATTCACAACTTCTAATAAAAGCACGTTTTCATTTCAATGATTTTTCATTATTATTGTTGTATGTATGTGGATATATACCTTTTCATTTAATTTCTTACTCTGTTTTTCTATTCCCCCCAAAAACAAAAAATACTATTACAGATACCTGGAAAACAATGATATTTGGCAAATTGATGCAGATACATTCGCCAATCTACCACGTTTAAATCGAATGTAAGTATCGTATTACATACACAAGGCAAAATAGTACATAAAGGAGTATAGACTTACTGAAATCATATCGAGTATATACTATATTCAAACATCCTTAGCAATATCATACCGAAAGTATATTAAAGTTTTTGAAGCAAAAATTTTGTTTATTTAAGAAATTCAACAACATTTTTGGCAACAGCTTTAAAAAAATTAAAGTGTAAAATCTTTAAAAAATAATGTTATCTTTAATCATTTATATATGTATATTAGATGTACTTATTTTAGGTAATTTAGGTTATTCGTATTGTGTCAGATATTAAATTTAATAGGCAGCTTTTTAATTCTAATATGTTTCTGAATAATTATAATCCGTATTTATATCTATTGGATTTTTTATAACAAGGTCCTTCGTTAAGTTTTAACTTCGACATAGATTTTATTTTATTGTTAAAATTTTTTGAAAAAAACAAACAAAATTATCAAAACTAATTTCTTAATTTAAAAATACCAAAGCTTTTCACCGTGCTTTAATTTCACAGGTAACTTATTCTTGGCATTCCCAAAAATTGCTAATGAAAGTAAGCATTTTAGGTTCGAAGGACCATTAGTAAGCAAATTTTGAGATAAATAACTTAGTCAAAAATAGAACTTCTTCTGGAAGCTCTTAAGACTAAAAACATTTTTTGTGCCCCTCAACTCGGATCTACAAAATTTCAAAAAAAAAAATCAACAACAAGAAAAAAAGGCTTTACTAACCACTTTATAGATTTGATGCATCATGGTTACCTAAGTACAAAAATGGTCAAATTTCTCAATTCTATGGATAGATTTATGGCATACACTTAGTCGCAAAACTCTACATACGATATCGAAATTTGATTTAATTTGAAAATTATTTCAGATTTAATGTTTAATCTTTGAAAATTACCACTTGTTAATATTTATCAGGGTCTACTTTACATCACTAAAATAAAAAAAGTTTAAAAAAATATGGTCACTGTTGTTAAATATTGGAATGTGCAACATAGGAAGCGTTGCAAAAGTCTACACAGAGAAAACAGATTCGTGATAGCAACCGAATTTGTTGCCAATCGAATGATTCAGTTGCACACATAGAATTTTTCGGTTCTATCAACAGAAAGTCAGTTGCTAAAGAAGAATTTCGATTGAAGCAACCAAACTTTTGTTACCCCTTCTAAAATGTTGTAGCCACAACTATAAAATTCGGTTAATAAGGTAGAATCATTCGATTGGCAACTAATTCGGTTGCTATCACAAATCTGTTTTCTCTGTGTACATACGACTTTTACTTATATACAACATTGTTCTTATAAGGCCGTTAATTTCATAATTAATAAGTTGATTTAGTTTTAAAGAAGCTGCGTGTGTGAAATTTTGTGGTTTTTTTCAATTTTAGTATATCAAATCTAAAAATAGCGAAAAGAAAGGAAATATCCACAGAAGTCCGAAAATTAGTTGTCAAATTGTCAAATGAAGGAAAATCTATGACAAAAGTGGGGGAAATCGTTAGTTTGTCAAAATCTACAGTCCAAACTATCCTTAGGAACTATAAAACGATTGGAAGATTTGAAAGTTTGCCACGAACAGGACGTCCTTTAAAGCTTGATGAAAGATTAAGGCGTACAATTTTAAGAGAAGTCCAAGAAAATCCCAAAAAAAGTAGCGTAGAATTGAAAAACGATATCAAAAAAGACTATGGAATTGATGTGCATACAGATACAGTTCGCCGCTGCTTAAAAAAATCTGGACTTCAGTCGTGCATAGCAAGAAAAAAACCGTTCATTAGTTCTACAAATAAAATGAAACGTTTTGACTATGCTGCTCAGTACAAAGACGTCCATTTAAATGATCCAACGTTTTGGGAAAGGGTTATTTTTACAGACGAATGCAAGTTTAATCTTTTTGGAAACGACGGTCGCTCAAGAGTTTGGAGAAAACGATGTACTGCCTTAGAACAAAAAAATGTATGCAGTACTGTAAAACATGGTGGTGGATCGGTGATGTGTGTGGGAGTGCTGATGGAGTCTGAAAATTAAGATTTATTGATGGAATTATGGACAGTCGTGGCTATATAGACATTTTAAAAAACGATTTTTTACCGAGTGTCGATAAATTAAATCTTAAAGATAATTTTATCTTTATGCACGACAACGACTCCAAACATAGCTCAGGTCTAGTTAGAGAATGGCTGCTTTATAACGGAAGCTTCACATCCTCCGCAATCCCCAGACCTAAATGTAATCGAACATTTATGGGCCCATTTAAAACAAAAACTCCGAAATAGAAGGGCATCCTCAATTTCCCAGTTAAAAATTATTTTAAAAGAAGAATAGGAAAATATTCCTGCTGAAGTAACACAAAAAATAGTTTCTTCGATGCCTATAAGACTTAAAGAAGTCTCCGATGCAAAAGGTGGACATACAACCCATTAAATATTGTTCAAATCATCCCAAAAATGTATCGTATGTAGACTTTTGCTGTTACAAGAAATGCAGAATTTTATTATTTTTTTCGTTAAATGCTTTTAAACCAGCGAAAGGCAAACTCACACCACTACAGTTTTTAAATATTGTAGTTGTATGAGTTGAGTAAAAAGTTGAGAAAAAAACAAAAACAATAACTGAAATAAACAAGCATAAAAAGCGAAAAGCGTAACACAACCTGCTTCCATCAATGCTCATGCGAGACTGACTGGTTTTGATTGTTTTTATACAATATGTGTGCTTGCGTACATGTGAAAACAAAAACAAGAGAGCTCATTTGAGAGCTCAATGCCTTTCGCTGTTTTAAACCATGTGAATTGTGATTGTTTTTGTTTAGTTTTGTTATATTTAATGCTGTTAATAAAAACGTTCAAAAATTTTAAAGTTTTTTTTATTAAAAAGTGAAATTTATTTAAGATATTAAATCGTATGTAGAGTTTTAATTGTGAATAAATTCGAAAAGAATCCGTCGATTTTTATGATCGATATCTTATTTTGTTTCTATTGCATGTGGCTTTGCGATAAAGCCATAAATCTGAACAATTTCTGCCGTTTTAGATATTTCATAACTTTTTTAAAATAAAAAAAATTGCTATTTTAACATAAAAAATATATTTGTTGCTTCAATTTGTTATTATAACTTCGAGCCGATTGAAAATTTGTACATAGCATGGGGAAAATGTTTTCAAAATTCAATCAATCGAAAGAAGAACATTAACTACTCAATTTTATGTATGTATATCAAACAAAAAACTAAAATTTTGTGAAAATGATCGAATTCACTTGATTGTGAATAAATTCGAAAAAAAATCAATCGAATTTTATGATCAATATCTAATTTTGTTGCTATTATATGTGGCTTTGCGATAAAGCCATAAATCTGAACAATGTCCGCCGTTGTCTATTTTTCATAAATTTTTTAAAACAAAAAAAGTTGTTATTTTCACGTAAAAAATATATTTGTTGCTTCAATTTGTTATTATAACTCCGAAACTACTGAGCCTATTGAAACGCAATATATAAACGGATTAAAGGTTATGCAATAAATCTCAACTTTTCTAAGGTTATTTTAATAACATCGGACTCACCCTTTTTGAGATATCATTAATTATGTGGAGAAATTCAATTTTACTTAAAAATTAAAAAACCTCTCCATAGAATTTAAAATTTGGACCAAAATTTGTACTACTGGAACCACAATACTTCAACATTGTGTAGTGGTTAAGAAAGCCTTTCAATTTTTTTCGATTTTGTTGCCATATGGGCAATTCCATATCATCGTACGTGACATTTGTACGCCTATAGAGTGGAATAGATTTTGCAAAAATAAGATAATCTGAAAAATAATTTGGTCTTTATATTCCATTCAGAGGGTACTGTATTTAAAAAAAAAAATAAGTTCTTTCGAAACATTGTTGTCCAAAATATAGAGCGAAATAAAGGTATATCGTACGTGACATAAAACGGAATTAATTTTGAGGTACATGTAGAAATATGCGAAAATTAGAGAATCGGGAGAGGAGTTATGTTTTCTTTTGATTTCTTACACTAAACCAAATATTTTTCCTTTAGAATCCGTCATATTTAAATAAAAATAATCTTTGGATGATTTTATAACAAATACAATTTAATACCGTACGTGACAGATTTTTCTCATATAGTAAAACAATATACATCCCTTATATATATGCATACAAAAACTAAAAAAAATAATAGAAAATATACATTCGGTTGCAATAAACAATTTGATAATAGCAAAAAAACAATCAGAGTCAAATTCATTCCATACTACATGTTAATTGGGAGCTTAGTTTTGGCCGCAATTTTAGCCTAAAACATACCAATTAAAGTAAAAAATTAAATAAAGTCAGTTTAAACTATTATTTTTGCACTTAAAATGTATGATAAGCTTTAAATAAGCTTTAAATACTTTCACATAGTAACATTTTAGTGTTTTCCCCTATTCAAATCATCTTGAAAAAAGTTTCAAAGGTTTTTGTTTTTTCAGTCTATGACTACCACCATTCTCGTGGAATTGCCCATATGTTATTATCCGAATGTCAAGAATTTTTATGTTTAGATAGTACTTAGAAATATGTACAACAAAATACCCTTACATTTATTGGTTATCTCTTTTAGTTCAAGTGATATTTAAATAGGTTAACAACATTTTTTTTTTAATTTTTTGCCGACCTTTTCTTGATTTTTTGATGTGACTTCCTTATAAGTTATATTTCTGATAATATTTCAAATCTATATAAATATATAAATGTCTTTGTAAGTTTGTTTGTTTGTTTGTTTGTTTGTTTGAGCATCACGCCTAAACGGCTGAATCGATTTTATTGAAATTTGGAACGTAGATAGATCCTTACTTGGAAGCGTCAATAGGCTATAACTTTTTTCAATACTTGGACCAGAAAGGGGTAAACAGGGGAAAAAGGGGTAAAATTGGTAAAATACTATTAAAATAGTATTTTCAAAAACAGCAATAATATAATTAATCTTTAACAGAGTGATGGTACAAGTAGAGTGCCGCAATAATATATATGGTTAAAACAATCATATATATGATTGTCACAATAACTTGCATGATTGAGTATGTAATAATACACTTAATTATTATTCGATGCTGCACTGAATGATTACTGATCAGTGCTGACTAATCAGTGCTGATGTAAATATCGTCAGTGGTGACTAATCAGTGCTGATGGAAACATCGTCATAGCTGATTAATCAGCACTGATGTAAATATCGTCAGTGCTGACTAATCAGTGCTGATGGAAACATCGTCATAGCTGATTAATCACCACTGATGTAAATATCCTCAGAGCTGACTAACCAGGACTGATGAAAACAACGTCATAGCTGATTAATCAGCACTGATGTAAATATCGTCAGTGCTGATGAAAACATCGTCAGTGCTGATTTAAACATCGTCAGTGCTGATGAAAACAACGTCAGTGCTGACTAATCAGTGCTGATGAAAACATCGTCATAGCTGATTAATCAGTGCTGATGTAAATATCGTCAGTGCTGACTAATCAGTGCTGATGAAAACATCGTCACTGCTGATGAAAACATCGTCAGTGCTGACTAATCAGTGCTGATGAAAACATCGCCATAGCTGATTAATCAGTGCTGATGAAAACATCGTCAGTGCTGATGAAAACAACGTCAGTGCTGACTAATCAGTGCTGATGAAAACATTGTCAGTGCTGATGAAAACATTGTCAGTGCTGATGAAAACATTGTCAGTGCTGATGAAAACATCGTCAGTGCTGATGAAAACATCGTCAGTGCTGACTAATCAGTGCTGATGAAAACATCGCCATAGCTGATTAATCAGTGCTGATGAAAACATCGTCAGTGCTGATGAAAACAACGTCAGTGCTGATGAAAACATCGTCAGTGCTGACTAATCAGTGCTGATGAAAACATTGTCAGTGCTGATGAAAACATCGTCAGTGCTGATGAAAACATCGTCAGTGCTGATGAAAACATCGTCAGTGCTGATGAAAACAACGTCAGTGCTGACTAATCAGTGCTGATGAAAACATTGTCAGTGCTGATGAAAACATTGTCAGTGCTGATGAAAACATCGTCAGTGCTGATGAAAACATCGTCAGTGCTGATTCAAACATCGTCAGTGCTGATGTAAATATCGTCAGTGCTGATGAAAACATCGTCATAGTTGATTAATCAGTGCTGATGAAAACATCGTCAGTGCTGACTAATCAGTGCTGATGAAAACATCGCCATAGCTGATTAATCAGTGCTGATGAAAACATCGTCAGTGCTGATGAAAACATCGTCAGTGCTGATGAAAACAACGTCAGTGCTGACTAATCAGTGCTGATGAAAACATTGTCAGTGCTGATGAAAACATTGTCAGTGCTGATGAAAACATTGTCAGTGCTGATGAAAACATCGTCAGTGCTGATGAAAACATCGTCAGTGCTGACTAATCAGTGCTGATGAAAACATCGCCATAGCTGATTAATCAGTGCTGATGAAAACATCGTCAGTGCTGATGAAAACAACGTCAGTGCTGATGAAAACATCGTCAGTGCTGATGAAAACATTGTCAGTGCTGATGAAAACATCGTCAGTACTGATGAAAACATCGTCAGTGCTGATGAAAACATCGTCAGTGCTGATGAAAACAACGTCAGTGCTGACTAATCAGTGCTGATGAAAACATTGTCAGTGCTGATGAAAACATTGTCAGTGCTGATGAAAACATCGTCAGTGCTGATGAAAACATCGTCAGTGCTGAATAATCAGTGCTGATGTAAATATCGTCAGTGCTGATGAAAACATCGTCATAGTTGATTAATCAGTGCTGATGAAAACATCGTCAGTGCTGACTAATCAGTGCTGATGAAAACATCGCCATAGCTGATTAATCAGTGCTGATGTAAATATCGTCAGTGCTGATGAAAAACTCGTCAGTGCTGATGAAAACATCGGCAGTGCTGACTAATCAGTGCTGATGAAAGCATCGTCATAGCTGATTAATCAGTGCTGATGAAAACATCGTCATAGCTGATGAAAACATCGTCAGTGCTGATGAAAACATCGTCAGTGCTGATGAAAACATCGTCAGTGCTGATGAAAACATCGTCAGTGCTGATTTAAACATCGTCAGTGCTGATGAAAACAACGTCAGTGCTGACTAATCAGTGCTGATGAAAACATTGTCAGTGCTGATGAAAACATCGTCAGTGCTGATGAAAACATCGTCAGTGCTGATGAAAACATCGTCATAGCTGATTAATCAGTGCTGATGTAAATATCGTCAGTGCTGACTAATCAGTGCTGATGAAAACATCGTCAGTGCTGATGAAAACATCGTCATAGCTGATTAATCAGCACTGATGTAAATATCGTCAGTGCTGATGAAAACATCGTCAACGCTGATGAAAGCATCGTCATAGCTGATTAATCAGCACTGATGTAAACATCGTCAGTGCTGACTAATCAGTGCTGATGAAAACATCGTCATAGCTAGGGATGCCAAACGGGACTGGGTTTTACAAATCCCGGGATTCGGGATTTTAGAAATGTAAATTTTTCGGCATCCCAGGATTTTTCGTGATTTCGAGATTTTTCGGGACTTCGGGATTTTAGTTAAACGTAAAAAAATACAAAATTCAACAATAAAAACTATTTTTTTTCGTTAATATATATATATTAAAATATATCAAAGAAAAAACTAATGCATTGAATTAAAATAAACGATATTTCATATTTATACCCGTATTCTGAACTTTATAACAGTGAGAAATCCATAACAAAACTGTATTGAGTACATATGGTAGTTCATAGTAAAAGGATTTTTAGGATTACTATGAGACTAATAGTGTAAAAATTGGTAAGGCAGTTTAAAAGTTATTTGCAATTAAAACCTTTAGTTCTTAATATACTAAACGGCCGAAACAATTTTATTGAAATTTCCAACATAGACTACGACAGGGGTAGCGAAGCGCACCGGGTCAAGCTAGTAAAATATAAAATAGATTCATACAGTTGTCTGGTCCCTATAAAAAGTTACACGCATCTAAGTTATGAACATTTAATGACTTAAAAATGCCAAAATTTTTAGCTTTTATTTTGAAGCGTTTGTACATTATAAATTTATTTAAAGTATTGGCCATTGTTATCTATGACCTTTTCCCATCTTTCCGGCAACATGTGGATTCCGAGCCAAAAAAACTGCTCATCTTTTGAGACCAAGAATGAATCAAGCCAATTTCGGATACCCTGTTCCAAAGTGAAGCGTATCCCAGAGAGAGCGTCATGCTTCAATCGAAGCAAATAGTAGTCGGATGGGGCAAGGTCTGGACTATAAGTGGATGAGGCATAACTTCCCAACCACTTCATTCTAAATAGTTTTTAACAGCTATTACAACATTTGGTCGAGTGTTGTCATGATGGAATATTACCGTTTCATATCTGGCCGCATGGTCTGTGATGGTCTGACCAGATTTCAGCTTTTCAGCTCATAGTAGAAAATAACCTTTCAGTCCCACCAAATACAGATCATTACCTTAGCGCCATGGATATTTGACTTTGGTGTTGATTCGGCTGGCTGGCCGGGCTTCACGATCGACCATTTATGCATCGGGTTATCGTAATGGATCCATTTTTCATTGCAAATAATTTTTGGGTGCAAAAATCATTTTCTTTTATAGCGTTCAAACATCATTTCGGACATGCAAAATCGTATTGCAAGGCCTCTCGGCTTTAATTCATATTGTAACCAATTTCCAATTTGTCCAGCTTCTGGATGAATCCTGCTGCTGGCAAACGTTTTTAAATTGCTGCTTAAGTAGCTGCCAAAGATTTTGCAAGCTCTTGTTGAGTTTGACAACAATCTTCATGGAGTAATGCCTCCAATTCAAATTTTCTGGGCGATCTTTTTCTTCCGTGTCAAAATCACCTCTTCTGAACCGCACAAACCATCTCTCGCACGTTGAAACCAATGGAACACATTCTCCATAAGCTTTGGTGTGTTTCAGCCACACTTTTTTTTCAAATTAAAGAAGTAAAGCAAAACTTCCCGCAATGATGCTTTGTTTGTATAAAATTTTCGAAATTTTCGAAGCAAGACAAACTTTGTTGTTTACAGTATAATGTTCAACAACTAAGTGAGAATAAGTGACAGATATGTACCCCTCAAAATGACATATAAGAGTATTAAAAACAAAAATCGCGTTTAAAAGATACGCTATCTATTGTAAGTCCCGCATTTTTAAGTCATACAATATCTTAAATACATTGACAGCTATATAAACTCAATTCAATGGTACATAATTGCTTATACCAAAAATCATCTAAAATTGCATGAAGATCGGCCAATAAGTATTTTAAAAATATCCCAAATAAGGTCTAATTTCGAACGAAAAAAAGTAATGAAGGCGCATTAATCTTATATTAATAATAAAATCGGAATAAAGTTAAGTAAAAACAACTTTCATGTTACTATAAACCATATTAATCCATATTAAAAATCCCATATTAAAAAAAAATACTTTCTAAAACCTCTTTAAATCTTATAAACAGGTTTATAAAGGTATTCTTAAATTCGTCTTGTATCTTATCTAGTATTACTCGTAACAACATTAAACTCCGTACTAATTGCATTTTTTCAGTATGTCATACATATATTTTTAGTAGTATGTCATTTTGTTTTCTAATTCTTGTCTTTTTTCTCTCTATATATTTTTTTTTCACTTTTATGTTGAAACAAATGCTTGTGCCTCCTTCTTCTGCACCATTTAGTTTTCTTTTCAATAATAAACTCACTAATCTGCCACCAGATGCATTTACACGTTTGCCAAGCTTGAAACGCCTACGACTGGATGGCAATCCCATCGATTGTAATTGTGGTATTTACTCATTGTGGCGCCACTATCAACAGCATCCCCAACGAAAACTCATCACCGTTGCCCTGACTTGTGAGACGCCAGCAACATTGTATCGTCATGGATTTGCGAGTCTACAGGAATATCATTTTCATTGCAGTAAGTGATAGTATTAAAACTAGATATATCTTTGTGTGTGTAATACGTATCTATGTTACACATACATAAGTATTTACAAACTACTACTTTAAGCCATATTGCATGTGTATGTATGGATATGTATTGTATTTCGAGCGTAATCATTTGAAAATCCAATTTAAACTGTGGGAAATTACTGAGCAATGACTAAATGCATAACCATCTATCTAGCTTGAATAACTAAAATATAGTTATTGTTTCCTTATCTTTTTATATTCTACTTTTTGTTTATTTGTTACTTTCATTGCTATTTTATTATTAACAAAAAAACTTGACAAGAAAATCATACACTAAAATTATATAGGGGGAGAGAAAAGCAAAACAATATTAAATTGTGGAAGGAAATTGTTTTGTTGGATTTGTTACAGTTTCATAAAGTGGAGTACTTTAATTTTTGATATGATATACTTATGTATGTATATGAAAATAGTTTAATGAATTTCAAAGATTTTCTAAACTGACTAAAAATTATTATAAACCCCCATATGCATAAAAAATTATTAAATTTATAAAAGGTTCATAAAACAAAATTTCCATACAAAATTTGTTTTATAAACCTTTGATAGATTTAAACATTTTTTATGCATATGGGGTTAAAAAAAATACTTAATAAGAACTTCCAAAAAAGCGATTAAGAACTAACTATTCGTTATTGTGTTAAAATTGCATTTGAAGCAAACATAATCGTTTATTTAATTGTAAACAACACGAATGTCAACAAAATTCATAAAAAATTTCAAATTAAACACAAAAATCAATAGCTGATTGGAACAAATAAATTGTATAACAGATTATAATAATCTATATTCCATGTTTTCTTTATGCCGACCACATATCATAAGCTATGGGCATTAATGCTCATAAATTTCACAAATGTTTATGTATATTTTACAGAATTTACCAAATTACAAATCACACTAGCGGAGTTTAAAATCTGGTGGAAATGGTCTTGCATCATTGTATATGCATTGCATTTCTTACTTTACATTAACAAAATATACAGAAATACACCAATGTATAAATTTACAATACAAATGCACAAGATTGCGAATACCGCTACTGTGTAATTTCTTGTGAACGGTCCATAATTGAACATAGTTTTAAAATAAGACCAACTCCTAAAAATCTTCAACGAAAAATAGAAAACTTGGCTATAGGTCGGTAAATAGTGGTCCAAATAGAAAAAGGATGATCATCTGTGATCACTTATATTTTCAACCAAAAATTGATTTTTTATATGAAAATCAACTAAAACATAAAAATGGCTATAAGTCGGCAAATAGTGTTCCAAATAGAAAAATGACGATCATCTGTGATCACTTACATTTTCAACCAAAATTCGATTTTTATATGAACATGAAGTAAAACATATAAAAGGCAATAAGTCGGTAAATAATGGTCGAAATGGAAAAAGGACGATCATCTGTGATCACTTTCATATTTTCAACTAAAAATCCATTCTTAAACATAAAAAATGCTATAAGTCGGTAAATAGTGGTCCAAATATAAAAAGGACGATCATCTGTGATCACTTACATTTTCAACCAAAAATCTATTTTTTATATGAAAAACAAGTAAAACATAAAAATGGCTATAAGTCGGAAAATAGTGTTCCAAATAGAAAAAGGACGATCATCTGTGATCACTTACATTTTTAACCAAAAATAGATTTTTTATATGAAAATCATGTAAAACATAAAAGTGGCTATAAGTCGGTAAATAGTGGTCCAAATAGAAAAAGGACGATCATCTGTGAACACTTACATTTTCAACCAAAAATAGATTTTTTATATGAAAATCAAGTAAAATATAAATGTGGCTATAAGTCGGTAAATAGTGGTCCAAATAGAAAAAGGACGATCATCTGTGATCACTTACATTTTCAACCGAAAATAGATTTTTATATGAAAATCAAGTAAAACATTAAAATGGCTATAAATCGGTAAATAGTGGTCCAAATAGAAAAAGGACGATCATCTGTGATCACTAACATTTTCAACCAAAAATAGATTTTTTATGTGAAAATCAAGGTAAATAGTGGTCCAAATAGAAAAAGGACGATCATCTGTAATCACTTACATTTTCAAACAAAAATAGATTTTTTATATGAAAATCAAGTAAAACATAAATGTGGCTATAAGTCGGTAAATAGTGGTCCAAATAGAAAAAGGACGATCATCTGTGATAACATACATTTTCAACCAAAAATAAATTTTTTATATGAAAATCAAGTAAAACATAAAAGTGGCTATAAGTCGGTAAATAGTGGTCCAAATAGAAAAAGGACGATCATCTGTGATCACTTACATTTTCAACCAAAAATAGATTTTTTTATATGAAAATCAAGTAAAACATAAAAGTGGCTATAAGTCGGTAAATAGTGGTCCAAATAGAAAAAGGACGATCATCTGTGATCACTAACATTTTCAACCAAAAATAGATTTTTTATGTGAAAATCAAGTAAAACATTAAAATGGCTATAAGTCGGTAAATAGTGGTCCAAATAGAAAAAGGACGATCATCTGTGATCACTAACATTTTCAACCAAAAATAGATTTTTTATGTGAAAATCAAGTAAAACATAAAAATGGCTATAAGTCGGTAAATAGTGGTCCAAATAGAAAAAGGACGATCATCTGTGATCACTAACATTTTCAACCAAAAATAGATTTTTTATGTGAAAATCAAGTAAAACATAAAAATGGCTATAAGTCGATAAATAGTGGTCCAAATGGAAAAAGGACGATCATCTGTGATCACCTATATTTTCAACCAAAAATAGATTTTTTATATGAAAATCATGTAAAACATAAAAGTGGCTATAAGTCGATAAATAGTGGTCCAAATAGAAAAAGGACGATCATCTGTGATCACTTACATTTTCAACCAAAAATTGATTTTTTATATGACAATCAAGTAAAACATAAATGTGGCTATAAGTCGGTATATAATGGTCCAAATAGAAAAAGGACGATCATCTGTGATCACATATATTTTCAACCAAAAATTCGTTCTTTATGTGAAAATCAAGTAAAACATAAAAGTGGCTATAAGTCGATAAATAGTGGTCCAAATAGAAAAAGGACGATCATCTGTGATCACTTACATTTTCAACCAAAAATCGATTTTTTATATGAAAATCAAGTAAAACATAAATGTGGCTATAAGTCGGTAAATAGTGGTCCAAATGGAAAAAGGACGATCATCTGTGATCACATATATTTTCAACCAAAAATTCGTTCTTTATATGAAATTCAAGTAAAACATAAAAATGGCTATAAGTCGGTAAATAGTGGTCCAAATAGAAAAACGACGATAATCTGTGATCACTTACATTTTCAACCAAAAATCGATTTTTTATATGAAAATCAATTAAAACATAAAAATGGCTATAAGTCGGTAAATAATAGTCCAAATAGAAAAAGGACGATCATCTGTGATCACTTACATTATCAACCAAAAATCTATTTTTTATATGAAAATCAAGTAAAACATAAAAGTGGCTATAAGTCGGTAAATAATGGTCCAAATAGAAAAAGGACGATCATCTGTGATCACTTACATTATCAACCAAAAATTCATTCTTTATATGAAAATCAAGTAAAACGTAAAAGTGGCTATAAGTCGGTAAATAGTGGTCCAAATAGAAAAACGACGATAATCTGTGATCACTTACATTTTCAACCAAAAATAGATTTTTTATATGAAAATCATGTAAAACATAAAAGTGGCTATAAGTCGGTAAATAGTGGTCCAAATAGAAAAAGGACGATCATCTGTGGTCACTTACATTTTCAACCAAAAATAGATTTTTTATATGAAAATCAAGTAAAACATACAAATGGCTATAAGTCGGTAAATAGTGGTCCAAATAGAAAAAGGACGATCATCTGTGATCACATATATTTTCAACCAAAAATTCATTCTTTATATCAAAATCAAGTAAAACATAAAAATGGCTGTAAGTCGGTAAATAGTGGTCCAAATAGAAAAAGGACGATCATCTGTGATCACTTACATTTTCAACCAAAAATCGATTTTTTATATGAAAATCAATTAAAACATAAAAGTGGCTATAAGTCGGTAAATAGTGGTCCAAATAGAAAAAGGACGATCATCTGTGATCACTTACATTTTCAACCAAAAATCTATTTTTTATATGAAAATCAAGTAAAACATAAAAATGGATATAAGTCGGTAAATAATGGTCCAAATAGAAAAAGGACGACCATCTGTGATCGCTTTCATATTTTCAACTTAAAATCCATTCTTAAACATAAAAATTGCTATAAGTCGGTAAATAGTGGTCCAAATAGGACGATCATCTGTGATCACTTACATTTTCAACCAAAAATCGATTTTTTATATGAAAAACAAGTAAAATATAAAAGTGGCTATAAATCGGTAAATAGTGGTTCAAATACAAAAAGGACGATCATCTGTGATCACTCATATTTTCAACTAAAAATTCATTCTTTATATGAAAATGAAGTAAAACATAAAAATGGACATAAGTCGATAAATAGTGGTCCAAATGGAAAAAGGACGATCATTTGTGATCACTTCAACCAAAAATCGATTTTTTATATGAAAATCAATTAAAACAGAAAAATGGCTATAAGTCGGTATATAATGGTCCAAATAGAAAAAGGACGATCATCTGTGATCACTTACATTTTCAACCAAAAATCGATTTTTTATATGAAAATCAAGTAAAACATAAAAGTGGCTATAAGTCGGTAAATAATGGTCCAAATAGAAAAAGGACGATCATCTGTGATCACTTACATTTTCAATCAAAAATCGATTTTTTATATGAAAATCAAGTAAAACATAAGAATAGCTATAAGTCGGTAAATAGTGGTCCAAATAGAAAAAGGACGATCATCTGTGATCACTTACATTTTCAATCAAAAATCGATTTTTTATATGAAAATCAATTAAAACATAAAAGTGGCTATAAGTCGGTAAATAGTGGTCCAAATAGAAAAACGACGATAATCTGTGATCACTTATATTTTCAACCAAAAATTCATTCTTTATATGAAAATCATGTAAAACATAAATGTGGCTTTAAGTCGGTAAATAGTGGTCCAAATAGAAAAAGGACCATCATCTGATCACATATATTTTCAACCAAAAATAGATTTTTTATATGAAAATCATGTAAAACATAAAAGTGGCTATAAGTCGGTAAATAGTGGTCTAAATAGAAAAAGGACGATCATCTGTGATCACTTACTAAAAATCGATTTTTTATATGAAAATCAAGTAAAACATACAAATGGCTATAAGTCGGTAAATAGTGGTCCAAATAGAAAAACGACGATCATCTGTGATCACTTATATTTTCAACCAAAAATAGATTTTTTATATGAAAATCAAGTAAAACATAAAAGTGGCTATAAGTCGGTAAATAATGGTCCAAATGGAAAAAGGACGATCATCTGTGATCACATATATTTTCAACCAAAAATTCAATCTTTATATGAAAATCATGTAAAACATAAACTTGGCTTTAAGTCGGTAAATAGTGGTCCAAATAGAAAAAGGACCATCATCTGATCACATATATTTTCAACCAAAAATAGATTTTTTATATGAAAATCATGTAAAACATAAAAGTGGCTATAAGTCGGTAAATAGTGGTCCAAATAGAAAAAGGACGATCATCTGTGATCACTTACATTTTCAACTAAAAATCGATTTTTTATATGAAAATCAAGTAAAACATACAAATGGCTATAAGTCGGTAAATAGTGGTCTAAATAGAAAAAGGACGATCATCTGTGATCACATATATTTTCAACCAAAAATTCGTTCTTTATATGAAAATCATGTAAAACATAAATGTGGCTATAAGTCGGTAAATAGTGGTCCAAATGGAAAAAGGATCATCTGTGATCACATATATTTTCAACCAAAAATTCGTTCTTTATATGAAATTCAAGTAAAACATAAAAGTGGCTATAAGTCGATAAATAGTGGTCCAAATAGAAAAAGGACGATCATCTGTGATCACTTTCATATTTTCAACTAAAAATCGATTTTTCATATGAAAATCATGTAAAACATAAAATTGGCTATAAGTCGGTAAATAGTGGTCCAAATAGAAAAAGGACGATCATCTGTGATCACTTTCATATTTTCAACTAAAAATCGATTTTTCATATGAAAATCATGTAAAACATAAAAGTGGCTATAAGTCGGTAAATTGTTGTCCAAATAGAAAAAGGACGATCATCTGTGATCACTTTCATATTTTCAACTAAAAATTCGTTCTTTATATGAAATTCAAGTAAAACATAAAAGTGGCTATAAGTCGATAAATAGTGGTCCAAATAGAAAAAGGACGATCATCTGTGATCACATATATTTTCAACCAAAAATTCATTCTTTATATGAAAATCATGTAAAACATAAAAGTGGCTATAAGTCGGTAAATAGTGGTCCAAATAGAAAAAGGACGATCATCTGTGATCAATTACATTTTCAACTAAAAATTCATTATTTATATGAACATCAAGTAAAACATAAAAGTGGCTATAAGTCGGTAAATAGTGGTCCAAATAGATAAAGGACGATTATCTGTGATCACTTATATTTTCAACTAAAAATTGATTTTTTATAGGAAAATCAAGTAAAACAAAAAAAATCAAGTAAAAGTGGCTATAAGTCGGTAAATAGTGGTCCAAATAGAAAAAGGACGATCATCTGTGATCACTTATATTTTCAACTTAAAATCCATTCTTAAACATAAATGTGCTTATAAATCGGTAAATAGTGGTCCTAGTAGAAAAAGGGCGATAATCTGTGATCACTTATATGTTCAACCAAAAATTGATTTTTTGTAATGTGAAAATTAAGTAAAACATAATGCCTTCTTTATAAGTCGGTAAATAGAGATAATATCTGATCACTTCAACCTAAAATCGATTAGTCACTCATTAAAGTTAACATTTTATATATATATAGCTTTTTGTAACTCCTTCAAAATGTCATATTATTCATTTCAACAGATTTGTATGCAGTATATCCTCAAAGGTTTAATATCAAACTACCAATGCTTTCTATTTTTTATTAAAACTTTTTTCTTTCACCAAAAAAAGTCAATTAAAATCGAACAATATGCATGCATTTCCAGCAACATATTGTTTAGATAACATTTTTAATAAATGCTTTTGTGGGAAACAATCGCATAAACAAATCAAAAAAACATTCAAACGAAATACAAATAAATGCAAATGTTCATGTTACAGTTAATAAAACATGAGTTTTACAGACGAATGTAAACATTTAATTTTATGTCCTTTATCTAATGAAACGAGTCATTGATTTTTTTTGGGGGGAGAAAGTTATAACCCAACGAAAAGTTTAAATGCTTGTTAAAGAATAACCTCCATATTCAAATACGATTATTAAAGTCATCAGGGGTTTACAACATTAATTTTGTATATAAAGAGTGCATAATAAACCATTATTAAGTTTTATAATCGTTTGGGAATATGGGGATAATACATTACTTAGTAAGGAGAGGCCATTATCGACTTGTATCAATTATAGCTTTTACTAAAACATACTTCTCGATATTAATTCAATTGCAACTATTTTTAAGCTTAATAATTAACAAATATTTCCCACAATTTCAAAAGAAAAAACATCGCTACATACATGAACATACAAAAATTCCCTAAAACTTTTATCATACTTTTAATTTGAGTTTATGAATACACTAACACATTTTTTTTTTGTTTCGATTTTGCAGCAAAACCTGAAATAGTGGAGGCACCACATGACATGCATTTAACAACAGGTGAAACAGTTGAGTTGCCTTGTCGCATGGTGGGTGATCCGGAGCCTGATATAATTTGGATGCAAAACACAAATGAAGTTTCAACAGACTATTCACCTAAAATGCAAATATTGTCCTCAGGCACGCTCAAAATAAATGCGGTAGACTCAAATGATATTGGTATTTATGAGTGCATTGGACGCAATGAAGTTGGTGAAACACGTACACAACCCATACGGATGATGGTCGAACAAAGCACCAACCCAAACACATATCCAAACAATAACAATCGTTATGCTACAACACATGGGGAGTATAATGGTAACAATGATAATAATCAACTGTGGAATGTTCATCTAAACCAAAATAACAGACAAAATACAGAATTAATTCGTAACATTGACAACAGAAACATTCACAGTAATAGACAAGTGCCTGCTGCATCTGCATCTGCACCTGCCCCCTACACAGCCTCACCATTGCATCCCGGCAATAGTCTGCTGCAGCCACCCACTTTTGTGTACACACCCTCAGATCGTATTGTGGCCCTGAATGGTGATGCTGTACGTTTGGATTGTATGGCAACCGGCAACCCAACACCTGACATCCAATGGTATTTCAACGGTCGCTTGGTTGCACAATCCACTGATGCACTACGCATTCAAACAAATGGCAGTTTAGTTATTGTCCAGCCTACATTATTGCTGGCAGGTGTATATCGTTGTGAGGCCACAAATCATTTAGGTACCGTGCAGTCTAGCGCCAATATCGAAGTAAAAGGTAAGTGAAACAAGGCTAAATAAATAGTCCTAGGATGGCTGGCAGGCAGTATTTCGAAAGAGTGCTGTGTGAACTAATAAGTATTTGAAGGATATTTTAAAGAGTCTTTACCATAATTTTTTGGTTTTGCAAATTTTATTTAAATGGGTAAAACATGTGTGTAATTTACTCTAAAGGAAATAACCAAAATGGACCTATTTTTAACTCAGTTATCACTCAGTCTTTTAACCTTGTCAAATTAATACAAAATTCACTCTTTAAGTAGGCTATTTACTATTTATTTTGCATGACCAACGCTCAATGTTTATTATGACCCCAAAGAGTCATTTATTGACATCTACACTTAAAGACAGTTTCATTCAAATGTTGACCCTGACTACGCTGTAGATTCTCCAATCGGAAGTTCCAGATTTTTATAACTTTTTCTAGGGTTGGTTTATTGAACAACTCCACGTTCCCAGGATCTTGCAGACTACCGAATAACAGTTGCGGCATCTATAATATCCACCGCTCTTCTTTAATCCACGGTTTAGCAGCTACAGACTAGAACTTGCAGCTCCGGCCCATATATGGGAATTATATTTCATATTTGGTCGTATGAAGGGTTCGAAAGAAATATGTCTGACAATGCCTAAATATTTATTTTGCAACATCAAAGATGTGACGATTCCAATGAACGTCACACTGTATACGAAGACATGACTGCGCTGAACTCTCGAGTCCTTTGTATGCCAATAAGCAACACTTTGTTTAAAACCGTTATAATTAATCCGGTTCAGTTTACCCTTTCTGGAAACTGTGGTTACGATTTAGCGAGTCCTCTATATTTACGAATATATACTCTGTGTGTAAGTTACGAATAACTCCATTTAATCAAAATTTTTACAATAGGAAGAACAATTCTTACCGAAATCTTAATGAAGAATTCATTATTTCCACTATGACCAACTACTGTTAGTATGAGTGTGAGAGGATCGGTAGTTCTTACAAGACAAAAATTCTAGTACTTATACTTTTAGCTACGAACAAATGTAAGAGGAGGTTTTGCACACAGAGTATCTACTCGTTGTATGATCTCTACCACCACAATAACGATTCAGGAGCTCTTGAATTCGGTTACGATTTAGGAATTCGGAAGTTCTTACAATCGGACAACATTATTCTCGACGAAATCAAGAAGAATTCGTATGTTCGTGATTTTGGCTACGAGTAACTACTGTTAGTACGAGAATTGAAAGTTCTAACAAGTCCAAAAGTCTGGTAAGGTATATGAGAAATTATTCGGTTGGTTCAGTATGAGACTATTTCTAACTACAAGTAAATGCAACTTCTTATACAAAGAGAATCTGCCAATTTTATGATATCTACATGGATGCGAGAGCTTTTGAATTCGGCTACGAAAAATTACGCATAATTCTTGGAGGAATTAGAAAATTTTTACAATCGGAAAAACCAAACAGAATTCTTAACGAAATCAAGAAGAATTCGTAAGTTCGTGATTTCGGTCACGACCAACTACTGTTAGTAAGAATGTGCGAATCGTGAGTTCTTAAAATCGGCGTTATGGAGAGTAAGGATGAATCCTCAAGTTCTTAGATTCTCTAACTATTGCAGAAATATGAATATAAAAAACCTCGGTAGTTCTTACAATCGGCTAATCTACAATAGTTCTATGCTGCTGTCTACGTTTAGTAATAGCTGCGATACTTGTTCAATTAATGATCAGATACTGGGTTAAATTGGGTTTTTGGATAAATGCTCTCGGTTTTCATCAGCACTGATTAGTCAGCACTGACGGTGTTTACATCAGTGCTGATTAATCAGCTATGACGATGTTTCCATCAGCACTGATAAGCCAGCACTGACGATATTTACATCAGTGCTGATTAATCAGCTATGACGATGTTTTTATCAGCGTTGACGATGTTTTAATCAGCACTGATTAGTCAGCACTGACGATATTTACATCAGTGTTGATTAATCAGCTATGACGATGTTTTCATCAGCACTGACGATGTTTTCATCAGCACTGACGATGTTTTCATCAGTACTGACGATGTTTTCATCAGTACTGACGATATTTACATCAGCACTGATTAGTCAGCACTGACGTTGTTTTCATCAGCACTGACGTTGTTTTCATCAGCACTGACGATGTTTAAATCAGCACTGACGATGTTTTCATCAGCACTGATTAGTCAGCACTGACGATATTTACATCAGCACTGATTAATCAGCTATGACGATGTTTTCATCAGCACTGACGATGTTTTCATCAGCACTGACGATGTTTTCATCAGCACTGACAATGTTTTCATCAGCACTGACAATGTTTTCATCAGCACTGATTAGTCAGCACTGACGTTGTTTTCATCAGCACTGACGATGTTTAAATCAGCACTGACGATGTTTTCATCAGCACTGACGATGTTTTCATCAGTACTGACGATGTTTTCATCAGCACTGACAATGTTTTCATCAGCACTGACAATGTTTTCATCAGCACTGACGATATTTACATCAGCACTGATTAATCAGCTATGACGATGTTTTCATCAGCACTGACGATGTTTTCATCAGCACTGACAATGTTTTCATCAGCACTGACAATGTTTTCATCAGCACTGATTAGTCAGCACTGACGTTGTTTTCATCAGTACTGACGATGTTTTCATCAGCACTGACGATGTTTTCATCAGTACTGACGATGTTTTCATCAGCACTGACGATGTTTAAATCAGCACTGACGATGTTTTCATCAGCACTGACGATGTTTTCATCAGCACTGATTAATCAGCTATGACGATGTTTTCATCAGCACTGACGATGTTTACATCAGCACTGATTAATCAGCTATGACGATGTTTTCATCAGCACTGATTAGTCAGCACTGACGATATTTACATCAGCACTGATTAATCAGCTATGACGATGTTTTCATCAGCACTGACGATGTTTTCATCAGCACTGACAATGTTTTTATCAGCACTGACAATGTTTTCATCAGCACTGACGTTGTTTTCATCAGTACTGACGATGTTTTCATCAGCACTGACAATGTTTTCATCAGCACTGACGATGTTTTCATCAGCACTGATTAGTCAGCACTGACGATGTTTTCATCAGCACTGACGATGTTTTCATCAGAACTGACAATGTTTTCATCAGCACTGACAATGTTTTCATCAGCACTGATTATTCAGCACTGACGTTGTTTTCATCAGCACTGACGATGTTTTCATCAGTACTGACGATGTTTTTTCACGATATTTACATCAGCACTGATTAGTCAGCACTGACGATGTTTTCATCAGCACTGACGATGTTTTCATCAGTACTGACGATGTTTTTTCACGATATTTACATCAGCACTGATTAATCAGCTATGACGATGTTTTCATCAGCACTGACGATGTTTTCATCAGCACTGATTAGTCAGCACTGACGTTGTTTTCATCAGCACTGACGATGTTTTCATCAGTACTGACGATGTTTTCATCAGCACTGATGATGTTTTCATCAGCACTGATGATGTTTTCATCAGCACTGACGATGTTTTCATCAGCACTGACGATGTTTTCATCAGCACTGACGATATTTTCATCAGCACTGATTAGTTAGCACTGACGTTGTTTTCATCAGCACTGACGATGTTTTCATCAGCACTGACGATGTTTTCATCAGTACTGACGATGTTTTCATCAGCACTGACGATGTTTTCATCAGCACTGTTTAGTCAGCACTGACGATATTTACATCAGCACTGATTAATCAGCTATGACGATGTTTTTATCAGCACTGACGATGTTTTCATCAGCACTGACGATATTTACATCAGTGCTGATTAATCAGCTATGACGATGTTTTCATCAGCACTGATTAGTCACCACTGACGATATTTACATCAGCACTGATTAGTCAGCACTGATCAGTAATCATTCAGTGCAGCATCGAATAATAATTAAGTGTATTATTACATACTCAATCATGCAAGTTATTGTGACAATCATATATATGATTGTTTTAACCATATATATTATTGCGGCACTCTACTTGTACCATCACTCTGTTAAAGATTAATTATATTATTGCTATTTTTTAAAATACTATTTTAATAGTATTTTACCAATTTTACCCGTTTTCCCCCTGTTTACCCCCTGTTTACCCCTTTCTGGTGCAAGTATTGAAAAAAGTTATAGCCTATTGACGCTTCCAAGTAAGGATCTATCTACGTTCCAAATTTCAATAAAATCGATTCAGCCGTTTAGGCGTGATGCTCAAACAAACAAACTTACAAAGACATTTATATATTTACTAGCTTGACCCGGTGCGCTTCGCTACCCCTGTCGATGTAAAAATCGGTTCAGCCGTTTAGTAATTATTGTTTAAAAACTAAAGGTACCAATTTTACCCGTTTTTCCCCCTTTTTATCCCTTTCTGGTGCAAGTATTGAAAAAAGTTATAGCCTATTGACGCTTCCAAGTAAGGATCTATCTACGTTCCAAATTTCAATAAAATCGGTTCAGCCGTTTAGGCGTGATGCTCAAACAAACAAACTTACAAAGACATTTATATATTTATATAGATATATAGATAGATATAGATAAAAAAAACTTTGTCTCCCCTCTTTAAAGTAAATAATATCTCGTGATTCTTTATAAATTTAAGGATTAAATCAAAGCAAATTAAATCTTTTCATCGTTGCGACAAAGATTACAACTCCAAGGTTATTTCAATGCTTCAAATAGTATTTCTAAATGACAATTTATTTTATCAAACAAATAAGAATACTTAGAATAGAAAAAAGTACTTTCAAAGCTCTGCCATAGGCATTTTAACAAAGAGACAGACATTTTAACAAGAGACAGACATAGAAAAAAAGACACCTAAAGTGTAGAAGATTGAAGGCATTTAAAAATGTATTTATGCATTTGCGACTGACTGCATGT
The DNA here is from genome assembly GCA_942486065.2 of Calliphora vomitoria. Lineage (NCBI taxonomy): Eukaryota > Metazoa > Arthropoda > Insecta > Diptera > Calliphoridae > Calliphora > Calliphora vomitoria. The sequence goes on along the minus strand of OW818031.2, from coordinate 33,325,673 downwards.
GTTGTGCAGTTTATGTTTGACATTCTGTCAAAAACACAAACACAATAAATAAATGATGAATGTATATAATACAATAAGGTGGCATCTGAGTAAAAGCAAGGACTTTTAAACAGTTTTCTAAACTTGAGTTAAAGCTAAAAGTTTTAGAGCTAAATAGATGTTATCTTAAATATTAAAAAAAAAATATTTTCTAGCTTTCTTTATGATAAACATGGTTTGAGTTAGTCTTAAACATGATTACCGTAAATAAAATTCATATGTATTGTTTCTATAAAATTAACTATAAATCTATTTTTAAATATTTTTTCCTTTAAGTTTTTTTCAATTTGAAAATAGCTGCCATCCTATTGAGCAGACATAACAGATCTTTTTTTTTAATGCAAAAATACAAATATTCGTACAATCAATGTGATGGATGGATATGTTATGAATATAAATTTCATAATAAATTAAAACATATGCTAAAACTACAATGCCATATACAATTTCATTTAAATCCCTTCAAAAATAATAATCCAAGAGGAAACAGCAAATGCTCCAGAGGGAAACCCATAGAGTAACACACACTCAGACAAATGTCATTTGCATAAATTTATTTTAATGAAACAGACATGTTCAAATCAGTGACAGTATGTTCGATTAGAAATGCAGTTGAATATTGAGGAGATTAAAAAAAGTAAACTAAATAACCGTTAATACAATACTACTTATGAGTAACAAATGGCTGAAAATGTGGGCATTTGAAATATATATTATTAAAGATTAATTTAAAAAGTTCAAATGTTATCATAATAATAACTAAATTTGGATGGACATACCATACAGCCTAAATAGATGGTTTGTATATGAGATTAAGTTCCAACCACATACAATATTTTCGCATCAAATACGACTATATCAATATTGAATAACAGTGAAATGAGTACTTAATGGAGTCAGATGCATTGAGGAATTTAATAAGGTTATCCTAGATAGGTCGTCACGCAAATAGTCGTTCTAGAATTTGTATTTGTTTTCATCTTGGACCAGTACTCAGGGGATGACCCCTATTCATGCAAAGCATTGTGTTGGAACTAGGAAAATAGGTTATGGGAGGGAGGAAAGAGGGAGTAGTGTTTGTGGACATTCTATTTGAACTTTCCCACATTGGAAATGGCAGAAAACACTTCAGCGGGAAGTTTGTTCCACATACGTACAGTACGGCTAAATAACGAATTTTCCCTGTAATGTGTTGTGCGGTCCACTGGGCAATCGACCACAAAGGGATGTGTTCTTGACGAAAAACGTATATTCCGTAAAAATATGCGGGTATCAGGACCAAATTCCCTAATTTCATCAGAACACATTCCATTGTAGTACCGATAGAACAGTGAAACGCAGCCCACATTGCGACGGTGCTCCAGGGAATCAATAAAGTTGGACCCCCTACTGTCACCAATAATCACCTTCGCCCTCTCCTGTACGCGGTGGAGCAGCTCCAAAGTAGACTTTGAAGCACCGACCCATACATGGGAGTTGTATTCCATTTTCGGTCGGATATAGCTGGTATAAATAGTGAGGAAATCAGATGGAGTGAAGTAATTCTTACACCGTTTCAAAAAACCGAGACACTTGAATGCTTCTTTCGACAATTGAAAAATTTGTTTAGACCAGCGGACATCCCATGGTATTTGCATGCCCAAAATATCAAGAGCGTTTGATTCCAACAATATTTACACCATCCATAAATACAGATGAAGCATCATTGTCTGTCGTTCGTTTTTGTGTCAACATGCAACACTGAGTCTTGCGGGCGTTGAAAGCGACTCTATTCACACGACCCCATTCAGGGATTGTCACAAGGTCCCGATTAAGGGAATCATTCATGTTTTGCCTCATTGCCCCAATCTCCGACAGGCTTGGTCTATAACTGAATGAATATGAATTGGCAAATGTTGCTGTCATCTGCAAAAGAATAGATAGGGTTGGAAGTTTGACGTAGAAGGTCATTAGGAAAGTAAGGAATAGAGTAGGAAAAAGAACGGAGCCTTGCGGTACAAGAGCCGGATATTCACTTTATCGGAATCTGCCAAAAATGGACTTCCTTTCAGCAATATGTTAAATGCTTGCATGTTTACCAATCGTTCAAATCATGGTATCAAACTTGAGATTTAATTCTGGTATTTATTTAAATTTTGTAAAGTTAATTTTTCTCAGTCCACATATTTCTATCATCTCTACAAGTGTACGTGGAAGAGATCTTCTTGCAGTAGTAGAATGATGGATATGATTCCGTTTTGACACTAACACTCAATGAGGTTTAGATACCAGATCAAGACTAGATGCTATTGAAATTAGTACTAAATCTAACTAGTCGCAATGAGATATTCTATAAGGTCACGCAGTCTGATTATCGATGCCCCAGATGGATTGTTCAAAAAAAATGTCTTAGATCATTGAGTGCAGGACGTTCTTTTTGCCCAGCCTACTTGCATGTTTACTAATCATCCATGAATGTAACAGTTATCAAAAGTATTAAAAGGATATTCGTTTAAAATGATTTTGGATGCTTTGGTCAGTCTTTTAATTGTTCTCTAACACATAAAATGGAGTTTAAATAAAATGATGTGTTGATGGAAATACCTAAGGTTCTGGTCAGACATCGAAACAACAGAATTCAGCAATGCATGTTTCCAGAGGAACAAAACGTTATATTTTCACTGAAGTAACATTATTAGTATAATAATATACAGCAGGTTTAAAAAGTATTAATATACGGATATTGGTCAAGAAGAGGAAAAACTGTTTCCTTTTCCACAGCTGCAATAATATACTTGCTTTCAACAATATATTCTCACAAATCAAAACCCTACAAGTGTACATGTGGTAGCACGCTACATCTAAGCAATCAAGTAGAATCGATACGTTCGTGTTTTGACAGGACCACAGATGTCTTATCATTATTGAGTTCAGTACATTCTCAGAGAAGATGAGAAGCCTTCTTTCCACGGCCCCGATATCTGGGATATTAACTGTTTTGGTAAGCAGAACTGGCGCTGTGGAATGAACCAAACGTAATGTTATGGTGCCTAAATTAAGTTTAATTTTGATTTCGTTTAGCATCAAAATGTTCTGCCGGTTTCTCTTAAAGCTTTCTCATAGCATTCGAGTCACATTTTCCTGTTAACCTAATATCTGAGCCAATTATTGTTAATCTACTGAAAATAATGACTGAAATAATAGAAGCAGATACTGTTCTGGACGGCTTATCTAGCCATATTCATAAACATACACAGAGAAAACAGATTCGTGATAGCAACGCAATTTGTTGCCAATCGAATGATTCTATCTTAGAAGGGGAAACAAAAGTTTGGTTGCTTCAACCGAAATTATTCTTTATCAACTGACTTTCTGTTGATAGAACCGAAAAATTCTATGTGTGCAACCGAATCATTCGATTGGCAACAAATTCGGTTGCTATCACGAATCTGTTTTCTCTGTATATTATTATTTTTATAGTTATGGTTTTTATAGTGCTTTCTGTCACTTTGCTCGAACATGTAGTCCATCTCCATCTATCACACTTTTGGACACCTTTTTGTGCTCTTCAATTCTCTTTTAACAAGAGCCCAATATCTCTCCACTGGCCTTAGCTCCGGGCAGTTTGGAGGATTTGCCCTTGGTACAAATACCACACTATTGTTCTTATACCACATGGATAACAGGATGCCAAATCAGGCCAAAAATAAGTGGACACATTAAGAAGTCTTATGAATGGAAGCATCCTCCTTTGTAAACATTCCTTGATGTTAATTTCGGTATTTAAAGAGCCCTTTGTAACAAATGTTTGGCTTCTTTTGCCGCAACTGCATATTCCATGCCATGCTAAGAACTTTTTGGGAAAATTTTCTGCTTTTGGTTCCTAAACTTTTTTACAACATTCCCTCGAGCATCAGCAACATAAAAATATTCCCCCAGGAAGCTGCGAAAAATTTTCGATACATACGTTTCGTCATCCATTATGCAGCAGGTGTATTTTCTGTATAAAATATTACTCCAATTTCCGTGCTCTGTCTTTGGCCTCTAAATTTTTAGCAGCGTTCCTGTCAGGAACTTTTTCAGCCTTGTATGTTTTTAAACCAGCATTAGCTTTAACTTTTCGTTCCAAATAGTCCGAGCACTGAGCTAACCGGGTTGCTTTCCTACCGCATCTGTTGGGAGCTCCTGAACCAGGTTTTCTATCAACGGACAAGTTCTCCAGGTACTGTTTAATAATATTGGAAACAGTTTGACGGCAGACTTTTGAATGCTTGGCCAACTTTTTGTAGGACCAAGTTGGGAGTTTTGTTGAAAATATTTAATAATTTTAGTACGCACTTTTATCTGGTCACTCATTTTAATCAGATTAATAACAAATGAACATAATTGACATTAAACATTATAACTAATATGTTTTACAAAGGTAACTTGATAAAAAAATTAAATAAGACTTGGTTTAAAAGTTTTAATGAAAAACGTATGTTAAGAATTTAACGATCTCACTCCTTATCATATTATGCTCGCCTAGAACGAATTTAAAATTTCAACAACCTTCACAAGACAGCTCTTCTTTATACTGGCCGATAAGAATAGAAGATGTATTACACGACAATCTTCCTGCCATATAATTATAACCATCAATAACTAGCTTTATATGGAAGTTTAAAACATTATCACGAATTCTTTAGAAAATCTCTACAGCCTCTAATACAGTTCATCTTAGTACTATCAGGGTATTGCTTGGAACCATATCCACCTTTAGAAGTCTATAAGATTCTTTCAAGAACGAGGTGATCAATCTTAAGGACCCTGCCGGGATAAATGTTATTGATTGCAATTTACATCTAACCATCTGAGGACAAATTCTCATTTCATACCGAACGAGGTCAGCAATCTTTAAAGTCCTTTTCTGTTCATATGTTAATGATCTCTACACGCAGAGAAAAATTATAGTTGTGCATGTTTACAGTAACCATTTCCACATTTTTAAAATTTGTTTAACAATATTATAGTCACAGTAAATATTTACATGATTGTGGTAACCATAATACGATTCACATGATTGTATCAATCATTTATATGGTTACAGTACACAAGTATATGTTTGTGACAACCATTTTTGTAAACATGCACAACTATAATTTTTCTCTGCGTGTAAAAATCAATAACATATGCACAGAAAATGACTTTAAAGATTGCTGACCTCATACGGTATGAATTTTTCTCAGCGTGTAGCATCCAGATATTTAATGTAATTCTATTGGGATTAAGTATAATAAAGCACATATAATCCTTAAATTAATATCGCTAATCAAAGTCTCAAGTTAACAGATACTAACTGTCTAATTTCATCAATGACGTTGTAAGAGTTTATGTTATAACCCCATTATTTCTAACTTAATTTACATACGCCTCTGTTAAATATTAAACAAATTAAAAAAACAAAAAAAAAAACTTTAAATAATGCGTAAATTATGTATCATTTAATTGACTTGTAACAATGTTGCGGTTTTGTTGGTTTTATTGAAATTTCGAAAATTCAATTTGCAATAACGTTTTTTTTTTCTCTCCACTGACCATCAAATAAATTAATGCACTCACGTTTAGAATGTTTCATTTAAATTTATCATGATCTGAATTTAATTACAAATATTTTGACAGATTGTGTGAAATGTATGTATAATCTAATTCCACTTGTGTATTAAGAGTAGGAGTTTGTTTATAATTGCTAACGAAGGATAATAGTTAAAAGGTTTGAATAGTCTAGTAAATGAGGTGATTAGGTTGTTACAAAAATAATATACCGATGGTCACATATTGACACCTTGGAACTGACAATTATTTTACAAAATGAGATAATGATGCCATAATATTTCTGCATTATAAAGATGTTGTTTGACATTCTTATTTTATCTAGAGCCTTCCTGATGATTCCCTATTTTCAGGTCACAATGATGATAATTTTAGCATGACTTTGCCAAATATTATCAAACGAATAATGTTACTTTAGTGACAATAGAAAGTTTTGTTCCTCTAGAAACATGGTTTCTCTTGTTAAGATATCAGAGTCCATTTCCAAAACCATTTCTAATCATTCGAATTACTTAATCTTCACGCATATTCTACCAATACTTTTGGTAACTAACATATTCATGGACGATTGGTAAATACGCAGGAAGACTGGGAGTTTATTTCAGCTATATAATTGCATTATATAGCAATTCTTAGGCAAATACTAGCTATCTTTTCGACAGGTAAACTAACCAACTATATCAAAATTCTCTCATTCTCACAAATTTAAAAGTTTACCTCAAAGCTAGCTTAAACAATTTGTGCTATCCCGCATTATTATTTCGTTTTCCTATCAATTATTTTTATTAAATTCTAATAATTTGAGTGCCTTAACAAGTGTGTCCATTAAATAAAAAACACTTTTCAGCTGTCTCTTAAAGTGTTCGAAAGTGAAAAGGTTTTATCGAGTTTACTGCATAGAATTTAAGTACTTAGATGGTGTGAGTGCCTGTTAAGGCGAATGTTAATTCTAACAAAGAATGTGAATGGCTGATGTTTGTCTTTAACAAACAGATTATTTCGCACAGACACTCTCTGATTCAAATACAAACATTACTTTCATACAAACACGGTGTGTATATTTTGCACAACTACGTGCAGTCAATTAAGAGATTTGAAAGAAGGTTTTCATTGAGATGGATTAAATTAATTTATATATGAACTAAGCCCCTGGATAATGTGCCAGCAAATAGCTACATATTTGGGACAAACCTATTCATTCATTCGAAAGTAGCGGGGATTTAGCAGATGTCAACATAAGTCTCCTGGAACGAACACAGTGCTCCACGACGCTATCTTCTCTAAAAATTTGTTCTGCAATTTCAAAGTTAAGGGGACTATAATCATCATAAATATCTAGAATACAACAATTTAATGAGCTACCGCCAGTTTAGAATAATATGGGAAATTTATAATCATTTCTATTAGGAAATTAGTGCCGATCCATGCACCCTTTTATTGAAAGTTAAATGGTGGCTATAGGTATAACTAAAGCCTTTGATAGAATCTGGTATGATGTACTTTTATTAAAACTTACACGAATTCAAGAGAAATTCAGCCCAACTTCGAATTTTGTGCCAACAGCATCATATGCAGGAAGTTTTTTTTTACTTCTTTAATTTGAAAAAAGTGCTTCTGAAACACACCGAATTACACCATGAAGATTGTTGACAAACTAAACAAGAGCTTGCAAAATCATTAGGAGCTACTCAAGCAGCAATTTCAAAACGTATTCAAGCAGCAGGATTCTTCTAAAAGTAGGGAAATTGGGTACCATGTGAATTGAAACCGAGAGACCCAGAAAGACGATTTTGAAAGTACTGTTACGAAATTGTATTTGAATTCAAATATAACTGTTTTAACGGCTGGTTTAAAGTTGCAACATGTTTCTCAACCTTTCTATTTCTGGAGACTTCTAATTGTGGACAATGTTGTTTTCCGGCCGATTAACAGCAGTTAACATAACTGTGGATATTATTAACATAGCTGTGAAACACACATCATTGAATAAAAGCTTTGAGTTGATCATTGTAGATATAGAACTTTCATGATGCTACTAGGAGGAAGATGACGCTGTGTATAAATAGTGGCTGCGGTTGCAGTCGGAGTTTAGTTTATGATAGACGCTTTATAATGTACAAGTGTATACTTGTACATTATAAAGTGTGTTTTTAAAGTGTCTACATTAATAGAAAATAACTATTTAATTTAATGTCAAAATTTGGATAAATAAAGAGTTCTTACAGTTTTTAAACAACTAAACTGCTTTTATTTGCATTCATAAGTATCCCGTTTATTTAAAGCAAATAAACCAACGTTTTTAAAAGGTAAAAACGTAACATTGCGAAAAGATGTTTGAACGTTATAAAAAAAAATCATTTTTGCACCGAATTTTTACTTGCGATGAAAAATGGATCCACCAGCCGAATCGACATAATCTGTACTTGGTGAGACCAAAAGGGTCCTATCTATTATGACCTGCTAAAATCTGGCCAGACCATCACAGGGAACCTTTACCGAATGAAGTGGTTGTGAAGTTTTGCCTCACCAGATCTTGCCCCGTCCAACTACTATTTGTTTCAATCGAAGCAGAACGCTTCACTTTGGAACAGAGTATCCGATATTGGTATCATTAGTTGTTGGCCTCTTTGTTAGATTATTAATCTCAACTCAATTAACTAAACCTTCACATTTCATTCACTAAAGTATTTCTTCTATTCTTATCATTTCAAATCTTTATCAACTTTTTTTTAATCATGTTTATTTTAACATTACGTTTTCAGTTTTCTGCATGTGATTCAGTTTACCTTTCAACTTTTCAAAAAAGAAAAATTAAACGGTATCATTTGTGCAGTTTTTTACTTTAACAGGTATAAAATAAGCAAAATTTTTTGTTATCTTGAAAAATTATTAACTGACATTCATTAAGTTAATTGAAATCTAAACAGATTTGTTAATGTGCTGGTTTCGGTTTAAAATATTATAATATACATTTTAAGGTCTGTTATCAACTCATTAAAACTGGCAATTGGTTGCATACTTTCAAGCATTCAGATGCATTACATAGTACGTATACGCAGAAAAGTGCACGTCATTTTCATTTAACGCCATTAAATACTTAACCTCACAATTACTATATATACGAGGGCAATCTAGGAGGATTTCCCAGAGTCTAAGATGACGGAGTTTGTAAATGTTTCTAGTTAAATTTTATATTTAGAAAATATTATTACGATTTTGCAATAGCGATTTGAATTTAACGGTCTGTAACGACTGCCTTCAGCATTCTTCATGTTTATAAGCACGTCCCTCAGTATAAGCTTTTACATATCAACAATGTTGATAGCATGCGGTGATTAGCATTGTTTATAAGTATGGCAACACTAAATGTTTAAGCTGCTAACATTAACATCGAAAGCTCTAGAATTCGAATGTAGTAGTTTGTCCGTTAAAGCATTGTAGAAGATTTCCGAAAGATGGCGTGTGTATAATTGTGGCAGAGGTCGCAGTCGTGATTGAGTTGATCATAGACGCTGTTAGAGTTAACATCAACTGTCTTGTACATTTAAGTTTGTACATTATAAAGTGTGTGTACATTTCTGCGAATTGATAAACGTGTATAAACCCACTGAGTGTACTGTTGTTGTTGTACATTTTAAATAAATAAAGAGTTGTTACAAATTTTAAACTCAACGGATTTTATATGCAATCAAAAGTATCCGGTTTATTTAAAGGAAATAAACCAACGTTTTAAAACGTAACAATATTATTCATACCATCCGTAGGACAGTTGTTATTAATATTTTACCCACAGAAAATTATGCTGTAAAAATTAAAGGCACTCGTAGTAGCCTTTTGGACAAGATTGGCTACCGAATCGAAACGGTTAAAAGGTAACAGTAAAGTTGATAACTGTAGTTTCGGAGTGACTTCAATTATTCAAATTAAAAATAGTCTAACGGTAAAGGTCTTTTAGAGGTAACGGGAGCATAGCGGTTACGGTATACAACCTTTATTTTGGATATTGTTGTGGTGTTAGAAACGGATTAAGAAATTTGAATCAGTATTTGAACGATTCTTTCAAATAACTTTTCGATCCGGCCTTTATACATACACAGACAATTGACGATATACATATTGTACATACAAGTTCATGTAGGCGAACGTGCAACATGGATATGTAAATGAAAATGAAATATTTAACAATACACCCATAATTGTTTACAGACGCAATTACTTTGTTTTAATGAATCTGAAAGTTTTTTTTTTTTTTTTGCTTGTACTCTTCCCTGACACCCGCTCATACCTCACACCTATAAATAATATATTTTTTTGTTTTGTATTGTCATTTTACAGAATTACCTGAAATACTGATGGCGCCACAAAATCAAACAATTAAAGTTGGTAAAAGCTTTGTATTGGAATGTGATGCGGACGGTAATCCGATACCAACCATAACGTGGCAATTTAATGGTGAAGCAATTGCGGCCAACGAGCATCTGGTATTGGAAAATGAAAACACGGAATTGATAGTAAATAAAGCTCAGGAATCTGATACAGGTAAAAATAACTAAAATGAAATGTAACGAAATCAAAATCAAACAAACCAGTCAGCCAGCCAGCCAGGCCGGCTAGCTGGCAGCCATTCATTCACCCAGTGGCATACAGCATATTTAATAAGCAAATCAAGCAACCAACCAACCAACAGCAGAAATAAAATCGAAATTGAATGAGAATATTAAATGAATAAATATTGCCCGTGAAAAAACGTTTGCTTAAAAAAAAAAATAAATAAATAAAAACGAATACAAAAAATAAATGTACATATAAACTAAAATTTCTTTTCATTAAAAATTTCCTCTCAATCCTTTTTCTTTTTTTACTCTACTGATTTCATCTTGTTTTACTTTATAGGCATCTACACCTGCATTGCAGAAAATGAAAATGGTCATGCGATAGCCGCAGCCACCATTACAGTGGAAAGAACACGCAGTGCACCACATTTGGTTATAGAGCCTTACGATCTGGAAGCTTTCACTGGCACATCCATTGAGTTGCCCTGTAAAGCAGACGAAACCGAGGACATACAGGTGAGTGATTGACAGGTTTTAAAAGTTTATTAAAAAGGGCAAATTATAAAAGAAATATGTAATCTTGATTTAATATATTTCGTTTTTATTTAATGTAATAAGTAATATGAGAAATGTGAGATGACATTAAAACTGATGTGTTTATATTTTGTATCTTTAATTTCATGTCAAAGATAACTTGGCGCAAGGATGGTCGTGTTATTGATCCAAAGGTTTTGCTAACAGATAAATATGAAGTTATAGGCACTGGCAGTTTGTTTATTAAGAATGTTACTATATTGGATAATGGTCGTTACGAGTGTTCGATTAAAAATGAATTTGGACGTGCTACTGCCTCAGCGTTGATAACGATAAGGTAAGAATGTTTTGAATTTTTGTAATAATCAAAAACAACTACAGTTATAAAATTCCATTCTGATTAAAAGTGGAAGGTCATTGGTTATCTGAGGTCTTCGGAAAGTAAATTGCAATCGATAGATGGACATCTTTAAATCCACTTTCCGCCCCTCCCAATTTATAGGGATTTATAGGGTCTCTAATTAATATTTGACCAGCATTGTTGGTATCATGAGACGCAACACATTGGACATTGCCGTTGTTACTTTAAAGATTCCCTTTAGCTTAGTATAATTTAAAAGAAAGTTATGTATGGTTGATTAAATAGCCCATACCCGTTTCCACCTCTTCACACGCTCTACAAATCGTTGGATATACCAATATGAGCCAGATGAGTTTTCTACTCTGTATATCCTGTTAACACATTAACTAGTCCAACTACTGTTGCGGTATTTATGTTCAGAATCTACCTTGAATTCTATTGGTTTGGATTTCTGACATGTTCATTTATTGCTTTAAGTTCTTTCTTAAACTAAGGGTTTGACATTTTCCAGTTTGTCCGACTTTTTGTTTCCGACAATACTGTACTTTAAACGAGAGAAATTTGTTTGGGTTAACTTGGTTTAGGTTTGGGTTGCCGACTGTAGAGTTTCTGACATGTTCATTTATTATCCACTAATTTAAGTTCATTCTTAAACTTTGGGTTTCACATTTGATATCATCTATTATGTTCCCGATAATGAGATGATGGCCTCAAAATATTTGAAATTTGAGTATGAATTAATTAACTTTACTTTAGAGATCTACATTGTATTGTGTTTTTATACCCTTCACCATGAGTGGCAAAGGCATATATAAGTTTGTCATTCCGTTTGTAATTTCTACATTTTCATTTGCGACCCCACAAAGTATATATATTCTGGATCGTTATATATAGCGAAGTCGATTTAGCCATGTCCGTCTGTATGTTGAAATCAACTTTCCGTAGCCCCCAAATAACTTACAAACATAATTGAAACATCAATATATCGGGAAAGTTTAAAAATCGAGAAAATCGGCCCACAAATTGCAGAGATATAAGGAAAAAACCGGGACAACCTCGATTTTTGGCCTATTTTTTATCTATATCTGGATTACTAAGTCATTAATATAGACAATATGGATATCTAATGATAGATATTTCAAAGTCCATTGCAACGATTTATATAAGGCTATAGTAATTTGGACCTACAATGGGTCAAAATCGGGAAAATTATTTTTTAACCCGAATATTATTTTTACCACAAACAATTTTTTTGGTAATTTTTTTTTTCTAATAAATCCAAAAAAAAATTTTTAAAAAATTTAAAAAAAAATTTGGAAAAAAATTTAAAAAAAAAAATTGAAAACAAGTTTGAAAAAAAAAAAAAAATTTAAAAAACAATATGAAAAAAAAGTTTTATTTTAAATTTTGAAAAAAAAATCTAATTTTGTTTACCTAAAAATATTTAAAATTTTTATTTTAAAGTTCTATAGCTGGAACCAAAAGTCGACTTTTGAATAAAGTCGAACTTTCATTAGTCGGCTTTGCGAATTTGTTGGGATAATCGATTTTTAGACTTTTTCTGCAAAAAAATCGAGTTAATCGTGTTTTTTTCATTATATATATTTAATATCCAAAGATTTTGGAAAATTATTTTGAACCAATAGACGGACATTATATCAACTTCTCTGTCTAAAAAAATCCAGAATATATATTCATTATAGGGTCGCAAATGAAATTTATTTTTGTTGCTAAACTTGGCAGAGAATCTACCAAGAATATAAATAGCAATTTTATACCTTAGGCCTTCAATGTATGCATTCTTCAAACTTCATGACTAATGATCAATTTTGAGTTTGTATTATTCCAAGGTTGTGTTTTTTTACTATTAAAAATAGGCAGAAAAGAGATTAATTTGTCGCTTTATTTTTAATGTTTAAAATTGTTTTAAACGTAGGTTTTAAAAATTTAAATCTCATTTCCTTATATTTACAAATTGTTGTTTTTGCAGTAATACATGTAAACATTTCATTTCCATCTGCTATATATATCACGTGAAGACACGTGGCTGTTTTAAATGCAAACTATGTTTTCTTTTACTTAACTGCATAAGTTCCAACAATTTAACTATGATTGCTGTTTATTTTCACTTAACCTTCAACCTACATTCATTAGTTTTCATTAAATTTCTTGCCAACATTTCGTTACTATATAAACTTTCTTATAGAAAACAAATATTAATTGTGCATTTAAAAAAAAAAAAAAAAAAAACTGAAGAGCATCCAATTAAAAATTAAATAGAACATCGTTAAAGTACATACCTGAAAAGAGAGAGAAAAAAAAACTAATTAAAAATGAAGTTCAATATTAAGAAATACTATAATAATTTGCACAAAAATATGCCTGTTATACAAAATTACAAAATGACAGCAGCTTATAGACATAAAAATAAAACTAATCTTAATATCCTTTAAGGATTTGTACGCAAAAAGTTAGATAACGAATGAGACCATAATTCTTACACTGGTTGTACACAAACTTTCTTAATTAATTGTGTAAATAGTTTTGTATAAAACTATAACAGTTTGCATATTAAATGTAATTTAAATACTTTTTTTTAACAAAACACAAACAACTAGACCAAGAAACGACCCCTCTTTTATTTGGGCAATTGCTTAAAGGCTACAAAAGCCACAGCAACACAGCAGACAAGTTAACAAAATACAAAAAGTGATAACTTTTTTGTACTTTTTTTGCTCAACTCACTACGATGACATTCGAACAAATAGAAAGAAAGAAAAAACAGCAGAGCACAACACAAAAACACCACTAAACTATAAGAAAAACTGCAGATTTTCCCATTTGTGGAAAATTGCAAACTAAAGAGGTTTTTTCTTTCTTTCTTCCCCTTTTTTTTGAATTCTGTGCATTAACAAAAGAAACATGAACACAGTCGTGTAGAACAAAAAAAATTAAAATTTTCCGTTTGAACAACAACAGAGAAATTATAAAAGGCATGATTATGCGGTAAAAGCCCGTATAAAAATGCAAGTGTCGGTTTTGCGCACATGAGATTTAACACAGACTGTGTGTGGACTGTTAAACATGAAAAACACAAAAAGATTTTAATTTTAAATGAGAGGAGGAATTTCTTAATGCTAATTTCCTTGTTTCTACCACAGTAATGCAATACATTTTTATTTGCGGGCAAAATAAAGGGGCATTTAGTATGGCATTCTATAATAAATTAATCAAATCATTTAAATAAGTAATAAGTAAAATCCACTTGAGGTACATTCACATTATTTAAGTATAAATTTATATTTAAGTTTAAACCATAGTCAAAAAATAAAAGATCATGTCGACTACTGATTTAAACCATCAATTACCAATGCAAATGTATACTGAAGCGTATTAGTATTTCATTTGAATTATATATTAATCATACGCACTGATCATAACCACAAATTTTAGTTTTTAGCAACAAGTATGAACAAATCCCATATATTCTTAAAGAAGTAAAGACTAATTAACAAAAATGTTCAATAAACAAAAGAAATCAACTTTTGATCTGAAATATCACTAGACACAGATCGAGATCCTTTTCTCAATTGAACGTTTCAGTTATTAATGATATTAGATTTTTTGAGTTTTCCATATAAAAATAAAAGTTTGGTCAGAAATTATCGAAATATGAGTGATCCGAAATCGACTGTATTAAAACCGTTATAGATCAAATATATAAGTGATCACAAATCAATGTCTATTTCTCTCGATTAATCGCTTTTTCATATCACAAATCATTAAACACTTTCTCCATATCAAAAATTGATTTCTGGTCTGAAATTGATATGTTAAGATTTTTTGAATTTTTCATGTCAAAAATCGATTTTAAATCCAAAATATAAGTTTTGTTTACTTCGAAAATGTCCAATTTTGTGCCAACAAAGCGTCATATGCTTTTTGCTTTACTTCTTTAATTTGAAAAAAGTGCCGCTGAAGCACACCAATTGCACACCAAAGCTTATGGTGGAGTGTTCCTTCGGTTTCAATGTGCGATAGATGGTTTGAGCGATTCAAAAGAAGTGATTTTGATATGGAAGATTGGCCAGCCAAAAAAGTTTGAAGACCAAGAATTGGAGCCATTACTCCATGAATATTGTTGTAAAACTCAACAAGAGCTTGCAAAATCATTGGGAATTACTCAAGCAGCAATTTCAAAACGTTTACGAGCAGAAGAATTTATCCAAAAGCAGGGATATTGAGTAACATACGAATTGAAGCCAAGTACCATACGAATTACTATAACCCGAAGCGTAAAGATCGTATGTAAAGAAAGGCCAACCACCGAATCGACACCAAAGCCAAATATTCATGGCTCTAAGGTAATGCTCTGTATTTGATGGGAGTAAAAGGATCCTATCTATTATGAGCTGCTGAAAATGAAGTGGTTGTGAAGTTTTGCCTCACCAGACCGTGCCCCATCCGACTACTATTTGTTTTGATCTGAGATACGTTTCACTTTGGAACAGAGTATCCAATATTCGTTCTTTGCCTCAAAAGATGAGCAGTTCTTTTGTCTCGGAATCCATATGTTGCCAGAAAGATGGGAAAAGGTCAAAGCTTAACAAATACTTTAAATAAATTTATATTGTACAAATCATGGACCGATTTTTACAATTTTCAACAAAAATTGTTCTATTTACTATGAATAACGTGTGCAAAATGTCAATGTAGTATCTGCTAAGGAGTGAGATTGTAAAATTCTTAACACACGTTTTTCATTAAAACTTTTAACCCAAGTATTATTTGATTTTTTTGATCAAGTTACCTTTGTAAAGCATGTCAGTTATTATGTTTAATGTCAATTATGTTCATTTGTTGTTAATCTGATTAAAATGAGTGACCAGAAAAAAGTGCGTACTAAAATTATTAAATATTTTCAAAAAAACCCAACTTGGTCCTACAAAAAGTTGGTCAAACAATCAAAAACAATCAATCAGCTATCAAACTTTTTCCAATGTTATTAAACAGTACCGGGAAAACTTGTCCGGGTCAATTTTTTTATATTGCAGATGCTCGAGGGAATGTAGAAGAAAAGTTTAGGACCCAAAAGCAAACAAAATTTCCCAAAAAGTTCTTGGTATGGCAAACAATATGCAGTTTCGGCGAAAAAGCCAAATATTTATTACAAAGGGCTCTATAAACACAGAAATTTACAACAAGGAATGTTTACAAAAAAGGATGCTTCCATTCATAAGACTTCTTAGTGTGTCTACTTATTTTTGGCCTGATTTGGCACCCTGTCACTATGGTAAGAAAGGTCTTGAGTGGTAAAAGAACAATAATGTGGTATTTGTACCAAGAGAGGCAAATTCTCCAAACTGCCTGGAGCTAAGGCCAGTGGAGAGATATTGGACTATTGTTAAAAGGGAATTGAAGAGCACAAAAAAGGTGTCCAAAAGTGTGGTAGATTTTAAACGGAGATGGACAACCTGTTCGAACAAAGTGACATAAAGCAATATATACAAGAGGAAATCGGGTAAAATTGGTAAAATACTATTAAAATAGTATTTTAAAAAGTAGCAATAATATAATTAATCTTTAACAGAGTGATGGTACAAGTAGAGTGTAGCAATAATATATATGGTTAAAACAATCATATATATGATTGTCACAATAACTTGCATGATTGAGTATGTAATAATACACTTATTTATTATTCGATGCTGCACTGAATGATTACTGATCAGTGCTGACTAATCAGTGCTGATGTAAATATCGTCAGTGGTGACTAATCAGTGCTGATGAAAACATCGTCATAGCTCATTAATCAGCACTGATGTAAATATCGTCAGTGCTGACTAATCAGTGCTGATGAAAACATCTTCAGAGCTGATTAATCAGCACTGATGTAAATATCGTCAGTGCTGACTAATCAGTGCTGATGAAAACATCGTCAGTGCTGATGAAAACATCGTCAGTGCTGATGAAAATAACGTCAGTGCTGACTAATCAGTGCTGATGAAAACATTGTCAGTGCTGATGAAAACATTGTCAGTGCTGATGAAAACATCGTCAGTGCTGATTTAAACATCGTCAGTGCTGATGAAAACAACGTCAGTGCTGACTAATCAGTGCTGATGAAAACATCGTCAGTGCTGATGAAAACATCGTCAGTACTGATGAAAACATCGTCAGTGCTGATGTAAATATCGTCAGTGCTGATGAAAACATCGTCAGTACTGATGAAAACATCGTCAGTGCTGATGAAAACATCGTCAGTGCTGATTTAAACATCGTAAGTGCTGATGAAAACAACGTCAGTGCTGACTAATCAGTGCTGATGAAAACATTGTCAGTGCTGATGAAAACATTGTCAGTGCTGATGAAAACATCGTCATAGCTGATTAATCAGTGCTGATGTAAATATCGTCAGTGCTGATGAAAACATCGTCAGTGCTGATGAAAATATTGTCAGTGCTGATGAAAACATCGTCAGTGCTGATTTAAACATCGTCAGTGCTGACTAATCAGTGCTGATGAAAACATCGTCATAGCTGATTAATCAGTGCTGATGTAAATATCGTCAGTGCTGATGAAAACATCGTCAGTGCTGATGAAAACATCGACAGTACTGATGAAAACATCGTCAGTGCTGATGTAAATATCGTCAGTGCTGATGAAAACATCGTCAGTGCTGACTAATCAGTGCTGATGAAAACATCGTCATAGCTGATTAATCAGTGCTGATGTAAATATCGTTAGTGCTGATGAAAACATCGTCAGTGCTGATGAAAACATCGTCAGTGCTGATGAAAACATCGTCAGTGCTGATGACAACATCGTCAGTGCTGATGAAAACATCGTCATAGCTGATTAATCAGTGCTGATGTAAATATCGTCAGTGCTGACTAATCAGTGCTGATGAAAACATCGTCAGTGCTGATGAAAACATCGTCATAGCTGATTAATCAGCACTGATGAGAATATCGTCAGTGCTGATGAAAACATCAGTGCTGATAGCTAGGGATGCCAAACGGGACTGGGTTTTACAAATCCCGGGATTCGGGATTTTAGAAATCTAAATCCCGGGATCCCGGGATTTTTCGGGACCCCCGGGATTTTTCGTGATTTCGAGATTTTTCGGGACTTCGGGATTTTAGTTAAACGTAAAAAAATACAAAATTCAACAATAAAAACTATTTTTTTTCGTTAATATATATATATTAAAATATATCAAAGAAAAAACTAATGCATTGAATTAAAATAAATTTGGCACAAACGATATTTCATATTTATACCCGTATTCTGAACTTTATAACAGTGAGAAATCCATAACAAAACTGTATTGAGTACATATGGTAGTTCATAGTAAAAGGATTTTTAGGATTACTATGAGACTAATAGTGTAAAAATTGGTAAGGCAGTTTAAAAGTTATTTGCAATTAAAACCTTTAGTTCTTAATATACTAAACGGCCGAAACGATTTTATTGAAATTTCCAACATAGACTACGACAGGGGTAGCGAAGCGCACCGGGTCAAGCTAGTTGTAACAATAATTTCAATGAAATAAAAAAGATTCAAAACTGTAAGTTTTGTGTTTTCATTTTTATTAACATATATGTATGTTAAAAAAAACTCTGGTTCAACTCGACCGATTTTGCCCATTTCGATAACAAACATTTCTGATCAACAAAGAATATTTGAGAAAAAATCCATTCTCCTTCCTTGTTCTTCCTTGTAGACCCTATCGTGCCTTCAACAGACAGACAGACGGACAGACATAGTTTTGAGTTTTTCATAAAAAAATTGATTTTTGATAAAAAATTCAAATGAACACAAATTGAGCGGCTTTTCTCAATTAAACGCTTATTTATTATTGACGATTTATGATTTTCTTATAAAAAAAAATAGATTTTTTGGTCAGAAATTTGAGTGATAACAAATCGGTCTCATTTTCTCATTTTACAAAGTTTAAAATTTAAGATTTTCTGAGTTTTTCATATAAAAAATAAATTAATAAATTTTATCGATTAAACACTTCTTTAGTCTGCTTTTACAAGTTTACTTGAAGCAAGTCTCTTCGAGTATCCTTTAAACTTGCTCGTCTGTTTACACACTCTTCTTTCTTCTTGCCTCTCTCTCCTATAAGTCTGCTTTTACACAGGGCAAGTTTTTTTTGCCGCAAGTCTGAGTTTATAGGAGAGAGAGGCAAGAATAAAGAAGAGGGGTACACACTTGCTTGTACTGGAAAGACTCTTCAATTCTCTTTTGTTTTATCATTTTCAGTATGGGGTCTGTTAGGTTTTGACATACAAAATTGAACACAGACTTGCTGTGTGTAAACAGTCGAGCAACTTTAAAAGAGAATCGAAGAGACTTGCTTCAGGTAAACTTTCTGTGTGTAAAATCAGACTAAACTCAGACTTGGGGCAAGAAAACTTGCCCTGTGTAAAAGCAGACTTAGGAAATTATAAAAAATATCGATTTTTTTATCAGAAACATGAGAAATTAATAACATCGAGCTCATGTTCTCCATTATATCATTTTCTACAAAATTATTGAAGATTTAAAAAAATTGATTTTTGGTCGGAAATTTAAGGGAGCTGGATTTTTTAAGTTTGGGTCAGAACTCATTTTCACGATTGAAAGTTATTGAAGTTAAACATTTGTTCATATAAAAATGTGATTACTGTTCACAGAAAGAGCTCCTTTTCAGATCGAGATCCTTGTCTAAATTTAATGCTTATTTCAACAAATATATATCTATCAGTACTTAGTTACTTATTGAGTAAAAATATTTGACAATTTTAACCCGTAGATTTTTTTTTTATATTAATGTCCAGTTTACCTTTTAGGTAAATTTATCTACTGGTTATTTAACACCGTAGATATCTATTTGTTGAAATTACGGGAATTATTCCAACAAATATTGACAATTTAAGATCAAACATAAGTTTTTAGTCAGTGATCACAGATTGAACTCCTTTTCTTGAGAAGTTAGGTATAAAAATTAGATGTTTGGTCATAAATTTGAGTGATCACAGATTATTTTTCCTTTTCTCAATTAAGCACATATTTACAAAGTTATTGACGCTTTAAGATTTTTAATACTCCAAAATTCGTTTCTTGGTCAGAAATTTAAGTGATCACTAATCCAGCTTCTTTTCTCTGTAAAACGCTTATATACAAAATTATTGAAAGATTTAAATTTTCATAATTTGTCACTTAATCTGCCACTTGAAAACTGGCAGATTAAGTAACCACACAATCTTGCTGTAAAGACAAATTTAAAGTAAAAAAAAAAAACATTTTTAAACTGTATTTTTATGCATACGATTTTAAAGCAGCTTTTTGTGAAAGTAGAATAAAAGGAAATATTAATGAATAAAGGAAAAACAATAAAACCTTGTTCAGAAAAAAATTGTGAAAAACAAAAGCTAAAAAATTAATTAACCGCACACGGCAAAAAGTGTTAAAATGTGGAATTGTAGTTTTTGCTGCTGCTATTTTTATGGCGGTAATGCATAACCACAGCCAAGGAATTACAAAAAAAAATCACATATCTATATAAACATTACCACAAACTCATATTCTATAAACATACATAAGTACTTATACTGTACAGCAATTCAAAGACCAGGAACAACTTTTTCCCTGAAAGTGAACGTTAAGCACACTATCAAAAAAACAACAAAAAAAACTGGTAAATGCAGCTAAAATCTCTTCTAATATTGTACGACTTACAAACAAACATATTAAGTAATGCTTCACGTGCATTAAAGTTCTTTTTTTTTTTTTGGTTTCCTCTTTGTTTTTTTTTTTTTTTAAATTTTGCCATATTTTAAAAATACATTATGGGTTCTATTGCTCCAAAAAAAAAAATGGCAACTTTTCTCATTACGATCGTTTGTAATGCGTTGCATGGTTATTGAGTGTACCTTTAGGTTACTGCATAATGCACAATTATTGTATGTTGCACGAATATGTATAAGTACTTGGATATGTGCACAAGTATGGTGGCATCCACTACCACCACCTTCGTTATAATCGTCTCTGTATAGGAATGTATGTAGCTGCTGGTATTGTTTTGGGATTTGAGAGTATTGTATATTTAGTTTTTTAGTTTTTCATTTATGCTCTTGCAACTGTTGTTATTATGCTAAAATTATGTGTATCCTCTATTTAAGTACTATACAAGTTGCAACAAAAAGTCAACGACAACGATTTATAATTTATATTGAAAGTTTTGCATTAGCAGGTGTGTAGATACTTGAATTTCATATTTGAAAGGGGTTTTTTATTTTAGAAGTTGTTTTCGAAATTGTTAATTTATTAGAGCACATTAATTTAGGCTTTTTTCTTAAATGTTAAGAAGTTTTATAGAAAATTATTCAATTTAGAAATGTCTACAATTACGTAGTGCAATATCTTTCCGCCGAGCCATTTCTTCAGGTTTGCATATGATGGATTAGGGAGCTCTTCGTTGCCTAATTCACGGATTTTTGCTATGGAAACTTCACCTGTGTGCACCTGATTGTGCGGAAAGTTTTCTTATACCCAAGTAATCATTAAAAATTTAAACACTGAGCCATGTGCGAAGCTCATCGTGAACTTTTTCAATTGTTTCGGTTGTAGAGAACCCAGCATCTTTCGTGCTTGTACGACCACAACGAAATTCAGTAAATCCCTATTTTTACCATTGAAATTTATGGTGAAGAGTTCCCATAGTATTTATCAAGGCATGAGAGATGGGTTTATCCCGAAAAAAATAATGCTTAGCGAACACATGAAATTCACTTTTTTACACTTTCTCCTCAAGTTACGAAGTATCTTGCTATCAATGGCTGTCAAACGCAAACTAAATGATGAGCTTCTTCAACTGACAGATGCATGTTGACACAAGCAGTGTTGTCCTTTCATTAAAAAGCCGGGAAATTCAAAACGTCGCGTACCCTACTACGGACTGTCGCGATACTGATCACAGGCGCTATAAGGTCTACTTCCTCTAAGGCACTTTTTACTATCTTAAACTGGTTATCAGTGGATTTTATGGTGATACAATTGGGTCTCAACTCTGCTGTGAGGCTTAATGCTGGACGTTCGTGGTCTGGTAAGGACCTTGGACACTCTAGGATACTGAATTACTATGGGCACATACATGGTAATGTTGATTACTACATCGCAAAACCTTTTTTCGATAGGCATTTCCATATCATGATCCCGAATAGGGATTTATGGCATAGCGGACTCTTTCCCCCTGATGATGACGTAAGGATATACACTGACGGCTCTAATAGGGGAATCAGGGTCGGTGGAGGTTTCTATATTAAAAACTTTGGGATTAAATCCTTCTTCAGGCTACCTGACTTCAGTACTGCTCTTCAGGCGGAAATTACTGCCATTAAACGTGCATCCAACTGGCTGAGGTATTATCGAATATCTAGTGTCCTTACGACATCTAGATTAACCGAGGAATGCCGGGTATCTCTTAATTAGATAGCGAGACATTCTAGGATAACGCTTATATGGGTCCCTGGACACGATAGAAATCAGAGTAATTGTATAGCAGATGTATTGGCCAAAAGGGGTGCGATGATGAATGATGAGGCAATCGACCCCTTTTCTGGTATTTCCCTTGTTAAATGCAAGATGGCTGTTCAGCAGATACTATATGAGACTGCACAAAACAGGTGGACTAATGAACCTTCCTGTGCTACAGCGAGGTAGACCTGGCCCGTATATGGTGCCAGCAGGACGAATCTACTTGTGGATTACCGTCGTGAGCAAATAAGGCTAATTATCTCCTTTATTACAGAACACTGTTTAATTGGGGCACATGCTAGAAGAATGGGCCTACGGTACAATGATTACTGTAGAAGCTGCCATAATGAAGAAGTGGAAGAGACTGTGTATCACCTTTTCTGCCAATGCCCAACTCTGACAAACCTGAGGGAACGCATCCTCGGATCTCCATTCCTATCATGCTTGGATGAGCTATCAAGGATGAATCTTAGACGAATCTTTTCCTTCATCCGGGTATCTGGCTGGTTTAACCTGAAGGCAACGGAAGTATAGTAAATACCCTGCTGTCTACCCCTTGGGTATCACAATGGGATCAGATTTGAATGGACCCAAGTGAGCTGATTGAGGAGCGGCTGCCCATGGAACCTAACCTATAGACCCAACCTCGTAGCACTATTATTTGTTTAAATTTGAATATGTTCCATAATCATATTTAGTATTTGGTACACATTCAACTTATATATATTAATTCCTTTACTTCCTATGAGGAGCATAGGGCCTCTGAGGTTTCGGTAATCAGTTGGTTTAAGCTGAGTAGCTGATTGGGCTTCTTCATCCGATCCTGAAACTGGGGCTGCCAGCATGGCCTCCAAGCGGGCTGGCTTAGAAGCCTGACATCACGTTTATGTAGCGAGCCGCTTGTTACAAGATACGACGCCCGTTTCCAGTCGCATCTAGCACGAGGGACAGTCGCTGGTAGTTGTTGGCTATTAGTTATTTGAAGGCGCAAATCATTCGTCTTGACGTTCCAAGTATCATAGGCACTCAGAACTTGCTAGGAGTCCGGCGCCAACCGAAAACCCTCTGAGACTCTCCACTCGGAACCGCTGATTGTCCGCGCCTGCATTGGCAGCTGCTCTGCATAGCTACGCAACTTTCCACTATACTCAACCTGTAGGTCGTGGAATGAGCTCACTTGAACAAGACCATAAATCTCGTTTTCGTGTATTACTGAATCCATTCCCGACGGCGGGACATTCAACTTATGCTGGCTTAATATACTGGTGCGAGAAGGTTTAGGGGTGCGGAACTTCAAGTGATTTCGAATAGCCCGGTTCGCTATGGGTCTTATAATCGTATGAAATAAGTTCAGAAGTTGTAATAGAATGTGTTACATTGATAATTGAAGTAGAGACAAATTTGTACTTGGCCACCAAGGGCTCGAAGAATTTTCGTAAGATCGGAACATAGTCTGGCAGTGATAAAATCAGTATTGGTACCAGGAAGTAGCTAATCATGTATGGTCCATAGATCGATTTAAACATGACAATGATGAAAATGGATTTGGCGTATGTGGTCCAAAATGTTCGATGCGCTATTGCCATGAAAAATATTAATATATCTTTCTGACGAAATTTACGACGTTTTCATTTTCACTAGAGAATATTTCAAAAGGATGAGTGGTTCGAATAGCCAGGTTAATATAATCATATGAAATAAGGTCGGGAGTAGTTATGGTTGTCATTGAATGAAGTTTACATTATACTGGATACCTGATTGTTCGGAGGATACACGGAATTTCGTAACACCAAAACCTTTATTTGGTGTCTGTAATGGTGAGCGAGAGAAAAAGAACCTGTTCGAGTCTGTCCGCCCCGGTTAATGTCATGTAGAACGAGGATGTTCCGGATGAGACATATTGGCTCTGGGAAATGTTTTAATATGTAAACATACTGGATTTTTGGTTTCATAAAGTGCTGCACAAAAGAGCATCGTTTATTGTTAGATCAATCAGTAGTAATCTTTCTGACGCTTATTTACGATATCTTCATTTGCGCTAGAATTTTTGAGAAGAAGTTTGAGGGATGGAAAATTTCTCGTAATGTCGAAATGATCGTATGAAATAAGTTCGGGATCTGTGTTGAATCTTTAAATGAACTTCAACAGGTTTACATTGTACTAAATATCTGATTATTTGTAATGGGTAGAAAAAAGTATTGGTTGCTGGGCTGTGTAGGAGTTTGTTCGTACCTGTGGGGGTAATTTACTGTAAGGTTTCTTGTGATGGACATATTAACTTCGGTAAAGTTTTAATATTATCATTGAGAGTTTTTATGCTGAACTAATGTGCTGCTTTAAAGACATTCCTTATTAGATTAATCGGCATTCAAGTAATCATAAATGAAAAGACCTATTCAGTAATTTAACAATAAATTCTTCTCACATTATTCAATCAGGAATATTAACACCATATTAACTCTGACCTTAACCAATATTTAATCGCAACAACACGCTACTGTCTATAAGTTTAATTTGCAGTTTATCCTCTTAGAAAAATATGTTAGTTTATTACACAATAACTACTCGTACATATAAATTATTTTTTTGCTGAGTGCAAGTGTAAGTTATGAAAATATTTATGTACGAATATCACATTTTTTGCGGTGTCTGTTAATATTGTCATAATCATAAAATACTTGTAGCAGCAGCAGAAGAGCAGCAACAGCAACATTTACCACAACAATATCTGTTCATATGCTCGTTTATTATAATAATAATGCAGGGCGTCTTTTGTCTCTGAAATCTTACATCCGTTTCCTTTTTCATAATTTTTTGCAGTTTTTCCTTGTTTCACCTCCTCTTCAACGACAAAGAAAAGTCAAGGGGGGTTGTTGCTTTCCTTATTGTGGCTTGTATAAGCACAGTTGGGATTTTCCGTATCCTAAAGTCTGTACACACAGCATTAGAACAATTTTATAAGGACATTAATTGCATAAGACTATTTATATAACCATAAATTAAACAATGAAGAAAGAAAGTTTTTTAAAAAAAAATATATGATTTTTCATAATCATTTTTAATTAAAAAACCAAAAAATATGTTAAAAAGAAAAGTAATATTCATTGACTACATTTAAATGGCCACCATCTGTGTGCTGTTGCCTGATAATTTTATTTCTTTCAATTTCAGCAGACAAATACACTCGTATAAACGTAGTTTCATTTATATTTATTTCAGTTTATACTTCAGAGATTTATACATACAAATTGTTGTAAATGTCAAACTCTGATTTATAGTGATAATGACAGGATAAAGTATTGTACAACAAAAAAAGTTTAACTTAAAATATATAAACATTTCAGTTTTGAACATGCATCTTAAACCAATATCAGCTTTTATTTAAATTGTATACTTTAATTGCAGACTTTATTTGGCTTTAACTATAGGTTTAAGGTTTCTTGAGTAAATGATGTCTCGTCTAATGCTTATGAATAATATGTTGTTTATGAAACTGAACTAAAGGTCACAAACAATTGCCACAAAATTGCTGAAAGAACAATATAATGCAGGGCGAGACACTCACATTAATTTGTGATTTGAGCTTATATAATTTCAAAAAAATATTACACTTAGATAAATAAGAAATCAATGAAATACAATAATTCGAACACAGTTATAACGAACTCAGTCATTTCGAGGTCAGTCATTCGAAGTATTTTTGTTTAATATTTCAGACGACAAATATGGAACTTCTTCTTTTATATCATCTTTTAGGGCTGTCAGGATTATGGTTATCTATATAAATATATAAATGTCTTTGTAAGTTTGTTTGTTTGTTTATTTGTTTGTTTGTTTGTTTGTTTGTTTGTTTGAGCATCACGCCTAAACGGCTGAATCGATTTTATTGAAATTTGGAACGTAGATAGATCCTTACTTGGAAGCTATAATAGGCTATAATAGGCTATAACTTTTTTCAATACTTGGACCAGAAAGGGTTAAACAGGGGGAAAACGGGTAAAATTGGTAAAATACTATTAAAATAGTATTTTAAAAAATAGCAATAATATAATTAATTTTTAACAGAGTGATGGTACAAGTAGAGTGCCGCAATAATATATATGGTTAAAACAATCATATATATGATTGTCACAATAACTTGCATGATTGAGTATGTAATAATACACTTAATTATTATTCGATGCTGGACTGAATGATTACTGATCAGTGCTGATGTAAATATCGTCAGTGGTGACTAATCAGTGCTGATGAAAACATCGTCATAGCTGATTAATCAGCACTGATGTAAATATCGTCAGTGCTGACTAATCAGTGCTGATGAAAACATCGTCAGAGCTGATTAATCAGCACTGATGTAAATATCGTCAGTGCTGATGAAAACATCGTCAGTGCTGACTAATCAGTGCTGATGAAAACATCGTCATAGCTGATTAATCATTGCTGATGTAAATATCGTCAGTGCTGATGAAAACATCGTCAAAGCTGATGAAAACATTGTCAGTGCTGATGAAAACATTGTCAGTGCTGATTTAAACATCGTCAGTGCTGATGTAAACATCGTCAGTGCTGATGAAAACATCGTCAGTGCTGACTAATCAGTGCTGATGTAAATATCGTCAGTACTGATGAAAATATCGTCATGAAAACCCCTTTCTGGTCCTAGTATTGGACCAGAAAGGGGTAAACAGGGGGAAAACCGGTAAAATTGGTACCTTTAGTTCTTAAACAATAAATACTAAACGGCCGAAACGATTATATTGAAATTTCCAACATAGACTACGACAGGGGTAGCGAAGCGCACCGGGTCAAGCTAGTTTGATAATAAACCTAAGTGCTGAGAATGTATTAGTAAAAAACCGATGTGAAAACAAAAACCACACTGTATATGTGTGATTATTTTTAGTAATTTTTTAGCATACATGCTAAAACCATAGAATAAACGCATAGAACGGAAGGAGAGAGAAATATCAATTTAAAAAATGATTCTCTTTTCACACATACGGGTGATTCAATAACAAAATACATGCAATATATTCTCATGAATTAGATTTTTGACAACAGACATAGGTTTTTGTCTCACAGTTACCTATCTAGTTGTCATCTATGGCTTAAACCTCAACTACGTACTTATATAGTTTACAATTTCAATTTATTTTTAAAATCTATATAAATATATAAATGTCTTTGTAAGTTTGTTTGTTTATTTGTTTGTTTGTTTGTTTGAGCATCACGCCTAAACGGCTGAATCGATTTTATTGAAATTTGGAACGTAGATAGATCCTTACTTGGAAGCGTCAATAGGCTATAACTTTATTCAATACTTGGACCAGAAAGGGGTAAACAGGGGGAAATCGGGTAAAATTGGTAAAATACTATTAAAATAGTATTTTAAAAAATAGCAATAATATAATTAATCTTTTATATAATTTGAAAGTAAATTTTTAATTAGGCTTAAGTTCATTTATTATAATTAATCTGTAATAATTCAAAGAATATCACTAAATACTACAATAATAATTCTTTGAATTATTACAGATTAATTATAATAAATGAACTTAAGCCTAATTAAAAATTTACTTTCAAATTATATAAAATAAAAAGTTCGAATAATTACCAAAATTAAAATAATTAATCTTTAACAGAGTGATGGTACAAGTAGAGTGCCGCAATAATATATATGGTTAAAACAATCATATATATGATTGTCACAATAACTTGCATGATTGAGTATGTAATAATACACTTAATTATTATTCGATGCTGCACTGAATGCTTACTGATCAGTGCTGATGTAAATATCGTCAGTGGTCACTAATCAGTGCTGATGAAAACATCGTCATAGCTGATTAATCAGCACTGATGTAAATATCGTCAGTCCTGACTAATCAGTGCTGATGAAAACATCGTCAGAGCTGATTAATCAGCACTGATGTAAATATCGTCAGTGCTGATGAAAACATCGTCATAGCTGATTAATCACCACTGATGTAAATATCCTCAGAGCTGACTAACCAGGACTGATGAAAACAACGTCATAGCTGATTAATCAGCACTGATGTAAATATCGTCAGTGCTGATGAAAACATCGTCAATGCTGACTAATCAGTGCTGATGAAAACATCGTCATAGCTGATTAATCAGTGCTGATGTAAATATCGTCAGTGCTGACTAATCAGTGCTCATGAAAACATCGTCAGTGCTGATGAAAACATCGTCAGTACTGATGAAAACATCGTCATAGCTGATTAATCAGTGCTGATGTAAATATCGTCAGTGCTGACTAATCAGTGCTGATGAAAACATTGTCAGTGCTGATGAAAACATCGTCAGTGCTGATGAAAACATCGTCAGTGCTGATTTAAACATCGTCAGTGCTGATGAAAACAACGTCAGTGCTGACTAATCAGTGCTGATGAAAACATCGTCAGTGCTGATGAAAACATCGTCAGTACTGATGAAAACATCGTCAGTGCTGATGTAAATATCGTCAGTGCTGATGAAAACATCGTCAGTACTGATGAAAACATCGTCAGTGCTGATGAAAACATCGTCAGTGCTGATGAAAACAACGTCAGTGCTGACTAATCAGTGCTGATGAAAACATTGTCAGTGCTGATGAAAACATTGTCAGTGCTGATGAAAACATCGTCAGTGCTGATTAAAACATCGTCAGTGCTGATGAAAACATCGTCATAGCTGATTAATCAGTGCTGATGTAAATATCGTCAGTGCTGACTAATCAGTGCTGATGTAAACATTGTCAGTGCTGATGAAAACATCGTCAGTGCTGATGAAAACATCGTCAGTGCTGATTTAAACATCGTCAGTGCTGATGAAAACAACGTCAGTGCTGACTAATCAGTGCTGATGAAAACATCGTCAGTGCTGATGAAAACATCGTCAGTACTGATGAAAACATCGTCAGTGCTGATGTAAATATCGTCAGTGCTGATGAAAACATCGTCAGTACTGATGAAAACATCGTCAGTGCTGATGAAAACATCGTCAGTGCTGATTTAAACATCGTCAGTGCTGATGAAATCAACGTCAGTGCTGACTAATCAGTGCTGATGAAAACATTGTCAGTGCTTATGAAAACATCGTCAGTGCTGATGAAAACATCGTCATAGCTGATTAATCAGTGCTGATGTAAATATCGTCAGTGCTGACTAATCAGTGCTGATGAAAACATTGTCAGTGCTGATGAAAACATCGTCAGTGCTGATTTAAACATCGTCAGTGCTGACTAATCAGTGCTGATTAATAGCATAGCAGATTAATCAGTGCTGATGTAAATATCGTCAGTGCTGATGAAAACATCGTCAGTGCTGATGAAAACATCGTCAGTGCTGATGAAAACATCGTCAGTGGTGACTAATCAGTGCTGATGAAAACATCGTCATAGCTGATTAATCAGTGCTGATGTAAATATCGTTAGTGCTGATGAAAACATCGTCAGTGCTGATGTAAATATCGTCAGTGCTGATGAAAACATCGTCAGTACTGATGAAAACATCGTCAGTGCTGATGAAAACATCGTCAGTGCTGATGAAAACATCGTCAGTGCTGATGAAAACATCGTCAGTGCTGATGAAAACTTCGTCAGTGCTGACTAATCAGTGCTGATGAAAACATCGTCATAGCTGATTAATCAGTGCTGATGAAAACATCGTCAGTGCTGATGAAAACATCGTCAGTGCTGATGAAAACATCGTCATAGCTGATTAATCAGTGCTGATGTAAATATCGTCAGTGCTGACTAATCAGTGCTGATGAAAACATCGTCAGTGCTGATGAAAACATCGTCATAGCTGATTAATCAGCACTGATGAAAATATCGTCAGTGCTGATGAAAACATCCCGGGATTCGGGATTTTAGAAATGTAAATCCCGGGATCCCGGGATTTTTCGGGACCCCGGGATTTATCGGCATCCCGGGATTTTTCGTGATTTCGAGATTTTTCGGGACTTCAGGATTTTAGTTAAACGTAAAAAAATACAAAATTCAACAATAAAAACTATTTTTTTTCGTTAATATATATATATATTAAAATATATCAAAGAAAAAACTAATGCATTGAATTAAAATAAATTTGGCACAAACGATATTTCATATTTATACCCGTATTCTAAACTTTATAACTATTATTGTTATATTGATAATATCGTTCCTTTTTAACCTGAACGTTCTTGTTAGAGTTTAATTTTGGAACTTGTTTATCTCTGAACATTAGAAATCCAAATTTGACATTAAATCGATGTATATAGGTTTTAGGTTAATTGAACTTTCCTTCCAAAAATGTATAATTGAGTCCTCAAAAGCTTCAGCAGTTATTCCTCTATTCCTTTCATTTAACCCGTTCCAGCTATTATTTTAATTATTAAGTCTTTATTGAACTTTGTGATTGCCTTGGAAACATACTTCCTGGTCACATGTATCTCCATTGACATTTTTATATAAGTTCAATTCTGATAATTCTGAATAGTTTGGCATTTTTGTCTAGGTTGCGGACTAACAATCCAACCAATTATCACATGCGATTATTACTAGACCGCAAAAAAAGGATCCCACATGCAATTAATGCTAGAATAGCTTCCAAAACGAAAAACAGAAGAAGATTATAGAGTATTTCATGTTGTACTGTGTCTGTGACACTGTTCCGACAAGTCCAGGCAATACATTAATAAATACGAGTTAATGGTTTTTTAAGGTAACATGACTACTCCTATACACCGGAGTTCTATCTCGGAGTGGCTGGCAAAGTAACATTAAATTTATACTCATTGAAATCAGTTCAATCAGGTGAAAATAAAATCTTTAAAGATTTTTATACGTTAGTTCAGTTTGCAGAATTTTTCATTGACCATTAACATAATAATATTTTCATAGACAACTTTAATTTTATAAAATCCAACCTAAGTGTGTATATTGTGGCATCTGCAACAGATGTCCTGTGTGACGAGTATTTAAATAACATAGACATTGTTATTGTTTAATTAAGTTTAAATTAAAGTGTGGTAACTAAACTCTATCTATGTTTACGAACAACAACGAGCATTGTAAAAACAATCAAGTTAACTTAAGCCCTTTTTTGCTATGGACCAACAAACACAATGGCTTTTTCCAACAATATTATTTAACGAGATTGTGGATGCAAACAATAGAATATTACGACAATATTTAAATATTTACATACATATGCACTATTTATAATTTTCTATTGTTGCCATTTCCATTCTTATGAAAGCATACTAAAATTTATTTAATAAATACATAAATACATAAATATTTAAAATTTTCATTTTATTTTGCAGAAATAATGAAAATCTCGCTCCAGGAGATCGTTATGTACGCATTGCTTTCGAAGAGGCCGCCAAGGAAATTGATTTAGCCATTAACAACACCGTAGACATGCTGTTTACAAATCGCAATCGCACTAAGCCCAATGGCGAAAGAGCACCTCCCAACTATGGAGATTTGTTGAGAGTATTCCGTTTCCCCACGGGAGAGGCCAGACAACTGGCCAGAGCCGCAGAAATTTATGAAAGAACATTGGTCAATATTAGGAAGCATGTGTTGAAAGGCGATAATTTAACCATTCAAAGTGACCAGTATCAATTTAAGGATCTTTTGTCCAGAGAACATTTGCATTTAGTGGCTGAGTTATCGGGTTGCATGGAACATCGTGAAATGCCCAATTGTACTGACATGTGTTTCCATTCCAAATACCGCACACTTGATGGTACTTGTAATAATCTGTTACATCCCACCTGGGGTGCTTCCCTGACCTCCTTCAGACGTATAGAGAAACCAATATACGAAAATGGTTTCAGCATGCCCATAGGTTGGACTAAGAATAAGTTATATGCAGGCTTCCCTAAACCTAGTTCCAGATTGGTTTCTACTTCTATTGTAGCCACTAAAGACATAACTCCAGATGATACCATTACCCACATGGTTATGCAATGGGGTCAGTTTTTGGATCATGATCTCGATCATGCTATACCCTCGGTAAGTTCCGAGAGTTGGGATGGTATTGATTGTAAGAAAACTTGTGAATTTGCTCCGCCCTGTTATCCCATTGAAGTACCACCAAATGATCCTCGCATTAAAAATAGACGTTGCATTGATGTGGTACGTTCGAGTTCCATTTGTGGTTCTGGCATGACTTCGGTGTTCTTTGACAGTGTTCAGCATAGAGAACAAATTAACCAATTGACTTCCTATATCGATGCCTCACAAGTCTACGGCTTTAGTGAGCAATTTGCCAATGAATTGAGAAATCTTACTACCGATGATGGTCTTCTACGTGTTGGTGTCCACTTCCCCAATCAACGTGAAATGTTGCCGTTTGCTGCTCCTCAAGATGGTATGGATTGTCGCCGTAATTTGGATGAAAATCAAATGAGCTGTTTTGTGGCGGGAGATATTAGAGTGAACGAACAAGTTGGTTTACTGGCCATGCACACCATTTGGATGCGAGAGCACAATCGCATTGCTGCCCAATTCCGACACGTCAATCCTCATTGGGATGGCGATACCATTTACTATGAGGCTCGAAAAATAGTAGGAGCTGAAATGCAACACATCACCTATAAACACTGGCTGCCCTTGATTGTGGGAGAGAGTGGCATGGCTATGCTGGGAGAATACAAGGGTTACGATTCCTCTATAAACCCCAGCATTGCTAATGAGTTTGCTACTGCTGCTTTGAGATTTGGTCATACCATTATTAATCCCATATTGCATAGATTAAATTCTTCATTTGAACCCATACCTCAAGGCCATTTGCCCCTGCACAAGGCCTTCTTTGCTCCCTGGAGATTGGCTTATGAAGGTGGTGTAGATGCCCTAATGCGAGGCTTTTTCGCCATACCTGCCAAATTGAAGACACCCGAACAAAATCTTAATACCGAATTGACGGAAAAGCTTTTCCAAACTGCTCATGCTGTGGCCTTGGATTTGGCGGCTATAAATATACAAAGAGGTCGTGATCATGGTATTCCCGGCTATAATGTCTACCGTAAATTCTGTAATCTCACGGTAGCTAAAACTTTCGACGATTTGGCTCCAGAAATCATCAGTAAAGATGTAAGAGATAAAATGAAAGAACTTTATGGTCATCCCGACAATATTGATGTTTGGTTAGGAGGTATTTTGGAAGAGCAAGTAGAAGGTGGCAAAGTTGGTCCACTATTCCAATGCTTGTTGGTAGAACAATTCAGACGTTTACGCGATGGTGATAGATTCTATTACGAAAATCCCACTGTATTCTTGCCACAACAATTGCAGCAAATTAAAGAGGCCAATTTGGGACGTGTATTGTGTGACAATGGTGATAAGCTAGAGGAAATAACAGACAACGTTTTTATTTTGCCCAATCGTCAGGGAGGCTATAAGAAGTGTGAAGATATACCCGGAATAAATCTCTATTTCTGGCAAGATTGTGGCAGTTGCAGCAGTTTACCTCCCCTCTTCGATACCTATGTGCCACAAACATATACACACAGTCGAAATAAGCGGTCTGTTAACACAGAAGAACCCGAACACTTAGCCGAATCTAACAATCACTTAGAAGAACTTTGGGATATTAACGAGGAAAGAGTTGGAGGTCTAGAGGAGGTAGTGAGTAGCTTCCAAAAAGAATTGAAAAAGCTACACAAGAAAATCCACAAACTGGAGGAATCTTGCGATAGTACCAACACCAATATCAAGCCAACCAAACGAAATCATTGTGTTGATGAAAATGGCACCACACGCTTAAACAACGAAGTATGGACACCCGACTATTGCAGCAAATGCGAATGTCGACGGGCTCAGGTTACCTGTACAAAAGAGAAATGTGGTGAGGTACACTGTCTGCCGGGCGTAGATCCAATTACACCACCTATGGCTTGCTGTCCCCACTGTCCACCAACTTTTAATAAAAACTAAGCAATAAATCCCATGGTTTTTTATTGACAACAAAAAGAGATTAAACCTTTTTAAAATATGATGTATAACATTTTTTAAACTCTGATTCACAACAAATTTCTGAGATTTATTAATTTTATGCACAATAAATTAGTTCAAACCAATTAAACCAAAAACAAAACAAAAAACTAACATTAATTTTAAGATTCTTTAACTCTTCTAAGAAAAACACAATTAAAAAACCAGACACAATGAATGGCCAAACTTAAACCAACAAAACAAATTATAACATACTATATATACAATTATAGAAAACTAATGTAATGAATAAAAAAAAAATATATAAGAATACAAAATTGTATTTCGTTAACAGTAGTTTTATTGATTTCTCATTTTTGTTATTAGCTATAGAATCTATTTGAAATCAACATATTTTGTGTGACTACCTTTGGCAATTATAGAATTATCCTTCTTATGTTTTAGTATACACTCCAGAAATGCTAGTTTTTTACCCGCCTTTAGGAGATTCGCATCAATTAGCACATCATCACCTTCTTTGGCTGCCTTAAGATAATCGACACTTATACTAACTGACACCCCCGGATGACAGGGTTTCGACATGAGAGCATATGTGGTGACCATGTCGACAAGAGTTGCGGTGAAACCACCATGTAAACCACCCATACGGTTGAGATGTTCACGGCTCACTGTGAACTCAGCCGTACATTTTCCCTCACCACCACTGGTAATTTTGACCTGTGCGTAAAGGAATCAAAAGTTAAGATGCGAACGTTTAATATTTAGGAGAAGAGTTGTTTATAGACATGATGCTGACAGGCGAAGCGAAGTGAATAATGATTTCGTTTATTTAAATGTAGATGAAATCATAACAAAATGTAAATAGGTATTAATGATATTAATGACTGAATTAATGTTTTGAATGGTCCACGAATTAAACACATATATTTCGAAATAAAAATAGTCATGCAATTAACAGAAAAACTTATAAAGATTTAGCTAAAAAGACCAAAACAAATAACTCCCTGGCAACGAAATGAATAAAAGTTATTAAGACACAAATTGCTGTTTAATAGTTCTAATCTATATAAATATATAAATGTCTTTGTAAGTTTGTTTGTTTATTTGTTTGAGCATCACGCCTAAACGGCTGAATCGATTTTATTGAAATTTGGAACGTAGATAGATCCTTACTTGGAAGCTATAATAGGCTATAATAGGCTATAACTTTTTTCAATACTTGGACCAGAAAGGGTTAAACAGGGGGAAAACGGGTAAAATTGGTAAAATACTATTAAAATAGTATTTTAAAAAATAGCAATAATATAATTAATTTTTAACAGAGTGATGGTACAAGTAGAGTGCCGCAATAATATATATGGTTAAAACAATCATATATATGATTGTCACAATAACTTGCATGATTGAGTATGTAATAATACACTTAATTATTATTCGATGCTGGACTGAATGATTACTGATCAGTGCTGATGTAAATATCGTCAGTGGTGACTAATCAGTGCTGATGAAAACATCGTCATAGCTGATTAATCAGCACTGATGTAAATATCGTCAGTGCTGACTAATCAGTGCTGATGAAAACATCGTCAGAGCTGATTAATCAGCACTGATGTAAATATCGTCAGTGCTGATGAAAACATCGTCAGTGCTGACTAATCAGTGCTGATGAAAACATCGTCATAGCTGATTAATCATTGCTGATGTAAATATCGTCAGTGCTGATGAAAACATCGTCAAAGCTGATGAAAACATTGTCAGTGCTGATGAAAACATTGTCAGTGCTGATTTAAACATCGTCAGTGCTGATGTAAACATCGTCAGTGCTGATGAAAACATCGTCAGTGCTGACTAATCAGTGCTGATGTAAATATCGTCAGTACTGATGAAAATATCGTCAGTGCTGATGAAAACATCGTCAGTGCTGATGAAAACATCGTCAGTGCTGATTTAAACATCGTCAGTGCTGATGAAAACAACGTCAGTGCTGACTAATCAGTGCTGATGAAAACATCGTCATAGCTGATTAATCAGTGCTGATGTAAATATCGTCAGTGCTGATGAAAACATCGTCAGTGCTGATGAAAACATCGTCAGTGCTGATGAAAACATCGTCATAGCTGATTAATCAGTGCTGATGTAAATATCGTGAAAAAAAATCGTCAGTACTGATGAAAACATCGTCAGTGCTGATGAAAACATCGTCAGTGCTGATTTAAACATCGTTAGTGCTGATGAAAACAACGTCAGTGCTGACTAATCAGTGCTGATGAAAACATTGTCAGTGCTGATGAAAACATCGTCAGTGCTGATGAAAACATCGTCAGTGCTGATGAAAACATCGTCAGTGCTGATGAAAACATCGTCAGTGCTGATGAAAACATTGTCAGTGCTGATGAAAACATCGTCAGTGCTGATGAAAACATTGTCAGTGCTGATGAAAACATCGTCAGTGCTGATGAAAACATTGTCAGTGCTGATGAAAACATCGTCAGTGTTGATGAAAACATCGTCAGTGCTGATGAAAACATCGTCAGTGCTGATGAAAACATCGTCAGTGCTGATTTAAACATCGTCAGTGCTGATGAAAACATCGTCAGTGCTGATGAAAACATCGTCAGTGCTGATGAAGCAGTGCTGATGAAAACATCGTCAGTGCTGATTTAAACATCGTCAGTGCTGATGAAAACAACGTCAGTGCTGATGAAAACATTGTCAGTGCTGATGAAAACATCGTCAGTGCTGATGAAAACATTGGCAGTGCTGATGAAAACATCGTCAGTGCTGATGAAAACATTGTCAGTGCTGATGAAAACATCGTCAGTGCTGATGAAAACATCGTCAGTGCTGATGAAAACATCGTCAGTGCTGATGAAAACATCGTCAGTGCTGATGAAAACATCGTCAGTGCTGATGAAAACATCGTCAGTGCTGATGAAAACATTGGCAGTGCTGATGAAAACATCGTCAGTGCTGATGAAAACATCGTCAGTGCTGATGAAAACATCGTCAGTGCTGATGAAAACATTGTCAGTGCTGATGAAAACATCGTCAGTGCTGATTTAAACATCGTCAGTGCTAATGAAAACATCGTCAGTGCTGATGAAGCAGTGCTGATGAAAACATCGTCAGTGCTGATTTAAACATCGTCAATGCTGATGAAAACAACGTCAGTGCTGATGAAAACATTGTCAGTGCTGATGAAAACATCGTCAGTGCTGATGAAAACATTGGCAGTGCTGATGAAAACATCGTCAGTGCTGATGAAAACATTGTCAGTGCTGATGAAAACATCGTCAGTGCTGATGAAAACATCGTCAGTGCTGATGAAAACATCGTCAGTGCTGATGAAAACATTGTCAGTGCTGATGAAAACATTGTCAGTGCTGATGAAAACATCGTCAGTGCTGATGAAAACATTGTCAGTGCTGATGAAAACATCGTCAGTGCTGATGAAAACATCGTCAGTGCTGATGAAGCAGTGCTGATGAAAACATCGTCAGTGCTGATTTAAACATCGTCAGTGCTGATGAAAACAACGTCAGTGCTGATGAAAACATTGTCAGTGCTGATGAAAACATCGTCAGTGCTGATGAAAACATTGGCAGTGCTGATGAAAACATCGTCAGTGCTGATGAAAACATTGTCAGTGCTGATGAAAACATTGTCAGTGCTGTTGAAAACATCGTCAGTGCTGATGAAAACATTGTCAGTGCTGATGAAAACATCGTCAGTGCTGATGAAAACATCGTCAGTGCTGATGAAAACATTGTCAGTGCTGATGAAAACATCGTCAGTGCTGATGAAAACATTGTCAGTGCTGATGAAAACATCGTCAGTGCTGATGAAAACATCGTCAGTGCTGATGAAAACATCGTCAGTACTGATGAAAACATCGTCAGTGCTGATGAAAACATCGTCAGTGCTGATTTAAACATCGTCAGTGCTGATGAAAACGACGTCAGTGCTGACTAATCAGTGCTGATGAAAACATCGTCAGTGCTGATGAAAACATTGTCAGTGCTGATGAAAACATTGTCAGTGCTGTTGAAAACATCGTCAGTGCTGATGAAAACATCGTCAGTGCTGACTAATCAGTGCTGATGTAAATATCGTCAGTGCTGACTAATCAGTGCTGATGAAAACATCGCCAGTGCTGATGAAACTACGACAGGGGTAGCGAAGCGCACCGGGTCAAGCTAGTTTAATACATAATTAATGTCATTAATGGCACTGATAGATAGTTGTTTAAATTTCGAACACAAGTTTTCAAACAAATCTAGATCTAGAAAATTTTATAATACAACTATTCAATCATCAGGAATACAAATTTTTTGGAGTTAAGGTCAACATTCCAAAGACCCCAAATAATATACAAACACGATTAATACTTTAATACATATATCAGGTAGTATCCTGGTCCTGATTCAGCTGATATTTACTCAGAATGAATAACACGCTTAATCTGAACATTATAACGATCTACAATATTGTAGGGGGAATCACAATGGAAACTTTTTCAAATCATAATATTAATACGCAAGTCGATTTCTTTAGACCCCTTTTACGCTCACATTATAAATTCAATTTGGGAAAATATATGCCATTTTAAAGGTATTTATTCACAGATGTGCACAATATATATTTTATTTAAATCGGTTCAGTATTTTAGAAGTTATAAGCATGAAAAGTTGTTACTAACACACTTTCAAGTTAAAAAGCTGAAGTAAATAAATAATAAATTAAAAAAACAATTAAACAGCATTGATTTTGCAGTTTAAATTGAGAGTTGTTATAGCAAAGAAATAAGAAGAAAAAGAGTTTAACAATTTGAAGTCAAGCCTTCAGACAAACTTTAGAGTAAAACTCAATTTTCGATTTTTCCAATTTTCCGACTTTTCCGGAGGGATTTTCCAAAATTTTCTTCCGTAAAAATCTTCTCCTCGAAAATACGAACAACTAAAAAAAATTTACAGAAATCGGCCCAGCCGTTCTCATTTTATGAATTACTATACATTTTTTACACCATTTTGAAATCCCACTAAGAGACCAAAAAGCTCTTAAAGAAATGGACCTAGCTTTCTTTTGAGTAAAAAAAAAATTTTAAAAAGGACCCATTTAGGAAAAAAAATTTCGGTATTGCAAAAAAAATCAAAAATTATATGACTTGGGTTACAAAATATTTATTTTGATAGATATCCCACTCGCATCCCACTAAGCGATCAAAAACCTCTCAAAGCAATGGACCTAAGCTTTCTTTTGAGCACAAAAAAAAATTAAAAAAGGGAACATTTTGAAAAATAAAGTCAACAAAGTTTTTGATTTTGCAAAAAAAAAAAAATTTTATTTTGAGTTACAAAACATTTATTTTTATAGATATCCCACTCGCATCCCGATAAGCGACCAAAAACCTCTTAAAGCAATGCTTTCTTTTGAGCACATAATAAAAATTTAAAAAAGGGCCCATTTTTGATTTTGCATAAAAAAGTCAAACATTTTATGTTTTGAATTACAAAACATTTATTTTGATAGATATCCCACTCGCATCCCACTAAGCGACCAAATAGGTCTTCAACGAAAATATCTAAGCTTTTTTTTTAAGAAAAAAATAAAAAAGGGCCCATTTTTAAAAAAAAGTCAAAAAAGTTTTTGATTTTGGAAAAAAAAAACAAAATTTTTTTATTTTTAAATCTTTTTTTTTCTGAAAGATTGAAGAAATAGCTATCTGAACTATTTGAGACACATTTTGCTAAGAACAATGTGTAATAAGTTACATGGATGAGAAAAAAAAACCTGCTTGGCCAAAATGTCAAATTTTGACCCCCTCTAACTCAGAAAGTTCTCGACCGATCTTGTTGAAAAATTGCTATCCAATATAACTAACTATGGTGCAAATTTCATCCTAATCGGAAGACATCGATTTCAAAAGTTAGTTCACTTGCCATGAAATGCCCCATATATAGATTAGAGTTAATTTTAAAAATTTTATTTGCAAGTAAGTTTGAAGGTTTTTGC
This sequence comes from Calliphora vomitoria, assembly GCA_942486065.2. Classification (NCBI taxonomy): domain Eukaryota; kingdom Metazoa; phylum Arthropoda; class Insecta; order Diptera; family Calliphoridae; genus Calliphora; species Calliphora vomitoria. The sequence continues at coordinate 33,285,123 of OW818031.2, read as the reverse complement.
TAAAAAATAATGGCGTGCTTTTTTTGGAAAATTTTTACTCCTTGTGGTGGTTCAACGCACCTAAAGACGTGAATTTTGAGCTCATTTTTTTTAGAGCAAAAACGGTTGAATATATCGCAAATCTGATTTCACCAATCGATTCTGCAGCAAAAATTAAAACAATGGACATTTTTTGAACCCTTAAAATAAGTTTCAAAAACACACAACAGGTGCCGCAAATTAAATATTTCATTTCGGAAAAGGAGGTCAGTCACCTCACATGTAAAGTAATAACTGCAAGATTCTTCAACTTTGTCTGAATATCTCTCTTATCATTTTACAGAGATTGGCTGAAAATGGCCGGGATTGTATTAATAGTCAATTAATTTCAAATATTTTGAGAACTATAATTCTAAAAGTATTTAAACTAAGTAGCAATCAATTTATTACCATTATACGGAGGTTAGCTAAAAACGAATTTATTCCTGATCACTGAACCAAGTTTAACTAAAAAATATCGTGCCCGGAACAATGGGCATGGGACCGCCATTAGAAAGAAAATTGTAATTTTAAGAGTCTTTAAGCTTTCTCTGAATCACCTAAATTTTTACAATGTTTGGCTGATATTGTGCTTAGTAGGTATGATCCAGATTGTAGTCAGGTTGTATCAAAAATCCATTCATATTTTGTTTTATTATTTTTCTACGATATGGGCAATTCCACGAGAATGGCTACCACGACTGAAAAAACAAAAACCCTTAAAACTGTTTTTTTGCTATTATTAAATAGTTTATTGAAACCGAATATATATTTTCTATTTATTTTTTTAGTTTTTGTATACATACATATATTTTCAGAATATATATTGTTTTACTATAATAGAAAAATCTGTCACGTACGGTATGTCACGTACGGTATGTCACGTACGATATTAAATTTTAGTCATTACTAGCTGAACCGGCAAACGTTGTCCCGCCATACAAATTATTTCTAGTGAATATTCTAAGTGAATTTGGCATTTTAGGTATTTTTGATGCCAAATGAAGAGAAATACAAACAGAATTTTTTGGCGAAAAATATTTTAAATAAATGGGTGGATACGGACATCCTAATGACCTAGCGGTATGAAATGTACTTTACGACCTATTCTCGTACCTACCAAAAATATATAAAAAATTCATACAAAATGGTAAATATGTATTGATATTTGTATGTTGCTCATACAAAATACTAAAATCTCGGCTAAAAAATGGGTGGGTGAGGGTCGGCTGATGAAAATTTGGGATTATAGGTAATTTTGAATGCCAAATAAAAAAATGCAAATAAAAAGTTTTTGGCAAAAAAAAAAATTGTAAATACAAATTCTGGATAGGGTTACCCTCATGACCTAGCGGTATGAAATATACTTTTCGACCTATTCTCATAGCTCCCAAATATACACACAAAATTTCATAAAAATCGGTTTAGTCGTTTCGGAATAGTTCAAACACAAACATTGTGACAGGAGATTTTTATATATTAGATAAAATCATTCAAAGATTGTTTTTATTTAAATATGACGGATTGTAAAGGAAAATATTTGGTTTAATGTAAGAAATATGCAAATATAGTACCCTCTGAATGGAACATAAAGATCAAATTATTTTTCAGATACTCTTATCTATCTATAAGATGACATGGAATTGCCCATATGTATAGAGAAGCGCACCTTTTATGATATGAATTGGAACCATACCCTGAAAAACAGCCCCACACCATAATACTGCCACCGCCCAACTTGACTGTCTTATTTGAGTGCTTGTGGTCCAGTATCTTTCCCGTCAACCATCTTACAAATATAATATTTTAATTCATCTCATAAGAGAACCGAATTCTCGACCAGTTTAATTGTACTTTGGCATATTGTATACGAACAGTACGGTTTATAAGAGGATTTTTCGCGAGGCGATAGCAACCAAGACCAGCCTGATTTGCACCGTATTTAACATTTCGTGAATTAATTTGCAATTTTAGATTTTTGTGTTTAGAAAACGCAAATTACGAAATATACTTTTTCAAATAAGTTACCATTGTATTTTATGATAAAGTATGATAAAGACGCTCTTAATGTTTTGGGCATGACAAGTCAATGATAAGCTCATTTTAGATATGTCGTCCATCAGATGTCTTTACTTTTCTACTTCCGCCCAAAATCCAATATAACTCTCATGTATAGGCTATAGCTTCCAAGAATATGTTACAACACAATTGAAAACCTCTCAAATACAATTGGAAAAAGTGTAGTTGTTGGTATGTATACAGATTTTATCAATAAAAAGTATAAACAACTACATAATTAAATATCTTAGTTTTAATAAAAAAAATAATATTAAAATAAATTAAACCTTTACTAAACATAAAACTCAAACATAACCGTAACTTATTGCAAAACCTTCATATATATTTAATAATTTCGCATGCATTTGAATCACACTGTTTTTTTGTATTAATAAAAACAGCTGTTTCATAACGTGAAACTCTGTCAGCTGGAATTTTTTTGGCATTTGTTTTGATGAGAGATTGATTATGCGAATGAAATTTTATGCAATTTAACTCACCTTTTCTAAATGTTTTTCAAATCCCGTTGAGTTTTTAATAATCTCTGTTATATGTTTAATAAATTCTGCACCTTTTTTACGCGTACCCATAACTAATTATTACACTATTTTATAATTTAACTTATCTAAACTCACTTTTTCCTTAACACTATTACGAAAGCCACCGCACTGAGAGGTAAAGTAAAGTGATAAACCAGTGTTGCCACTTCAAGTGTAATTACACATATTGTGTGCTTTTCAGTTATGTGTGTAGCCAATGTGTAATGGGATGCATGTGTAATTTCTGATTACCTCCATTTAAACAGAAATTTCTGTTATCAGATAAATAAAAATATAAATTGATTTCCTAATATCTTCAGATTCTTATGAAATTTTCCGTATGGAGATGTAATTAGTTCACCCCTGTGGCGCTTATATCGAGAAATAATGTAATTGTAATGCATTTTATTTTATAAATGTCCGTCATGTACAATTTTTTAATATTTATGAACATGTTCTTATTCTATTTATTTAAGTTGAAATTTGTAACCGGTTATGGCCAATAGGCAAGGTAATTGAAAATAGATAAAAAAATAAAAAAATTAAAAATGTTTTAGAAAAAATTCATTCCTGTCCAAAAATATTTATACTTTAATAAAATCATTGTAATTATTTATTTAAAAATATATGAATTTCATTGAATAATCTTTTTTATATGTAAACATTTTTGAATTTTAAGAAACTGTAAAAATGTTTTTATTCTTAAATTTCATTATTTTAAATGTGCAACAAAAATCCCATAGTCCCGGAATTAAGATTTAAAAATCAATATCACTTGGCCACCCTAATAGGAATAATTTTTAAGTATTTAAAAATAAGGATAATGCAGTGCTGATACTACAGTGCTCTATTTATATACAGAAGCAGCTGGCTGTGAAATACCACTTTATAATTCAACTCTGATTTCTTTGTTCTATACAGCAGCTGGTTCTTGTAAAAACAATATTGTTCGCCATTTTACCGCGTCTCTTATTTCTCAAACATGTTTGTTTAAAAATAACTGATCGAAAATACAAGACCTTTTTGGAAAAGACTAAACAAAAACTATAAATTTATTAGCTTAATAATATTTTTGTGAAAATAAAAAACAATAATTGATAAGGGAATAAGATAACCAAATAGAAATCATGAAATCCACGTAAGTAAAAGCACAAAACTGTCAGTAAAAAAGGATGAAAATTATTTTCCAAAAATATATTTTTAAAGAGCCAGGACTCCCATGAGGGCTATGAGAACACCACACCAACAGAAAGATGCTCGTTTACGTACACAGTTATCGCAAGAAAACATTGAAAATTGTGCACGACAAAAAGATCCAGTACATGTATTCTGTCGTGTGAGACCACTACCCTCCGATGGTGATTTATCCTGTGTACGAGTAAAAAATTCCACTAGCATTGTCTTAACGTCACCCGAACAGGCATTAGGCTCTAAACAGGGTGCTTCAAAAGAAACTCAATATATATTTAAACATGTCTTTGAAGCGAATGCCACACAACAAGATGTTTTCGCTGGAGTTGCTCAACCCTTGGTGGAGAATTTAATACGAGGTCGTAATAGTTTATTATTTACCTATGGCGTCACTGGCAGTGGTAAAACATATACAATGACGGGTGATACAAGACACAGAGGCATAATGCCCAGATGTTTGGATGTTTTGTTTCGTACCATATCGGATTATCAAACTAAAAAATACATTTTCAAACCAGATCGATTGAATGGTTTTGAAATTTTATCTGAAACAGATGCTCTATTGGAACGACAACAAGAAATGAATCAACGTTTTGCGGGTAGAGGTGTCTTAAGACGTAAAGATTCAGATCCCGAAATAGCTTCACAGGCCTCGTGTGATATGGCTCCTTTACAGGGCATTGAAGAAGATAATATGTATGCGGTTTTCATAACATATGTTGAAGTATACAATAATAGTGTATATGATTTACTGGAAGAAGGTGGCATTCAGAAGTAAGTAAACAACATTTCAGAAGTAAGTAAAGAAAATATAATTTGGCATTTTATTTATTTTATTTCTTTCAGAACTTTGCAAAGCAAAATTATTCGCGAAGATGCCAATCACAACATGTTTGTACATGGTGTTACCGAAATTGAAATCAAATCCGTTGAGGAAGCCATAGAAGCCTTTCAAACTGGCCAAAAACGTAAACGTATGGGTCATACGGTACTAAATGCCGAATCTAGTCGTAGCCATTCCGTCTTCAATATACGTTTGGTACAAGCGCCCACAGATTGCCAAGGGGAAAATGTTGTACAAGATAAACGTACCATAACCGTGAGTCAATTGTCTCTGGTAGATTTGGCTGGCAGTGAAAGATCATCACGTACTAAGAACACAGGAATGCGTTTGAGAGAAGCGGGAAATATTAACAATTCTCTAATGACACTACGTACTTGCTTGGAATATTTACGAGAAAATCAACAAGCTGCTGCCTCGAAAAAGGTGCCCTATCGCGATTCAAAAATTACACATTTATTTAAAAATTATTTCGATGGCGAAGGTCAGGTATCGATGATAGTGTGTATAAACCCGCGGGCGGAAGACTACGATGAAAATACGGTAACTTGTTAACCATTTTTTAATACATTGACAATAATTGTTTAAAATTTTTAGCAAGTTATGAAATTTTCCGAAATGACCCAAGAAGTGCAAATAGCACGCGCTGCTCCCATCAAAACAGATTTAGGATTAACGCCTGGCCGTCGCAAGGCTAATAAACTTTTCAAGATTGCTGTAAATAATCTGAATGATTTGGGCTATAGTGAGGCGAAAACTTTAGATGTGGATGTTGGTTTGGTTTATACCTTGGGTCCCAACTTTCCGGAATATAAATTGGATGGCCCAGAAGCTGATTCCACCATCAAAGATTTGATGCAGTATTTGTTGCAGCGTATTGAAAAAAGAAAATTACTAAGTAGTGACTTGGAAACAAGATGTAAGTTGGATACTTTTTTTTTTATTAAATAATCAAAACTAATGTTTTTATTTTATGTTCTTTTCGCAGTCGATAACTTCCGCTTACATTTGATGCAAATGGAAAAAGAAAATCTCTCCTTACGCACCGAATTAGCCTCCCTTAAGGCAGTCTATAAACAAGAACGTGATCGTTCATATGCTCTAGAAAATAAAATACGTGTTCATGAAAGTTCTATTGATGTGCTTAATAATAAGTTGGGTAATCGTGAGCGACAAATCGATGAATTGACGCGTAAGCTTAGAGATCATCAAAATATGCTCAGTCGAAAGGAACAAGAGAAAGAAAATCAAAAAAAGAAATTTAATTCCAAACTTGCTGTTGAAGTGGAAAAACTTGATCGTTTACATGATCTGAAACATGCTAAATTACAGTGTAAAATTCGTAGTAAAGACGAAAAGCTTAAATTATTGTCGAATATAATACAATCGGATGAAATGGCCGTTAGAATGCCAAGATCGAGAAGTTCCGAAAATTTGTCCGTGGATAAGGAAGTGCCACAGCCTGCAGAATCCTTGCGAACCGTACCAACGGCCACAGCTACACCTAGAACAGATTTGTATAGCACACCTAGAGTGCCAAGGGTAAGTTTAAACAGAAAATGTGTTTGACATTATAAAAATTGTATAGAATATTTCCTACACCATGTGTTGGAAATTTTTTATGGGAAATTTCCCACACAATTTTTACCTGTAATTAGTTTAGGGAAAATACTAACAACAAAATATGTTTCATTGTGCTATTGTTTAATTGTTTTAAATAGGATAAAAAAACATGTTTCTTCTAAATCTAAGATAGTAATACTACACATGATCATGAATGCGATTAAATGTTTTTCCTTAGTTAAGAATTGTTTGTGAAGAATGGAAGCATCTGCTATAATATTCAGGGCTATTCCTGTTCTCACTTTCACCCTTCACCGTATTTTTAGAAGCATAATTACAACAATATTATGTAATTTCCTAAGCATTTCTAATTATAAATATTTACATGTGATTTTTTTAACCTTAATTATATAATTCTAGAAACTATTTAATATAAATATTGTTGTAATTATGCTTCCAAAAATACGGTGAAAGGTGAAAGTGAGAACAGGAATAACCCTGACTGTCTCTATTTAAGGAATTGTTTAATAAGTAATATTTAAATTCAGGGACTAATTCTCGCATTCGTATACAAGCGAATACTTATTCAAACGTTCGAGTTCTTTTTATTTTTTGGATTTCTTATTCGATTTCGAATGAATGAACGCTAATAAGCGTTCGAAATTTATTTCCATTACGAGTGCGAGAATTAGTCCTCAGGTATCTGTCTGATAAAAATAGTTATCATAATAGACACTGCAATTAAAGATAGATTTCATGAGATTGTCCCTGTTTTGTCCAAAGAAAATATTTAAATTTTTCAATATTCAATAAATTTTTAATGGAAAATTTTCTATAAAAATTTATTGAAAATATCCTAACTTATTTAGAGATAAATTTAAATATCGTAAAATTTTTAGTTGTTTTCTAAGAAAATTTTCAAATTTTTTGGTTTTCTATAGAAAATTTTGCAATTTTTTTTATTTTCTTGGAAAATTTTCCAAATTTTTTTTTTATTTTCTATTTCTACAAATAATTTTCTATATTAAATTCCATTTATTCATAGAAAATTTACGATATTGAAATTTTTTTAATTCAATTATTTCCTTCTAGGGCATGGCCGCTGCTAACAAACGTCATCGTCGTTCTCGATCAGCCGGTGAAAAGTGGATTGAACATCGTGCGCCCAATCCCGTCCCACTCGGTACTATTTTACAACCCTACCTTAAGAATCGGAAATCAATAACCAAACTGCAAGATATGAAAGATTTAACGGGACACAAAGCCAACAAATACATACTCGTGTCCCAAGATGCCGATACAGATGGTGATGTAGAAACTAAACTCTTCAAAGGTAATATTATACCCACATGTGGCGGTGGAGCCCAAGTTGTTTTCGATGATGTGGAGTGCCTTAAACAAAAATCACCAGTACCCTCGCCCAATCGCAAAAGACCCAGTAATGGTGGTGTACTCAGCAATATTGGCACTACAGTTTCAGCTCTCTCAGCTATAACCAGCATAAATTCTGCCAATGAAATTGCCTCCAGATGTAATGTTGGCATTGAGGGGCATACCGTTAAACGTACCAAAGTGTAAAGTGTTGCTATTTTTGACTAATATCTCTTAATATTTCTGTCCATTTGACTTGAAACTATCTCATTATAATTATTATTTACTAGATTATTATTATTATTTTTTCAAACGAACGTATGTATTTTTTATTAGTATTTTACTTTTAATATTGTTATGGAATTATATAATTCAGATTTATAAAAATATATTTTTATTTTTTTTCTCTCACACCCAGTGTTCTTGAAACGGGTTTCGTACTTATTCAGTTTTGAATTTAAAAACAAATTTTTTTTATAATGAAGTATTTTTTTCTTTCTTTTATTTTAAATATTTGTAGTATTTTTTCTTCCTTTAACTTTTATTAATATATAGATGTGAATATAAACCGCTATATATTTATAAGATATCGTAAGATTTACTCTTATTTTATATTGGTTATAAAACAAAACAAAAAAAATAAACATCATCGTATTAAACCAATTGATTTGATTGTAAAAGTATTAACTAAATATATACATATATTTTAGTACATTTGTTTTTAGTTCGGGATCAGGTTTAAATTTAGCAAATAGTTAAAAGAAACTAAAATAAATTTTTGATATGATACTGCAAATGTGAAATTGTGTTTCTTAATAACTAGCTGGGTTTGGATCAGGTTGATTGTCGTAAGTAAATATTTCATATTGTTTTGTCTCTGGGGCCCATTCCACTTAATAATTATTGTTTCATTCATTTAAAAGAAGCTCCCCTTTTAGCATTTATTTGTGTTACATAGAATAATATGTTTATTTATTTATGTTGTTTAAATACAGAAATTTGTACACCTTGTTTTGTAAACCATTCTGATTTAGTTTATACGCTTTCTTTTTAAAACGAAGCCACATATTTTGGTGTTCTGCAAATCGAATCAATTTTTCAATATCCCCCTTGTTCTATAAATCGAGTTATTTCAAAAACGAATTGCCGAAAAATTCATGCTTTGCAAAGCGCAGAATTTTTTACATTCACCCTTATCGTGGTTGGCGTAAACGTCATACGCCTACGACAGTTTCTTACTAGATTAAATAAACAGTTTGCATTTTATCTTTAATCTAGTACGAAACAGTCGTAGGCGTAAAACGTTTACGCCAACCACGATAAGGGTGATTGAAACATGTTTGTTAACACGAAAATAAAACGAGTAAATCACATGGATTCGATTTAGAGAACACCAAATACATATATATGTATGTGAATAAGTTTTAAAAATGAAATTGTTACTAGGATTCGGTTTACAGAACAGAAGGATAAATATTTATTTTTCAAATTCACTTGTTTTGGAAACCACTCAATTTACACAACAGGGGCCAATATATTTATAATTCGATTCGAATATTAACATTTTTGAATTTTTATGAATTATATATTTAAATTCGAAAATTTTCTCATTAAAATTGAATACCAACTCAGAATATGGAGTTTTGACAATTAGCCACTTCTATTTGTTTTACAAATCACTCGATTATTCCCCCATGTTCTTTCTGTAAACCAAATCCGATTTTTCAACAAACCGGTTTAAATCCCCCTGTTCTGTAAATCATGTTATTTAAAAACGAGCGATTTCTCAAAAACGAATAATTGACAAATTCGTTACCTTAATATAGAAAGGCCCTAACTCGTGTTTTTTTTTTTTGTAAGCCCAGGGGGCTAATTACCGCAGTCGAACACGAACGAATATTTATTCGAACGTTCGAGTTTTTTTTATTTTTGGGATTCTCTTATTCGATATCGAATAAAACGTATAGAAAATTATAATGATTGTGCTGGATAACGAACGAGTTTTTACTCGAACGCTAATAAGCTTTCGAAATTTATTTCGATTATGAGTGCGAGAATTTGCCCCCAGATTTTTGTTTATTTCGCTAAATGGTCCGCTCATATATCATATTTAGCCAAAATATCTTGAATTAAAAAAAAACACGAGTTAGGGCCTTTATTAAAAATTGATCGTAATTTTCATATTTGAGATTATGGCAGTCGATACCGAGCAAGAATTTTTTTTACATTTCATTATAATTTCGATATCGAAATCATTGTTCGTGATCGAATCAGCTAAATTCGGACCCAGGTTTGTTTACTCGGAAGTAAAACGAGTAAATAATGTGGTATCTATTTACAAAACACCAAAATAGATGCAGCGCAGTGATGTATTTCCGAACTGACCTTATATATTAGAATATACGTCAATTATATCTAATACTACAACCATTTGCGATTCTTAATGACATCCTTATCCCAAACTCCTGGGCGATTATTTTGTAATTCGATTTGAAAATAAATTGTTCGAATTTGTAGGCTTAATGCATTGAATTTCGAAAATGTTTTCTTTCGAATCGATTTACACAATAATCCCCCAGGAGTTTGGGGGATTATTGTGTAAATCGCAAGAGGTTGTAGTATTAGATATAACAGAATATCGGTTAGATAGATTTGAAGGGGTGTGTACTATAAGAAGTACACTTCCACTCGGAAACCCTTTAGAAATATAACTAGGAGTGAACTACTCCATTTCCAATTGTATTTCAGAAATTTCCAATTGAATTTCAGAATATTCCATTTATATTTCGGAAATTTCTAATCGTATTTCAGAAACTTTTCAATTGAATTTCAGAAATTTCCATTTGTATTTCAGACTTATTAATTTATACTTGAAAAGTTTCTAATTGTATTTCAGAATTTTCCAATTGTTTTTCAGAAATTTCTATTTGTATTTCAGAAATTTCCATATGTATTGCAATTATAATTTTCTGAAATACAAATGGAAATTTCTGAAATACAATTGGAAAATTCTGAAATACAAATGGAAACTTCTGAAATATAATTGGAATATTCTGAAATATAAATAGAAAATTCAGAAATATAATTGGAAATTTCTGAAATTCAATTGGAATTTTTTGAAATATAATTAGAAATTTCTAAAATACAATTAGAAATGGTGTAGATGTGAAAAGACGGAATTAAAATGGAAAGAAAAGAAGTCTGGTGATATAAAGAGAAATAAAGTGAAAAACAACCCAGTCCAAATAGGACAGAAAATAAGTATAGACTGGGTCTCCCACAGTCCTGTTACCTAAAATAGACACCTGGTAAAGCCTAAAAGTTACACAGACTATGTTCCACTGTTTCTAGTTCCTCAATATCCTCGCAAATCCTACAAAAGTCCTGTGCGCCCATATACCATTTCCCAATGAAGGCTCCAATCGAGAAGTGACCGGTTATCACTCCTACTAAAGACCTGAGACTGTTCCTATCCAACCCTGATAGAAAATTCGATGGTGATATAGTCATTTCTAGTTCTTCTGCCAATTCGGTAATTCTTACCTATTTCTACTCTACAAATGAAATTTATTTACAATTTTTAAGTTTATCCTAAGCCCCTGTTAAGAGATTTCCGAATTTTTCTTGATATTACTTGTTAATCACCCTTATTCTATTTGGCGTAGTCGACATCGTCAATATATTGTGTAAACAAATGGTATATGTTTCGCCGATATCGATAACTATTGGTAACTTTAACCCGACTTAAAATTCTGTCAATATCAATACCTTTTTTTGACTCAATATTGACGACGATGTCGACGACGCCAAATAGAATAAGGGTGAATTAATCTGACTTTTAATAAAAAAATTAAAACGCTTTTATTATTTTTACAATTCCTGCAATTTTTATTTTATTATTATTTATTTGTTGTTTCTTAATATGTTGCTGTTGTTCATTAATAACTATAATTGTTTGTTTTTTATTATTATTATTATTTTATCATGTATAATTAATATATTTTTTTTTGTAAATAATAACATAGTAAATTTTAATGAAGAAATTGGGGGAGAAGATGGTAGGTATGCTAAGATTGTTATTCTTTTTTTAACCCCCTTTAATAGAAAATATTAAAAAAAAAGTTATAAATATTTTATAAATTGAAAAGAAATAAATTTGGAATTTAAAAAAATTGGAAAAGAAAAAAAATTAAAGCTAAATAGATAAGTTTCGTTTTATGTTTTATTATGTATGTATGCATGTATTTATTAATTATTATTATTATTATATTTTGTATTATTAAAATATATATAGATTAGTTACTAATAAATCAGTCTATAATTAAAAATGTGTTTGTTATATATAATATATATTGTTTATTTTATAGTATGGTTGGTTTGCTTTTTTTCTGGTTTTCTTCTTTATAGTATTAAACTTAATTTATAATTAAATGTATTTTTATTTTTTTTTTTTTTTTTTGTATTTGTGTTTAATTAATGTTTATTTATTTTTGTATTTTTACTGAGCTGCAATTTCTGTTTATTTGGGAGGGGATTATGGTGGTTGTAAGGTTTTAAGGAGTTAGAAGAGGATTTTATATTACGGCATTTTAGAGCAGTTTTGCTTATAACCTGGTTTTAAAGAGTTTTCTTGTTTGTTATTTTTTTAACTTTCTTTTACAAATTGCAGATTCGGCTTTAGTAGAAGTTTTTGTTTTAATATGTTTGTCTTATTTTAGTTTATACTTCTATATTTTTGTACGCTTGTACTTTATTTTATATTCAATAATATTTGTTTTGTTTAAATGAAAGCTATATTTATAAATGGTTTGTGGTCACTTCATAATTGTTCTCCTTAATAGAAACCGAAAACAATCCATTTTAGTGTATGTATATATGTGTCCGTTTTTTTATTGTTTGCTTAGATATTCATGCTAAGCAAACTTTTAATACATTTTTAGCTCTTATAAAACAAAAACTCTATACAAAATTTACAAATTTTGGCAAAATAAAAATAAAGTTAATGCAATATATAGCAAATAATAATTAATATTTCAATAGACCCTCAAATTAATGGAGCTTTAGTGTTTTTGTTCAAAAATATTCACCCTAATCGTGGTCGGCATAAATGTTTTACGCCTACGACCGTTTCGTACTAGATTAAAGAAAAAATGCAAACTGTTTCTTTAATCTAGTACGAACCTGTCGCCAACCACGATAAGGGTGATTGTAATACTGAACTCTACTATTAATAAGTGCAAATAGTCTTAACAACATTACGAATGCAAAATTTTATAGCTTTTTAAGTGTATTTTGTTATTGGATTTCTATGAATTTTTGCACTTAATACTGAACTTTGCTAACCTAAAATAAATCACATGAATCATAGTAAAAGTTTGCACTGATTTTGTGTTGCCACTCTTTTTAATCTGTAGAAATTAATTGACGCATTTTAATGTCCTCGCGAAATTTCGAATTTGGAAACTATTGCACTAAAAGAGATTTTGCAGTAACTTCAAAGATAAAAGTTTATTTTTCAATGTACTGCTATACAGTAGGTACTTTGATAACCCTTTTAAATTTTGTTTACAGTTCATCCAGTGAATTCAAAAATTAGTTATTATCAGAAACTGAAAATTTACAAATTGATATGTTCTAGAAATCGCACCACTTTTTTACATTGAAACAAGTTTGTTTAGGAGTTTAAGTGAAACGACTAAATCATGTGGTTTCACTTTACAGAACACTAACATACATTTGTATGTGAATTAGTTTTAAAAACGAAAACGTAACTCGCAATCGGTTTAGAGATCAGGAGGCCTAATAAATATTAATGAACTAAGATGTTGGAATCTGACTTGGTTGCAAATATAATTATGTTTTAAACTTGAAAAATATTTGAAGAAATAAAATTTTTTCCCACAAAAAACAAAATTTGACTTGAATTTGCATTTCATTTTTACTGGAGAATGCTATTGATATAAATTGTAGTTCAATTGCAACTTGAATCAAGTTTGGAATTATACTGAATTACAGCAAAAATGCTTATTGGGGGATATGGAATATGTTTTATCACGAAAGTCTAGAAATCTGTGAAAAATATTGGAGTTTTGTCAAAACTTTTTATTCAATGTTGTTTTACTGAATATCCTGGAATAGCTAAATCGTAATTCAATTCTGTAAATCCGGTGATTTCAAAAACGAGCAATTTTCGAACGTGAATAGTCAAAAAATTTATGTTTTGCATATCGCACGATTTTGTATATTGAAACAGGAGCCAATTCTCGCTATTCATAATAGAAATAAATTTAATTTTAAAAACGAAAACGTTACTCGGTGTCGGTTTACAGAACAGTGAAGAATGTCATACAAATCGCATGAATTTTGTACATGAAAACAGATTTGTTTACTCAAAAGTAAATCTAATAAATCAAGCTGATTTACAAAATTCCAAAATATGTGGATTCGTTTTTAAAACGATAACGGTTTACAGAACAGTGTATATTGGTGTTTTGTAAATCGAATCCACATGATTTACTCTTTCTACTTCCGAATAAACAAACCTGTTTCAATGTACAAAATCGTGCGATTTGCAGATCATAAATTTTTCGACTATTCGGTTTTGAAATCACTCGATTTGCAGGACAGAGGGGATAGTCAAAAATGATTCGAATTTTATATTGTGGTAGTATCATAGTCTTCGACTCTGATACTTATAATAAAGAGGAATGATTTTTTAATGAAAGAAATTAAATTAAAGTTACCAGTGAGATTTCAGGTGGCTTTAGACAATTTGTCTTTACAAACATAAAATTTAATGAAATTTTATACGTTTGCCCAAAAAAAAAAAAAAAAAAAAAAAAAAAAAATAATTGTAAAAAGTCTGTTTGTTGCCTTTTGCGTTTACACAACCAACGACCAGTATCCAGTAAAATGATCATAGCTGTAAGTGATCAAAAGGAAACTGATCAAAAAGGAAACACAATTGCAAAAATTTGTTTTATCTAAAATTACAATATATTTACTAATGTGTAATGTCCTGTTTGAGCCGGCCACGGATTTACATACAATTGCATAGCACTCCAATAAGACTTGCCTGTTTTTTTTTAATGAAAAGCCAAATTTGTATCAGTATTTTGTCTCAATATCTTATGGAATCACTACAAATTACATTTAGATTAATTGTACTCTTCTAAATATGACTTGTATAACAATGTAAACTGGCTTCTAACGCCCCTTTAGACGATCGAATTATATAACATACTTGATCAGTAAATTAAGATTTTATATTCATATTTATTTCATTTGTATGTAATACAAAGCTTACAAAATCCAAAATAATTATATTATATTGCTTCTGTAACATACAAATAAAGCTCTCTTTACAAGCGGCTTCGATTTATGTTTGTTACTGTCCAAAAAGTTTGTAATAAAATGCGATAGTTTAAATGAACTTTAAGATAAGTTTAGATTTATAAACAAGTTCTAATTATACGGCATATGATAAAAATACAATTTTCTTACGTTTTGATAGATTTATATTGAACATTTCCATTAAAATATCTTGTTAACTTTCAAACAGGTTACTTTATTTTAAGAAAGTGTCAAGCTATTAGTTGAAAACAAGTAAGAAATCTAAATTAAACAAGATAAAGATTTCAACAAATTTTTAATGAAAAAAAATGTGTGAACAAAAATTTGGAAAAGCAAAAATTCGGATAAAAAAAATATTTTTCCGATTACATACGTCGTTGGAAACATAGAACGGAAGAAGAGAGCAATAAAATGGAGAAAATTACTCTCTTTTCACAATACATTCTCATGAATTAGGGACAACAGACATAGGTTTTTGGCTCTTATCTAGTTGTCCCTATGGTTGGGAAGGTCTTTGAAATATCATCATTAGATATACATAGACTTAGAAATAGTACTAGTATCAATAATATTTGTAAGTTATTTGGGGGTTTAGGAAAGTTGATTTCAACAGAAAGACGGACATGTCTATATCGCCACCGCTATCTATAACGATCTACAATACACATATTTTATAGGTTCGCAAATGAAAAATGTAGAAATTACAAAGGGAATGACAAACTTATATATACCCTTACCAGACATGGTAAAAAGTATACAAATTAATGTGAATTTGAACGAAACTGAAAATCAATTATTTCTTTTTGAAAAATTTACAATATGATGTTGATGTTCGTAAATGCATCACTGCAGGGAATCTGAGATGCAACATGTTCCAAAAAGGCAGAAAACTCGCAATTGATTTTTTTTTTTTTAATATCAATAAAAATTAATAGTTCTCAAGTTAAATTACCAATAATGAAATAATAAAAAAAAAAAAAAAGTATTTTAAATTTATTAAAAAAAAATGTCTAATTTTGTGCAAAATTGTTTGCGTACAAAGCGTCATAATAAAGTCTTATAAGAAAATGTATTTATCTAAATCTATAAAACGGACACAGTTTTTTTTTTTTTTATTTTTCGGTGGCTCTTGATTTTACACATTCTTTGTTGGTTTTTGTAATTAATTAATTAATTAATATTATTATTATTATTGTTTGTATGTAATTATGTATAATAACATATATATATATTTATATGTATATATTTGTTTTAGCTTGTTGTTAAGAATGGAATTATTTGTATTTTTTATAACTTAAATTTAAAAAATATGATTATTTTTTTTCTTCTTTGTTTTAACTTCTATATATATTTATATGTGTACAATATTGTTTACTGGCAATATTTGGGGCAGATTTTTTTTTTTTTTTTGTTTGTATTTTCTAAATATATACCTTATAAATTGAGGAGGACGCCTTCTTGATTGAGAGGTGTGTATGTAAGTTTTTCTGTTAGATTTAAGGGAGTTGTATGGTAGATGTTGGGAGGTTGTTGTTTTTTTTTTCAAGAAATTTAAAGGAAGATCTTAAAATACTTAGAGTAGAATTGTTGGGGGTAATAATTTTAACTAATAGAGATTTTTAAAACAAATTATGATTTAAAATAACAAAAAAACAAATTCTTCTATATTAAAAAAACGTTAACTGTGTTTGTTTTGGACATTTGGAAGCGTTAATTGATTTAATTAAATGATTAAACAAAACATATATAGGGAAAACAAACAAAATTTCATTGTTTTAAAAAAAACGACAATAAAAATTATTATTTTTGTAACAGAAAAATAAGATTGCAAAGGGGCGTCTAAAACAAAGTGTATTTGTTGTTACTTAGCAATTATTATTTTAATTAAATTTTGTTAATAAGGATTAAATTAAATTAATTATTTATAAAAAGAAAAAACATAAACATAAAGCTAAAATTTGCCGGTTTGTATTATAATAACAAACAAAATTGTAATAAATTTTGTTTTCTACGAACAAAATTATCAATATCAGTTCTGTTTTTTTTTTTTTTTTCAAATCATCATAACAAAAGCAATGGCGTTTTAATCGAAATAAAAACGGTATAATGAACAGTTGTAGCTGCTTGGGGGGTGGGTAGTTTAGAAAATTAAACTAAAACAGAAAAGACAAATACATAGACATAAAGAAATTTAAATTCTTTAGTAATTATCTAGGTATTTGGGATTTTTTTTTGGGAGTTTTGTTTTTTTTTTTTTGTTTTGTAAAGTTGGACAACTTAATGCGCATTATTAAATTTGTTTAGCCTTTTAGTTATGATTTTATGAAGCTTATAAAGCCTTTTGTTTCCTTCTTTGCATTCATCTGCTACTACAACTTTTTTCACAACAAAAAAAGTTGAATGTGGTTATAATTACTTTTGTTTTAGGCATAGATTAAAACTTGGCGTCTTTTGAAGAAATATTTATAAACATAATAACGAACTAAAATCAATTTGGAGATAAGATTTTCCTTGATTATTGTTACTAAATAATTTGTTTTTATTTCCTATGAACATTTAACACAAGCGCCTTCGACATCAAAATCTAGTACCATTAGTTTGGTTTCTTCGGTACCGTTGCGTGATCCAACTGCGCATATTAATTTCGTATCGTTGGCTCTGTAAAAGATAAACAAAATTAAAGGGGATTATTTAATTATTTTTTATTTATTTTATTTATTCAGAATCAAGCTATTAAAACAAGTAAGAGTGTGCCGAATCTTATCTTGCTGAAAAAAATTTGGGTTAAACAATATTTTTCCCGATTTTGACCCTTTGTCGGTCCGAATTTCTATGACGTTATATACGTCTTTGGTATTTGAAAAGCCTTTTATTTGATATCTATTGAAAATACAGTATCGGCCATAACTAAAGCACCCCCTCAGTGATTTTTTTTATACAATCAATCAAATTACGACTTATATTTCGTTATGAAAAATAACACAGAAAAAGTTCCAAAATGAAAATGTAGTTTCCAAATATTTGTCAAATTAATCGTGACGATTATTTGAAGCCAATATTTATTTGATCTTACAAGACTTTTAAGTAGAAAATGAAAAAATTATCTTACATTATTTTTGTATAACTAAATAAAGCTGAATATTTTAATCGTATCACTTAGAATCCAAACTAATTTTTCCATAAATCCTTATGTAAAAACTTACCTTATACGCCAAACAACACCACCAGAACCACCCGAGTCTAATGAAACTAAATTGCGTATGAATTCACCAGTCTTAACATCCCATAATTTAACCGTTCCATCATCCGAACTGGTAACAACAAAGCGGGAATTGAATTGCAAACATGTAACAGCCGATTGATGCTTATTGGAGCCTAAACAAAAAAAAAAAAAAGAAAAACATAAAATTAATAAAAAAAAATTTCACACCAATATAAATAATAAAACCATCATCTTACCGGACAAGGTTTGTAAACATTGACCAGTGGTAATATCCCAAACTTTAACCGTTGAATCGGCATTACCAGACACTAAAATATTTTCACGTAGTTCCATACCAGAAGTTAAACTTTGATGGCCCATTAAGGTGTGTTTACAATTGCCTGTTTCAACGTCCCAGACTCGAATAGAGGTGTCCAAAGAACCACTTACAACATGAATACCATCAAACTGGGAAAATAAATTAAATTAACTAACAAACACCTTATAATGAAAATATTGTCTTACCTGCAATGAGTAAACTCGATTGGTATGACCTTGTAGAGTGTGTAGACATTCTGGTCTTTCTGGATGCCAAATTTTTACCATATAATCATAAGCTCCTGATACAATTAATTTACCATCGTATTGCACACAACGTACGGCCGCTAAATGACCAACTAAAACCCTTAAACAAGAACCCTGTTCAATGTCCCAAACACGCAAAGTAGCATCACGAGAACCACTAACAACTCTGTGAAAAGTAAGGAAATAATTTATTAATAATTTTATATTAAATTCAAATAGCCCAACAAACACTTACTTGTTGCCATGAAGATGCATACAGCGTACGGTGGAGGTGTGACCCAAAAGTGTGTGTACACATTGGCCCGTTTCCATGTCCCATACTTTAAGAGTACGATCCGTACTACCTGAGATTATGATATTGCCTGACATTTGTGATGACCAAACACCACCTGTATGGCCCACCAATGTGCGTAAACACTAAAATATTAAAAGTAAAGCTATAAATCTAGACAAAAATAGTAAGATAACAAGAAAAACTCACTCTTCCTGTGACCGCTGACCAAACTTTCAATGTATTGTCATCCGAACCAGACACAATGCGATTTCCGGAAAATTGCAAACATGTTATGACATGCTCATCGTGTCCTTTCAGTACTTTCGGCTGACGTATGGGTCGAGAACGCCAATTCATTTCGATTATGTGTTGTCGCATGTATGCCGCCTTCCATGGCGATGCGATCGGTGGCATGTTACCAGCTCTACCGCGTTTTGGACGATCAGTCCGCGGTTCAGTCAATATTTGAGCTTGGCGACATTTCTCCTTCCACAACAGGTTGTCATCGCACAAGAAACGCCAACTGCGACAGGTTTGGGCAGCTCGCAACAGATCCTTAGGATCCAAATAGGAAAGTACTTGCAATGCCAACTCTCGAGGTAGTAAAGAAATAAAGTCTCGTTGAAATTGTGGTTCAATCACTTTCATCATGTGACGCACTTGTGTTGGTTCACAGTGGTCGATCAAACGATCGACGGCCAACAGACGTTCAGCATGTGACCACCGTTGGAATTGTAACAGCCATTGCTGTAACTCTGGTGGCGGATTATCTCGTGTGGGTATCAGCGAACGTGGTGTGCGCCTTCCCAAAGGTGAACCGGTAGAGGTGGTGGCCAACAGTTGTGATGGTGTAGAGATATGAACTAAAGCGCCTACATTTACATGTGAAGAACGCGGGGTTGAAGTGAAGTCGTAAGCAACACGCTTACGACTATTGCTTTCTAAGCTCGCAGCAGTGCCACCGCTACCCGTTATCGCGGCTGAGTTATAGTCGTGTTCCATCAGTCGTGTATCTGTATATTTGCGCTTTCGGGTTGCTACACAATCGGGCGAGGCTGCTGCATCTTCTGATATGGAAAGATTATGCATTATATTGTAAGAAAGATCGGCGCCACCATCTTTGCCATACACATGTCCGCTGTCCAATTCATCGACATCATTCAGATCACTAATACTTCCGCCATGGCTGCTGCCATCACTCATGGAACCCTGATGACACGTACAAATCTCTTCAACATCTGAGTTATTTTCCTCACAGTCAATCCACGAAGTGTTTTGGTGGTTGAAGTTGAAAGTGTTATCCAATTGATCGTTGAGCATTCTAAAGCCATCCATTAGGTTCTGGGAGATCTCGGAACGGCGATGATTGGCGCTGCCACTACGACTGGGTAGAGCGGCTGCAGACAAGCAAACATCATTTCCGCCATTTGCGGAAACTGATGCTGCAGCAATGGCATTTGAACGGGACAAATACCGTTCATTAGTTTGAGCACTTGCATTCACTTGCCTTTGAGTTCTGGGTGGTGGGGCGTATTGACATCTGGCCGAAGAAGTGGAGGGTTGAACATCATCGTCGTTTGCTTCATTAGAGGAGGATGAATTACTATTATGATTAGAATTATTGACAATTGGTTGTATAGCACTGGTGCGACTACAGCCATTTTCGAGTACACAAACTGCCACAGAAGCTGGAGCAGCTGTGGATGAAGAGGATGTGGACGAGCTGGAGGAAGATGAATTTGTTGCTGACAATGAAGTTGATGATGTGGCGGCTGTTGAAAGTTTGTAAACTTTCTGTTCTTGTGTTAATACTTCTGGTCGTTTGTTTAACGTCGAACTAGTTGATGAT
Source organism: Calliphora vomitoria (assembly GCA_942486065.2). Classification (NCBI taxonomy): domain Eukaryota; kingdom Metazoa; phylum Arthropoda; class Insecta; order Diptera; family Calliphoridae; genus Calliphora; species Calliphora vomitoria. The sequence continues at coordinate 33,264,279 of OW818031.2, read as the reverse complement.
GGTCGTGATGTGAGACTATCATTTGAATTGGAATTTGAATAAATTTCGGAATTTTGTGTCGAGACTGCTTCCACAATAACGGATGTAGAATTCGTTGTCATGGCTGATGCTGATGTTGTTGCTGGTGTTAGTGATGAAGAGGAGGAGGAGGAGGCGCATGATGATGACGACGACAATGATGAGTTGGCGGAGAGGTTTAAAGATTTTGGTATTTGTTCAGTACTGCTGCGTTGTGATGTTTTTGTAGTAAGTTCCTGCGGTTGCTGTTGTGGTTGATTATGACTTAGAGTGTTGCACAAATTCATTTTGGCAGTTGATTTGGTTAGACGTCCGATTAGTTTACGACTACTTGTGGGCGTTGCTGACAAATCTTTATAGGTACACTTGCTATCAGAAGAAAATCCTCTGGAATGGCTACTAGACGGTTGCTCCTCTCCACTATTTGCGTTATTGCTGTTTTTCTGCTGCTGTTGTTGAGATTTAACCAAACCCAAGTCAAGCACATTCTTCTTAACCAGCGAACTTGATTTCAATATAATACCTCCCGTAAGACGCTGTTCATGTTCAAAATCACGGCGTTCAATTAAATCCATTGACTCTATGTCCGATAGAGTGGGCATTAAAAGAGATGATTTCGAACCACTTGCAGAGGAGGAAGTCGGTAAATCCTGAGAATTTATATTGTTATTTGTGTTGCTGTGATTCAAATTCATCTTTTTCAAACGTGATGACATGCGCTCGTGAGCCTGTGTTTCGGGACATGGTTGAGATTCGGTTAAATCGTAAATCATATCATTGGACTCTTGCAAAATTTTACTACATGCCGCCGTAGAAGATGTGGGAGTTTCGTTGGCATTGGCTGAATTTTTAGAAAATTCATCACTCAAACGTTTGGGCTTCACATTGTTGTCGTTGACGAAATCATTGTGCGATGACGTCCCCTTCGAGGAGTTTGCAATTTGAGCATGATGAAGATGGTGGTGATGATGTTGTTGTTCTTCTACCACGGGTGTTTCCAAAAATATCATGGTGCCATTTGTACTCATAATAACACCATTATTTTGAGGCTGTGTACTAGAAGTGTCCTGTGTTGAGGTGGTATTTTGTGTTTTACGTTTGGAAGATTGATTTGTAGTATTCATGTCACATTCTTCCTCTTCGTCCTCGGGTTCATCATCCTCCTCATCTTCATCTTCCACGATGTGTAGATTGTCGTCTAGATTTATCAAATTGCCCTCAACAATCTCTTCAATATCGTCATCATCCTCAGCTTCATTAATCACTTCTCCATCAACACATTCGTCATCAACACACTCATCTTCAACGTCTTCATCATCCTCGTCATCATCATCGTTGATGACATAAATCTCTGATGAATTGAAAAATCCATTATTACTTGCTGCCGATTCGGTTGAAGCATCGGAAACCTTTATTATTTGTATGGCATCTGTGGATGAACTATCATCCACTACGGCCACTGGCTCTAATGTGACTTCATCATTTGTTGTTGGCAATAGATTCGATGAACTTATCTCATATGCATCCAAAACTCCTGATGTGGTCGTCTCATCATCTTCATCCAAGACTTCGGCAAAATCATGTTGTGAATTTGTCTCGAACTCTTCTTGTAGTAGCGACATGGAACTACGACTTGTGGTAGCCTTATCAAAATCTTCTTTATCTGCCGACGAGTTTAAAGAAGTTGTCGATAATGATGAGGACGTTGAAGACAATGACGACGTGGACGTTAGAAAAAATGGCGCTTTTGTCGAACAGGTATCACTTGATGTTATAGTTGTAGTTGTTGTTGATGAAGAAGATTTGGTGAGATTTAATGCAACTGTTTCAAATTGATCGATACATTTTTCTTCCATAATACACCTTAAGAAATTAAGGTTTGCTACTCCTCTTTTGCGTATTTATGTGTGTTATCGTGATTTTGTTTTTGTAACTAATGATTACGGTATTAGATAATGTAATTATGGTTTTGTGGATTAAAGTTCTGAAAAAAAAAGAGAAATGTTGAAAAAATAAGATTTATGCATACTTCAGATTGTAAAGATAATGAGGAATATTGTTATGAGAACCGTTCAATATGGGTACGAAATTACAAAAATGTCTTATATGTATAAAATATCATCAAATTTACAGGACTCTTCTTGTCCTAACTTTTTCCAAGTGACATTATTATATATTGAAAAAATCTACAAATTCATAAAACTTTTTGAGACATACGGCCAAATACGTAGGGTTATGGCTGAGCGTACTCTACCCCCTGATATACTGACGGATCTAGAAGACGTAATAGGATCGGTGGTGGATTCTTTATTCTAATCCTACTTTAGGCTACCTATCTATCTTCTGCACTACTCTTCAGGCGAAAATGAATGCCGTAAAATGTACATCCAACTGGCTTAGGTATTATCGAATATCTGGGGATATCTGTATATTTACTGATAGCAAAACTGCAGTTAATGGAATAGTGGATGTCATTAGGACATCTAGGTTAACCGTATAATGTCGGTTGTCTTTAAGTGAGATACCGAGACATTCTATGACATCGCTTATATGTATCCGGGACACATTGTAATCAGTGTAACTGTGTAGCCGATGAATTGGCCAGAAGGGGTGCGATGATGGATGAAGAGGCGATCACCCTTTTCAAATATTTCCTTCGCAAATTGCAAACAGAAACTGTATGAGACTGCTGATGCCAATGAATCCACATTAATTCCTTCATCAGAATATCTGATTGGTTTAATATGGAAACAATGGGATCAGATTTTTTAATAGAAATCCTTGCGGATTCCTTGTGATATCATCAACTGGATTTCAGATTGCGGGGTGTATGGAATTATATATGAAATGAAATTCTATGGATCCAAACTTTCCAAATTCCCATACACCCCGAAATCTGTAAAAGAAAATGGCACTGGTTAGAGCTTACTCTGCCAAATCCATTCAGCAGATTGCTCAATTATAACACGTAAACTGTAAACGGAATCCAGCCTGCTCATAAGAAGCTGTTCGAATTTGTTTGTTGATAGCTTGAAAGATCATCATGTTTGTGACGTAGATTAGTGTTATGCCACTCCAATTTCTGCACTGTGACAAGTCTCCTTTTTTTTTTTGGTATATTAATAATTTGTGTAAGTCCTTACTTTAAATAATCGCATATTGAATTTTGTTATGTATAAATTTGTTATAACTCGGTAGATAACTTGGAAATGCTTTTAATAGTTCAGAAGATAAATTATCCGATCCATTTTTGCAAATATACATTTTACTCTTTGTAAAAGCATTTCTTAGCTTCAGAGCCGTTGACTTTATCAGACTAGACTAAAATTTTCCAATGTTATAGATTTATAGTGTCAACTTGTGTCATACAAACTATAAATATATTAATCGGATCCGGTTTTATATCCTCGTTAACATAATAGCACTTAAGTTTGAACGTCACTTTATATTAAAATTATATTATTCATACAATTCCATTTTTAAGATTAGCTGTTCTAATATAATTAAATTTCACATTTTCAACACCATATTATATGAAAAATCAAAAACTTCAATCCGGTATTGAGCAAATAGGTACAACAAATTTTCTATTACATGTAATGCTGTTAAAATCTTCAACAACAATGTAAGCCAGCCACTCAGATATTTAAAGCACGACACTAATGTTACAAAAAATTTTCACAAGTAAACATTTTATAAATTCCAATCCATATTGGTTTTTTTTTTTTTTGGGTTCAGCAATGCACTTTACTAGTAGACGTCATAATGCAACAGCAACCAAAGGTTAAATGGCCAATTTGCAGAATGAAAATCGAAACATAAAAGACAAAAAACACCTGTTTCTTTTATTTCGTTCGATACACTTATTTTTTTATTATATTATTTTTATTTTCAGTTCTTTTTTTTTTGTTTCAAACACATGTATTTATTAACTTCACTGCAGTATAATTACACTCTAGTTCTGGCGTATATACAATATTAAATACGCAAAGGGAAAAAACTAAATGATTCGTAATTACCGCAAATTAATCAACATTCAATTAAAGTAATATTAATTTATCATAATTACAAATTTAAACTTAGCAAAAAAAGAAATAATAAAAAAAATTACAAAATAATCCTTCTCTTCGTTTAAAAACAGAACGCAACGCAACTAAAACATGATTACACTACTCATCATCATACATCCCCAGCACAACGCTCTACCTACTCTTCGTAGTACAAATCCACAACACAAACTGCCAACATTCCGCAATGAATTAATACTGAGAGAGAACAAAAAAAGTGTATAAACCAAACGGACAAAAAATGGCAAAATTCCCATAGTGGTGGAGTATTTGTATACAAAAAAAATCATATAAAAAAAATTAAAACAGACAACAAACAACAAACAGCAACAACAAAAATAAAACGAAATGGAAACAAATGGAAGATGTTGATAATAATGATGATGCTATTACAACAACAATATTAACTAATACCACTACAACAACAAATGTCAGAATAAAACACAAAAGTATCGGAGATGTATGGATGCATTGTTTAATATTTGAGTACTTTCTTTGATAAAACAATACATATATAGTACCATATTGAATGGAATGACTACTACTAAGTTCATTTAGTATCTCAGATTGTAGTAAATTTTTCAATCTATACTTTTGAAAGATTGCACTCATTTATTACTAATGAAGAGTAAATGAGTGCAAATCCATGTGTATACCAAAATATTAGAAGTTCAACCATTCTTCGTAGAAATTGAGAACATCTGCTATTGATGTTGTTGTAACAGGTATGCCCCCGTCAAAAGTTCTTCACTGCAAAAAAATTTCTAACGTATGTGGAAACAAATTACAACAAAAATGTTGACGCTGGCCAAAGAAAAAATATGTATTTGTAATTTTTTCGATAATTTTTCTATTTGCATTGGGAACAGTTTGTTATATTTTACCTCAGGTGGCACTGAGAGTTACAGAAGTGGAACGAAATAAACCTATATTTGATAAGATGTAGAAAGTGGAGCAACAAAAAGTTTTCAAACTAAATTCTATGGCTATCACCTGTAAATTACAAATTTGTACTTTTTGGAATTAGTTTTGATCATCAATTCTAATTAATATATTAAGAAATGTAAAGACAAAGTAAATAATCAACATATTAATATCTATCTGTGCCTAGTTACTTATGGAGTAAAAAAATTTGTTAATTTCTACCCGTAAATATTTATTTGAAATTATGTAATGTCAAGTTATCTTTAGGGTAAATGTATCTGCAAAGTATTTTACACCGTCGTAGATATCTATTTCTTTAAATTACTGTATTTAACTGTTCGAGCATCGATATATCACGCCCACGATTTTGATGTTTTTCAAACCCTATGCATTTCTAAAGTAAAACGTTTGTTCAATGTTTTTAAATTAAACGTATTTAGGGTCTAAAATAAAAACCGATAAAAATAAGAGATAAAAAAAGAGCGAACATCGGTACAATCCTTCAAAACTGACACAAAAGTGCATGGATGTGATCCACTTTATGCTTACATTAAATTAATGCAATGTACAATTTTATAAAGCTTTTATATACTATTTGTTTTAATGTTAGAAGTAAATATAGCGTTAATAATTGACTGAGTAAGATTCGGCTAGTTCTGGAGCGAAGATTCAATTGTTATGGGAACGACATCTGATATATTTTTATGTCGTTATCAGCAGAAACTAGTAAAGGTTAATTCTTCCTGATTGCTCGGAATAGTAGCAAAATTTAGACAACAAAAATTTTTACGCTTATCAAAAAAATATGTATTTGTAATTTTTTCCAACTCAAATAAGAGCTCAAAAAAGTGCGAACATCGGTATTTGAACACCTGGACATAAAATCCTTCAAAACTGACACATAAGTGCATGGATGTGATCCATTTTATGCTTACATTAAATTAATGCAATGTACAATTTTATAAAGCTTTTATATACTATTTGTTTTAATGTTAGAAGTAAATATAGCGTTAATAATTGACTGAGTAAGATTCGGCTAGTTCTGGAGCGAAGATTCAATTGTTATGGGAACGACGTCTGATATATTTTTGTGTCGTTATCAGCAGAAACTAGTAAAGGTTAATTCTTCCTGATTGCTCAGAATAGTAGCAAAATTTAGACATCAAAAAGTCTCTTATCGCTCAGAATATTAGCAACATTTACAATTTCTACCTAGACCTGTAAACCTAGAAACTGTAACTACAACACTTGCAAAACTAAAAACTAGGCTTATAAACATGCAAGACCACAACAGCTTAGTTTCTTGATGACATTTTACAAACGATTTTAATACTGAGGAATTAAAAGAAAATAAAACATTCCAGACTTTCACGCTTTATGGCCGGCCATATTTGTAACTCTTGCAAATATACCACGAAAAGTGATTTAGAATACAATAAAATTGAAATCAAACAAGCTATTTTATTATATATTAAGCTGTGCCAACAAGAAATGGATCCCTCCAAAATAGTACCCCAAACATAACATTTAAGTACCACATCCAGAAAATTCGCATCTCTCCTTTATGAGAAAACAAAAACAATACACAGATTTTGTTGCTCTTCCACGATACAACAAAGTAGTAAACTAAGATCACAGTCACAAGGCGGCAGTTGTTATTCTCACGTAGAAGTGGCAGTAAAATAAAAAAAAAACAGAAATAATAAAAACAAAATAAATAAGCAAATAAAACGATGGGAAAATACACACACATCCAAACACCAGCTGAACACATTGAACAGAGGAGAAGATGGTGAAAAACAACAAAAACAGCAGCAACTACAATAACAACAGACAGTGTGTAATAACAACAATATTTTGTAGGTCCTAGTTGCTGAGAGTTATTAAGAAAACAACCCGCTAGGCTGGCTGACAAACCGAAAGACCGACCCAACCAGCCATCAATGAAAGAAATATTTTACAAATGCAAAAAGGCAAAAACAAAAACTACACGAACCACAAAATTCACAAGTGAAGCAAGCAGCAGCTAAAAAGTAAAGAAGATTTCTGTTTAGCAGAAAGCAGATTTTAAAATAAAAAATTTTTTTGTATAATCAAAAGAATATTTTTTTTGTTTTGTATTAGAGGTCAATGAAAGAGGAGGAGGTAGAGATTTGTATTTCCTTTTTTTTTTTTGTAGAAAACCTTGCAAAATATTTTTGAAGTCAAATAGTAGGATGTTGAAATGTTTGTACGATTATATAAAATGCACACACACTACATACAGGTAGAAGTAGAGTAGAGTAAAGTAAAGTAGAGGAGATAAGCAAATATTTAAAGGGGCTACTAATTTTGTAAAGAAGTGTATGTATAGAGGAAGTGCAACAAAAAAAAAAAAAAAAATACACAAATCTTAAAAAAACTTTTTAATAATTTTACAGGAAATGCCACAAATGTGTTGAAATAATAAATATAAAAGTATTTAGCTCTTCATCAAGCTTTTGTAATTTCTACAATTTTTATTCGCGACCCTATAACGTATAAATATGTATATTTTGGATCCTTAAAAGTTGGGGAATCGATTTAACGATATCCGCCTCTGGATTGAAATCAAATTTCCGAAGACTCCAAATATGTAACTTACAGACACGATACTTCAATATATCGATACATATATATATAGTATCACAAAAATAACATACGATCGGGTTATCTACCGATTCAAAGCGGTTACAAGGTAACGGTAACGATAAATTGGATTATTTCGGTAACGGTATTTTGGCATATTTCGGCAACGATATTTAAATATAAACTGTAATTTCATTCTAAATTAAATTATCAATAAAATTTACAAAAAAAATTAAAAATACATTAATAGAATGACGGTAACAGTTTTCAGAGGTAACGGTTTTTTTGGTAGCGGTATTTTAGAGGTAACGGCAATTGTAGTTATTTCGTTAACAGTATTTTAGAGACAAGTCGAACGGAAAGGGTATTTTAGGGGTAACGATAGCCAACCTTGGCAAAAACAAATATAAGAACCGGGTGTGACGAAACTTAAATACACTTCACCAAAGCATACTTTAAGAAAAATATTGAAACAATTTTTGTTAAATAAAAGTTTTGAGGAAAAAATTTGGCGTATAGTCCTGATTCGATTTTAAATAACAATCGAATCAGGACTATACGATATATTTATGTGGGTTTCGAATAGTTGATTTCAACAGACAAACGGTATATACTTAATGGGGTCGCAAATGAAACATGTGAAAATTACGAATGCAATAACAAAGAGAAAAATTGTTTCACCAAAAAAAAAAAAAAAAAATGTTTCCAAAACTTTTGTATCAAAAATATGTACTACAAACAGTGATTTTCATATTTACAATAATGAAATTGAAAAGCCAAATTGAAATTTCAAAATTTGTTTAAAAAAAAAATTCTCAAAAAACCAATATTCACTAAAAATTCGATTTCACCGAAAACACAATTTTATTCAAAAAATAGTTTAAAAAAAATGTCACCAAAAATTCGATTTTTCACTAATAAATGAATTTTTCAATGCTAACAACAGAAATATGATTTTCCAATTCTATTTTAAAGTAATGAAGTCAGCATTTTACCCTTGCAAATATGCATAATCGCAAAGTTCCATTTTATATGATGCGACCAACTTCTTTTTTTTTACAATTTGCAAGGCAGTCTTTGTAATTCTTTTGTTAGTACATATTGTATATTAACAGTTCTTTTTAGCCATGTTTTACAAAAAAAATATTAATAATAACGAAACCAAAAAGGGAAAATCCAGAAATTTTTGCAAAACTATTTCAATTTACAACAAAGAGAAAAAACTATAAATTTCAAAACATAGTTGCAACAGTGACGAATCGTTGTAAAATTTATTTATTATTGCTAATATTTTCCTTCAAGTTAAGCTGTAATATAAACAACAATAAAAACTACGAGAATATTTGTAAATACAATGAAATAACAAAAAAAAAAAAAAATATTGTTCTAAAGCATAACAAATTGGCAATCAATGAAAGAAAATCTTTAATTCAAAACTATACCTTTATATAAATTATAAATGAAAAGAAGATGTTTGTGTGTGTAGATGTGTGTATTCCTGTTTAGAGGAGTAACATAAGAAAACAAAATTCCCATAGTACAATTTATATAACTGGATGGATGGATGATGACGATGATGCATACTGCAACATCACACAATCTCTTTACACTCTGCTACAATAAAAATGTAAGTAAGTATTCTATGGTGTGTGATTTAGGTAAAACGAACGCATCGCATCTTGTTGTATCTTCTTCACTTTCATTTATTATCACTCATTTATAGTGTTTATGCTGTTGTTGTTACTGGATAAATTCTCATCAGCTCATTCAGCTTTGATTGAAAAATACAACAACTATGAAAAATAAGAAGAATATCGTGATGATGAAAATTGCCGATGTTTTTTGTCACCAGAATTTTTAAGGAATTATATCTTGAAATGTTTTTACTTTTTATTTGTTTTGCTTAAAATTCAAATAAAATTCGAAACTTCTTATACTTTATTAAAAATGTAAACAGCTGACAAACTACTACTCTCTTGTCAGACTGGTTTTACAGTAAATGGCTGTTTATTATATTTGTTTGTGTTTTTTAATAAGGGAAGGTCGATTCTATTTATTTTATTTAAATTACTTATGAATTTATTTTCATGGTTTTTTAATAATAATTCCCTAGAGATAAGGATTTTTAACTACCCAGCACACAAATTTGTTTGTAGCTCAAAATTAATGTCATTTTCAAGACTTCTTAAGCAATAGTACATTACAATTCATTATAAATGCCTCCCTAAATTCGAATAAATTCGTCAATAATGAAGCACTTAAAAATATCATCCAAGAACAGTTTTTAAATATGATCTGGGAATTCAAATATTTCGTATTTATTACATATTATTGGAGTAAAGAGATTTAATATAGAAATAAATATGAATATTTAATTTTAATTTTGCATTTGACTCTTTTTGAAAATCTTTTAAAATATCTTCCGTAATTCATATAACACCAATGAAAAAAAGTAGACAATTCATCGAACTTGCATTGGTTCTATCCAATCATTCAAATACTCTCATAAATACATGATCTATAATGACACGCTAATATAAACATCATACTTGTTTCATCGAACCACTTCGTCATCACTTTAACTGCCTTAATGTTTTGCAATTTTTAGTTTTGCAAAAAAGTATAGTAAATGACAGTTTTATATTCACACAAATCTTGTTATTGTGTAGCAACAACTGTAGCAATATTTTACTTGATAGTCTGGCAAAATTACTAAATTATATTACTTTTTCTCACCAACAAAATAGAACGGATTGCAAATGTCCATCATTGGGCTTCTACAATTCTAAAAAGCCTACAGATTTATTGCAAACAAAATTAGCTACTCTTGCAAATATACTACGAATATTGATTTTCGCAAATGGGCATTTCCACTATGGCGTGACATGACATTTGTACGACAAAATGTTAAAATTCAAATTTGTAAAAAGTTTTTCTTTATATTTGCGAAGTAATTAACTTTATTCAGAAAAAAAAAATGCAACAATTGACCCTAAGGAGTTGAAGATATGCGATTGCATGAAGTTAGAAAAAACAGAAGTACAAGATATACAAAATTGTATATCTCTGCGAATTGGGCAAGACTTTTTGAAAAAAAAAAAAAAATAGAATAATATAAATTTATTTTCCAAATTATAAAATTTAAAAATTTTTCCCCGTTTTTTATTTGTTATGCTAGGTATACACATTACGATAAGTCGTACGATAAATCGTATAAGTATGAAATTAGTAAAGTGTATAATGTTGTCGTACTAACAAAGTATGAAAATCTAATTTTTTTTTTTTTTTGAGGGCGGAGCTTCGATAGGTACGATAATTAGTATCGTGTATCATGCTGCCGTACTACGAAATTTATTTCTTGAACAATTTATTCATATATGTCAATTATGATATTTTTTTATTTTTCATTTTTTTTTTTTTTGAAAGGAGTAGTACCGTAGTAGTACCGTACATCTGCTCATACTACGATTAGTACGAAAAACAGTATCGTGTATACCCAGCATTAGCCTTAGTATCTGACGTGACGTTACTTAAATTTTCATTTGATATATTTTTTGGTTAAGAAATAAGAAAAATAAAACAAATTAGAAAAACCCTACACGAGAAACATTTTTTTTAATTTCAATAATTCATTTTCGTAAATTATTTTCGGAAGTTGGCGTTATATGGGAGCTATGATCGCCACGAAATTAGGTCGCGTAATTAATGTCTGTATGAAACTTACTTCTGTTGAATTTTATGTGGATAGCAAAATTTTTAAAAGATTTATGCTCGTTAAAATTATTTTCGAAAGCGGTACTTATATGGGAGCTATGATTAATTACGGACCGATGATCATAAAATTAGGTGTCATGATTACCGTATATATAAAACTTATTTGGAGCAAACTTTGATTTAAATTGATTAACTTTAAATTTTTCGGTCTGGTGGACTTTTCGCTGGAAATGCCCATATATATTGGACGTGAAAGATAATTTAAAAAAATAATAATTTTGCAAGACTGAAAACATCTCTAGGAAATCATAGTTCCTAAATATTTGGTTGTGTTGTGGTCTTGCAAACTGTAATAATTTTCCTAATTGCAAGGGTAGATCAATTGACCTTGTAAAATATCTAATTTTTTAAACAACATTCAAAAGCTTACAAATTTATTGCAATGCCTTAGAGAGCATATTTGCAAATATACTACGAACAGTGATTTTGGGATATATTCTAAATGTGAAAAACAATTTAAAATAAATAAAATCAAAATAATTTCGGTTGAAAAAAGTAGTAAATCACAGAACATTTTGTTGTTGAGGTCTTGAAAGAGTTATGTACTATGATGAGTGAATTCTTCTAATGCGCATGGTGACACAAAACTACATAAGGAAACTATTGAAATTTTCTCAACAACAAAATACAGCATTCGATATCGAGTAAAATTGATCGTATCTTTCTTATTTGAGATTATGGCATTCGATATCAAGCAAAAATTGTATTTTATCACAATTTGAAAGACGTGAAAAATAAATTCTCCAGTGAATAACTTTAATAATTAGAAGGCAAATATTTGCAAGGTGTCAAGTGCCATTGTATATCTATGAACATTAGTTGATTTTACAAAATAAAAATAACTTTATGATCACTTGAGCAAATATATTATAACGCATTCATCTAAGTATTTATTAAACTGCTGTACCTAGATATAGAAGAAAAGTAAGTTCAAAACATTTGTATGAAAAACACTAAGTTCTTAAAATTTTTCGAAATTGAGAAAGAAAAAATAAAATAAAGTAGAGAATTTTATATTTAACGAGATCAATGTGGTCAAAATTGTAGATTGTTCTTGACATTTAATAAAATCGTGGATAGAATGAAATGTCTTGGTGTTTTCATTGTGAACATCAATTAATTTTTAGTCTCATATTGACAACATTTCTTCCACAATATCATTCCTGTTGAGAAGGTTTTATGCTCTTTATATAAATCTTTCTTTTTCTGTTAGGGTGCGAGTGGCTTTATTAAAATTTTTGTGTGGAAATTCGCCAATGTGTAAAGATTTAATCGATCTTGATGTGTTAATCAGAAAGAAAAATAAATGAACAAAGTTGTTTCTAATAGAATGTCCTATGTATTGTTTATTTGATATATATTTCTTCAAAATTTGTATTTTTTTTTTTTTAATTTTAAATTTAAAATAAATATATTCGATTATTTGAAAATTATTGATCGAATAATTTTGTATTCTAAAATCAAAAATGTTAGTCATTCGTATAAGAAATATATTTTTTCTTCGATTATTCAAATCATTTATATTCGAATGAAACCTAAATTAATGTTTTTTTTTTTTTGTATTATCCCCATTAACACGAAGTCTGGGTAAAATAATTTTGTATGAAAACTGTCAGTACAAATTTAGTTTAAAACATAACTATACATTGTGGCAATGGGGTTAGACATAAATTGTATTGATTTATTTTTTAATTAGCCATAAATTACGCTTTTAATTTTTTATAAACATTTATGAATTTCGTACATAAATTAATGTATATTAAAATCGATTTTTTTGTATTCGAAAACCTAGAATTTGGTAGATTTTATGAAACACGCTTTAAAAAAAAATTGGAATTGTTTTAAATACATTTTTGTAGTTTAGGCCGAATATTAAGTTTGTTTGGGTTTCGGTCCGAAAATTTAGGTTTTGGGCGAATATTTATTGTTAATAAAATAAAACAAAAAATTACCACTACAATCGGTTCTTTGTGCCTGAATGAATGTCAGTCTTTCATTTATTTTCCCGACTTTATTCACCAAAATAATTTATAATACAAGTAAAATTAAAAAGAACACTTAGTTACATTCTTTTATACTCTGCATGTAATGCAAACAATAAAAAAAAACAACAAAGTACATAATTTTTCTCAATGCCATTACTCAGCCAATTCACAGTAAACGAACAATGTCGTAAAATTTAATTCATTTTATAGCTCCTCTCTTATACTTAGTGTTTCGGTATTTTCTTCTCTTTATCTCATTCGTTTCATTTCATTTCGATTCGATTTTTTTTTTTTTGTTTTGTTCATATATACTTTTTTGCAATATATAGAGTAGGATATTTATTTTTCTTTCTTGTCATTTACTTTTGTTATTTTACTTTTTTACATTGCAAACGTTTCTACTTGATATAAAGAATATGCAGACAAAAAAAAGTAAACGTATAAGAAGAAAAAAAAACATAAGGTAATACCCTGCTGTTTCTCTTATTTCCTGTGAGGTTTCACAAGCCCAAGATCAGTCACTGAACTAAGAAGGGGCAGCAGCAGTTACACAAAAAGATTCATAAAAGACAAAAAAAAAAAAAACTGAGAAAATAAAGACAAAACACAGTTGAGCTAGCAGCAGCAGCTCATCTTTAACACATCAAACCATCATTCGTATCGTCATTGTGAGCTCTTGATCTACCTGTAAATCTTCTATATATATTTTTTCCCAGACAAATCTTCAACTTTTTCTTATTTTCTTTTCTCTTTTCTTGTATATTTTATACGATTTTTTAAGGATGTGTTCTGCGTTTGCAGAAGAAGCCCTTTAAAGTCGTTTAATATTGGTGACACTAAAATATTCATAACCAAAGTGGCTGGGAAATGGTAGTTTGCAGCAATATGCACAAAATTTTATATGTAATTTACAAAGTTATTGGCGGTAAAAGTAAATATGTACCATACATGTGTTTTTTAGATGACAAAGGGTCGGTTGTTACACATGCGTGGGAAATGTGATAAAGGCACTAATTGTGTTCAATTTCAAGCTCGATCATTTATTATTTACAATGGGTGGTCTTATCTGTTATCAAAAACATAAACACAAATCGATTTTAGTTTTTGCAAAACTATTATGAAATATTTATTTTCTTGAAATTAATTAAAAACAAAAAAGAGAGCTATATTCGGCTCTATATACCCTTTACCGAAGTATAGTTTCAGATAAAGATTGAAAACTATTTTGGTTGAACAAAATTTGGATGAAAAAAATTTAAATAAAAATAAAAAAAAAATGGGGAACAAATTTTTTGTTGAAAAATATAATCGGGTTAAAAGATTTAATCCCCATTTGGCCCATTGTCGGTCCGAATATTTATGTGAAAAGGTCTTTGAAATGTCTATCATTAAATATCCATATTGTGTATGTAAATGACTTAGTAATTCAGAAATATATCAGAAATAGGTCAACAATTGAGGTAGTCCTAGTTTTATAGCAACCGAGATTTATCGGATATATTGATGTATTAGTTATTTATGTAAGTTATTTGGGGGCTTCGGAAAGTTGATTTCAACATACAGACAGGCATGGCTACAACGATTCCGCTATCTCTAACGATCCTGAATATATATATTGTTGGGTCTCAAATTAAAAATGTAGATATTTCATACGAAATGATATTATATACCCTTACCACTCATCTGTAAGGATCCTTAGTTGTTATAATTAATATTTATAGCAACATAAACATCCGTTGATTATGAAAGGACTTCAAAATTTTGATTTTGGGAAGAATTTTTGGGTAAGTATCGGATTTCAATAGTCCAGTTCTCGAAATTTATTCCCTCAGCCTTCTGATTTCTTCCAAAATTTGTTTTCAAGTGTTAAAGTTAAATCGAATCCTCTAACTACAGGAATTTCCATGATAAAGGTAAACAAATTTTAAGATATTTATGTTCGGGTCATTCGGGTGTGCAGAACCGCCTGTCGTGGGAATATTAAGATATTTATATTTTGTATGGAAATTTTGTTTTATAAATCTTTTATAAAATTTATAAAATTGATTATGAATATGGTGGTAAATATGGAATTAATTATGTAGAGAATTAATTCTCAAAATAAAGAATTCAATACATTTGTTGCAACTTCTAAGGAATTATGAATAGGAATTAATTTTATTCTTTAATGGAATGGTTAAGAGGACAAATTTATTTTGGGTTTGAAAATTGAATTAAGACTTAATTATTTTTTTTCAAACCTTTGATTATTTGAATAGATTATTTTTTTAGTAGATTTTTCGTATTTTTCTCAATTTATTATCTCAACGTACACATCCAGCTACAATTTTCTTATTTTTGTTAATAAATTACTCAATGTTTTGATAACAAAATGTGACATTGTCTGACGTTGTTTATTGCTATACTGGAAGTTTAAACTAGAAACCAAAAACATCAAAGTGTATTAACCTTGGATTAGTGGGTCTATTATTATGGAGAAATTTGTGGTTGCCCTCTGACAACGCAACTGAAATTCGGTTGCCATAAATATATTAATTTTTAGATAAATTTATCTGGTTATTAATTAGTATTTGTTCGTCAAGTCAATAAACCCGCCAAACCTCTTAATCAAGTTTAAGGTGTTGTTAGGTTAAACATGAATCATATTTTGACATGTTTAAAACAACGAGGCTTTTTCGCAGCGATAGATTATAAACTGTAAACTGGAAAGACATTTAAATTTTAAGCTACTTTTGACCAAATATTGATCTAGATCCTAAAAAAATGTCCTCAATAAAAATGTATGACTAAAATAATTGTTTCTAAATAAATTTGTTTTTTACGTTAAACAGATATTAGAAGTTAAACTTGGGTTATTTATGTACCCAACCAAAAATAAACTAGCGATTAAAGTCTATGTTAACTTTTAATTGCACACTGTAAAAAGGGCCGCTAAGTTGTCGATATATGTTAATATATAAAATTAAATTTAGTTATAAATGGCTAATAGTAAATCACAGAACTAAATTTAAGAAGTTTAAGAAAAAAATAAATTAACAACATAAATTACAACACATATTTATAAACAAAAAGCAACTTTTATAGAGAAAACAAAAATGTTTACACATAAATCGATAAAACAGTTTTTGAATCAAGGCTAATGAAAAACAACAACAAACATCATATTTTGACAATTAAAAGACATTCAACTACGCAATAGCCAACTATTAATCTTTGAACAGTTTAACATAATACACCACACAAAATGAATGTAAATATTGGAAAAAAGAGGATAATCTCACACTTTTTTTATTGTAAATTTTTGCATCCATTAACTGTGTATTGTGATGACAGTCCATAACCTTATATTTTTCAACACCACACTACACGATGACACCTGCAATGCAACACTGCATTCTCTGTAGTGTACTCTGTAAATGTATACATCATATGAAAGGTATTCCGAAGCACTATTCAATAATAATACCCATATTCAGATTTTTTATTAAAAGAAACACCATAAAATTATATATAAAGTCTAAGTCACAAATAAGAGCTATCAACACGCAAAAAAATATTAAAATACAAGCTGTTGTCATGATCTCGATCTATGAAGAATTATTTCCAACTTGTGTTGGGAAGTCCTGAAAAAATTAAATGTCATCTTTACCTCCTAAACTATCGGAAGATGTTGCTACACTTACATTCCTGTACAAACTTTCTTGAATTTGTTTTACTTGATTATCAAACCTTGGCTGATGCAAAATACAACATCTGAACAGATTTTCTGAGCATGTTGGTTTTTTTATTTCTTGGAATTTCATATTCCACCATTTAAACAAATCATATTCTTGATGGTAAACAGAAGCCTCACATGCAACAATTTAGTGGCCACTGTTAAATGTTGATCCTCCAGCAAATTTCCATGACCACTTTTTGTTGGTGTCTTAACAAATGCCTGATGGTGTTTTGCTCATGTGAGCTGCTCAGTTGAACATGACACTGCATTATCGACTAACCAAAAAGCAGCGCGGTTACTGAAGAAACCACTGCAGCAGCTACTGTTCGCATAACACAACCACACATATTTCAAACGTCACGACACCCAGAAAATTTTTTTATTGTAAGAATTTTTATTTTCTATTCAGCATTTTTTAAGCTTTTCATTTGGGGATTTGGAAATTACTTTAGAAATTTATTACAACATTTTTGTAAAGTTTATAGTTTTTGCAATTGTTCGTTCTCACTTTTGTTTGTCGAAATTTTATGCAAAACTTTTTATTTTTTCTTGACAAAAAGAAAAGCCAACCACTTCTTTTCTTACCTCGACCAATTAAGTATTTTTGCTGCAGCCTTTTTCTCGCTGAACTTCTTAGGTTTGTTGGTTTCTTTTCTTAAGAAAATCACGTTTTTATGAGTATATTTTCTAGTTTTTTTTTGTTTATTGTTATATTTTAGTTATCAATTTGTTTTGTATTTATAATTTTATTATTTTTTTATAAACGAATCTAGCTGAAAATTGGCCAGCTTATTTTAATTAAAAATATATTGCTACTTCTTCGACAGATTTCGTTTCTTTCACACAGTGCTGCCAAACGGTTCAGTTAAATTAATCGTCAAATTGCAATGGAAAAACGTCAAAGTCGACATTTTGAAGAGTGCTGCCAAATTGGGACGAAAAGGGTGACAAAAATGTCGATTCTTTCACAAAAAAATTTAATAAGCGTTTTAAAGTTGTATCTTGAAAAAAATGAACTAAGCGATTTTTATAATATGTAGTACTATATAATGGTACTATTTTGAAAAGTAATGAGTGTAATTTTACATTATTTGTACTTCAGATTGTAAAATTAATGGTAAACATTTTTGCCTACTCTCTTTTGGTTTAAAAGTTATACAGTAACAAAAGTCGTTTTTATTCATGTGTCGAAGATGAAAGTTTGCCCAAAACTTGCTATTAAGAAATAAATTATTATGGGAAGCCGCTTTTTGATATATTGCGGTGGTGAAAAACCTTTAGCTCAGCCAAAAGCTGGCTACTCAAAAAAAATGTTTGAACGATTTTTTATAATCGTGTAATATTTTAAAATATGTTTCCTTTCGAATCGAATTGTACAATAGTCCCACCGATATAGAATGATTTATTTCACTACAAACAACTCAACAAATTTAATTAATAATATATTCAGTAAATGAGCTAAAATAGCGAGTTCATTTAAGTGAACTTAAATGAACTAAGCCCAACTCTAACTGGGATTATGTGAATTAGATATTATAGAAAAGACGACATATTTATTAATCACAAATATCAACGCCAATATGTAAACATAATTTTAAATGGTAAGACAGTTCGAAAGGTAAGGCAGTAAACAAAGTCAAATGTCTGGTAACATAGTGCCTTTGTTTTGGATACAACATTTTACAACTGCGTATAGAATTTCTCTCAAACCCTGTCGCAGTGTTGATAACGCTTTTGTATAAAATCACTTACATTATGTGCTTTAAATTGTTAGACAATTCGTCATTTATTTTTGCATGAAATTTTGTAGATAATTCGCAAAATGCTTTTTATAATGACAAATTTTTAGCCAACCTTATTATATACAGTTACTAAACCTTATACTACAGGTTGTAGGGTTGATATCTAATGCTATAATTTACACCCTGATACATTACAAATTGGTATTTAATTTTAAATATCTTGCAAAATATTATATAGAAGAGGAATAGACTATTCAGTGAATGTATGGCTCTGTCAAACTTGAGGCAACGTATTCTTGGAACCCCTTCCTCTCGTGTTTAGATGAGTTATCAAGTATGAATCTGAGACGCATCCATTCCTTCATCAGAGAATCTGTTTGGTTAACCTTGGAAACAACGGATGAAGTATAAATACTCTGCTGTTTACTTCTTGGGCATCACAATGGTATCAGATTTGAATGGATGAGTGGCTACCCATGGAACCTAACCTAATGATATATTAATCTAAAAATATTCAACTTTTGTGTAAAATTTCATTCTAATTTTTTGACTTTTT
Source organism: Calliphora vomitoria (assembly GCA_942486065.2). Classification (NCBI taxonomy): domain Eukaryota; kingdom Metazoa; phylum Arthropoda; class Insecta; order Diptera; family Calliphoridae; genus Calliphora; species Calliphora vomitoria. The sequence continues at coordinate 33,244,888 of OW818031.2, read as the reverse complement.
AAAATTTTAGTTCATATAATCATGTTTTTATATTCATCGAGTAGAAATTGCTTTAATCTCCATTAAACACTTGTGCCCCGCCAAACTGGTTTAAAAAATCGCTAGAGTCGAAGAAAAATCTCTGAATTGCCAGCACTGTTCATCCAAGGCAAATTCGAACAAGGTTGTGGCCAAGGCGAATTCATACAAGGTGGTGGCAATTCTACAAAAACAACAATTGGTCTTAACAAATGTCAAAAAACAAAAATAAAAAATTAAACAAATATGTATTAAAACTTAATATAATGTAGATAATTGAATAGTGAGGGCTTTACTTATTTATGTAAAAAATAAATATTTTGTTAATAAGGTTAGAATATGTAGATATTTAAATATAAACAAAAGCGTTGACAACTGTTAGAACCAAAAAGCGAAAAAAAAAGTTATCAGCTGATTGACTGACTCCACCTTGTATAAATTCGCCTTGGTTGTGGCAGTTCTATAAAAACAACAATTGGTCTTACCAAATATCAAAAAACAGAAATAAAAAAATAATAAAATGTGTATTAAACCTTAAAATAGTGTGGGTAATTGAATAGTGGTGGTTTAACTTATATGTGTTAAAAATAAACATTTTGTTAATAAGCATAGAATATGTAGATATTGAAAAATAAAAACAAGCTTTGATAGACGCTAGAACCAAACAGACGCTAGAACCAAAAAAGCAATCAGATGTTTGGCTGAATCCACCTTTTATGAATTCGCGTTCGTTCATACCAATTTAGTGATTAGTAAGTAGTAAAACGGTATGTGATTTAATTATTGAAAGAACGTATTTTTTTAATTCCGTATATGCATACATATATAATATATGGACTCGCATTATAAATATTTGACCGGGTCATTTATATAAAAACATACAAATTAATATAATTAAATTTAATTTAAAGACAAAGCATCTGTGTTTGTTACCTAAACATCAGTGCTGCTATAGTTAATAGAGGCTGTTGATTGTATTCATGTTTGCAGAGGCTTTTGCGAAAAAAAGAAGGTAATATTAATCGGTTTGTTTTTATTGTATTTATTTGGATAAATAACGTACTTCATTAATTCAAATTTGATTTTCAGTTAAAATGGATTCTTTCGATGATTTTGAAGATGCCGTGGTCGAATACATGGACCGTGGTATAGTGTTGATAATAGCCGATATTTTAAGTTTGATCACTGTCTCCTCATGTTTATTTATAAAAATACCCCAAATTAATACGATAAGACAGAATAAATCATCACAAGGTATGTGTGTATATGTAAATATAGCAGGTGGTATATTTTTATACCCACATAAATATTTAAAATATTTCTTAATTAAAAATAAGGATTTTTTTTAAAACTTTAGTTAACAATTTTTAATTTACATTTCTATGAAATCTTTTGACAGTGGAATTTTTATTACATAAAGAGAATTTCTTGATTTTTTTTTCCAATTTATGTTGCAATTAGAAATCATTGTTTATAAAAATCTAATAAGAATCTGATTTTGTATAATACTTTTTTCTTATTTTCTATAACTTTTTAAAATTTCTTCCTATAAACTTGTATTATGATACAATATTTTTGCCTGGTTTATGAAAATTTGTTTCTTATTTTCTTATTTTTTTTTTTTTTTAAATTTTGTCTTATTTTTTTTAATATTTCCTGTAAATTTGTTTTAAACAATATATTTTTTTTATATATTTCTTGACTTTAGGCATTAGTGTTTTTGGCTTGTGCCTGGAATTGTTCAGTTACACTGTCATGATGTCCTACAACTATACAAATGGCTATGAATTTCTCTCATACATGGAATATCCCATCTTACTCCTGCAGGAGTATGTTTTAATTTATTTTGTCTTTAAATATCAAAATCTATTGGGTGTTAAGACCCAAATTGTGTCTGTCTTCTATGTCATCATTGCAACGCTGATCTATATGAAATTATTCCCTGTCATCATATTACAATTTTTAGTGGTAAGTTTAACTTTTTTGTTTCCATATCATATCAACTATTTTAACCATCTTTGAAACTCATTAATCATTGATTAGATTCTCTGTGTTCTTGTCTTTTTTGCTTTTACCTTAATATTCTGTTTGATAACAAATGTTTTTTATTAAACGTATTGCTTTGATTTTATGTTGACAAATGTTTGTGGTCTATTTTTGTTATTTTTTGAGATAAGAAAAGTTGTTTGTTTGCCTGTTAGTCATTTTTTTAATACGGAAATAAAATAAAATTCTAACATTGCAGCAAATTATTACAACTTGTTTTTATGTTCGTAATAGTAAAAGTTAACATTAAAGTTACCTTTTTCAATTACTTTAAGTTGCCTTTTACTTTTACGAATATAAAGGCAATTTGAAATAATGGCCCTTAAAATTTTAACCTAAACCTATTTATTTGTGAAACTGAAGTATTGTTTTGTTTATATCAGTCGACACTCTTGTCGATTATTTACCTATAAACAACACGAATGTCAACGAAGTGCAGTCAATAGATGTTTAGATTACAACAGATAAAGAATGTGCATAATATGTTATTATAATTCATGTTCTCTTTATGCCAACCGCTGATGTCAATTCATATAACAGCAGCTTAACTTAAATTCGTAATGAAATTAAATTTTATAAGCATATGATAAAAAGAAAGATTTCATTATGTATAAGGGGCTAGTTGAAATCTATATCTAAGCTGTTGACAATAATTTATTTGTTTTTAAGTTTTCTCAGTTTTAATGAAACAAGTAAAGTTTATTGTGCACAGATATTAATAATATACTGCCATGATCAAACTATTGAATATTGGTGATATTTCTACAGAAAATATTTTGAATTTTTTTTGCTCAGATTTCTGGTTAGATCGATATACATACATATTTTTTCAATATAAATTAAACCTTAATCTCTTATGTATGTTAGTTTGTTTAGATATTAGGTGTTAGTTTAGGTAAAAATTTGTAATTGAATTTTGAACCAGTATGTTCGATAATTCGAAATCAAATTTTTAAAACTGTGAAAATAATCTCTAGATCATAATGACAATGCAATATTATGTTGGAAAACTCAAATAAGTTTTCGACAATTTTTCAAAGCTGTTAAAATAATCTCAAAATCTTGAGGATTCTTAAAAAAATACTTTTAGTTTTATTTGAGGCCAATTTCTTACATTTTTAGATTTCGAACATAAAAATTTTGAAATAAAAAATTTTAAATGTTCAAGTACACCAATACCCCGGTTTGCGGCGCTTCGTTCTGCGTCGTTTCGAAGTTGCGTCTTTTAAAAATGTCTGTGATTTCGAAGTTGCATCATTTTTGCTTCAGTTTGCTCGCATGGCTTCGAAGTTGCGTCGCTTGTGCTTCGATTTGCTTCGTTTATGTTTAAGTTTGCGTAACGTGGCTTCGTAGGTGCATCGTCAGTGCTTCGATTTGCGTAGTATTTTTTATTGAAAAATCTATATTTTCTAAAATTATAAATCTTGAAACCAATAAAATGAAAATCAATACAAATGTATGGAAAATAGTGGTTCAGTTTGTGTCTCGTTCTCCGGTCCCAATTAGCGACCCAGACCAAGGTATTTTAAAGTATCTTCAATATGTTTGAAAATTTATATTTAAATTAGGCTTATTCAAGGAAAATAATCTCAACATCATGAGGATTCTTAAAAAAATACTTTTAGTTTTATTTGAGGCCAATTTCTTACATTTTTAGATTTCGAACATAAAAATGTTGAAATAAAAAATTTGAAATGTTCATTTATTTTAAAGGATTTTTAATATGTTCGAAAATTTCTATTTAAATTAGACATACTCAAGGAACACTAAAAAGAAAAAAGTAAATAAACTTAAAAAAACATTTTTTATTTAAATGCCCTAAAAAGAAGAAAATACACTTTCATTTAAATCAAACTATTTATTACATTATACATTTTTAACTTTTCCAAATCGAATTTCAATGAATTATCGCCATTTAATTTAACAAATATTTTACATCTACTAATATATTTATAACATATTTAATTTTTTCTCGAGTTTTTGGTTTTTTGTGCTTATAACTTTGTGTGTGCTTCTTTCAGTTTATTATAAAAATATTACTATTTCACCATATAAAATTCGTACAATGCATGTTAATTCATTTAAAATAAACATAAACAAATTATTATTTACAATAAAAAATTAACACTTTTCATGTCCATGTAAGTACGGCATAAAAACATAAAATTGATTAACCACTAATGAAGCAAATTAAGCAAACTAATGAATCAAAATAATAATAATTAAAATACCTCTTATTATAGCCCTTTTGTACACCCATTGGTGCCACCAGTAAGGTCTTACAATTAATAGCTATCTTAAGAAGCAAAGATGCCAGTTCTGTCAGTCGCACCACTTGGGCTTTATCCGCATTTACCAATTTTAGTGAGTATTATATACTAAGCAAATAATGTTTTGTCATTAAAATTGTTATGTTTCTTTTTAATCTAGCTCGCATCTATACTGTTTATGTACAATCCCACGATTTAATGTTGTTATCCAATTTCATGATTTCGACTTTCTTAAGTTCTTCTGTGTTTGTGGCAGCTTGTGTTTATAAAAAGAAGACAAAGAATGAATAGAATTAAGTCTACTCTAAATTATGTATTCTGACTCAAAGTTTTTTTTTTTTTTTTTTAGTTTTGCTTTTATTTTTTAACTTATAGGTATTAAATTTATTAATATTTTTAATTTATTTATTTTAATAACAAACACTAAATAAATCACAATCATGACACGTTTTAACAATTAATTGATGAAATCATTGTTTTTATTTTAGTCCAAAACATATTACACAAATTATACAGATATGAATCAGCTGATTTGAGAAATATGGAAATAGAAAAATAACAAAAGAAAATGTCTAAATAGTTGTGTTTTGAAAAGAGGAACACATATATTTCACACTCATTACCTATTGAAAATTGTATTTTTCTCTCGGTCTGCAAAAATTGTTTTGACAACTGTCATTTGCATATCTGTAATAATCTGTGATATATTATTGGTATTTTTCGAAAACCGTATTCGTATTTTTTAAAATCTATTTTTGGCATAAAATAAGGGTGGTAACAAATAGAGCTTGTTTTCCTTAAAATCACAGTATTTACAAGTAATTAACGATTTAAGATATTTGAGTTTTTTATACTATTTTTGGTATAAAATATAAGTAATCACAAATTGAGCTTGTTTTCCTTAAAATCACAGTATTTACAAAGTTATTAACGATTTAAGATACATATTTGAGTTTTTTTTTTATACTAAAAATCTATTTCTGGTATAAAATATAAGTGATCACAAGTTGAGCTTGTCTTCCTTAAAATCACAGTATTTACAGAGTTATTAACGATTTAAGATATTTGAGTCTTTTATACTAAAAAAAGTGATCACAAATTGAGCTTGTTTTTATTAAAATCACAGTATTTACAGAGTTATTAGCGATTTAGAATATTTGAGTTTTTTATACTAAAAATCTATTTTCGGTATAAAATATAAGTGATCACAAATTGAGCTTGTTTTCCTTAAAATCACAGTATTTACAGAGTTATTAACGATTTAAGATACATATTTGAGTTTTTTTCATACTAAAAATCTATTTTTGGTATTAAATATAAGTGATCACAAATTGAGCTTGTTTTCCTTAAAATCACAATAATTAACGATTTAAGATACATATTTGAGTTTTTTTTATACTAAAAATCTATTTTTGGTATAAAATATAAGTGATCACAAATTGAGCTTGTTTTCCTTAAAATCACAGTATTTACAAAGTTATTAACGATTTAAGATATTTGAGTTTTTTTATACTAAAAATCTATTTTTGGTATAAAATATAAGTGATCACAAATAAGGCTTGTTTTCCTTAAAATCACAGTATTTTTAGAGTTATTAACGATTTAAGATATTTGAGTTTTTTATACTAAAAATCTATTTTTGGTATAAAATATAAGTGATCACAAATAAGGCTTGTTTTCCTTAAAATCACAGTATTTTTAGAGTTATTAACGATTTAAGATATTTGAGTTTTTTATACTAAAAATCTATTTTTGGTATAAAATATAAGTGATCACAAATTGAGTTTGTTTTCCTTAAAATCACAGTATCTACAGAGTTATTAACGATTTAAGATACATATTTGAGTTTATTTCATACTAAAAATCTATGTTTGGTATAAAATATAAGTGATCACAAATTGAGCTTGGTTTCCTTAAAATCACAGCATTTACAAAGTTATTAACGATTTAAGATACATATTTGAGTTTTTTTTATCTAAAAATCTATTTTCGGTATAAAATATAAGTGATCACAAATTGAGCTTGTTTTCCTTAAAATCACAGTATTTACAGAGTAATTAACGATTTAAGATATTTGAGTTTTTTATACTAAAAATCAATTTTTGGTATAAAATATAAGTGATCACAAATTGAGCTTGTTTTCCTTAAAATCACAGTATTTACATAGTTATTAACGATTTAGGATATTTGAGTTTGTATACAAAAAATCTACTTTTGGTGTAAAATATAGGTGATCACTAGTTGAGCTTGTTTTCCTTAAAATCACAGTATTTACAAAGTTCTTAACGATTTAAGATACATATTTGAGTTTTTTTTTGTAGTAAAAATCTATTTTTGGTATAAAATATAAGTGATCACAAATTGAGCTTGTTTTCCTCTAAATCACAGTATCTACAGAGTTATTAACGATTTAAGATATTTGAGCTTTTTTATACTAAAAATCAATTTTTGGTATAAAATATAAGTGATCACAAGTTGAGCTTGTTTTCCTTAAAATCACAGTTATTAACGATTTAAGATATTTGAGTTTTTTAAAATAAAACTCTATTTTTGGTATAAAATATAAGTGATCACAAATTGAGCTTGTTTTCCTTAAAATCACAGTATTTACAAAGTTATTAACGATTTAAGATATTTGAGTTTTTTTCATACTAAAAATCTATTTTTGGTATAAAATATAAGTGATCACAAATTGAGCTTGGTTTCCTTAAAATCACAGTATCTACAGAGTTATTAAGGATTTAAGATACACATTTAAGTTTTTTTCATACTAAAAATCTATTTGTGGTATAAAATATAAGTGATCACAAATTGAGCTTGTTTTCCTTTAAATCACAGCATTTACAAAGTTAATAACGATTTAAGATACATATTTGAGTTTTTTTATCTAAAAATCTATTTTTGGTATAAAATATAAGTGATCACAAATTGAGCTTGTTTTCCTTAAAATCACAGTATTTACAGAGTTATTAACGATTTAAGATACATTTTTGAGTTTTTTTCATACTAAAAATCTATTTTTGGTATAAAATATAAGTGATCACAAATTGAGCTTGTTTTCCTTAAAATCACAGTTATTAACGATTTAAGATATTTGAGTTTTTTAAAATAAAACTCTATTTTTGGTATAAAATATAAGTGATCACAAATTGAGCTTGTTTTCCTTAAAATCACAGTATCTACAGAGTTATTAACTATTTAAGATATTTGAGTTTTTTTCATACTAAAAATCTATTTTTGGTATAAAATATAAGTGATCACAAATTGAGCTTGTTTTCCTTAAAATCACAGTATCTTCAGAGTTATTAACTATTTGAGTTTTGTTATACTAAAAATCTATTTTTGGTATAAAATATAAGTGATCACAAATTGATCTTGCTTTCCTTAAAATCACAGTATCTACAGAGTTATTAACGATTTAAGATATTTGAGCTCTTTTATACTAAAAATCAATTTTTGGTATAAAATATAAGTGATCACAAATTGAGCTTGTTTTCCTTAAAATCACAGTTATTAACGATTTAAGATATTTGAGTTTTTTAAAATAAAACTCTATTTTTGGTATAAAATATAAGTGATCACAAATTGAGCTTGTTTTCCTTAAAATCACAGTATCTACAGAGTTATTAACTATTTAAGATATTTGAGTTTTTTTATACTAAAAATCTATTTTTGGTATAAAATATAAGTGATCACAAATTGAGCTTGGTTTCCTTAAAATCACAGTATCTACAGAGTTATTAAGGATTTAAGATACACATTTAAGTTTTTTTCATACTAAAAATCTATTTGTGGTATAAAATATAAGTGATCACAAATTGAGCTTGTTTTCCTTAAAATCACAGTATTTACAGAGTTATTAAGGATTTAAGATACATATTTGAGTTTTTTTTTATACTAAAAATCAATTTTTGGTATAAAATATAAGTGATCACAAATTGAGCTTGTTTTCCTTAAAATCACAGTATTTACAAAGCTATTAACGATTTAAGATATTTGAGTTTTTTATATTAAAACTCTATTTTTGGTATAAAATATAAGTGATCACAAATTGAGTTTGTTTTCCTTAAAATCACAGTATTTACAGAGTTATTAACGATTTAAGATATTTGAGTTTTATTTTTACATAAAATTCTATTTTTGGTATAAAATATAAGTGATCACAAATTGAGCTTGTTTTCCTTAAAATCACAGTATTTACAAGTAATTAACGATTTAAGATATTTGAGTTTTTTTCATACTAAAAATCTATTTTTGGTATAAAATATAAGTGATCACAAATTGAGCTTGTTTTCCTTAAAATCACAGTATTTACAAAGTTATTAACGATTTAAGATATTTGAGTTTTTTATACTAAAAATCAATTTTTGGTATAAAACATAAGTGATCACAAATTGAGTTTGTTTTCCCTAAAATCACAGTATTTACAGAGTTATTAACGACTAGCTTGACCCGGTGCGCTTCGCTACCCCTGTCGTAGTCTATGTTGGAAATTTCAATAAAATCGTTTCGGCCGTTTAGTATATTAAGAACTAAAGGTTTTAATTGCAAATAACTTTTAAACTGCCTTACCAATTTTTACACTATTAGTCTCATAGTAATCCTAAAAATCCTTTTACTATGAACTACCATATGTACTGAATACAGTTTTGTTATGGATTTCTCACTGTTATAAAGTTCAGAATACGGGTATAAATATGAAATATCGTTTGTGCCAAATTTATTTTAATTCAATGCATTAGTTTTTTCTTTGATATATTTTAATATATATATATTAACGAAAAAAATAGTTTTTATTGTTGAATTTTGTATTTTTTTACGTTTAACTAAAATCCCGAAGTCCCGAAAAATCTCGAAATCACAAAAAATCCCGGGATGCCGAAAAATCCCGGGGTCCCGAAAAATCGCGGGGTCCCGAAAAATCCCGGGATCCCGGGATTTACATTTCTAAAATCCCGAATCCCGGGATTTGTAAAACCCAGTCCCGTTTGGCATCCCTAGCTATGACGATGTTTTCATCAGCACTGATTAGTCAGCACTGACGATGTTTACATCAGTGCTGATTAATCAGCTATGACGATGTTTTCATCAGCACTGACGATATTTACATCAGTGCTGATTAATCAGCTTTGACGATGTTTTCATCAGCGTTGACGATGTTTTCATCAGCACAGACGATATTTACATCAGTGCTGATTAATCAGCTATGACGATGTTTTCATCAGCACTGACGATGTTTTCATCAGCACTGATTAGTCAGCACTGACGATATTTACATCAGCACTGATTAATCAGCTATGACGATGTTTTCATCAGCACTGATTAGTCAGCACTGACGATATTTACATCAGTGCTGATTAATCAGCTATGACGATGTTTTCATCAGCACTGATTAGTCACCACTGACGATATTTACATCAGCACTGATCAGTAATCATTCAGTGCAGCATCGAATAATAATTAAGTGTATTATTACATACTCAATCATGCAAGTTATTGTGACAATCATATATATGATTGTTTTAACCATATATATTATTGCGGCACTCTACTTGTACCATCACTCTGTTAAAGATTAATTATATTATTGCTATTTTTTAAAATACTATTTTAATAGTATTTTACCAATTTTCCCCCTGTTTACGCCTTTCTGGTCCAAGTATTGAACAAAGTTATAGCCTATTGACCCTTCCAAGTAAGGATCTATCTACGTTCCAAATTTCAATAAAATCGATTCAGCCGTTTAGGCGTGATGCTCAAACAAACAAACAAATAAACAAACAAACTTACAAAGACATTTATATATTTATATAGATAACCTATATTTTTCATTTGCGTCCATTCACGTTTTACGGGGTTTCCCATCGTTTCTGACCACTTGGTGTATGTCTCTACAGTGCTCCAACGATTTTGTTTGATTATAGCCACTTAAGCTCTTTTGTCGCGAGACGTAATTTTAAAGACCACATCTCTGTTTGCAACGTTGTTGCTAAAATTATCACATTCTTCGTATTTTTTAACAATACCTTGTACTGTTGATCTGGGAAGATTAAGATCAGTTGATATTCCGCCATAGCTCTTATACGATTTGAATTTATTAATAATGAGGATTCAAATTTCTTCGCAAAATGGGTTACCACGTGCCATTGTTAACAAAGATTTTTCTTTATAAATTTAAAGATAAAAAAACAACTTTTCAGAAAGTGTATCTTTTGAGGTACAGTCTATTTTCTAAAATATTGTTACGTTTTTACCTTTTAAAAACGGGGTTTATTTCCCTTAAATAAACCAGATACTTTTGATTGCAAATAAAAAGCAGTTTTAGTAGTTTAAAATTTGTAACAACTCTTTATTTATTTAAATGTACACCGACAACAGTTCAAATATTCACTCAGTGTCTTTATACACGTTTATCAATTCGCAGAAACGCACACACACTCTATAACGTACAACCTTAAATGCACAAGACAGTTGATGTTAACTGTATGATCAACTCAACTCACGATTGCCACCTCTGCCACTATTTATACACGCGCCATCTATCGGGAATCTTCTACAATGCTCTTTGGGCAATGCTCTTAATCAGCCCAAACATTTAGTGTTGCCATACTTACAAACAATGCCAACAACTGCATGCTACTAATGGACGTGCCCTCAAATATGATGAATGCTGCAGGCCTTTAAACTCAAATCGTCATTGCACATTCGTAACAATATGTAATTTTGAATTTTGATTTGTCAACAAATTCTTGGTGTACGAATTAATAGTGGTTAGGGCTCGTACATACCATTGGAAAGGCCACAGTTTCTTCTTTTTAAATCCGTTTTAAAAATTAAAATCGGTTGAGAATCAGCTTAGTTAATGGCTTATAAGTACTTAAAGGTAAGAAAACCGGTTTTTTACCCGTAACTAAAGATTTTGGAGGTGTTTTGCAAATTTCGAAGACAGATTCTTGTTATACTCGACAGCACTTTCCAGAAAAATGTCATCACTTTCCAGGTATTATTTTTGTTTGTCGCATAGTGTAATGCTAAACATTTTCAAAAACAGACCAGGTTTAAGATCACATACATACATTTTGGTTTTATTAAGCCTAAAAAAAATCAATTTAATTTGATAATTGTTAAATTGTTATTACAAATAATGTTTCTTAAAATAAATTTATTTAAACTATTTCTTAATCTATATCTATATAAATATATAAAATGTAAGTTTGTTTGTTTGTTTGTTTGTTTGAGCATCACGCCTAAACGGCTGAATCGATTTTATTGAAATTTGGAACGTAGATAGATCCTTACTTGGAAGGGTCAATAGGCTATAACGGGTAAAATTGGTAAAATACTATTAAAATAGTATTTTAAAAAATAGGAATAATATAATTAATCTTTAACAGAGTGATGGTACAAGTAGAGTGCCGCAATAATATATATGGTTAAAACAATCATATATATGATTGTCACAATAACTTGCATGATTGAGTATGTAATAATACACTGAATTATTATTCGATGCTGCACTGAATGATTACTGATCAGTGCTGATGTAAACACCGTCAGTGCTGATGAAAACATCGTCATAGCTGATTAATCAGTGCTGATGTAAATATCGTCAGTGCTGACTAATCAATGCTGATGAAAACATCGTCAGAGCTGACTAATCAGCACTGATGTAAATATCGTCAGTGCTGATGAAATCATCGTCAGTGCTGATGAAAACATCGTCAGTGCTGATGAAAACATCGTCATAGCTGATTAATCAGTGCTGATGTAAATATCGTGAAAAAACATCGTCAGTACTGATGAAAACATCGTCAGTGCTGATGAAAACATCGTCAGTGCTGATGAAAACATCGTCAGTGCTGATTTAAACATCGTTAGTGCTGATGAAAACAACGTCAGTGCTGATGAAAACATTGTCAGTGCTGATGAAAACATCGTCAGTGCTGATGAAAGCATCGTCATAGCTGATTGATCAGTGCTGATGTAAATATCGTCAGTGCTGACTAATCAGTGCTGATGAAAACATCGTCAGTGCTGATGAAAACATCGTCAGTGCTGATTTAAACATCGTCAGTACTGATGAAAACATCGTCAGTGCTGATGAAAACATTGTCAGTGCTGATGAAAACATTGTCAGTACTGATGAAAACATCGTCTAAGCTGATGAAAACATTGTCAGTGCTGATGAAAACATCGTCAGTGCTGACTAATCAGTGCTGATGAAAACATTGTCAGAGCTGATGATAACATCGTCAGTGCTGATGAAAACATCGTCATAGCTGATTAATCAGTGCTGATGTAAATATCGTCAGTGCTGATGAAAACATCGTCAGTGCTGATTTAAACATCGTCAGTGCTGATGAAAACAACGTCAGTGCTGAATAATCAGTGCTGATGAAAACATTGTCAGTGCTGTTGAAAACATCGTCAAAGCTGATGAAAACATTGTCAGTGCTGATTTAAACATCGTCAAAGCTGATGAAAACATCGTCAGTGCTGATGAAAACATCGTCAGTGCTGACTAATCAGTGCTGATGAAAACATCGTCATAGCTGATTAATCAGTGCTGATGTAAATATCGTCAGTGCTGATGAAAACATCGTCAGTGCTGATTTAAACATCGTCAGTGCTGATGAAAACAACGTCAGTGCTGTTGAAAACATCGTCAGTGCTGACTAATCAGTGCTGATGAAAACATCGTCATAGCTGATTAATCAGTGCTGATGTAAATATCGTCAGTGCTGACTAATCAGTGCTGATGAAAACATCGTCAGTGCTGATTAATCAGCACTGATGTAAATATCGTCAGTGCTGATGAAAACAACGTCAACGCTGATGAAAACATCGTCATAGCTGATTAATCAGCACTGATGTAAATATCGTCAGTGCTGATGAAAACATCGTCATAGCTGATTAATCAGCACTGATGTAAACATCGTCAGTGCTGATGAAAACATCGTCATAGCTAGGAATGCCAAACGGTACTGGGTTTTACAAATCCCGGGATTCGGGATTTTAGAAATGTAAATCCCGGGATCCCGGGATTTTTCGGGACCCCGCGATTTTTCGGGACCCCGGGATTTTTCGGCATCCCGGGATTTTTTGTGATTTCGAGATTTTTCGGGACTTCGGGATTTTAGTTAAACGTAAAAAAATACAAAATTCAACAATAAAAACTATTTTTTTCGTTAATATATATATATTAAAATATATCAAAGAAAAAACTAATGCATTGAATTAAAATAAATTTGGCACAAACGATATTTCATATTTATACCCGTATTCTGAACTTTATAACAGTGAGAAATCCATAACAAAACTGTATTGAGTACATATGGTAGTTCATAGTAAAAGGATTTTTAGGATTACTATGAGACTAATAGTGTAAAAGTTGGTAAGGCAGTTTAAAAGTTATTTGCAATTAAAACCTTTAGTTCTTAATATATTAAACGGCCGAAACGATTTTAATGAAGTTTCCAACATAGACTACGACAGGGGTAGCGAAGCGCACCGGGTCAAGCTAGTTATATAATATATGTGTCCTGGTAATTTTATTATTCTTTTATATTTAACCAATATTTCTTCATTTTCATTGCAGACTTCTTCAAGTATGTATTCTAAATTCCTTTGGGCATCTACTAAAACGTAGGGGTAAGTAAGTAATGTCTTTTTTATTATTATTTCTTACTGTTCAAATAATAAAATCAATTACATATTTATATCAGTGGCCAGAATAAACTGATTGATTTTTTTTTTATCAAATTGTAAGCGAAAAAAAGGCACGTCCACTGCAAGACGATATAGACCTCGTGCCGTCAACTTAATTAAAAAGTGAAATAAATGTACATATTATTGACCGGGACATGAATGGGTAATGGGCGTTAACAGACAGAGGCATATCTTAAAATATATACATACATACATTCCCTACACACACATTTATATGTATAGATATGAACTACATACATACATTCATACATATTATGTCGCTATCTGATGTATACGATCATGAACGATCATATTTTACCCTAGATTGGTTTTAAGCTACTTAAATTGTACCAAATATTTCGTTGGATTTTCAATGCCTAGAATTTTGTTCTCCTAGGCAAACCGATTTAAAGAACATACAGTTATTTTATATATTCATTCTGTTTTTATAAAAGTCCCAAACTCTAGGTCCTAGTCAATAATACCCTGCAAGGCAGAGTAAAACAGCTTTGAACAAAGTGTAAGAAATTGTACATACAAATAAGTGCAATTGCTACAAGATGACATCTTCATGATTTTTATTTGTAGTCATCGTACTGCATTGATTTTGCATAAATTTCAATGAAAAAAAGCTCAAGATGTGATGGTGATGTTCTTTTGTATATTTTATTTTATCATACATACTTACGAATGAATATATGTAAATCTACCCAGCGGGAAAAAAATAAAGAGGCCTATCAAAAGGCCTTATTATTAGGACAGCAAGAAGTTATGCATACTTCAAGTTAATTTTTTTACACTAGGTGTTATTCACACTTACATACATATAAATTTATATGACAATGGGAATTGCAGATGAAAACTCAAAACTTTTTGATTTTCTTTTAGTACATTTTGCCAAAAAAATTTTATCAGCCTAACCACAAAAGAAATTTCAAAGTTAATTTTTGAAAAAAGCTTTCAAAACTTTTTCCATCGCATACATTAAAAAAATTTTAAATATTTTTTAATAAATGCAAATAATAAAAATAAATTTGAAAAAATTAAAAAAACAAAAGTAATTTTAAAACAAAAGCTTATTTCAAAATAATAAAACAACATTTTAAATTATATTTGAAATTTGATTTATGGTAGTCCACTTTATGAATTTAAAATCGACTTTTCGACATTTGTGGTTAGGCTGAAAAAATACATACAATTTCAAAACAAAAAAATCTTAAAAATCTTCGACCTTTTTTATTTTTATTGTAAAACAACTTTTGGTATAAAATATAAGTGAACACAAATTGAGTTTGTTTTCCTTAAAATCACAGTATTTAAAGAGTTATTAACGATTTAAGATATTTGAGTTTTTTTTATACTAAAAATCTATTTTCGGTATAAAATATAAGTGATCACAAATTGAGTTTGTTTTCCTTAAAATCACGGTATTTAAAGAGTTATTAACGATTAAGATATTTGAGTTTTTTTATTATTAAGATATTTGAGTTTTTTATACTAAAAATCTATTTCTGGTATAAAATATAAGTGATCACAAATTGACCTTGGTTTCCTTAAAATCACAGTATCTACAGTGTTATTAACTATTTAAGATATTTGAGTTTTTTTATACTAAAACTCTATTTTTGGTATAAAATATAAGTGATCACTAGTTGAGCTTGATTTCCTTAAAATCATAGTATTTACAGAGTTATTAACGATTTAAGATACATATTTGAGTTTTTTTATACTAAAAATTAATTTTTGGTATAAAATATAAGTGATCACAAATAGAGTTTGTTTTCCTTAAAATCACGGTATTTACAAAGTTATTAACGATTTAAGATATTTGAGTTTTTTATACTAAAAATCTATTTATGGTATAAAATATAAGTGATCACAAACTGAGCTTGTTTTCCTTAAAATCACAGTATCTACAGAGTTATTAACGATTTAGGATATTTGAGTTTGTATACAAAAAATATATTTCTGGTATAAAATATAAGTGATCACAAATTGAGCTTGTTTTCCTTAAAATCACAGTATTTACAGAGTTTTTAACGATTTAAGATATTTGAGTTTTTTATACTAAAAATAAATTTTTGGTATAAAATATAAGTGATCACAAATTGAGTTTGTTTTCCCTAAAATCACAGTATTTACAGAGTTATTAACGATTTAAGATACATATTTGAGTTTTTTTCATACTAAAAATCTATTTTTGGTATAAAATATAAGTGATCACAAATTGAGCTTGTTTTCCCTAAAATCACAGTATTTACAAAGTTATTAACGATTTAGAATATTTGAGTTTTTTATACTAAAAATCTATTTTCGGTATAAAATATAAGTGATCACAAATTGAGCTTATTTTCCTTAAAATCACAGTATTTACAGAGTTATTAACGATTTAAGATACATATTTGAGTTTTTTTCATACTAAAAATCTATTTTTGGTATAAAATATAAGTGATCACAAATTGAGCTTGTTTTCCTTAAAATCACAGTATTTACAAAGTTCTTAACGATTTAAGATATTACAGTTTTTTTTATACTAAAAATCTATTTTTGGTATAAAATATAAGTGATCACAAATTGAGTTTGTTTTCCTTAAAATCACAGTATTTACAGAGTTATTAACGATTTAAGATACATATTTGAGTTTTTTTCATACTAAAAATCTATTTTTGGTATAAAATATAAGTGATCACAAATTGAGTTTGTTTTCCCTAAAATCACAGTATTTACAGAGTTATTAACGATTTAAGATATTACAGTTTTTTTTATACTAAAAATCTATTTTTGGTATAAAATATAAGTGATCACAAATTGAGTTTGTTTTCCTTAAAATCACAGTATTTACAGAGTTATTAACGATTTAAGATACATATTTGAGTTTTTTTCATACTAAAAATCTATTTTTGGTATAAAATATAAGTGATCACAAATTGAGCTTGTTTTCCCTAAAATCACAGTATTTACAAAGTTATTAACGATTTAGAATATTTGAGTTTTTTATACTAAAAATCTATTTTCGGTATAAAATATAAGTGATCACAAATTGAGCTTATTTTCCTTAAAATCACAGTATTTACAGAGTTATTAACGATTTAAGATACATATTTGAGTTTTTTTCATACTAAAAATCTATTTTTGGTATAAAATATAAGTGATCACAAATTGAGCTTGTTTTCCTTAAAATCACAGTATTTACAAAGTTCTTAACGATTTAAGATATTACAGTTTTTTTTATACTAAAAATCTATTTTTGGTATAAAATATAAGTGATCACAAATTGAGTTTGTTTTCCTTAAAATCACAGTATTTACAGAGTTATTAACGATTTAAGATACATATTTGAGTTTTTTTCATACTAAAAATCTATTTTTGGTATAAAATATAAGTGATCACAAATTGAGCTTGTTTTTCCTAAAATCACAGTATTTACAAAGTTATTAACGATTTAGAATATTTGAGTTTTTTTTATACTAAAAATCTATTTTCGTTATAAAATATAAGTGATCACAAATTGAGCTTATTTTCCTTAAAATCACAGTATTTACAGAGTTATTAACGATTTAAGATACATATTTGAGTTTTTTTCATACTAAAAATCTATTTTTGGTATAAAATATAAGTGATCACAAATTGAGCTTGTTTTCCTTAAAATCACAATAATTAACGATTTAAGATACATATTTGTGTTTTTTTTATACTAAAAATCTATTTATGGTATAAAATATAAGTGATCACAAATTGAGCTTGTTTTCCTTAAAATCACAGTATTTAAAGAGTTATTAACGATTTAAGATATTTGAGTTTTTTATACTAAAAATCTATTTTTGTTATAAAATATAAGTGATCACAAATTGAACTTGTTTTCCTTAAAATCACAGTATTTACAAAGTTATTAACGATTTAAGATATTTGAGTTTTTTAAAATAAAAATCTATTTTTGGTATAAAATATAAGTGATCACAAATTGAGTTTGTTTTCCCTAAAATCACAGTATTTACAGAGTTATTAACGATTTAAGATATTTGAGTTTTTTTATACTAAAAATCTATTTTTGGTATAAAATATAAGTGATCACAAACTGAGTTTGTTTTCCTTAAAATCACAGTATTTACAGAGTTATTAACGATTTAAGATACATATTTGAGTTTTTTTCATACTAAAAATCTATTTTTGGTATAAAATATAAGTGATCACAAATTGAGCTTGTTTTCCTTAAAATCACAATAATTAACGATTTAAGATACATATTTGAGTTTTTTTTATCCTAAAAATCTATTTTTGGTATAAAATATAAGTGATCACAAATTGAGTTTGTTTTCCTTAAAATCACAGTATTTACAGAGTTATTAACGATTTAAGATATTTGAGTTTTTTATACTAAAAATCTATTTCTGGTATAAAATATAAGTGATCACAAATTGAGCTTGTTTTCCTTAAAATCACGGTATTTACAAAGTTATTAACGATTTAAGATATTTGAGTTTTTTATACTAAAAATCTATTTTTGGTATAAAATATAAGTGATCACAAATTGAACTTGTTTTCCTTAAAATCACAGTATTTACAAAGTTATTAACGATTTAATTTATTTGAGTTTTTTAAAATAAAAATCTATTTTTGGTATAAAATATAAGTGATCACAAATTGAGCTTGTTTTCCTTAAAATCACAATAATTAACGATTTAAGATACATATTTGAGTTTTTTTTATACTAAAAATCTATTTATGGTATAAAATATAAGTGATCGCAAATTGAGCTTGGTTTCCTTAAAATCACAGTATTTACAAAGTTATTAACGATTTAAGATATTTGAGTTTTTTATACTAAAAATCTATTTTTGGTATAAAATATAAGTGATCACAAATTGAACTTGTTTTCCTTAAAATCACAGTATTTACAAAGTTATTAACGATTTAAGATATTTGAGTTTTTTTAAAATAAAAATCTATATTTGGTATAAAATATAAGTGATCACAAACTGAGCTTGTTTTCCTTAAAATCACGGTATCTACAGAGTTATTAACGATTTAAGATATTTGAGTTTTTTTAAATAAAAATCTATTTTTGGTATAAAATATAAGTGATCACAAATTGAGCTTGGTTTCCTTAAAATCACAGTATTTACAGAGTTATTAACGATTTAAGATATTTGAGTTTTTTTAAATAAAAATCTATTTTTGGTATAAAATATAAGTGATCACAAATTGAACTTGTTTTCCTTAAAATCACAGTATTTACAAAGTTATTAACGATTTAAGATATTTGAGTTTTTTATACTAAAAATCTATTTTTGGTATAAAATATAAGTGATCACAAATTGAACTTGTTTTCCTTAAAATCACAGTATTTACAAAGTTATTAACGATTTAAGATATTTGAGTTTTTTTTATACTAAAAATCTATTTCTTGTATAAAATATAAGTGATCGCAAATTGAGCTTGGTTTCCTTAAAATCACAGTATCTACAGAGTTATTAACGATTTAAGATATTTGAGTTTTTTTAAATAAAAATCTATTTTTGGTATAAAATATAAGTGATCACAAATTGAGCTTGGTTTCCTTAAAATCACAGTATTTACAGAGTTATTAACGATTTAAGATATTTGAGTTTTTTTAAATAAAAATCTATTTTTGGTATAAAATATAAGTGATCACAAATTGAGCTTGGTTTCCTTAAAATCACAGTATTTACAGAGTTATTAACTATTTAAGATATTTGAGTTTTTTTATACTAAAACTCTATTTTTGGTATAAAATATAAGTGATCACAAATTGAGTTTGTTTTCCTTAAAATCACAGTATTTACAGAGTTATTAACGATTTAAGATATTTGAGTTTTTTTATAATAAAACTCTATTTTTGGTATAAAATATAAGTGATCACAAATTGAGCTTGTTTTCCTTAAAATCACAGTATCTACAGAGTTATTAACGATTTAAGATATTTGAGTTTTTTTATACTAAAAATCTATTTTTGGTATAAAATATAAGTGATCACAAATTGAGCTTGTTTTCCTTAAAATCACAGTTATTAACGATTTAAGATATTTGAGTTTTTTAAAATAAAACTCTATTTTTGGTATAAAATATAAGTGATCACAAATTGAGCTTGTTTTCCTTAAAATCACAGTTATTAACGATTTAAGATATTTGAGTTTTTTAAAATAAAACTCTATTTTTGGTATAAAATATAAGTGATCACAAATTGGGCTTGTTTTCCTTAAAATCACAGTATTTACAGAGTTATTAGCGATTTAGAATATTTGAGTTTTTTATACTAAAAATCTATTTTCGGTATAAAATATAAGTGATCACAAATTGAGCTTGTTTTCCTTAAAATAACAGTATTTACAGAGTTATTAACGATTTAAGATATTTGAGTATTTTTTTTACATAAAATTCTATTTTTTTTATACTAAAAATCTATTTTTGGTATAAAATATAAGTGATCACAAATTGATCTCGTTTTCCTTAAAATCACAGTTGATCTCGTTTTCCTTAAAATCACAGTAGATATTAACGATTTAAGATATTTCAGTTTTTTTATACTAAAAATCAATTTTTGGTGTAAAATATAAGTGATCACAAATTGAGCTTGTTTTCCTTAATATCACAGTTATTAACGATTTAAGATATTTGAGTTTTTTATACTAAAAATCTATTTTCGGTATAAAATATAAGTGATCGCAAATTGAGCTTGGTTTCCTTAAAATCACAGTATCTACAGAGTTATTAACGATTTAAGATATTTGAGTTTTTTTAAAATAAAACTCTATTTTTGGTATAAAATATAAGTGATCACAAATTGAGCTTGTTTTCCTTAAAATCACAGTATTTACAGAGTTATTAAAGATTTAAGATACATATTTGAGTTGTTTTCATACTAAAAATCTATTTTTGGTATAAAATATAAGTGATCACAAATTGATCTTGTTTTCCTTAAAATCACAGTATTTACAGAGTTATTAACGATTTAAGATACATATTTGAGTTGTTTTCATACTAAAAATCTATTTTTGGTATAAAATATAAGTGATCACAAATTGAGCTTGTTTTCCTTAAAATCACAATAATTAACGATTTAAGATACATATTTGAGTTTTTTTTATACAAAAAATCTATTTTTGGTATAAAATATAAGTGATCACAAATTGAGTTTGTTTTCCTTAAAATCACAGTATCTACAGAGTTATTAACTATTTAAGATATTTGAGTTTTTTATACTAAAAATTTATTTCTGGTATAAAATATAAGTGATCACAAATTGAGCTTGTTTTCCTTAAAATCACGGTATTTACAAAGTTATTAACGATTTAAGATACATATTTGAGTTTTTTTCATACTAAAAATCTATTTGTGGTATAAAATATAAGTGATCACAAATTGAGCTTGTTTTCCTTAAAATCACAGTTACTAACGATTTAAGATATTTGAGTTTTTTAAAATAAAACTCTATTTTTGGTATAAAATATAAGTGATCACAAATTGAACTTGTTTTCCTTAAAATCACAGTATTTACAAAGTTATTAACGATTTAAGATATTTGAGTTTTTTAAAATAAAACTCTATTTTTGGTATAAAATATAAGTGATCACAAATTGAGCTTGTTTTCCTTAAAATCACAGTTATTAACGATTTAAGATATTTGAGTTTTTTAAAATAAAACTCTATTTTTGGTATAAAATATAAGTGATCACAAATTGAACTTGTTTTCCTTAAAATCACAGTATTTACAAAGTTATTAACGATTTAAAATATTTGAGTTTTTTAAAATAAAACTCTATTTTTGGTATAAAATATAAGTGATCACAAATTGAACTTGTTTTCCTTAAAATCACAGTATTTACAAAGTTATTAACGATTTAAGATATTTGAGTTTTTTAAAATAAAACTCTATTTTTGGTATAAAATATAAGTGATCACAAATTGAACTTGTTTTCCTTAAAATCACAGTATTTACAAAGTTATTAACGATTTAAGATATTTGAGTTTTTTAAAATAAAAATCTATTTTTGGTATAAAATATAAGTGATCACAAATTGAGTTTGTTTTCCCTAAAATCACAGATTGAGCTTGTTTTCCTTAAAATCACAGTATTTAAAGAGTTATTAACGATTTAAGATATTTGAGTTTTTTACATACTAAAAATCAATTTTTGGTATAAAATATAAGTGATCACAAATTGAGTTTGTTTTCCCTAAAATCACAGTACTTACAGAGTTATTAACGATTTAAGATACATATTTGAGTTTTTTATACTAAAAATCTATTTTCGGTATAAAATATAAGTGATCACAAATTGAGCTTGTTTTCCTTAAAATCACAGTATTTACAGAGTTTTTAACGATTTAAGATACATATTTGAGTTTTTTTCATACTAAAAATCTATTTTTGGTATAAAATATAAGTGATCACAAATTGAGCTTGTTTTCCTTAAAATCACAGTATCTACAGAGTTATTAACTATTTAAGATATTTAAGTTTTTTATACTCACCCGTATTCTCGTTGGCGTCGTCGACACAACACGACGCCGTTTTTAATCGTTTGTTGTAAATCCGTATTCTTGTTGACAGTATTGCCATTTATCGATGACTGTCGACGATTGTTTGGTATTTTGTAAGCAAAATTGACGTTGATGTTGCCTTTCATTTTGTCGACGGTGTTTTTGGTGTCGTGTTGTGGTAAATAAGAATTTAAAAAAAAAATTCAAATAGTAAAAAAAGAGAAATAATAAAAAATGGAAACAATTCAAATTACCAACGCCAACCAATTTGAAAAGCTGGTGGAAGAGTTGGAAAAGAATCCATCACTTGCCAAAGGATTTCGTAGGGGCACTGTTCCTTATAATTTTAAAGAACAGTGGGAAAATATTGCGCTGGCGCTAAATGCCTTTGGCTAATTTTATGGTGTTTCGAATGAAGGTTGATCTGATCCCTGTTTTTAAATAAGGCTCTATTGTCTCCAATACTTCCATAAACGATGTTTTATTCAGCCGGAAATAACTTTCAAATCTTAAAACAATAACAATACCCATTATTTAAAAAAGTATGACGAAATCCGAATCGGAAAGAAAATCATTTTAAATATTTTTTATAAATTTTTTTATTTATTACAAACAATTTTGCCAAAAAAAAGTAAAAAAAAAGTAAAAATATTACAAACAATTTTGCCAAAAAAAGTAAACAAAATGAATCAGCTGACTCTGATCTTAGATATGTGTGTTGTATGTATCGATGAACAGTCAACGTCGTCATAAGACTGTTAGGGAATACAAAATTAGCATTGACGTTGTGTTAAAGTGATGTTGACTCAAAATTGACGACGATGTTGACGACGCCAAATAGAATAAGGGTGACTAAAAATCTATTTTTGGTATAAAATATAAGTGATCACAAATTGAGCTTGTTTTCCTTAAAATCACAGTATCTACAGAGTTATTAACGATTTAAGATATTTGAGCTTTTTTATACTAAAAATCAATTTTTGGTATAAAATATAAGTGATCACAAATTGAGCTTGTTTTCCTTAAAATCACAGTATTTACATAGTTATTAACGATTTAGGATATTTGAGTTTGTATACAAAAAATCAATTTTTGGTGTAAAATATAAGTGATCACAAATTGAACTTGTTTTCCTTAAAATCACAGTATTTACAAAGTTATTAACGATTTAAGATATTTGAGTTTTTTTATACTAAAAATCTATTTTTGTTATAAAATATAAGTGATCACAAACTTGTTTTCCTTAAAATCACAATAATTAACGATTTAAGATACATATTTGAGTTTTTTTTATACTAAAAATCAATTTTTGGTATAAAATATAAGTGATCACATATTTGAGTTTTTTTAATACTAAAAATCTATTTTTGGTATAAAATATAAGTGATCACAAATGGAGCTTGTTTTCCTTAAAATCACAGTATCTACAGAGTTATTAACTATTTAAGATATTTAAGTTTTTTATACTAAAAATCTATTTTTGGTATAAAATATAAGTGATCACAAATTGAACTTGTTTTCCTTAAAATCACAGTATTTACAAAGTTATTAACGATTTAAGATATTTGAGTTTTTTTAAAATAAAAATCTATATTTGGTATAAAATATAAGTGATCACAAATTGAGTTTGTTTTCCCTAAAATCACAGTATTTACAGAGTTATTAACGATTTAAGATATTTGAGTTTTTTTATACTAAAAATCTATTTTTGGTATAAAATATAAGTGATCACAAATTGGACTTGTTTTCCTTAAAATCACAGTATTTACAAAGTTATTAACGATTTAAGATATTTGAGTTTTTTAAAATAAAAATCTATTTTTGGTATAAAATATAAGTGATCACAAACTGAGCTTGTTTTTCTTAAAATCACAGTATCTACAGAGTTATTAAGGATTTAAGATACATATTTGAGTTTTTTTTTATACTAAAAATCAATTTTTGGAATAAAATATAAGTGATCACAGATTGAGCTTGTTTTCCTTAAAATCACAGTATTTAAAGAGTTATTAACGATTTAAGATTTTATACTAAAAATCAATTTTTGGTATAAAATATAAGTGATCACAAATTGAGCTTGTTTTCCTTAAAATCACAGTATTTACAAAGTTATTAACGATTTAAGATATTTGAGTTTTTTACATACTAAAAATCAATTTTTGGTATAAAATATAAGTGATCACAAATTGAATTTGTTTTCCTTAAAATCACAGTATTTACAAAGTTATTAACGATTTAAGATATTTGAGTTTTTTTCATACTAAAAATCAATTTTTGGTATAAAATATAAGTGATCACAAATTGAGTTTGTTTTCCCTAAAATCACAGTATTTACAGAGTTATTAACGATTTAAGATACATATTTGAGTTTTTTATACTAAAAATCTATTTTTGGTATAAAATATAAGTGATCACAAATTGAGCTTGTTTTCCTTAAAATCACAGTATTTACAGAGTTATTAACGATTTAAGATACATATTTGAGTTTTTTTCATACTAAAAATCTATTTTTGGTATAAAATATAAGTGATCACAAATTGAGCTTGCTTTCCTTAAAATCACAGTATCTACAGAGTTATTAACTATTTAAGATATTTAAGTTTTTTATACTAAAAATAAATTTTTGGTATAAAATATAAGTGATCACAAATTGACTTTGTTTTCCCTAAAATCACAGTATTTACAGAGTTATTAACGATTTAAGATATTACAGTTTTTTTATACTAAAAGTCTATTTTTGGTATAAAATATAAGTGATCACAAATTGAGTTTGTTTTCCTTAAAATCACAGTATTTACAGAGTTATTAACGATTTAAGATACATATTTGAGTTTTTTTCATACTAAAAATCTATTTTTGGTATAAAATATAAGTGATCACAAATTGAGCTTGTTTTCCTTAAAATCACAGTATTTACAGAGTTATTAACGATTTAAGATACATATTTGAGTTTTTTTCATACTAAAAATCTATTTTTGGTATAAAATATAAGTGATCACAAATTGAGTTTGTTTTCCCTAAAATCACAGTATTTACAGAGTTATTAACGATTTAAGATACATATTTGAGTTTTTTATACTAAAAATCTATTTTTGTTATAAAATATAAGTGATCACAAACTGAGCTTGTTTTCCTTAAAATCACAGTATCTACAGAGTTATTAAGGATTCAAGATACATATTTGAGTTTTTTTTATACTAAAAATCAATTTTTGGTATAAAATATAAGTGATCACAAATTGAACTTGTTTTCCTTAAAATCACAGCATTTACAAAGTTATTAACGATTTAAGATACATATTTGAGTTTTTTTTATACTAAAAATCTATTTTTGTTATAAAATATAAGTGATCACAAACTGAGCTTGTTTTCCTTAAAATCACAGTATCTACAGAGTTATTAACGATTTAAGATACATATTTGAGTTTTTTTTATACTAAAAATCAATTTTTGGTATAAAATATAAGTGATCACAAATTGAGCTTGTTTTCCTTAAAATCACAATAATTAACGATTTAAGATACATATTTGAGTTTTTTTTATACTAAAAATCAATTTTTGGTATAAAATATAAGTGATCACAAATTGAACTTGTTTTCCTTAAAATCACAGCATTTACAAAGTTATTAACGATTTAAGATACATATTTGAGTTTTTTTTATACTAAAAATCTATTTTTGTTATAAAATATAAGTGATCACAAACTGAGCTTGTTTTCCTTAAAATCACAGTATCTACAGAGTTATTAACGATTTAAGATACATATTTGTGTTTTTTTTATACTAAAAATCAATTTTTGGTATAAAATATAAGTGATCACAAATTGAGCTTGTTTTCCTTTAAATCACAGCATTTACAAAGTTATTAACGATTTAAGATACATATTTGAGTTTTTTTTATACTAAAAATCTATTTTTGTTATAAAATATAAGTGATCACAAATTGAGCTTGTTTTCCTTTAAATCACAGCATTTACAAAGTTATTAACGATTTAAGATACATATTTGAGTTTTTTTTATACTAAAAATCTATTTCTGTTATAAAATATAAGTGATCACAAATTGAGCTTGTTTTCCTTAAAATCACAGTATTTACAAAGTTATTAACGATTTAAGATATTTGAGTTTTTTATACTAAAAATCAATTTTTGGTATAAAATATAAGTGATCACAAATTGAGCTTGTTTTCCTTAAAATCACAGTATTTACAAAGTTATTAACGATTTAAGATATTTGAGCTTTTTTATACTAAAAATCTATTTTTGGTATAAAATATAAGTGATCACAAATTGAACTTGTTTTCCTTAAAATCACAGTATTTGCAGAGTTATTAACGATTTAAGATATTTGAGTTTTTTATACTAAAAATAAATTTTTGGTATAAAATATAAGTGATCACAAATTGAGTTTGTTTTCCCTAAAATCACAGTATTTACAGAGTTATTAACGATTTAAGATATTAGAGTTTTTTTATACTAAAAATCTATTTTTGGTATAAAATATAAGTGATCACAAATTGAGTTTGTTTTCCTTAAAATCACAGTATTTACAGAGTTATTAACGATTTAAGATACATATTTGAGTTTTTTTCATACTAAAAATCTATTTTTGGTATAAAATATAAGTGATCACAAATTGAGCTTGTTTTCCCTAAAATCACAGTATTTACAAAGTTATTAACGATTTAGAATATTTGAGTTTTTTATACTAAAAATCTATTTCTGGTATAAAATATAAGTGATCACAAATTGAGCTTATTTTCCTTAAAATCACAGTATTTACAGAGTTATTAACGATTTAAGATACATATTTGAGTTTTTTTCATACTAAAAATCTATTTTTGGTATAAAATATAAGTGATCACAAATTGAGCTTGTTTTCCTTAAAATCACAGTATCTACAGAGTTATTAACGATTTAAGATATTTGAGCTTTTTTATACTAAAAATCTATTTTTGGTATAAAATATAAGTGATCACAAATTGAGCTTGTTTTCCTTAAAATCACAATAATTAACGATTTAAGATACATATTTGAGTTTTTTTTATACTAAAAATCTATTTTTGGTATAAAATATAAGTGATCACAAATTGAGCTTGTTTTCCTTAAAATCACAGTATCTACAGAGTTATTAACTATTTAAGATATTTAAGTTTTTTATACTTAAAATATATTTCTGGTATAAAATATAAGTGATCACAAATTGAGCTTGTTTTCCTTAAAATCACAGTATTTACAGAGTTTTTAACGATTTAAGATATTTGAGTTTTTTATACTAAAAATAAATTTTTGGTATAAAATATAAGTGATCACAAATTGAGTTTGTTTTCCCTAAAATCACAGTATTTACAGAGTTATTAACGATTTAAGATATTACAGTTTTTTTTATACTAAAAATCTATTTTTGGTATAAAATATAAGTGATCACAAATTGAGCTTGTTTTCCTTAAAATCACAGCATTTACAAAGTTATTAACGATTTAAGATACATATTTGAGTTTTTTTTTATACTAAAAATCCATTTTTGGTATAAAATATAAGTGATCACAAATTGAGTTTGTTTTCCCTAAAATCACAGTATTTACAAAGTTATTAACGATTTAAGATATTTGAGTTTTTTATACTAAAAATCTATTTTTGGTATAAAATATAAGTGATCACAAATAGAGTTTGTTTTCCTTAAAATCACAGTATTTACAGAGTTATTAACGATTTAAGATACATATTTGAGTTTTTTTTATCTAAAAATCTATTTTTGGTATAAATTATAAGTGATCACAAATTGAACTTGTTTTCCTTAAAATCACAGTATTTACAAAGTTATTAACGATTTAAGATATTTGAGTTTTTTATATTAAAAATCTATTTTTGGTATAAAGTATAAGTGATCACAAATTGAGTTTGTTTTCCTTAAAATCATAGTATTTACAGAGTTATTAACGATTTAAGATATATATTTGATTTTTGTTATACTAAAAATCTATTTTTGGTATAAAATATAAGTGATCACAAATTGGGCTTGTTTTCCTTAAAATCACAGTAATAACAGAGTTATTAAGGATTTAGAATATTTGAGTTTTTTATACTAAAAATCTATTTTTGGTATAAAATATAAGTGATTACAAATTGAGCTTGTTTTCCTTAAAATCACGGTATTTACAGAGTTATTAACGATTTAAGATACATATTTGAGTTTTTTTCATACTAAAAATCTATTTTCGGTATAAAGTATAAGTGATCACAAATTGAGCTTGTTTTCCTTAAAATCACAGTATCTACAGAGTTATTAACTATTTAAGATATTTAAGTTTTTTATACTAAAAATCTATTTTTGGTATAAAATATAAGTGATCACAAATTGAGCTTGTTTTCCTTAAAATCACAGTATCTACAGAGTTATTAACTATTTAAGATATTTGAGTTTTTTTTTATACTAAAAATCAATTTTTGGTATAAAATATAAGTGATCACAAATTGAGCTTGTTTTCCTTAAAATCACAGTCTCTACAGAGTAATTAACGATTTAAGATATTTGAGTTTTATTTTTACACTTGACCCGGTGCGCTTCGCTACCCCTGTCGTAGTCTATGTTGGAAATTTCAATAAAATCGTTTCGGCCGTTTAGTATATTAAGAACTAAAGGTTTTAATTGCAAATAACTTTTAAACTGCCTTACCAATTTTTACACTATTAGTCTCATAGTAATCCTAAAAATCCTTTTACTATGAACTACCATATGTACTCAATACAGTTTTGTTATGGATTTCTCACTGTTATAAAGTTCAGAATACGGGTATAAATATGAAATATCGTTTGTGCCAAATTTATTTTAATTCAATGCATTAGTTTTTTCTTTGATATATTTTAATATATATATATTAACGAAAAAAATAGTTTTTATTGTTGAATTTTGTATTTTTTTACGTTTAACTAAAATCCCGAAGTCCCGAAAAATCTCGAAATCACAAAAAATCCCGGGATGCCGAAAAATCCCGGGGTCCCGAAAAATCGCGGGGTCCCGAAAAATCCCGGGATCCCGGGATTTACATTTCTAAAATCCCGAATCCCGGGATTTGTAAAACCCAGTCCCGTTTGGCATCCCTAGCTATGACGATGTTTTCATCAGCACTGATTAGTCAGCACTGACGATGTTTACATCAGTGCTGATTAATCAGCTATGACGATGTTTTCATCAGCACTGACGATATTTACATCAGTGCTGATTAATCAGCTTTGACGATGTTTTCATCAGCGTTGACGATGTTTTCATCAGCACAGACGATATTTACATCAGTGCTGATTAATCAGCTATGACGATGTTTTCATCAGCACTGACGATGTTTTCATCAGTGCTGATTAATCAGCTGTGACGATGTTTTCATCAGCACTGACGATATTTACATCAGTGCTGATTAATCAGCTATGACGATGTTTTCATCAGCGTTGACGATGTTTTCATCAGCACTGACGATATTTACATCAGTGCTGATTAATCAGCACTGACGATGTTTTCATCAGCACTGACAATGTTTTCATCAGCTTTGACGATGTTTTCATCAGCACTGACAATGTTTTCATCAGCTTTGACGATGTTTTCATCAGTACTGACGATGTTTTCATCAGCACTGACAATGTTTTCATCAGCACTGATTAGTCAGCACTGACGTTGTTTTCATCAGCACTGACGATGTTTAAATCAGCACTGACGATGTTTTCATCAGCACTGACGATATTTACATCAGCACTGATTAATCAGCTAGGACGATGTTTTCATCAGCACTGATTAGTCAGCACTGACGTTGTTTTCATCAGCACTAACGATGTTTAAATCAGCACTGACGATGTTTTCATCAGCACTGACGATATTTACATCAGCACTGATTAATCAGCTATGACGATGTTTTCATCAGCACTGACAATGTTTTCATCAGCACTGATTATTCAGCACTGACGTTGTTTTCATCAGCACTGACAATGTTTAAATCAGCACTGACGATGTTTTCATCAGCACTGATTAGTCAGGACTGACGATGTTTTCATCAGCACTGACGATGTTTTCATCAGCACTGATTAGTCAGGACTGACGATATTTACATCAGCACTGATTAATCAGCTATGACGATGTTTTCATCAGCACTGACAATGTTTTCATCAGCACTGACGATATTTACATCAGCACTGATTAATCAGCTATGACGATGTTTTCATCAGCACTGACAATGTTTTCATCAGCACTGACGATATTTACATCAGCACTGATTAGTCAGCACTGACGATGTTTTCATCAGCACTGACGATGTTTTCATCAGCACTGACGATGTTTTCATCAGCACTGACAATATTTTCATCAGCACTGATTAGTCAGCACTGACGTTATTTTCATCAGCACTGACGATGTTTTCATCAGCACTGACGATGTTTTCATCAGCACTGACGATGTTTTCATCAGCACTGACAATGTTTTCATCAGCACTGACAATGTTTTCATCAGCACTGATTAGTCAGCACTGACGTTGTTTTCATCAGCACTGACGATGTTTAAATCAGCACTGACGATGTTTTCATCAGCACTGACGATGTTTAAATCAGCACTGATTAATCAGCTATGACGATGTTTTCATCAGCACTGATTAGTCAGCACTGACGATGTTTAAATCAGCACTGATTAATCAGCTATGACGATGTTTTCATCAGCACTGATTAGTCAGCACTGACGTTGTTTTCATCAGCACTGACGATGTTTAAATCAGCACTGACGATGTTTTCATCAGCACTGACGAAGTTTTCATCAGTACTGACGATGTTTTCATCAGCACTGACAATGTTTTCATCAGCACTGATTATTCAGCACTGACGTTGTTTGTATCAGCACTGACGATGTTTAAATCAGCACTGACGATGTTTTCATCAGCACTGACGATGTTTTCATCAGCACTGACGATGTTTTCAACAGCACTGACAATGTTTTCATCAGCACTGATTAGTCAGGACTGACGATGTTTTCATCAGCACTGACGATGTTTTCATCAGTACTGACGATGTTTTCATCAGCACTGACGATGTTTTCATCAGCACTGATTAGTCAGCACTGACGTTGTTTTCATCAGCACTAACGATGTTTAAATCAGCACTGACGATGTTTTCATCAGCACTGACGATATTTACATCAGCACTGATTAATCAGCTATGACGATGTTTTCATCAGCACTGACAATGTTTTCATCAGCACTGACAATGTTTTCATCAGCTTTGACGATGTTTTTATCAGCACTGACGATGTTTTCATCAGCACTGACGATGTTTTCATCAGCACTGACGATGTTTTCAACAGCACTGACAATGTTTTCATCAGCACTGATTATTCAGCACTGACGTTGTTTTCATCACCACTGACGATGTTTTCATCAGCACTGACGATATTTACATCAGCACTGATTAATCAGCTATGAAGATGTTTTCATCAGCACTGACGATGTTTTCATCAGCACTGACGATGTTTTCATCAGCACTGACAATGTTTTCATCAGCTCTGACGATGTTTTCATCAGCACTGATTAGTCAGCACTGACGTTGTTTTCATCAGCACTGACGATGTTTAAATCAGCACTGACGATGTTTTCATCAGTGCTGATTAATCAGCTATGACGATGTTTTCATCAGCGTTGACGATGTTTTCATCAGCACTGACGATATTTACATCAGTGCTGATTAATCAGCTATGACGATGTTTTTATCAGCACTGACGATGTTTTCGTCAGCACTGATTAGTCAGCACTGACGATATTTACATCAGCACTGATTAATCAGCTATGACGATGTTTTCATCAGCACTGATTAGTCAGCACTGACGATGTTTTCATCAGCACTGACGATGTTTTCATCAGCACTGACGATGTTTTCATCAGCTTTGACGATGTTTAAATCAGCACTGACAATGTTTTCATCAGCACTGACAATGTTTTCATCAGCTTTGACGATGTTTTCATCAGTACTGACGATGTTTTCATCAGCACTGACGATGTTTTCATCAGCACTGACGATGTTTTCATCAGCTTTGACGATGTTTAAATCAGCACTGACAATGTTTTCATCAGCACTGACAATGTTTTCATCAGCACTGACAATGTTTTCATCAGCTTTGACGATGTTTTCATCAGTACTGACGATGTTTTCATCAGCACTGACGATATTTACATCAGCACTGATTAGTCAGCACTGACGATGTTTTCATCAGCACTGACGTTGTTTTCATCAGCACTGACGATGTTTAAATCAGCACTGACGATGTTTTCATCAGCACTGACGATGTTTTCATCAGCACTGACGATGTTTTCATCAGCACTGATTAGTCAGCACTGACGATGTTTACATCAGCACTGACGATGTTTAAATCAGCACTGACAATGTTTTCATCAGCACTGTAAATGTTTTCATCAGCTTTGACGATGTTTTCATCAGCACTGCCGATATTTACATCAGCACTGATTAATCAGCTATGACGATGTTTTCATCAGCACTGATTAGTCAGCACTGACGATGTTTTCATCAGCACTGACGATATTTACATCAGTGCTGATTAATCAGCTATGACGTTGTTTTCATCAGTCCTGGTTAGTCAGCTCTGAGGATATTTACATCAGTGGTGATTAATCAGCTATGACGATGTTTTCATCAGCACTGATTAGTCAGCACTGACGATGTTTTCATCAGCACTGACGATATTTACATCAGTGCTGATTAATCAGCTCTGACAATATTTTCATCAGCACTGACGATATTTACATCAGCACTGATTAGTCAGCACTGACGATGTTTTCATCAGCACTGACGATGTTTACATCAGCACTGACGATGTTTAAATCAGCACTGACAATGTTTTCATCAGCACTGACAATGTTTTCATCAGCTTTGACGATGTTTTCATCAGCACTGATTATTCAGCACTGACGTTGTTTTCATCAGCACTGACGATGTTTAAATCAGCTATGACGATGTTTTCATCAGCACTGATTATTCAGCACTGACGTTGTTTTCATCAGCACTGACGATGTTTAAATCAGCACTGACGATGTTTTCATCAGTGCTGATTAATCAGCTATGACGATGTTTTCATCAGCGTTGACGATGTTTTCATCAGCACTGACGATATTTACATCAGTGCTGATTAATCAGCTATGACGATGTTTTCATCAGCACTGACGATGTTTTCATCAGCACTGACAATGTTTTCATCAGCACTGATTATTCAGCACTGACGTTGTTTTCATCAGCACTAACGATGTTTAAGTCAGCACTGACGATGTTTTCATCTGCACTGACGATGTTTTCATCAGTACTGACGATGTTTTTTCACGATATTTACATCAGCACTGAATAATCAGCTATGACGATGTTTTCATCAGCACTGACGATGTTTTCATCAGCACTGACGATGTTTTCATCAGCACTGACGATATTTACATCAGTACTGACGATGTTTTCATCAGCACTGACGATGTTTAAATCAGCACTGACAATGTTTTCATCAGCACTGACGATGTTTTCATCAGTACTGACGATGTTTTCATCAGCACTGACGATGTTTTCATCAGCACTGACGATATTTACATCAGCACTGATTAATCAGCTATGACGATGTTTTCATCAGCACTGACGATGTTTAAATCAGCACTGACGATGTTTTCATCAGCACTGACGATGTTTTCATCAGCACTGACGATGTTTTCATCAGTACTGACGATGTTTTCATCAG
This sequence comes from Calliphora vomitoria, assembly GCA_942486065.2. Lineage (NCBI taxonomy): Eukaryota > Metazoa > Arthropoda > Insecta > Diptera > Calliphoridae > Calliphora > Calliphora vomitoria. The sequence goes on along the minus strand of OW818031.2, from coordinate 33,210,596 downwards.
CACGGACGATATTTACATCAGCACTGATTAGTCAGCACTGACGATGTTTTCATCAGCACTGACGATATTTACATCAGTGCTGATTAATCAGCTATGACGTTGTTTTCATCAGTCCTGGTTAGTCAGCTCTGAGGATATTTACATCAGTGGTGATTAATCAGCTATGACGATGTTTTCATCAGCACTGATTAGTCAGCACTGACGATGTTTTCATCAGCACTGACGATATTTACATCAGTGCTGATTAATCAGCTCTGACAATATTTTCATCAGCACTGACGATATTTACATCAGCACTGATTAGTCAGCACTGACGATGTTTTCATCAGCACTGACGATGTTTACATCAGCACTGACGATGTTTAAATCAGCACTGACAATGTTTTCATCAGCACTGACAATGTTTTCATCAGCTTTGACGATGTTTTCATCAGCACTGATTATTCAGCACTGACGTTGTTTTCATCAGCACTGACGATGTTTAAATCAGCTATGACGATGTTTTCATCAGCACTGATTATTCAGCACTGACGTTGTTTTCATCAGCACTGACGATGTTTAAATCAGCACTGACGATGTTTTCATCAGTGCTGATTAATCAGCTATGACGATGTTTTCATCAGCGTTGACGATGTTTTCATCAGCACTGACGATATTTACATCAGTGCTGATTAATCAGCTATGACGATGTTTTCATCAGCACTGACGATGTTTTCATCAGCACTGACAATGTTTTCATCAGCACTGATTATTCAGCACTGACGTTGTTTTCATCAGCACTAACGATGTTTAAGTCAGCACTGACGATGTTTTCATCTGCACTGACGATGTTTTCATCAGTACTGACGATGTTTTTTCACGATATTTACATCAGCACTGAATAATCAGCTATGACGATGTTTTCATCAGCACTGACGATGTTTTCATCAGCACTGACGATGTTTTCATCAGCACTGACGATATTTACATCAGTACTGACGATGTTTTCATCAGCACTGACGATGTTTAAATCAGCACTGACAATGTTTTCATCAGCACTGACGATGTTTTCATCAGTACTGACGATGTTTTCATCAGCACTGACGATGTTTTCATCAGCACTGACGATATTTACATCAGCACTGATTAATCAGCTATGACGATGTTTTCATCAGCACTGACGATGTTTAAATCAGCACTGACGATGTTTTCATCAGCACTGACGATGTTTTCATCAGCACTGACGATGTTTTCATCAGTACTGACGATGTTTTCATCAGCACGGACGATATTTACATCAGCACTGATTAGTCAGCACTGACGATGTTTTCATTAGCACTGACGATGTTTACATCAGCACTGACGATGTTTAAATCAGCACTGACAATGTTTTCATCAGCTTTGACGATGTTTTCATCAGCACAGACGATATTTACATCAGCACTGATTAATCAGCTATGACGATGTTTTCATCAGCACTGACGATGTTTTCATCAGCACTGACGATATTTACATCAGTGCTGATTAATCAGCTATGACGTTGTTTTCATCAGTCCTGGTTAGTAAGCTCTGAGGATATTTACATCAGTGGTGATTAATCAGCTAAGACGATGTTTTCATCAGCACTGATTAGTCAGCACTGACGTTGTTTTCATCAGCACTAACGATGTTTAAATCAGCTTTGACGATGTTTTTATCAGCACTGACGATGTTTTCATCAGCACTGACGATGTTTTCAACAGCACTGACAATGTTTTCATCAGCACTGATTATTCAGCACTGACGTTGTTTTCATCAGCACTGACGATGTTTTCATCAGCACTGACGATATTTACATCAGCACTGATTAATCAGCTATGAAGATGTTTTCATCAGCACTGACGATGTTTTCATCAGCACTGACGATGTTTTCATCAGCACTGACGATGTTTTCAACAGCACTGACAATGTTTTCATCAGCACTGATTATTCAGCACTGACGTTGTTTTCATCAGCACTGACGATGTTTAAATCAGCACTGACGATGTTTTCATCAGCACTGACGATACTTACATCAGTGCTGATTAATCAGCTCTGACGATGTTTTCATCAGCACTGATTAGTCAGCACTGACGTTGTTTTCATCAGCACTGACGATGTTTAAATCAGCACTGACGATGTTTTCATCAGTGCTGATTAATCAGCTATGACGATGTTTTCATCAGCGTTGACGATGTTTTCATCAGCACTGACGATATTTACATCAGTGCTGATTAATCAGCTATGACGATGTTTTTATCAGCACTGACGATGTTTTCGTCAGCACTGATTAGTCAGCACTGACGATATTTACATCAGCACTGATTAATCAGCTATGACGATGTTTTCATCAGCACTGATTAGTCAGCACTGACGATGTTTTCATCAGCACTGACGATGTTTTCATCAGCACTGACGATGTTTTCATCAGCTTTGACGATGTTTAAATCAGCACTGACAATGTTTTCATCAGCACTGACAATGTTTTCATCAGCTTTGACGATGTTTTCATCAGTACTGACGATGTTTTCATCAGCACTGACGATGTTTTCATCAGCACTGACGATGTTTTCATCAGCTTTGACGATGTTTAAATCAGCACTGACAATGTTTTCATCAGCACTGACAATGTTTTCATCAGCACTGACAATGTTTTCATCAGCTTTGACGATGTTTTCATCAGTACTGACGATGTTTTCATCAGCACTGACGATATTTACATCAGCACTGATTAGTCAGCACTGACGATGTTTTCATCAGCACTGACGTTGTTTTCATCAGCACTGACGATGTTTAAATCAGCACTGACGATGTTTTCATCAGCACTGACGATGTTTTCATCAGCACTGACGATGTTTTCATCAGCACTGATTAGTCAGCACTGACGATGTTTACATCAGCACTGACGATGTTTAAATCAGCACTGAAAATGTTTTCATCAGCACTGTAAATGTTTTCATCAGCTTTGACGATGTTTTCATCAGCACTGACGATATTTACATCAGCACTGATTAATCAGCTATGACGATGTTTTCATCAGCACTGATTAGTCAGCACTGACGATGTTTTCATCAGCACTGACGATATTTACATCAGTGCTGATTAATCAGCTCTGACGATATTTTCATCAGCACTGACGATATTTACATCAGCACTGATTAGTCAGCACTGACGATGTTTTCATCAGCACTGACGATGTTTACATCAGCACTGACGATGTTTAAATCAGCACTGACAATGTTTTCATCAGCACTGACAATGTTTTCATCAGCTTTGACGATGTTTTCATCAGCACTGATTATTCAGCACTGACGTTGTTTTCATCAGCACTGACGATGTTTAAATCAGCTATGACGATGTTTTCATCAGCACTGATTAGTCAGCACTGACGTTGTTTTCATCAGCACTGACGATGTTTAAATCAGCACTGACGATGTTTTCATCAGTGCTGATTAATCAGCTATGACGATGTTTTCATCAGCGTTGACGATGTTTTCATCAGCACTGACGATATTTACATCAGTGCTGATTAATCAGCTATGACGATGTTTTCATCAGCACTGACGATGTTTTCATCAGCACTGACAATGTTTTCATCAGCACTGATTATTCAGCACTGACGTTGTTTTCATCAGCACTAACGATGTTTAAGTCAGCACTGACGATGTTTTCATCTGCACTGACGATGTTTTCATCAGTACTGACGATGTTTTTTCACGATATTTACATCAGCACTGAATAATCAGCTATGACGATGTTTTCATCAGCACTGACGATGTTTTCATCAGCACTGACGATGTTTTCATCAGCACTGACGATATTTACATCAGTACTGACGATATTTACATCAGTACTGACGATGTTTTCATCAGCACTGACGATGTTTTCATCAGTACTGACGATGTTTTCATCAGTACTGACGATGTTTTCATCAGCACTGACGATGTTTTCATCAGCACTGACGATGTTTTCATCAGCACTGACGATATTTACATCAGCACTGATTAATCAGCTATGACGATGTTTTCATCAGCACTGACGATGTTTAAATCAGCAGTGACGATGTTTTCATCAGCACTGACGATGTTTTCATCAGCACTGACGATGTTTTCATCAGTACTGACGATGTTTTCATCAGCACGGACGATATTTACATCAGCACTGATTAGTCAGCACTGACGATGTTTTCATCAGCACTGACGATGTTTACATCAGCACTGACGATGTTTAAATCAGCACTGACAATGTTTTCATCAGCACTGACAATGTTTTCATCAGCTTTGACGATGTTTTCATCAGCACAGACGATATTTACATCAGCACTGATTAATCAGCTATGACGATGTTTTCATCAGCACTGACGATGTTTTCATCAGCACTGACGATATTTACATCAGTGCTGATTAATCAGCTATGACGTTGTTTTCATCAGTCCTGGTTAGTAAGCTCTGAGGATATTTACATCAGTGGTGATTAATCAGCTAAGACGATGTTTTCATCAGCACTGATTAGTCAGCACTGACGATGTTTTCATCAGCACTGACGATATAATCAGCTATGACGTTGTTTTCATCAGTCCTGGTTAGTCAGCTCTGACGATATTTACATCAGTGCTGATTAATCAGCTATGACGTTGTTTTCATCAGTCCTGGTTAGTCAGCACTGACGATATTTACATCAGTGCTGATTAATCAGCTATGACGATGTTTTCATCAGCACTGATTAGTCAGCACTGACGATGTTTTCATCAGCACTGACGATATAATCAGCTATGACGTTGTTTTCATCAGTCCTGGTTAGTCAGCTCTGAGGATATTTACATCAGTGGTGATTAATCAGCTATGACGATGTTTTCATCAGCACTGATTAGTCAGCACTGACGATGTTTTCATCAGCACTGACGATATTTACATCAGTGCTGATTAATCAGCTCTGATGATGTTTTCATCAGCACTGATTAGTCAGCACTGACGATATTTACATCAGCACAGATCAGTAATCATTCAGTGCAGCATCGAATAAGAATTAAGTGTATTATTACATACTCAATCATGCAAGTTATTGTGACAATCATATATATGATTGTTTTAACCATATATATTATTGCGGCACTCTACTTGTACCATCACTCTGTTAAAGATTAATTATATTATTGCTATTTTTTAAAATACTATTTTAATAGTATTTTACCAATTTTACCCGTTTTCCCCCTGTTTACCCCTTTCTGGACAAGTATTGAAAAAAGTTATAGCCTATTGACCCTTCCAAGTAAGGATCTATCTACGTTCCAAATTTCAATAAAATCGATTCAGCCGTTTAGGCGTGATGCTCAAACAAACAAACAAACAAACAAATAAACAAACAAACTTACAAAGACATTTATATATTTATATAGATATAGATAAAATTCTATTTTTGGTATAAAATATAAGTGATCACAAATTGAGCTTGTTTTCCTTAAAATCACAGTTATTAACGATTTAAGATATTTGAGTTTTTTTATACTAAAACTCTATTTTTGGTATAAAATATAAGTGATCATAAATTGAGTTTGTTTTCCTTAAAATCACAGTAATTACAGAGTTATTAACTATTTAAGATATTTGAGTTTTTTATACTAAAAATCTATTTTTGGTATAAAATATAAGTGATCACAAATTGAGCTTGTTTTCCTTAAAATCACAGTATCTACAGAGTTATTAACTATTTAAGATATTTGAGTTTTTTATACTAAAAATCAATTTTTGGTATAAAAGTGATCACAAATTGAGCTTGGTTTCTTTAAAATCACAGTATTTACAAAGTTATTAACGATTTAAGATACATATTTGAGTTTTTTATACTAAAAATCTATTTTTGGTATAAAATATAAGTGATCACAAATTGAGCTTGTTTTCCTTAAAATCACAGTATTTACAAAGTTCTTAACGATTTAAGATACATATTTGAGTTTTTTATACTAAAAATCTATTTTTGGTATAAAATATAAGTGATCACAAATTGAGCTTGGTTTCCTTAAAATAACAGTATCTACAGAGTTATTAACGATTTAAGATATTTGAGTTTTTTAAAATAAAAATCTATTTTTGGTATAAAATATAAGTGATCACAAATTGAGTTTGTTTTCCCTAAAATCACAGTATTTACAGAGTTATTAACGATTTAAGATATTTGAGTTTTTTTATACTAAAAATCTATTTTTGGTATAAAATATAAGTGATCACAAATTGAGTTTGTTTTCCTTAAAATCACAGTATTTACAGATTTATTAACGATTTAAGATACATATTTGAGTTTTTTTATACTAAAAATCTATTTTTGGTATAAAATATAAGTGATCACAAATTGAGTTTGTTTTCCCTAAAATCACAGTATTTACAGAGTTATTAACGATTTAAGATATTTGAGTTTTTTTTTTATACTAAAAATCAATTTTTGGTAATAAATATAAGTGATCACAAATTGAGTTTGTTTTCCTTAAAATCACAGTATTTAAAGAGTTATTAACGATTTAAGATATTTGAGTTTTTTATACTAAAAATCTATTTCTGGTATAAAATATAAGTGATCACAAATTGAGCTTGTTTTCCTTAAAATCACAGCATTTACAAAGTTATTAACGATTTAAGATAGATATTTGAGTTTTTTTTTATACTAAAAATCTATTTTTGGTATAAAATATAAGTGATCACAAATTGAGCTTGTTTTCCTTAAAATCAGAGTATTTACAGATTTATTAACGATTTAAGATATTTGAGTTTTTTTATACTAAAAATCTATTTTTGGTATAAAATATAAGTGATCACTAGTTGAGCTTGTTTTCCTTAAAATCACAGTATTTACAAAGTTCTTAACGATTTAAGATACATATTTGAGTTTTTTTTATACTAAAAATCAATTTTTGGTATAAAATATAAGTGATCACAAATTGAGCTTGTTTTCCTTAAAATCACAGTATTTACAGAGTTATTAACGATTTAAGATATTTGAGTTTTTTATACTAAAAATCAATTTTTGAATAAAATATAAGTGATCACAAATTGAGCTTGTTTTCCTTAAAATCACAGTATTTACATAGTTATTAACGGTTTAGGATATTTGAGTTTGTATACAAAAAATCTATTTTTGGTATAAAATATAAGTGATCACAAATTGAGCTTGTTTTCCTTAAAATCACAGTATTTACAGAGTTATTAGCGATTTAGAATATTTGAGTTTTTTATACTAAAAATCTATTTTTGGTATAAAATATAAGTGATCACAAATTGAGCTTGTTTTCCTTAAAATCACAGTATTTACAGAGTTATTAACGATTTAAGATATTTGAGTTTTTTTTTTACATAAAATTCTATTTTTGGTATAAAATATAAGTGATCAAAAATTGAGCTTGTTTTCCTTAAAATCACAGTATTTACAAAGTTATTAACGATTTAAGATATTTGAGTTTTTTTTTTATACTAAAAATCTATTTTTGGTATAAAATATAAGTGATCACAAATTGAGTTTGTTTTCCTTAAAATCACAGTATTTACAGAGTTATTAACGATTTAAGATATTTGAGTTTTTTTATACTAAAACTCTATTTTTGGTATAAAAATAAGTGATCACAAATTGAGCTTGTTTTCCTTAAAATCACAGTATCTACAGAGTTATTAACTATTTAAGATATTTGAGTTTTTTATACTAAAAATCTATTTTTGGTATAAAATATAAGTGATCACAAGTTGAGTTTATTTTCCCTAAAATTACAGTATTTACAAAGTTATTAAAGATTTAAGATATTTTAGTTTTTTTATACTAAAAATCTATTTTTGGTATAAAATATAAGTGATCACAAATTGAGCTTGTTTTCCTTAAAATCACAGTTATTAACGATTTAAGATATTTGAGTTTTTTTATACTAAAACTCTATTTTTGGTATAAAATATAAGTGATCATAAATTGAGTTTGTTTTCCTTAAAATCACAGTAATTACAGAGTTATTAACTATTTAAGATATTTGAGTTTTTTATACTAAAAATCTATTTTTGGTATAAAATATAAGTGATCACAAATTGAGCTTGTTTTCCTTAAAATCACAGTATCTACAGAGTTATTAACTATTTAAGATATTTGAGTTTTTTATACTAAAAATCAATTTTTGGTATAAAATATAAGTGATCACAAATTGAGTTTGTTTTCCCTAAAATCACAGTATTTACAGAGTTATTAATGATTTAAGATATTTGAGTTTTTTTATACTAAAAATCAATTTTTGGTATAAAATATAAGTGATCACAAATTGAGCTTGGTTTCTTTAAAATCACAGTATTTACAAAGTTATTAACGATTTAAGATACATATTTGAGTTTTTTATACTAAAAATCTATTTTTGGTATAAAATATAAGTGATCACAAATTGAGCTTGTTTTCCTTAAAATCACAGTATTTACAAAGTTCTTAACGATTTAAGATACATATTTGAGTTTTTTATACTAAAAATCTATTTTTGGTATAAAATATAAGTGATCACAAATTGAGCTTGGTTTCCTTAAAATAACAGTATCTACAGAGTTATTAACGATTTAAGATATTTGAGTTTTTTAAAATAAAAATCTATTTTTGGTATAAAATATAAGTGATCACAAATTGAGTTTGTTTTCCCTAAAATCACAGTATTTACAGAGTTATTAACGATTTAAGATATTTGAGTTTTTTTATACTAAAAATCTATTTTTGGTATAAAATATAAGTGATCACAAATTGAGTTTGTTTTCCTTAAAATCACAGTATTTACAGATTTATTAACGATTTAAGATACATATTTGAGTTTTTTTATACTAAAAATCTATTTTTGGTATAAAATATAAGTGATCACAAATTGAGTTTGTTTTCCCTAAAATCACAGTATTTACAGAGTTATTAACGATTTAAGATATTTGAGTTTTTTTTTTATACTAAAAATCAATTTTTGGTAATAAATATAAGTGATCACAAATTGAGTTTGTTTTCCTTAAAATCACAGTATTTAAAGAGTTATTAACGATTTAAGATATTTGAGTTTTTTATACTAAAAATCTATTTCTGGTATAAAATATAAGTGATCACAAATTGAGCTTGTTTTCCTTAAAATCACAGCATTTACAAAGTTATTAACGATTTAAGATAGATATTTGAGTTTTTTTTTTTATACTAAAAATCTATTTTTGGTATAAAATATAAGTGATCACAAATTGAGCTTGTTTTCCTTAAAATCAGAGTATTTACAGATTTATTAACGATTTAAGATATTTGAGTTTTTTTATACTAAAAATCTATTTTTGGTATAAAATATAAGTGATCACTAGTTGAGCTTGTTTTCCTTAAAATCACAGCATTTACAAAGTTATTAACGATTTAAGATAGATATTTGAGTTTTTTTTTATACTAAAAATCTATTTTTGGTATAAAATATAAGTGATCACTAGTTGAGCTTGTTTTCTTAAAATCACAGTATCTACAGAGTTATTAACTATTAAAGATATTTGAGTTTTTTATACTAAAAATCTATTTTTGGTATAAAATATAAGTGATCACAAATTGAGTTTGTTTTCCTTAAAATCACAGTATTTAAAGAGTTATTAACGATTTAAGATATTTGAGTTTTTTATACTAAAAATCAATTTTTGGTATAAAAGTGACCACAAATTGAGTTTGTTTTCCTTAAAATCACAGTATTTAAAGAGTTATTAACGATTTAAGATATTTGAGTTTTTTATACTAAAAATCTATTTTTGGTATAAAATATAAGTGATCACTAGTTGAGCTTGTTTTCCTTAAAATCACAGTATTTACAGAGTTATTAACGATTTAAGATATTTGAGTTTTTTTTTTTACATAAAATTCTATTTTTGGTATAAAATATAAGTGATCACAAATTGGGCTTGTTTTCCTTAAAATCACAGTATTTACAGAGTTATTAACGATTTAAGATATTTGAGTTTTTTATACTAAAAATCAATTTTTGAATAAAATATAAGTGATCACAAATTGAGTTTGTTTTCCTTAAAATCACAGTATTTACAGAGTTATTAACGATTTAAGATATTTGAGTTTTTTTATACTAAAACTCTATTTTTGGTATAAAAATAAGTGATCACAAATTGAGCTTGTTTTCCTTAAAATCACAGTATCTACAGAGTTATTAACTATTTAAGATATTTGAGTTTTTTATACTAAAAATCTATTTTTGGTATAAAATATAAGTGATCACAAATTGAGTTTATTTTCCCTAAAATTACAGTATTTACAGAGTTATTAACGATTTAAGATATTTGAGTTTTTTTATACTAAAAATCTATTTTTGGTATAAAATATAAGTGATCACAAATTGAGCTTGTTTTCCTTAAAATCACAGTATTTACAAAGTTCTTAACGATTTAAGATACATATTTGAGTGTTTTTATACTAAAAATCTATTTTTGGTATAAAATATAAGTGATCAAAAATTGAGCTTGTTTTCCTTAAAATCACAGTATTTACAAAGTTATTAACGATTTAAGATATTTGAGTTTTTTATACTGAAAATCTATTTCTGGTATAAAATATAAGTGATCACAAATTGAGCTTGGTTTCCTTAAAATCACAGTATTTACAGAGTTATTAACGATTTAAGATATTTGAGTTTTTTTTTTTACATAAAATTCTATTTTTGGTATAAAATATAAGTGATCACAAATTGGGCTTGTTTTCCTTAAAATCACAGTATTTACAGAGTTATTAACGATTTAAGATATTTGAGTTTTTTATACTAAAAATCAATTTTTGAATAAAATATAAGTGATCACAAATTGAGTTTGTTTTCCTTAAAATCACAGTATTTACAGAGTTATTAACTATTTAAGATATTTGAGTTTTTTTATACTAAAACTCTATTTTTGGTATAAAATATAGGTGGTCACTAGTTGAGCTTGTTTTCCTTTAAATCACAGTATTTACAAAGTTATTAACTATTTAAGATATTTGAGTTTTTTATACTAAAAATCTATTTTTGGTATAAAATATAAGTTATCACAAATTGAGCTTGTTTTCCTTTAAATCACAGTATCTACAGAGTTATTTACGATTTAAGATAGATATTTGAGTTTTTTTTTTATACTAAAAATCTATTTCTGGTATAAAATATAAATGATCACAAATTGAGCTTGTTTTCCTTAAAATCACTGTATTTACAAAGTTATTAACGATTTAAGATACATATTTGAGTTTTTTATACTAAAAATCTATTTTTGGTATAAAATATAGGTGATCACTAGTTGAGCTTGTTTTCCTTTAAATCACAGTATTTACAAAGTTATTAACTATTTAAGATATTTGAGTTTTTTATACTAAAAATCTATTTTTGGTATAAAATATAAGTTATCACAAATTGAGCTTGTGTTCCTTAAAATCACAGTATTTACAAAGTTCTTAACGATTTAAGATATTTGAGTTTTTTGTAGTAAAAATCTGTTTTTGGTATAAAATATAAGTGATCACAAATTGAGCTTGTTTTCCTTTAAATCACAGTATCTACAGAGTTATTAACTATTTAAGATATTTGAGTTTTTTATACTAAAAATCAATTTTTGGTATAAAATATAAGTGATCACAAATTGAGCTTGTTTTCCTTAAAATCACAGTATTTACAAAGTTATTAACGATTTAAGATATTTGAGTTTTTTTTTTGTACTAAAAATCTATTTTTGGTATAAAATATAAGTTATCACAAATTGAGCTTGTTTTCCTTAAAATCACAGTATTTACAAAGTTCTTAACGATTTAAGATACTTGAGTTTTTTGTAGTAAAAATCTATTTTTGGTATAAAATATAAGTGATCACAAATTGAGCTTGTTTTCCTCTAAATCACAGTATCTACAGAGTTATTAACGATTTAAGATATTTGAGCTTTTTTATACTAAAAATCAATTTTTGGTATAAAATATAAGTGATCACAAGTTGAGCTTGTTTTCCTTAAAATCACAGTTATTAACGATTTAAGATATTTGAGTTTTTTAAAATAAAACTCTATTTTTGGTATAAAATATAAGTGATCACAAATTGAGCTTGTTTTCCTTAAAATCACAGTATTTACAAAGTTATTAACGATTTAAGATATTTGAGTTTTTTTTTTGTACTAAAAATCTATTTTTGGTATAAAATATAAGTTATCACAAATTGAGCTTGTTTTCCTTAAAATCACAGTATTTACAAAGTTCTTAACGATTTAAGATATTTGAGTTTTTTGTAGTAAAAATCTGTTTTTGGTATAAAATATAAGTGATCACAAATTGAGCTTGTTTTCCTTTAAATCACAGTATCTACAGAGTTATTAACTATTTAAGATATTTGAGTTTTTTATACTAAAAATCAATTTTTGGTATAAAATATAAGTGATCACAAATTGAGCTTGTTTTCCTTAAAATCACAGTATTTACAAAGTTATTAACGATTTCAGATATTTGAGTTTTTTAAAATAAAAATCTATTTTTGGTATAAAATATAAGTGATCACAAATTGAGTTTGTTTTCCCTAAAATCACAGTATTTACAGGGTTATTAACGATTTAAGATATTTGAGTTTTTTTATACTAAAAATCTATTTTTGGTATAAAATATAAGTGATCACAAATTGAGCTTGTTTTCCTTAAAATCACAATAATTAACGATTTAAGATACATATTTAAGTTTTTTTTATACTAAAAATCTATTTTTGGTATAAAATATAAGTGATCACAAATTGAGCTTGTTTTCCTTAAAATCACAGTATTTACAGAGTTATTAACGATTTAAGATATTTGAGTTTTTTATATTAAAAATCAATTTTTGTTATAAAATATAAGTGACCACAAATTGAGCTTGTTTTCCTTAAAATCACAGTATTTACAGAGTTATTAACGATTTAAGATATTTGAGTTTTTTATATTAAAAATCAATTTTTGGTATAAAATATAAGTGACCACAAATTGAGCTTGTTTTCCTTAAAATCACGGTATTTACAAAGTTCTTAACGATTTAAGATACATATTTGAGTTTTTTTTTACTAAAAATCTATTTTCGGTATAAAATATAAGTGATCACAAATTGAGCTTGTTTTCCTTAAAATCACAGTATTTACAGAGTTATTGACGATTTAAGATACATATTTGAGTTTTTTTTATACTAAAAATCTATTTTCGGTATAAAATATAAGTGATCACAAATTGAGCTTGTTTTCCTTAAAATCACAGTATTTACAGAGTTATTAACGATTTAAGATATTTGAGTTTTTTTTATACTAAAAATCTATTTTCGGTATAAAATATAAGTGATCACAAATTGAGCTTGTTTTCCTTAAAATCACAGTATCTACAGAGTTATTAACGATTTAAGATATTTGAGTTTTTTTTATACTAAAAATCTATTTTTGGTATAAAATATAAGTGACCACAAATTGAGCTTGTTTTCCTTAAAATCACAGTATTTACAGAGTTATTAACGATTTAAGATACATATTTGAGTTTTTTTTATACTAAAAATCTATTTTCGGTATAAAATATAAGTGATCACAAATTGAGCTTGTTTTCCTTAAAATCACGGTATTTACAAAGTTATTAACGATTTAAGATATTTGAGTTTTTTATACAAAAAATCAATTTTTGGTATAAAATATAAGTGATCACAAATTGAGCTTGTTTTCCTTAAAATCACAGTTATTAACGATTTAAGATATTTGAGTTTTTTAAAATAAAACTCTGTTTTTGGTATAAAATATAAGTGATCACAAACTGAGTTTGTTTTCCTTAAAATCACAGTTATTAACGATTTAAGATATTTGAGTTTTTTGTAGTAAAAATCTATTTTTGGTATAAAATATAAGTGATCACAAATTGAGCTTGTTTTCCTCTAAATCACAGTATCTACAGAGTTATTAACGATTTAAGATATTTGAGCTTTTTTATACTAAAAATCAATTTTTGGTATAAAATATAAGTGATCACAAGTTGAGCTTGTTTTCCTTAAAATCACAGTTATTAACGATTTAAGATATTTGAGTTTTTTGTAGTAAAAATCTATTTTTGGTATAAAATATAAGTGATCACAAATTGAGCTTGTTTTCCTCTAAATCACAGTATCTACAGAGTTATTAACGATTTAAGATATTTGAGCTTTTTTATACTAAAAATCAATTTTTGGTATAAAATATAAGTGATCACAAGTTGAGCTTGTTTTCCTTAAAATCACGGTATTTACAAACTTCTTAACGATTTAAGATACATATTTGAGTTTTTTTTTATTAACGATTTAAGATATTTGAGTTTTTTAAAATAAAACTCTGTTTTTGGTATAAAATATAAGTGATCACAAACTGAGTTTGTTTTCCTTAAAATCGCAGTATTTACAAAGTTATTAACGATTTAAGATAATTGAGTTTTTTAAAATAAAAATCTATTTTTGGTATAAAATATAAGTGATCACAAATTGAGCTTGTTTTCCTCTAAATCACAGTATCTACAGAGTTATTAACGATTTAAGATATTTGAGCTTTTTTATACTAAAAATCAATTTTTGGTATAAAATATAAGTGATCACAAGTTGAGCTTGTTTTCCTTAAAATCACAGTTATTAACGATTTAAGATATTTGAGTTTTTTGTAGTAAAAATCTATTTTTGGTATAAAATATAAGTGATCACAAATTGAGCTTGTTTTCCTCTAAATCACAGTATCTACAGAGTTATTAACGATTTAAGATATTTGAGCTTTTTTATACTAAAAATCAATTTTTGGTATAAAATATAAGTGATCACAAGTTGAGCTTGTTTTCCTTAAAATCACAGTTATTAACGATTTAAGATATTTGAGTTTTTTAAAATAAAACTCTGTTTTTGGTATAAAATATAAGTGATCACAAACTGAGTTTGTTTTCCTTAAAATCGCAGTATTTACAAAGTTATTAACGATTTAAGATAATTGAGTTTTTTAAAATAAAAATCTATTTTTGGTATAAAATATAAGTGATCACAAATTGAGCTTGTTTTCCTTAAAATCACGGTATTTACAAAGTTCTTAACGATTTAAGATACATATTTGAGTTTTTTTTTACTAAAAATCTATTTTTGGTATAAAATATAAGTGATCACAAATTGAACTTGTTTTCCTTAAAATCACAGTATTTACAGAGTTATTAACGATTTACGATAGATATTTGAGTTTTTTATACTAAAAATCTATTTTTGGTATAAAATATAAGTGATCACAAATTAAACTTGTTTTCCTTAAAATCACAGCATTTACAGAGTTATTAACGATTTACGATAGATATTTGAGTTTTTTATACTAAAAATCTATTTTTGGTATAAAATATAAGTGATCACAAATTAAACTTGTTTTCCTTAAAATCACAGCATTTACAGAGTTATTAACGATTTAAGATACATATTTGAGTTTTTTATACTAAAAATCTATTTTTGGTATAAAATATAAGTGATAACAAATTGAGCTTGTTTTCCTTAAAATCACAGTATTTACAAAGTTATTAAGTATTTAAGATATTTGAGTTTTTTTATACTAAAACTCTATTTTTGGTATAAAATATAAGTGATCACAAATTGTGCTTGTTTTACTTAAAATCACAGTATCTACAGAGTTATTAACGATTTAAGATAGATATTTGAGTTTTTTTTTATACTAAAAATCTATTTCTGGTATGAAATATAAGTGATCACAAATTGAGCTTGTTTTCCTTAAAATCACAGTATTTACAGAGTTATTAACGATTTAAGATATTTGAGTTTTTTATATTAAAAATCAATTTTTGGTATAAAATATAAGTGATCACAAATTGAGTTTGTTTTCCTTAAAATCACAGTATCTACAGAGTTATTAACGATTTAAGATATTTGAGTTTTTTATATTAAAAATCAATTTTTGGTATAAAATATAAGTGATCACAAATTGAGTTTGTTTTCCTTAAAATCACAGTATTTACAGAGTTATTAACGATTTAAGATACATATTTGAGTTTTGTTATACTAAAAATCTATTTTTGGTATAAAATATAAGTGATCACAAATTGAGCTTGTTTTCCTTAAAATCACAGTATCTACAGAGTTATTAACTATTTAAGATATTTATGTTTTTTATACTAAAAATCTAGTTTTGGTATAAAATATAAGTGATCACAAATTGAGCTTGTTTTCCTTAAAATCACAGTATGTACAGAGTTATTAACGGTTTAAGATACACATTTGAGTTTTTTTTATACTAAAAATCTATTTTCGGTATAAAATATAAGTGATCACAAATTGAGCTTGTTTTCCTTAAAATCACAGTATCTACAGAGTTATTAACGATTTAAGATATTTGAGTTTTTTTTATACTAAAAATCTATTTTTGGTATAAAATATAAGTGATCACAAATTGAACTTGTTTTCCTTAAAATCACAGTATTTACAGAGTTATTAACGATTTACGATAGATATTTGAGTTTTTTATACTAAAAATCTATTTTCGGTATAAAATATAAGTGATCACAAATTGAGCTTGGTTTCCTTAAAATCACAGTATTTACAAAGTTATTAACGATTTAAGATACATATTTGAGTTTTTTTATACTAAAACTCTATTTTTGGCATAAAATATAAGTGATCACAAATAGAGTTTGTTTTCCTTAAAATCACGGTATTTACAAAGTTATTAACGATTTAAGATATTTGAGTTTTTTATACTAAAAATGTATTTCTGGTATAAAATATAAGTGATCACAAATTGAGCTTGGTTTCCTTAATATCACAGTATCTACAGAGTTATTAACTATTTAAGATATTTGAGTTTTTTTATACTAAAACTCTATTTTTGGTATAAAATATAAGTGATCACAAATTGAGCATGTTTCCCTTAAAATCACAGTATTTACAGAGTTATTAGCGATTTAGAATATTTGAGTTTTTTATACTAAAAATCTATTTTTGGTATAAAATATAAGTGATCACAAATTGAGCATGTTTCCCTTAAAATCACAGTATTTACAGAGTTATTAACGATTTAAGATACATATTTGAGTTTTTTTATACTAAAACTCTATTTTTGGTATAAAATATAAGTGATCACAAATTGAGCTTGTTTTCCTTAAAATCACAGCATTTACAAAGTTATTAACGATTTAAGATATTTGAGTTTTTTATATTAAAAATCTATTTTTGGTATAAAGTATAAGTGATCACAAATTGAGTTTGTTTTCCTTAAAATCATAGTATTTACAGAGTTATTAACGATTTAAGATACATATTTGATTTTTTTTTATCTAAAAATCTATTTTTGGTATAAATTATAAGTGATCACAAATTGAACTTGTTTTCCTTAAAATCACAGTATTTACAAAGTTATTAACGATTTAAGATATTTGAGTTTTTTATACTAAAAATCTATTTTTGGTATAAAATATAAGTGATCACAAATAGAGTTTGTTTTCCTTAAAATCACAGTATTTACAGAGTTATTAACGATTTAAGATACATATTTGAGTTTTTTTTATCTAAAAATCTATTTTTGGTATAAATTATAAGTGATCACAAATTGAACTTGTTTTCCTTAAAATCACAGTATTTACAAAGTTATTAACGATTTAAGATATTTGAGTTTTTTATATTAAAAATCTATTTTTGGTATAAAGTATAAGTGATCACAAATTGAGTTTGTTTTCCTTAAAATCATAGTATTTACAGAGTTATTAACGATTTAAGATATATATTTGATTTTTGTTATACTAAAAATCTATTTTTGGTATAAAATATAAGTGATCACAAATTGGGCTTGTTTTCCTTAAAATCACAGTAATAACAGAGTTATTAAGGATTTAGAATATTTGAGTTTTTTATACTAAAAATCTATTTTTGGTATAAAATATAAGTGATTACAAATTGAGCTTGTTTTCCTTAAAATCACGGTATTTACAGAGTTATTAACGATTTAAGATACATATTTGAGTTTTTTTCATACTAAAAATCTATTTTCGGTATAAAGTATAAGTGATCACAAATTGAGCTTGTTTTCCTTAAAATCACAGTATCTACAGAGTTATTAACTATTTAAGATATTTAAGTTTTTTATACTAAAAATCTATTTTTGGTATAAAATATAAGTGATCACAAATTGAGCTTGTTTTCCTTAAAATCACAGTCTCTACAGAGTAATTAACGATTTAAGATATTTGAGTTTTATTTTTACACTTGACCCGGTGCGCTTCGCTACCCCTGTCGTAGTCTATGTTGGAAATTTCAATAAAATCGTTTCGGCCGTTTAGTATATTAAGAACTAAAGGTTTTAATTGCAAATAACTTTTAAACTGCCTTACCAATTTTTACACTATTAGTCTCATAGTAATCCTAAAAATCCTTTTACTATGAACTACCATATGTACTCAATACAGTTTTGTTATGGATTTCTCACTGTTATAAAGTTCAGAATACGGGTATAAATATGAAATATCGTTTGTGCCAAATTTATTTTAACTCAATGCATTAGTTTTTTCTTTGATATATTTTAATATATTGTTGAATTTTGTATTTTTTTACGTTTAACTAAAATCCCGAAGTCCCGAAAAATCTTGAAATCACGAAAAATCCCGGGATGCCGAAAAATTCCGGGGTCCCGAAAAATCCCGGGATCCCGGGATTTACATTTCTAAAATCCCGAATCCCGGGATTTGTAAAACCCAGTCCCGTTTGGCATCCCTAGCTATGACGATGTTTTCATCAGCACTGATTAGTCAGGACTGACGATGTTTACATCAGTGCTGATTAATCAGCTATGACGATGTTTTCATCAGCACTGACGATATTTACATCAGTGCTGATTAATCAGCTATGACGATGTTTTCATCAGCGTTGACGATGTTTTCATCAGCGCTGACGATATTTACATCAGTGCTGATTAATCAGCTATGACGATGTTTTCATCAGCACTGACGATGTTTTCATCAGCACTGACGATATTTACATCAGCACTGATTAATCAGCTATGACGATGTTTTCATCAGCACTGATTAGTCAGCACTGACGATGTTTTCATCAGCACTGACGATGTTTTCATCAGCACTGACGATGTTTTCATCAGCTTTGACGATGTTTAAATCACCACTGACAATGTTTTCATCAGCACTGACAATGTTTTCATCAGCTTTGACGATGTTTTCATCAGTACTGACGATGTTTTCATCAGCACTGACGATGTTTTCATCAGCACTGATTAGTCAGCACTGTCGATGTTTTCATCAGCACTGACGATGTTTTCAACAGCACTGACAATGTTTTCATCAGCACTGATTATTCAGCTATGACGATGTTTTCAACAGCACTGACAATGTTTTCATCAGCACTGACGATATTTACATCAGCACTGATTAATCAGCTATGACGATGTTTTCATCAGCACTGACGATGTTTTCATCAGCACTGACGATGTTTTCATCAGTACTGACGATGTTTTCATCAGCACTGACGATGTTTTCATCAGCACTGACGATATTTACATCAGCACTGATTAATCAGCTATGACGATGTTTTCATCAGCACTGACGATGTTTTCATCAGCACTTATTAGTCAGCACTGACGTCGTTTTCATCAGCATTGACGATGTTTAAATCAGCACTGACAATGTTTTCATCAGCTTTGACGATGTTTTCATCAGCTATGACGATGTTTTCATCAGCACTGACGATGTTTTCATCAGCACTGACGATGTTTTCATCAGCACTGACGATGTTTTCAACACCACTGACAATGTTTTCATCAGCACTGACAATGTTTTCATCAGCACTGATTATTCAGCTATGACGATGTTTTCATCAGCACTGACGATGTTTTCATCAGTACTGACGATGTTTTCATCAGTACTGACGATGTTTTCATCAGCACTGACGATGTTTTCAACAGCACTGACAATGTTTTCATCAGCACTGACGATATTTACATCAGCACTGATTAATCAGCTATGACGATGTTTTCATCAGCACTGACGATGTTTTCATCAGCACTGACGATGTTTTCATCAGTACTGACGATGTTTTCATCAGCACTGACGATGTTTTCATCAGCACTGATTAGTCAGCACTGACGTTGTTTTCATCAGCACTAACGATGTTTAAATCAGCACTGACGATGTTTTCATCAGTACTGACGATGTTTTCATCAGCACTGACGATGTTTTCATCAGTACTGACAATGTTTTCATCAGCACTGATTAGTCAGCACTGACGTTGTTTTCATCAGCACTAACGATGTTTAAATCAGCACTGACGATGTTTTCATCAGCACTGACGATGTTTTCATCAGCACTGACGATGTTTTCATCAGCACTGATTAGTCAGCACTGACGTTGTTTTCATCAGGAGTGACGATGTTTAAATCAGCACTGACGATGTTTAAATCAGCACTGACAATGTTTTCATCAGCACTGACAATGTTTTCATCAGCTTTGACGATGTTTTCATCACCACTGACGATATTTACATCAGCACTGATTAGTCAGCACTGACGATGTTTTCATCAGCACTGACGATATTTACATCAGTGCTGATTAATCAGCTCTGACGATGTTTTCATCAGCACTGATTAGTCAGCACTGACGATATTTACATCAGCACTGATTAATCAGCTATGACGATGTTTTCATCAGCACTGACGATGTTTTCATCAGCACTGACAATGTTTTCATCAGCACTGATTAGTCAGCACTGACGTTGTTTTCATCAGCACTAACGATGTTTAAATCAGCACTGACGATCTTTTCATCAGCACTGACGATGTTTTCATCAGTACTGACGATGTTTTTTCACGATAGTTACATCAGCACTGATTAATCAGCTATGACGATGTTTTCATCAGCACTGATTAGTCAGCACTGACGTTGTTTTCATCAGCACTGACGATGTTTAAATCAGCACTGACGATCTTTTTATCAGCACTGACGATGTTTTCATCAGTACTGACGATGTTTTCATCAGCACTGACGATATTTACATCAGCACTGATTAGTCAGCACTGACGATGTTTTCATCAGCACTGAAGATGTTTTCATCAGCACTGACGATGTTTAAATCAGCACTGACGATGTTTACATCAGCACTGACGATCTTTTCATCAGCACTGACGATGTTTTCATCAGTACTGACGATGTTTTCATCAGCACTGACGATATTTACATCAGCACTGAAGATGTTTTCATCAGCACTGACGATATTTACATCAGCACTGATTAGTCAGCACTGACGATGTTTTCATCAGCACTGAAGATGTTTTCATCAGCACTGACGATGTTTACACCAGCACTGACGATGTTTAAATCAGCACTGACGATGTTTACATCAGCACTGACGATCTTTTCATCAGCACTGACGATGTTTTCATCAGTACTGACAATGTTTTCATCAGCACTGACGATGTTTTCATCAGCACTGACGATGTTTTCATCAGCACTGAAGATGTTTTCATCAGCACTGACGATGTTTTCATCAGCACTGAAGATGTTTTCATCAGCACTGACGATGTTTACATCAGCACTGACAATGTTTTCATCAGCTTTGACGATGTTTTCATCAGCACTGACGATATTTACATCAGCACTGACGATCAGCTATGACGATGTTTTCATCAGCACTGACAATGTTTTCATCAGCTTTGACGATGTTTTCATCAGCACTGACGATATTTACATCAGCACTGATTAGTCAGCACTGACGATGTTTTCATCAGCACTGAAGATGTTTTCATCAGCACTGACGATATTTACATCAGTGCTGATTAATCAGCTATGACGATGTTTTCATCAGCACTGCTTAGTCACCACTGACGATATTTACATCAGCACTGATCAGTAATCATTCAGTGCAGCATCGAATAATAATTAAGTGTATTATTACATACTCAATCATGCAAGTTATTGTGACAATCATATATATGACTGTTTTAACCATATATATTATTACGTCACTCTACTTGTACCATCACTCTGTTAAAGATTAATTATATTATTGCTATTTTTTAAAATACTATTTAACCATCACTCTCTTAAATATTAATTATATTATTGCTATTTTTTAAAATACTATTTTAATAGTATTTTACCAATTTTACCCGTTTTCCCCCTGTTTACCCCTTTCTGGTCCAAATATTGAAAAAAGTAGCCTATTGACCCTTCCAAGTAAGGATCTATCTACGTTCCAAATTTTAATAAAATCGATTCAGCCGTTTGGGCGTGATGCTCAAACAAACCAACAAACAAATAAACAAACAAACTTACAAAGACATTTATATATTTATATAGATATAGATAAAGTTCTATTTTTGGTATTAAATATAAGTGATCACAAATTGAGCTTGTTTTCCTTAAAATCACGGTATTTACAAAGTTATTAACGATTTAAGATATTTGAGTTTTTTAAAACAAAAATCTATTTTTGGTATAAAATATAAGTGATCACAAATTGAGTTTGTTTTCCCTAAAATCACAGTATTTACAGAGTTATTAACGATTTAAGATATTTGAGTTTTTTTAAATAAAAATCTATTTTTGGTATAAAATATAAGTGATCACAAACTGAGCTTGTTTTCCTTAAAATCACAGTATCTACAGAGTTATTAAGGATTTAAGATACATATTTGAGTTTTTTTTTTATACTAAAAATCAATTTTTGGTATAAAATATAAGTGATCACAAATTGAGCTTGTTTTCCTTAAAATCACAGTATTTAAAGAGTTATTAACGATTTAAGATATTTGAGTTTTTGTTATACTAAAAATCAATTTTTGGTATAAAATATAAGTGATAACAAATTGAGCTTGTTTTCCTTAAAATCACAGTATTTAAAGAGTTATTAACGATTTAAGATATTTGAATTTTTTATACTAAAAATCTATTTTTGGTATAAAATATAAGTGATAACAAATTGAGCTTGTTTTCCTTAAAATCACAGTATTTACAAAGTTATTAAGTATTTAAGATATTTGAGTTTTTTTATACTAAAACTCTATTTTTGGTATAAAATATAAGTGATCACAAATTGTGCTTGTTTTACTTAAAATCACAGTATCTACAGAGTTATTAACGATTTAAGATAGATATTTGAGTTTTTTTTTATACTAAAAATCTATTTCTGGTATGAAATATAAGTGATCACAAATTGAGCTTGTTTTCCTCAAAATCACAGTATTTACAGAGTTATTAACGATTTAAGATATTTGAGTTTTTTAAAATAAAAATCTATTTTTGGTATAAAATATAAGTGATCACAAATTGAGCTTGTTTTCCTTAAAATCACAGTATTTATAAAGTTATTAACGATTTTAGATACATATTTGAGTTTTTTTCATACTACAAATCTATTTTTGGTATAAAATATAAATGATCACAAATTGGGCTTGGTTTCCTTGAAATCACAGCATTTACAAAGTTATTAACGATTTTAGATATTTGAGTTTTTTATATACTAAAAATCTATTTTTGGTATAAAATATAAGTGATCACAAATTGAGCTTGTTTTCCTTAAAATCACAGTATTTACAGAGTTATTAACGATTTAAGATATTTGAGTTTTTTTATACTAAAAATCTATTTTTGGTATAAAATATAAGTGATCACAAATTGAGCTTGTTTTCCTTAAAATCACAGTATTTGCAGAGTTATTAGCGATTTAGAATATTTGAGTTTTTTATACTAAAAATCTATTTTCGGTATAAAATATAAGTGATCACAAATTGTGCTTGTTTTCCTTAAAATCACAGTATCTACAGAGTTATTAACGATTTAAGATAGATATTTGAGTTTTTTTTTATACTAAAAATCTATTTCTGGTATGAAATATAAGTGATCACAAATTGAGCTTGTTTTCCTCAAAATCACAGTATTTACAGAGTTATTAACGATTTAAGATATTTGTGTTTTTTAAAATAAAAATCTATTTTTGGTATAAAATATAAGTGATCACAAATTGAGCTTGTTTTCCTTAAAATCACAGTATTTACACAGTTATTAACTATTTAAGATATTTGAGTTTTTTAAAATAAAAATCTATTTTTGGTATAAAATATAAGTGATCACAAATTGAGCTTGTTTTCCTTAAAATCACAGTATTTACAGAGTTATTAACGATTTAAGATATTTGAGTTTTTTTATACTAAAAATCTATTTTTGGTATAAAATATAAGTGATCACAAATTGAGCTTGTTTTCCTTAAAATCACAGTATTTACACAGTTATTAACTATTTAAGATATTTGAGTTTTTTAAAATAAAAATCTATTTTTGGTATAAAATATAAGTGATCACAAATTGTGCTTGTTTTCCTTAAAATCACAGTATCTACAGAGTTATTAACGATTTAAGATAGATATTTGAGTTTTTTTTTATACTAAAAATCTATTTCTGGTATGAAATATAAGTGATCACAAATTGAGCTTGTTTTCCTCAAAATCACAGTATTTACAGAGTTATTAACGATTTAAGATATTTGTGTTTTTTAAAATAAAAATCTATTTTTGGTATAAAATATAAGTGATCACAAATTGAGCTTGTTTTCCTTAAAATCACAGTATTTACACAGTTATTAACTATTTAAGATATTTGAGTTTTTTTTATACTAAAAATCTATTTTCGGTATAAAATATAAGTGATCACAAATTGAGCTTGTTTTCCTTAAAATCACAGTATTTACAGAGTTATTAACGATTTAAGATATTTGAGTTTTTTTTATACTAAAAATCTATTTTCGGTATAAAATATAAGTGATCACAAATTGAGCTTGTTTTCCTTAAAATCACAGTATCTACAGAGTTATTAACGATTTAAGATATTTGAGTTTTTTTTATACTAAAAATCTATTTTTGGTATAAAATATAAGTGACCACAAATTGAGCTTGTTTTCCTTAAAATCACAGTATTTACAGAGTTATTAACGATTTAAGATACATATTTGAGTTTTTTTTATACTAAAAATCTATTTTCGGTATAAAATATAAGTGATCACAAATTGAGCTTGTTTTCCTTAAAATCACGGTATTTACAAAGTTATTAACGATTTAAGATATTTGAGTTTTTTATACAAAAAATCAATTTTTGGTATAAAATATAAGTGATCACAAATTGAGCTTGTTTTCCTTAAAATCACAGTTATTAACGATTTAAGATATTTGAGTTTTTTAAAATAAAACTCTGTTTTTGGTATAAAATATAAGTGATCACAAACTGAGTTTGTTTTCCTTAAAATCACAGTTATTAACGATTTAAGATATTTGAGTTTTTTGTAGTAAAAATCTATTTTTGGTATAAAATATAAGTGATCACAAATTGAGCTTGTTTTCCTCTAAATCACAGTATCTACAGAGTTATTAACGATTTAAGATATTTGAGCTTTTTTATACTAAAAATCAATTTTTGGTATAAAATATAAGTGATCACAAGTTGAGCTTGTTTTCCTTAAAATCACAGTTATTAACGATTTAAGATATTTGAGTTTTTTGTAGTAAAAATCTATTTTTGGTATAAAATATAAGTGATCACAAATTGAGCTTGTTTTCCTCTAAATCACAGTATCTACAGAGTTATTAACGATTTAAGATATTTGAGCTTTTTTATACTAAAAATCAATTTTTGGTATAAAATATAAGTGATCACAAGTTGAGCTTGTTTTCCTTAAAATCACGGTATTTACAAACTTCTTAACGATTTAAGATACATATTTGAGTTTTTTTTTATTAACGATTTAAGATATTTGAGTTTTTTAAAATAAAACTCTGTTTTTGGTATAAAATATAAGTGATCACAAACTGAGTTTGTTTTCCTTAAAATCGCAGTATTTACAAAGTTATTAACGATTTAAGATAATTGAGTTTTTTAAAATAAAAATCTATTTTTGGTATAAAATATAAGTGATCACAAATTGAGCTTGTTTTCCTCTAAATCACAGTATCTACAGAGTTATTAACGATTTAAGATATTTGAGCTTTTTTATACTAAAAATCAATTTTTGGTATAAAATATAAGTGATCACAAGTTGAGCTTGTTTTCCTTAAAATCACAGTTATTAACGATTTAAGATATTTGAGTTTTTTGTAGTAAAAATCTATTTTTGGTATAAAATATAAGTGATCACAAATTGAGCTTGTTTTCCTCTAAATCACAGTATCTACAGAGTTATTAACGATTTAAGATATTTGAGCTTTTTTATACTAAAAATCAATTTTTGGTATAAAATATAAGTGATCACAAGTTGAGCTTGTTTTCCTTAAAATCACAGTTATTAACGATTTAAGATATTTGAGTTTTTTAAAATAAAACTCTGTTTTTGGTATAAAATATAAGTGATCACAAACTGAGTTTGTTTTCCTTAAAATCGCAGTATTTACAAAGTTATTAACGATTTAAGATAATTGAGTTTTTTAAAATAAAAATCTATTTTTGGTATAAAATATAAGTGATCACAAATTGAGCTTGTTTTCCTTAAAATCACGGTATTTACAAAGTTCTTAACGATTTAAGATACATATTTGAGTTTTTTTTTACTAAAAATCTATTTTTGGTATAAAATATAAGTGATCACAAATTGAACTTGTTTTCCTTAAAATCACAGTATTTACAGAGTTATTAACGATTTACGATAGATATTTGAGTTTTTTATACTAAAAATCTATTTTTGGTATAAAATATAAGTGATCACAAATTAAACTTGTTTTCCTTAAAATCACAGCATTTACAGAGTTATTAACGATTTACGATAGATATTTGAGTTTTTTATACTAAAAATCTATTTTTGGTATAAAATATAAGTGATCACAAATTAAACTTGTTTTCCTTAAAATCACAGCATTTACAGAGTTATTAACGATTTAAGATACATATTTGAGTTTTTTTCATACTAAAAATCAATTTTTGGTATAAAATATAAGTGATCACAAATTGAGCTTGTTTTCCTTAAAATCACAGTATTTACAGAGTTATTAACGATTTAAGATATTTGAGTTTTTTATATTAAAAATCAATTTTTGGTATAAAATATAAGTGATCACAAATTGAGTTTGTTTTCCTTAAAATCACAGTATCTACAGAGTTATTAACGATTTAAGATATTTGAGTTTTTTATATTAAAAATCAATTTTTGGTATAAAATATAAGTGATCACAAATTGAGTTTGTTTTCCTTAAAATCACAGTATTTACAGAGTTATTAACGATTTAAGATACATATTTGAGTTTTGTTATACTAAAAATCTATTTTTGGTATAAAATATAAGTGATCACAAATTGAGCTTGTTTTCCTTAAAATCACAGTATCTACAGAGTTATTAACTATTTAAGATATTTATGTTTTTTATACTAAAAATCTAGTTTTGGTATAAAATATAAGTGATCACAAATTGAGCTTGTTTTCCTTAAAATCACAGTATGTACAGAGTTATTAACGGTTTAAGATACACATTTGAGTTTTTTTTATACTAAAAATCTATTTTCGGTATAAAATATAAGTGATCACAAATTGAGCTTGTTTTCCTTAAAATCACAGTATCTACAGAGTTATTAACGATTTAAGATATTTGAGTTTTTTTTATACTAAAAATCTATTTTTGGTATAAAATATAAGTGATCACAAATTGAACTTGTTTTCCTTAAAATCACAGTATTTACAGAGTTATTAACGATTTACGATAGATATTTGAGTTTTTTATACTAAAAATCTATTTTCGGTATAAAATATAAGTGATCACAAATTGAGCTTGGTTTCCTTAAAATCACAGTATTTACAAAGTTATTAACGATTTAAGATACATATTTGAGTTTTTTTATACTAAAACTCTATTTTTGGCATAAAATATAAGTGATCACAAATAGAGTTTGTTTTCCTTAAAATCACGGTATTTACAAAGTTATTAACGATTTAAGATATTTGAGTTTTTTATACTAAAAATGTATTTCTGGTATAAAATATAAGTGATCACAAATTGAGCTTGGTTTCCTTAATATCACAGTATCTACAGAGTTATTAACTATTTAAGATATTTGAGTTTTTTTATACTAAAACTCTATTTTTGGTATAAAATATAAGTGATCACAAATTGAGCATGTTTCCCTTAAAATCACAGTATTTACAGAGTTATTAGCGATTTAGAATATTTGAGTTTTTTATACTAAAAATCTATTTTTGGTATAAAATATAAGTGATCACAAATTGAGCATGTTTCCCTTAAAATCACAGTATTTACAGAGTTATTAACGATTTAAGATACATATTTGAGTTTTTTTATACTAAAACTCTATTTTTGGTATAAAATATAAGTGATCACAAATTGAGCTTGTTTTCCTTAAAATCACAGCATTTACAAAGTTATTAACGATTTAAGATATTTGAGTTTTTTATATTAAAAATCTATTTTTGGTATAAAGTATAAGTGATCACAAATTGAGTTTGTTTTCCTTAAAATCATAGTATTTACAGAGTTATTAACGATTTAAGATACATATTTGATTTTTTTTTATCTAAAAATCTATTTTTGGTATAAATTATAAGTGATCACAAATTGAACTTGTTTTCCTTAAAATCACAGTATTTACAAAGTTATTAACGATTTAAGATATTTGAGTTTTTTATACTAAAAATCTATTTTTGGTATAAAATATAAGTGATCACAAATAGAGTTTGTTTTCCTTAAAATCACAGTATTTACAGAGTTATTAACGATTTAAGATACATATTTGAGTTTTTTTTATCTAAAAATCTATTTTTGGTATAAATTATAAGTGATCACAAATTGAACTTGTTTTCCTTAAAATCACAGTATTTACAAAGTTATTAACGATTTAAGATATTTGAGTTTTTTATATTAAAAATCTATTTTTGGTATAAAGTATAAGTGATCACAAATTGAGTTTGTTTTCCTTAAAATCATAGTATTTACAGAGTTATTAACGATTTAAGATATATATTTGATTTTTGTTATACTAAAAATCTATTTTTGGTATAAAATATAAGTGATCACAAATTGGGCTTGTTTTCCTTAAAATCACAGTAATAACAGAGTTATTAAGGATTTAGAATATTTGAGTTTTTTATACTAAAAATCTATTTTTGGTATAAAATATAAGTGATTACAAATTGAGCTTGTTTTCCTTAAAATCACGGTATTTACAGAGTTATTAACGATTTAAGATACATATTTGAGTTTTTTTCATACTAAAAATCTATTTTCGGTATAAAGTATAAGTGATCACAAATTGAGCTTGTTTTCCTTAAAATCACAGTATCTACAGAGTTATTAACTATTTAAGATATTTAAGTTTTTTATACTAAAAATCTATTTTTGGTATAAAATATAAGTGATCACAAATTGAGCTTGTTTTCCTTAAAATCACAGTCTCTACAGAGTAATTAACGATTTAAGATATTTGAGTTTTATTTTTACACTTGACCCGGTGCGCTTCGCTACCCCTGTCGTAGTCTATGTTGGAAATTTCAATAAAATCGTTTCGGCCGTTTAGTATATTAAGAACTAAAGGTTTTAATTGCAAATAACTTTTAAACTGCCTTACCAATTTTTACACTATTAGTCTCATAGTAATCCTAAAAATCCTTTTACTATGAACTACCATATGTACTCAATACAGTTTTGTTATGGATTTCTCACTGTTATAAAGTTCAGAATACGGGTATAAATATGAAATATCGTTTGTGCCAAATTTATTTTAACTCAATGCATTAGTTTTTTCTTTGATATATTTTAATATATTGTTGAATTTTGTATTTTTTTACGTTTAACTAAAATCCCGAAGTCCCGAAAAATCTTGAAATCACGAAAAATCCCGGGATGCCGAAAAATTCCGGGGTCCCGAAAAATCCCGGGATCCCGGGATTTACATTTCTAAAATCCCGAATCCCGGGATTTGTAAAACCCAGTCCCGTTTGGCATCCCTAGCTATGACGATGTTTTCATCAGCACTGATTAGTCAGGACTGACGATGTTTACATCAGTGCTGATTAATCAGCTATGACGATGTTTTCATCAGCACTGACGATATTTACATCAGTGCTGATTAATCAGCTATGACGATGT
The DNA here is from genome assembly GCA_942486065.2 of Calliphora vomitoria. Lineage (NCBI taxonomy): Eukaryota > Metazoa > Arthropoda > Insecta > Diptera > Calliphoridae > Calliphora > Calliphora vomitoria. Next base: position 33,180,531 of record OW818031.2, on the reverse strand, counting down.
TTTCATCAGCGTTGACGATGTTTTCATCAGCGCTGACGATATTTACATCAGTGCTGATTAATCAGCTATGACGATGTTTTCATCAGCACTGACGATGTTTTCATCAGCACTGACGATATTTACATCAGCACTGATTAATCAGCTATGACGATGTTTTCATCAGCACTGATTAGTCAGCACTGACGATGTTTTCATCAGCACTGACGATGTTTTCATCAGCACTGACGATGTTTTCATCAGCTTTGACGATGTTTAAATCACCACTGACAATGTTTTCATCAGCACTGACAATGTTTTCATCAGCTTTGACGATGTTTTCATCAGTACTGACGATGTTTTCATCAGCACTGACGATGTTTTCATCAGCACTGATTAGTCAGCACTGTCGATGTTTTCATCAGCACTGACGATGTTTTCAACAGCACTGACAATGTTTTCATCAGCACTGATTATTCAGCTATGACGATGTTTTCAACAGCACTGACAATGTTTTCATCAGCACTGACGATATTTACATCAGCACTGATTAATCAGCTATGACGATGTTTTCATCAGCACTGACGATGTTTTCATCAGCACTGACGATGTTTTCATCAGTACTGACGATGTTTTCATCAGCACTGACGATGTTTTCATCAGCACTGACGATATTTACATCAGCACTGATTAATCAGCTATGACGATGTTTTCATCAGCACTGACGATGTTTTCATCAGCACTTATTAGTCAGCACTGACGTCGTTTTCATCAGCATTGACGATGTTTAAATCAGCACTGACAATGTTTTCATCAGCTTTGACGATGTTTTCATCAGCTATGACGATGTTTTCATCAGCACTGACGATGTTTTCATCAGCACTGACGATGTTTTCATCAGCACTGACGATGTTTTCAACACCACTGACAATGTTTTCATCAGCACTGACAATGTTTTCATCAGCACTGATTATTCAGCTATGACGATGTTTTCATCAGCACTGACGATGTTTTCATCAGTACTGACGATGTTTTCATCAGTACTGACGATGTTTTCATCAGCACTGACGATGTTTTCAACAGCACTGACAATGTTTTCATCAGCACTGACGATATTTACATCAGCACTGATTAATCAGCTATGACGATGTTTTCATCAGCACTGACGATGTTTTCATCAGCACTGACGATGTTTTCATCAGTACTGACGATGTTTTCATCAGCACTGACGATGTTTTCATCAGCACTGATTAGTCAGCACTGACGTTGTTTTCATCAGCACTAACGATGTTTAAATCAGCACTGACGATGTTTTCATCAGTACTGACGATGTTTTCATCAGCACTGACGATGTTTTCATCAGTACTGACAATGTTTTCATCAGCACTGATTAGTCAGCACTGACGTTGTTTTCATCAGCACTAACGATGTTTAAATCAGCACTGACGATGTTTTCATCAGCACTGACGATGTTTTCATCAGCACTGACGATGTTTTCATCAGCACTGATTAGTCAGCACTGACGTTGTTTTCATCAGGAGTGACGATGTTTAAATCAGCACTGACGATGTTTAAATCAGCACTGACAATGTTTTCATCAGCACTGACAATGTTTTCATCAGCTTTGACGATGTTTTCATCACCACTGACGATATTTACATCAGCACTGATTAGTCAGCACTGACGATGTTTTCATCAGCACTGACGATATTTACATCAGTGCTGATTAATCAGCTCTGACGATGTTTTCATCAGCACTGATTAGTCAGCACTGACGATATTTACATCAGCACTGATTAATCAGCTATGACGATGTTTTCATCAGCACTGACGATGTTTTCATCAGCACTGACAATGTTTTCATCAGCACTGATTAGTCAGCACTGACGTTGTTTTCATCAGCACTAACGATGTTTAAATCAGCACTGACGATCTTTTCATCAGCACTGACGATGTTTTCATCAGTACTGACGATGTTTTTTCACGATAGTTACATCAGCACTGATTAATCAGCTATGACGATGTTTTCATCAGCACTGATTAGTCAGCACTGACGTTGTTTTCATCAGCACTGACGATGTTTAAATCAGCACTGACGATCTTTTTATCAGCACTGACGATGTTTTCATCAGTACTGACGATGTTTTCATCAGCACTGACGATATTTACATCAGCACTGATTAGTCAGCACTGACGATGTTTTCATCAGCACTGAAGATGTTTTCATCAGCACTGACGATGTTTAAATCAGCACTGACGATGTTTACATCAGCACTGACGATCTTTTCATCAGCACTGACGATGTTTTCATCAGTACTGACGATGTTTTCATCAGCACTGACGATATTTACATCAGCACTGAAGATGTTTTCATCAGCACTGACGATATTTACATCAGCACTGATTAGTCAGCACTGACGATGTTTTCATCAGCACTGAAGATGTTTTCATCAGCACTGACGATGTTTACACCAGCACTGACGATGTTTAAATCAGCACTGACGATGTTTACATCAGCACTGACGATCTTTTCATCAGCACTGACGATGTTTTCATCAGTACTGACAATGTTTTCATCAGCACTGACGATGTTTTCATCAGCACTGACGATGTTTTCATCAGCACTGAAGATGTTTTCATCAGCACTGACGATGTTTTCATCAGCACTGAAGATGTTTTCATCAGCACTGACGATGTTTACATCAGCACTGACAATGTTTTCATCAGCTTTGACGATGTTTTCATCAGCACTGACGATATTTACATCAGCACTGACGATCAGCTATGACGATGTTTTCATCAGCACTGACAATGTTTTCATCAGCTTTGACGATGTTTTCATCAGCACTGACGATATTTACATCAGCACTGATTAGTCAGCACTGACGATGTTTTCATCAGCACTGAAGATGTTTTCATCAGCACTGACGATATTTACATCAGTGCTGATTAATCAGCTATGACGATGTTTTCATCAGCACTGCTTAGTCACCACTGACGATATTTACATCAGCACTGATCAGTAATCATTCAGTGCAGCATCGAATAATAATTAAGTGTATTATTACATACTCAATCATGCAAGTTATTGTGACAATCATATATATGACTGTTTTAACCATATATATTATTACGTCACTCTACTTGTACCATCACTCTGTTAAAGATTAATTATATTATTGCTATTTTTTAAAATACTATTTAACCATCACTCTCTTAAATATTAATTATATTATTGCTATTTTTTAAAATACTATTTTAATAGTATTTTACCAATTTTACCCGTTTTCCCCCTGTTTACCCCTTTCTGGTCCAAATATTGAAAAAAGTAGCCTATTGACCCTTCCAAGTAAGGATCTATCTACGTTCCAAATTTTAATAAAATCGATTCAGCCGTTTGGGCGTGATGCTCAAACAAACCAACAAACAAATAAACAAACAAACTTACAAAGACATTTATATATTTATATAGATATAGATAAAGTTCTATTTTTGGTATTAAATATAAGTGATCACAAATTGAGCTTGTTTTCCTTAAAATCACGGTATTTACAAAGTTATTAACGATTTAAGATATTTGAGTTTTTTAAAACAAAAATCTATTTTTGGTATAAAATATAAGTGATCACAAATTGAGTTTGTTTTCCCTAAAATCACAGTATTTACAGAGTTATTAACGATTTAAGATATTTGAGTTTTTTTAAATAAAAATCTATTTTTGGTATAAAATATAAGTGATCACAAACTGAGCTTGTTTTCCTTAAAATCACAGTATCTACAGAGTTATTAAGGATTTAAGATACATATTTGAGTTTTTTTTTTATACTAAAAATCAATTTTTGGTATAAAATATAAGTGATCACAAATTGAGCTTGTTTTCCTTAAAATCACAGTATTTAAAGAGTTATTAACGATTTAAGATATTTGAGTTTTTGTTATACTAAAAATCAATTTTTGGTATAAAATATAAGTGATAACAAATTGAGCTTGTTTTCCTTAAAATCACAGTATTTAAAGAGTTATTAACGATTTAAGATATTTGAATTTTTTATACTAAAAATCTATTTTTGGTATAAAATATAAGTGATAACAAATTGAGCTTGTTTTCCTTAAAATCACAGTATTTACAAAGTTATTAAGTATTTAAGATATTTGAGTTTTTTTATACTAAAACTCTATTTTTGGTATAAAATATAAGTGATCACAAATTGTGCTTGTTTTACTTAAAATCACAGTATCTACAGAGTTATTAACGATTTAAGATAGATATTTGAGTTTTTTTTTATACTAAAAATCTATTTCTGGTATGAAATATAAGTGATCACAAATTGAGCTTGTTTTCCTCAAAATCACAGTATTTACAGAGTTATTAACGATTTAAGATATTTGAGTTTTTTAAAATAAAAATCTATTTTTGGTATAAAATATAAGTGATCACAAATTGAGCTTGTTTTCCTTAAAATCACAGTATTTATAAAGTTATTAACGATTTTAGATACATATTTGAGTTTTTTTCATACTACAAATCTATTTTTGGTATAAAATATAAATGATCACAAATTGGGCTTGGTTTCCTTGAAATCACAGCATTTACAAAGTTATTAACGATTTTAGATATTTGAGTTTTTTATATACTAAAAATCTATTTTTGGTATAAAATATAAGTGATCACAAATTGAGCTTGTTTTCCTTAAAATCACAGTATTTACAGAGTTATTAACGATTTAAGATATTTGAGTTTTTTTATACTAAAAATCTATTTTTGGTATAAAATATAAGTGATCACAAATTGAGCTTGTTTTCCTTAAAATCACAGTATTTGCAGAGTTATTAGCGATTTAGAATATTTGAGTTTTTTATACTAAAAATCTATTTTCGGTATAAAATATAAGTGATCACAAATTGTGCTTGTTTTCCTTAAAATCACAGTATCTACAGAGTTATTAACGATTTAAGATAGATATTTGAGTTTTTTTTTATACTAAAAATCTATTTCTGGTATGAAATATAAGTGATCACAAATTGAGCTTGTTTTCCTCAAAATCACAGTATTTACAGAGTTATTAACGATTTAAGATATTTGTGTTTTTTAAAATAAAAATCTATTTTTGGTATAAAATATAAGTGATCACAAATTGAGCTTGTTTTCCTTAAAATCACAGTATTTACACAGTTATTAACTATTTAAGATATTTGAGTTTTTTAAAATAAAAATCTATTTTTGGTATAAAATATAAGTGATCACAAATTGAGCTTGTTTTCCTTAAAATCACAGTATTTACAGAGTTATTAACGATTTAAGATATTTGAGTTTTTTTATACTAAAAATCTATTTTTGGTATAAAATATAAGTGATCACAAATTGAGCTTGTTTTCCTTAAAATCACAGTATTTACACAGTTATTAACTATTTAAGATATTTGAGTTTTTTAAAATAAAAATCTATTTTTGGTATAAAATATAAGTGATCACAAATTGTGCTTGTTTTCCTTAAAATCACAGTATCTACAGAGTTATTAACGATTTAAGATAGATATTTGAGTTTTTTTTTATACTAAAAATCTATTTCTGGTATGAAATATAAGTGATCACAAATTGAGCTTGTTTTCCTCAAAATCACAGTATTTACAGAGTTATTAACGATTTAAGATATTTGTGTTTTTTAAAATAAAAATCTATTTTTGGTATAAAATATAAGTGATCACAAATTGAGCTTGTTTTCCTTAAAATCACAGTATTTACACAGTTATTAACTATTTAAGATATTTGAGTTTTTTAAAATAAAAATCTATTTTTGGTATAAAATATAAGTGATCACAAATTGAGCTTGTTTTCCTTAAAATCACAGTATTTATAAAGTTATTAACGATTTTAGATACATATTTGAGTTTTTTTCATACTACAAATCTATTTTTGGTATAAAATATAAGTGATCACAAATTGGGCTTGGTTTCCTTGAAATCACAGCATTTACAAAGTTATTAACGATTTTAGATATTTGAGTTTTTTATATACTAAAAATCTATTTTTGGTATAAAATATAAGTGATCACAAATTGAGCTTGTTTTCCTTAAAATCACAGTATTTACAGAGTTATTAACGATTTAAGATATTTGAGTTTTTTTATACTAAAAATCTATTTCTGGTATAAAATATAAGTGATCACAAATTGAGCTTGTTTTCCTTAAAATCACAGTATTTAAAGAGTTATTAACGATTTAAGAAATTTGAGTTTTTTTATACTAAAAATCTATTTCTGGTATAAAATATAAGTGATCACAAATTGAGCTTGTTTTCCTTAAAATCACGGTATTTACAAAGTTATTAACGATTTAAGGTATTTGTGTTTTTTTTATACTAAAAATAAATTTTTGGTATTAAATATAAGTGATCACAAATTGAGCTTGTTTTCCTTAAAATCACAGTTATTAACGATTTAAGATATTTGAGTTTTTTAAAATAAAACTCTATTTTTGGTATAAAATATAAGTGATCACAAATTGAGCTTGTTTTTCTTTAAATCACAGTATTTACAGAGTTATTAGCGATTTAGAATATTTGAGTTTTTTATACTAAAAATCTATTTTCGGTATAAAATATAAGTGATCACAAATTGATGTTGTTTTCCTTAAAATCACAGTATCTACAGAGTTATTAACGATTTAAGATATTTGAGCTTTTTTATACTAAAAATCAATTTTTGGTATAAAATATAAGTGATCACAAATTGAGCTTGTTTTCCTTAAAATCACAGTATCTACATAGTTATTAACTATTTAAGATATTTGAGTTTTTTATACTAAAAATCTATTTTTGGTATAAAATATAAGTGATCACAAATTGAGCTTGTTTTCCTTAAAATCACAGTATTTACAGAGTTATTAACGATCTATTTTTGGTGTAAAATATATGTGATTACAAATTGAGCTTGTTTTTCTTAAAATCACAGTATCTACAGAGTTATTAACGATTTAAGATACATATTTGAGTTGTTTTTATACTAAAAATCAATTTTTAGTATAAAATATAAGTGATCACAAATTGAGCTTGTTTTCCTTAAAATCACAGTATTTACAAAGTTATTAACGATTTAAGATATTTGAGTTTTTTATACTAAAAATATATTTTTGGTATAAAATATAAGTCATCACAAATTGAGCTTGTATTCCTTAAAATCACAGTATTTACAAAGTTATTAAGGAGACAAAGATACATATCTGTATATAGGAAACATTTTGAATCCGATATGATAACTTTCACTGTTATCTTGGACATTTATATTCCGATTTGAATGAATCTGAATTCAAAATGTATATGTGGGAGATTTGTGATTATTTAGGTCTATAAGTTTTTGGTAAATGATCTAGGAAGTCGTGGTTTCTTCCTTATATCTGACCGATCCTCGGGCAATTTGTGCTCATAAATTATTATGGTGGATATTTGTGTAGGAGGGGATTGCAACCCGTTTCATGTTTAGAGTTTTAAATTAAAACCAATAATAAAAATTCAACTCCAACCCCAAAAAACTAACACCGAAATTAGTAATTGTAGTTTTTTATTTTTACATTTTAGTTACATATAATAAAACTTTATTTTTACTTACATCGACAATGGAAACATACAAAAAACTAATTATTTATTCAATATAATGCATTTTGAACTTATTCTCGTTTAATTTCACAACCTTAACATCTTATTGCACGTCTCTTCTCCTCACCAGTCTTTCATTCCATCCAATTTAATTTACTTTTTTCCAAATTTAAACACAGACATGACATTACGCATCAAAGCAGGTCCATTCCAATAACCCTTCAACATCATGTACCAGTACAGGGGGGGCATGAAATCTTTCTTCATAATGAACATGGAATAACGTTCCTTATTCTGGGCGACAGGGAAGGTTTCCAGGGGTTGTAAATTGTAGTCGAATTCAGCCAAAATACAAGTGTGATAGCCGGTGACCAAAGGACATGAGGCATAACCATCGTAGGCATCCTTTAAGGGTTTGCCCTTCATGACAGCCAACATATTGCGATAGACTACAGGGGATTGGGCAGCTGAAAAAAGGAATTTTTAAACAAATATTAGTATTGGTTTTAATTCATTGTAAGTAATTATAAATTTTACCAGCAGCAGCGGCTGTTTTGGAATTAGGAGAAGCTGAGCAATCACCAATGGCGAATACATTGTTATATCTAATATGTTGCATGGTGGATTGGTCGACTTCTACAAAACCGGCTTCATTAACTAAATCACGGCATTTGGCCAATCCGGCGGGAGTGCCCATAGGTGGCACTACATGCAAAAGGGAATACTAAGGAAAATATAAAGAAATAATTGAAAAGTTTTTTTTTTTTTTAAGAACTAAAAACCAACCTGTTCTTCAAATTTCTCTTCGGGCTTATCGAGATTCTCAAACACAGCTATATCTTTGTCAGCTTTAACCTCGATCAAGTTACGTCTGGTGTTAACCTGAATATTACGCTTCTTGACAATGGGCCACAAAGCATCGGCGTAATGTTTAACACCGAATATCACAGGCAAGGCGGTATTATAGATTACATTGACATTATTACGTTTATTTGTCTGGAAAAAGCAGGCAATTACAAAAATTAGGGTCCTTTATATTATTGTCTCTAAATTTTACCTTTCTGAAATAATGCTCTGCAATGTAAACAATTTTCTGTGGTGCTCCGGGACATTTAACGGGTGAACTGGGGAAAGTGAATATGGCATTGCCTTTTTCAAGATTACGCAAAGCATCATAAGTACGATCGACATATTTGGGTGAATAGATCGAGCAAACTTTGCCATTGGGAATGGAGAGACCTTCTTCCAAACCGGGAATCTGGAAAATGGATTATTTCTTTAGATTTTTTTATATATTTCAAAGATCTTTGATGATCATGATACCTTGTGGTAATTTAATTCCAAACCAGTAGCAATCAAAAGCATATCGTATTTAATATCATTGCCACCCGTTGTCGAGACAGTATTGTTGTTGGGGTCAAAATGAATAGCCTTCTCCTTGATCCACTTAATCTTTTTGGGCAAAACATCTGCCATCATTTTGTAGGATTGTTCCAAACGTTTCATGCCACCACCAATTAAAGTGAACATGGGTTGATAGTAATGTTTCTAAAATAATCGAAATAAATATATTAACATCTAAATGATATCGCTGAAATTTTAATATAAACTTACCTCCGCTGGATCTACTACAATGACTTTGCCCTTGCCCAGTTTGGAGGATAATTTGGCAGCCAAGGCACAACCACCGGCGCCACCGCCCACAATAAGAACTTTACATCTGTAAAGAGAAAAAACATGTTATTAGATCTTTAGAGCGATCATTCAAATATATATTTTCGAAAGATATTTTTACAAGAATTAATTTTTTATTTCAGACCCAATTTGCTATTTCTCACAAAAATCAAACTCTACGCAATTTGATAATGTCACATATAAGCGAATCCTTCTACCAAAAACTAGATTTTTCACACATCCTAAAGAGAAGGGCATATAAAGACTTAATGATCCAAATTGGAAATTTCACACATCATTATTGATATCAAATTAATTTTGCAAATATCCATGTCTGCAATACGATTCGGAACAGCTGAATATAGCTCTCTAACTTATTTTCTGTATAATAATTCAATACAGCCAGTCCTAACAGTAGATTAGCTTATTACGAATTTCTATACCAAACCATTATCAAACTTTAGTAATTACCTTTTCTACAAGTATTACACACAGTTCTGAGTTCTGTAACCCCAGCTGGCTGATTTATTATCAACGGTAATGCATTTAATATTTACATTTCGAAAATAAATAATGAAAAAACTACATACTTATCGCTTTGCGACAATTTAAAAAAAAAAAAACTTTGCTTAATTAAATACCAGACACACTCAATAATTTGTTTAGTTTATTTCTTACTAGCTTGACCCGGTGCGCTTCGCTACCCCTGTCGATGTAAAAATCGGTACAGCCGTTTAGTAATTATTGTTTAAAAACTAAAGGTACCAATTTTACCCGTTTTCCCACCTTTTTATCCCTTTCTGGTCCAAGTATTGAACAAATTTATAGCCTATTGACGCTTCCAAGTAAGGATCTATCTACGTTCCAAATTTCAATAAAATCGGTTCAGCCGTTTAGGCGTGATGCTCAAACAAACAAACAAACAAACAAACAAACAAACAAACAAACAAACAAACAAACAAACAAACAAACAAACAAACAAACAAACAAACTTACAAAGACATTTATATATTTATATAGATATAGATTAATTATAAGTTTTAAATAAATGTGTAGACGAACGAGTTAATAGCATGACGAGTTGTCTATTTAATAAATGCTATAACATTACACTAGGGAACAATTTCTCATTATTTGCAGATGAAATAAAAAGATAAAAAGTCGCAGGGTGGGGCTAGTTTTTATTTTATTACATGTCTAAGTGTTGGCTAGCTGGTTTATGGCGTTACACTTGTCCCTGATGGGAATGAGTATTTTGCTGTTTGTCTGTCATTTCATTGAATATTTTACGAGTAAAAGGGATTTACATAAAATTTACAAAAAACAAAACTTAGGAGTGTTAACGTTCTGTTTTATATATTTTAGTGAAGTTGAATACAATGGCTGTTAGTTTAGAGGAGTAACTAGAAACAACTATGCAAAAAATGAAGCTAATAGCTTTTTTAAGTATGATCGAAAAGTTAAAGTATGCATAATTGATGTCATAAGACAGATATCGTCTGAACACGCTCTTCATATTGGCTGTATGACTTAAAAACGCGGGATTTTTTAAAATTTTTAGCTTTTTTTAAAACATTCAAATTATTGGCCATTGTTAGCTATGACCTTTTCCCATCTTTCTGGCAACGTATGCATTCCGATCCAAAATAATACAGATTTCAGCATCCCATAATAGCTTAACTTTTGTGTCGATTCGGTTGGTTGGACAGGCTTCTCGTATGATCTGTTACGCTTCGGATTATCGTAATGGATCCATTTTGTATCGCAAGTAATGATTCGGTGCAAAAATGATTTTCTGTTATACCCCTCAAACATAATTTTGGACATGCAAAATCGTTTTTCAAGGTCTCTCGGCTTCAATTCGTATTGAACTCAATTTCTCTGCTTTTAGATAAATCCTGCAAACATTTTGAAATTTCTGCTTGAGTAGCTCCCAATGATTTCATGCCTCCAATTCTTGGTCTTCAAACTTTTTTTGCTGGCCTGGACGATCTTTGTCTTTCGTGTCAAAATCATCACATCTGAACGGAACAAAAACCATCTCTCGCACGTTGATACCGATGGAACACATTCACCATAAGCTTTGGTGAGCAATCGGTGTGCTTAAGCGGCACTTTTTTCAAATTAAAGACGTAAAGCATAATTCGAAATTTTCGTAGCAAAACAAACTTTGTTGTTTTCACTATAATGTTCAATAACTAAGTGAGAATAAATGATAAGCTATCTATTTTTAAGTCATAAGATATGAAAAAGGTTTCAATGAACGGAGGTTCTGCTCTTTAACAATGGCTTATAAACTAAAACATAAGCTATTAAATGTCGGAGTTCAGATGATTTGACTACGATTTCAAATGATATTAAAATCTATTTTAATTCTTAACATAGAGAAATATACGAGTTTCTGCTATATGTGTATTTCTCTATGATTTAGAAGAAACTAAAACATTCGCTATTAAATGTCGGAGTTCAGATGATTTGACACGTTTTTTTGTGGTACACTTTTAAGTATGTTATTGTCCACCAATGTTGGTGAAACATATATGGTTTAAAAGGTTATTTTCTCTAGATATGAACAATATTAAAAATTGTTTCAAAATTATTTTCATAAAAATGGTAAAAAGCGTTTTGAAAGTGGGCGATCGTAGTAAAACATTTATTAAATTTAGACCAAATGTACCTGAAAATACACAAAGTTATTGGAAAGCTATTCTGCTACAAAACTTTTTATTGAAATTAAGAAAATTCCATATGAAATTCAGAATTTGAAATTGAAATCAAGAAAATTCCAAATGAATTTAAGGCTCTGAAAACTATTTTAAATTTTTTTAATGAAAATCACTCAGTTTTTAAACAATTTTTGAATGTTTTTCATATACAAAATTAAAATTTTTTTCCTTTCGTGTTTCTGATTCAAGCCCCAAGAACATAGAGCGGAAACTAGAAAAAAACTCAAACAAAAAAATTACTCAAAATAAATACATATACGAGTGTTGTTTTTGTTTTCACATAGTTTTTTCTACTAATACATTCTCACCACTTAGGATTTTGACAACTGAGTTAGGTCTTTGACAGAAGAGTTTCCGCTCTATGTATATTTCTCTGTGCCCAAGAATTTCAAATCTCAAATGAAATTGAGAATTTACATTAAAAATTCAGTAAATTTCAAATAGAATTGAGAATCGAAACTTGAAATTTGGGAACATTTATATTAATATTGAGAATTTGAATCTGTATTTGAGAAAAATTCAATTGAAATTGAGAACGTAGAGAATAGAGGGGAAAACTAGAAAAATACTTAATCCTCTAATGCTTAAGCATATCTAAGGCCCTCATCGCAAAAATGCCAATAAACGCAAAAATAACTGATTTTTCATTGCAAAAACTAATGTAGCAGTTGCTAAAAAACGTATTTAAATTATTTTAAAAAGCTTTCAAAGTTTTTGAAATGATGTATCAGTTATATTTGAATTTATTATAATTTTTCGAGGAGTGCCTTGAGGCATGCTTAAGCATTGGAGGGTTAATATAATAACATAGTTTTCTTACTAATGCATTCTATGTATACATATTTCTCTATGATTGAGAATTTCTATTTGAAATTGAGAAAATTTTATTGATACCAATTTAAAGTGGAATTATGGGAATTAATAATGGAATATAAGGTCGGACAAATGTCCACCTCTATCAAGATGGCAGGCGCCGGCTCTTATTACAACATTTTGAACCACATTTAGCCAAAACACTTCGTTTATCACTTCCGTGCAGTACCGAATTTTATATTTCAGAGCATCGGTTATTTGGTTTGTTCTCTTAAACCCGATCTTTCAGAGAAAATAGTCTAGCGACGTTAAATCACAAGAATGATGCGCAATCTAAATCGCCAAATCGGGAAATTGTTCATGCAACAACTGCAAAAAAACATTGATGGAGAACTAGTTCTACAAACGTTTTAAATAAGACGTAGTTCTCAGTTGCTCTGAATTTGAAAATTTTAAGCATAAAACATTGGTTTAACTATAACGGTATGTATTGCATGTGCATTGTGACATATATTGGGGCATTTTCCACATGTAAACATGTACATACCGTGTGATCCATATGAAACTTTGTGTATGTAAAATACATGTGTATTATGTCTTGTGACATTTTTGGCTTTTAGAGAATGTTCTATTTTCGTGTGTTTATTAATGTGTATTTTGAAATATGAGTGCAAAATAAACAAGTAAGAGAGATATGTTTTCTTAAAAAAAAATTCGGGTTAAAAATTGTTTTCCCGATTTTGACCCATTGTAGGTCCAACTTTGTATAGCCTTATACACCGTTGCAATGGACCTTGAAATATCTATCATTAGATATCCATATTGTCTATATTTATGACTTAGTAATCGAGATATAGATAAAAAAATAGGCAAAAAATAGAGGTTGTCTCCGATTTTTGTTATTTATGGACGTATTTTGCTGATTTTAAATAGGAAACTTTTCGAAAGCATGTCTGACAGAATTATTGAGGATTTGGTTCCCGAAGATATCTGGGGTCTTCAGAAAATTGATTTCAACAGACAGACAGACGGACATGGCTAAATCGACTCCGCTATCTATAAGGATTCAGAATATATATACTTTATAGGGTCGGAAAATTATATTGTTGAAATTACAAACGGAATGACAAATTTATATATACCCTTCTCACGAAGGTGAAGGGTATAAGAACACAAAACAAAAAACTGTAAAGAAAAATCATAACAAAATAAGTTTCATCAAACTAAATATATTGATTGTGATTTAAAAATTGATTAAATAGATATATTGTTAAAAACAACAATTTATTAAACTAATAGAGTTTATGTCACACGCAATTACATATGTACGTATGAACGTGGAAATTATGAATCGTATGTATAACGTGAATTTTGACATACACATGGAATTGCATATGTATCGAATACATGTCCCAATACATGTGGAATACATTCCGTGTGACCTACTTTTAACAAATACTGGCTATATGCAGGCGTTATAGAACTATTTAGTATTTTCTTAAAAAAACATAATTTTTGAAAATCATTTAGGCGTCGTAATTTGTATGTTGATTTGAAATGTTTATAGCTTCCGATAGTTTATTTATTTTCATACACTTGTCCAAGGTCAAAAAACTTTGAAAATTTTCAAAATAATATTGACATAGAAAAAAATTATTTGCCTACTGAAAAAAAGTTAATGCGAAATTGTTTATTTATTTGAAGAAAAACAAAAAAAAAATAATAAAAAGAAACGCGCACACTTTTCTAACAACATAACATAATACCCTACGTTAGTTGTATGCTAACATTTGAACGATATAGCGCGTTACTTCAACAACTTCGGTAATTCGTTGGAATATATTTTTTGATTCTCAACAACAAACAAATTGTTGTAACAAGCAAATTCCCGGAAGCAGAAAGAAGACAAAGTCGTGGAAAACAAGGCGACTTATAAGCTATATATAATAAGGAGAGAACTAGTTACAATAACACTGTTGGTTGCTCAAAAGGAAAGTAAATAAATGGGATATAATGCCAACAATTTGATGAGAAAACCAAATCAAGTTGAGTCTAGACTCTAGAGGTCAATTCGAAGTATGGATTTTGAAAATCTAATACATTTTAGCATGTACATAGGAAACAACCCTATAACGAAACTAAAATGTATATGAAGTGTTGATAAGAAGTTGAGATATCTGTTATTCATTTGAGATTTTTCTCCGTTTTTCAAGTCATCAATTTTCAATATGAGAAATGTCTGACTTTTTAGATTCTATAGAATTTTTCTTTTGTTTTAGATATTTAAAATATCTAGCTATTTTAATAAAATTTAAACAATAATCATCTATTTCGTCATATTTTTTTATTATTAATGATGGAAAGCATTCAAATAAAACAGATATTTTCACAATAAATCTACAACCGAGTAGCGATGCAGCTCGAATATAAATTGTTTACAATGTTGCTGCTAATTGTTATTGTTGCTGTTTTAGAAATTCATGCTCATCTATTTTGTTTTACTAAATTAGTATGCTAAGATGGGATTGCTGAATTAGCAATAAAATACCAATTCAATATAGTACAACAAATACAAGACAAAAAGAGTCATACATGTTTAGTTCTCAATCGATGTTGTCAAAATGTGGATGACCAAACAAAAAACTAAAACTACTCTTCATTCATACCTAAATAATACCTATTAGATGAATGTTCGTTCGTTCTACTTAAAAACGCCAAAAAAATCATAATAATAAAAAAACCAAACAAACGAAAAATAGAAATATATATAAAAAAAATTATAACGACACGTGTGTGTTACTGTATGTGTGTCTAATATCAACATATACATGTGTCTAATATCAACATACATGTTGATATTAGACATAAATATATAAACATAAACACATACCAGCACGCATATAATACGAGGATCTTGGTAGAAATTATTTAAAATGTTTTGGCAAACGTTGTATCAGTGATCTACTGTCCCCTGAGTGGGCCAACTAATTTGCGCTTACGCAGTTCAGAACCTGAATCCAAAAAAAGTTTCATTGATATAGAGTAAAGACAGTACCTATAATTTTAATGGATTTTAAAACTCTCCGATTTTCTTAAACTGTTCTTAACATAATAATCATATAGTGTAAATACTCCAGATCTCATCTTAATGCGCTTAGGCCGGATGGGAATTTCTGTTGCACAACTTTTTTTATAACCTTCACCTTCGTGAAAAGGGTATATATAAGTTTGTCATTCCGTTTGTAATTTCCACAATATAATTTTCCGACCCTATAAAGTATATATATTCTGGATTCTTATAGATAGCGGAGTCGATATAGCCATGTCCGTCTGTCTGTCTGTTGAAA
Source organism: Calliphora vomitoria (assembly GCA_942486065.2). Lineage (NCBI taxonomy): Eukaryota > Metazoa > Arthropoda > Insecta > Diptera > Calliphoridae > Calliphora > Calliphora vomitoria. Next base: position 33,164,405 of record OW818031.2, on the reverse strand, counting down.
TCAATTTTCTGAGGACCCCAGATATCTTCGGGATCCAAATCTTCAATAATTCTGTCAGACATGCTTTCGAGAAGTTTCCTATTTAAAATCAGCAAAATCCGTCCATAAATAACGGAGATACGAGCAAAAATCCAAGACAACATCTATTTTTGATCTATATTCTCGATTACTAAGTCATAAATATAGACAATATGGATATCTAATGATAGATATATCGAAGTCCATTGCAACGATGTATATAAGACTATAGTAAGTTGGACCTACAATGGGTCAAAATCGGGAAAAATATTTTTTAACCCGATTTTTTTTTTTCACAAAAAACATTTTTTGTCATAAATTTTTTTTACTAATAAATTATGAAAAAAAAATTTTAAATTAAAAAAATTGGAAAAAACTTAAAAAAAAAATTTCGAAAAAAAAAATTAAAAAATTTTAAAAAATAAATTTTAATTTAAAGTATAATTTGGTGCAGGGTATATAAGATTCGGCACAACCGAATATAGTTCTCTTACTTGTTTTCTGTTAAACTGATATAAGCAATTTTCTGCGTTTTTACCTGTCTTGCTTTCAGACAGTAGTTAGATCATATAGCAATTACATAAGGACCCATAATACATATTGGGTCTGCAAACAAACTCATAATGCTTTTATATTCGAAAATTACGTCGACAAATATTGAACGTTTATTTATTAAGATCATCATTATATAAGATTACTATTTCGAAATTTCATGACTCGTGTTAAGAATTAAACCCATCAAAGTCTTTAAATTTATCTCTCCTGATACCTAGGCTAAACATATTTCATAGCTAGTTTTTAGAAACGTTAAAAAATCAAATTCAATTTAATTGAAATTATTAAAATTCACTAAAAAAATTGTGAAAATATTGCAGTGACAGTTCGCAAAACTAAAGCATTTTTGGGTCGTCGTGAAGCACATTGTCGGGCCGCAATACAGAAATTGGTGAAAAAATTCGAGCTATTGGGACAAGTTAGTGATGTGAAGAATAAAACCCGCTCACGTCGCTCAAGAACAACTGAGAATATTGCTGCTGTAGCCCATAGTGTTGAAGGTTTGTCCATTCCTCGTCGTTCTTTGGAATTGGGCATTCCACAAACGTACAACATTTACTTTTAACAAGACGGCGCTACGTGCCGCACCAGCAACGAAACCATTGCTCTTTTACGGGAAAAGTTTCCGGACCGTGTTATCTCTCCAAGAGGTGATCACAATTGGCCACCGAGATCTTGTGATTTAACACCTTGCGACCTCTTCCCTTGGGGCCACGTAAAAGATAAGGTCTACGCTAACAGCCCAGCGCCAATTCAAGACCTCAAAGATAGAATTCGTGAGGCTATCGAGGACATAGGGCAGCCACTTTGCGATTTGGTTATGGAAAATTTCATGAAAAGGATATGGTCCTGTAAGCGTGGTCGTGGTGGCCATTTGGATACCAAAATAACACCTCGTGCTGGAAAACCCTGTAGTCAGACCTTTCCCCGTCCGAATACTATTTGTTTTGATCGATGGAAAACGCTCTCTCTGGGATAGTTTTTGTGTTGTTACATTTTTATTTGGATACCATCAAAGTATAGTGCAAGTGATCAGCTGTTCATTATTTTCTCCTTTGTAAATACTTTTGAGATTGTCAAAATTTTTCACTTTGTTGTTTTTCTTTCTGTTTGTTTACATTTTTTGTATGTAATTGTAAACTATTTTTGACAATCTCACAATGTTTTACACAAACAAAATTAGAGTTGCATGTACTTGTATAAATATACTTTGGATACCATATTTATGAAATTAAATTTGATGCTTTTTAGTGTGAAACAAAAATCTCAATATCCAGGGATTTACATTTAAAAAATCCTGTGTCCCAGGATTTGTAAAATCTAGTCCCGTTTGGCATTCATAATTATCGGGTATGGCTAAAATGCAAAATTATGCTACAGACTACGGGTTAAAGAACTTGGAAAATGAAAAACGAGTGAAACCAAACTATTAATTTTGCCGTTAAGACATTTTTCAGACTGACTTCATAACAGCAAACTGTGATATGAAATATAAGTGTGTTAATTGATATAAAGTTGGTAGCGACGAGTACGATTATTTAATGTTGTTTTTTAATCTCTAGAGGGGATTCTTGCCAAACACGAGTATAGATCTTAATTAATTAGTATGTATACAAAAAAACAAAAACAAAAAACTTAAAGAATATTTGTTATGTATAATGTAAATAGAAAAACGCAATGGTTTATAATTTATTTTGTTGTTAACAGATAAATGATAAAATAAAAACTTAGTATGTAATTATATTAATATGTATTGATTAATATTTCAAAAAATTTTAAATGGCCAAGTACTTGAAAGAATGAGTTAATTTGCTATAAATAAACTTCTTAAGAATTTAATTAATATTTTTCAAAAACTTTTCCATCTTGAAATAAAAATTAATAAGCTACATAATTTAGGTGCAAGTGAACCCTTAGATTAAGAGAGATATGTATTACGAAATACAATACTAAATGATTCAGCAAATTTTTGGGCAAGAACTTAATGAATCAACAACATATTATTAAGCATTAATAATAGTATATTTGAAATTAATAAATATAAAATCATTATGGTTTCTTAATATAAGTAAGTTGCTTTGATTAAAAATCAATTATATATTTTCAAATACTTAAGTACCTACATACCAAATATAATCTTCAATTTTGAGTTTTTCATTACACAGTGCCATCTTTTTTTTAATTACACTCCTTATAGAAACTTTCTAATTTTCAATTTCCTGCTTATCAGCAATGCAAAATTTCCTAAATAACATATCGCTATTGGTACACGTTTATAATATTGATTAGATATTAGTTTTTTCTTATCGTATTTGATTTAAAAAAGTTTTTATGATTAAAAATCAACTTTGTTTCAATAATTTTCATTCATGTATTGTAAGGGAATTTGTTTACTAGAGATAGAGAAATATTTTTGTAGTTTTCTAATTAATTAAAAAGTAATTAAACTCATGTTATATAATAGTATTTTTATAACTTGTTCAAGTTTACTTATTGTCTATTCTGCTTATAACCAGAAAATGATAAACTCGGTCATATCTGTTAATCTTAAGAACTTATATTTAGTTGCTCATGATACAAATTTTAATTTAAAAGCTGGTAAATAAAATAATTTTTTTACAAGTTGATGAAGTCACAATTGACTTCAGAACATTGCCGAAGATACTGCAAAGTGCAAAAAAGCATATAATCCCCTGGCTTCATAGAGCGTAAATAGCTCTGTCTCTCTCTTAACCATGTTCCGGTTAATTGGAGGAGGGTCAAGGTCGTTTTTGTTCCCAAAATTGGCAAAAGAAGTCATGAGAAGGACTTTCATCCGATTAGTCTTTCTTCTGTCCAGCTTAAAACGTTGGAAAGACTCATTGACGCTCATATAAGGCATCAAATTGAGGGTACAACATGACTCTCTAATAGTCAGCGCGCCTACCTTAAGGGTCGCTCTACAGCAGCGAAAGGCAGACTCACACCACTACAGATTTTAGATATTGTAGTTGTATGAGTTGAGAAAAAAACAAAAACAACTGAAATAAACAACCATAAAAGCGAAAAGCGTAAAACAACCTGCTTCTATCAATGCTCATGCGAGACTGACTGGTTTTGATTGTTTTTATACAATGTGTGTGCTTGCGTACATGTGAAAACAAAAACAAGAGAGCTCATTTGAGAGCTCACTGCCTTTCGCTGCTCTACAGAGACAGCTCTGCATGAGGTCGTAAGAGTTATAGATAGATCTCTCCAATTTAGACAGTACACAACGGCAGCCTTCTTGGATATAGAGGGTGCTTTCAATAATGTAACTACTCTTGTAATTCGGCAAGCTCTTACTAACTTAGACGTTGAAGAATATATCAATGACTGGTTAGTAACAATGCTGAAATCAAGATTAGTTATAGCATATCTTGGTAATAGCGTTAAGTCCAAGCAAGTTGGAAGAGGCTCACCTCAGGGCGGTGTAATCTCTCCACTACTATGGCTTATCGTTATTAACTCGATTCTCATTGATCTAGACAGACTGTTTTTGTTTCAGACTGTATCAGGACTGTTTCTGGACGTGATCAGTGATATTATGTCCAGTGCTTAGGGTTGCTCGACAACTGGGCCACGGTAAGTGGTCTTGGGGTGAATCCAACCAAAACGAAACTCGTACTTTTCACGACAAAACCAAAATTCCAAGCTTCAAACTTCCACGGTTGAAAAACTGCGAAATCCCCCTTTCAAATAATGCAAAATATCTAGGAATTATACTGGACTCTAAATTGTCATGGAAACTGAATACTTAACACAGGGTGTCATAAGATGTTTGGTAAAAAATGGGGACATAGTCCCAGCATAGTTAAATGGATGTTTACGGCTTTAGTACGTCCAATTCTTACTTTTGGATCTCTTGTATGGTGGATTGTAACTAGAAGGAAAAATGTCGTAGACCAACTATAAAAGCTTGGTATAACCGGCGCACTAAGAACTAGTCCTTCAGAGGCACTGAACACTATACTGCACCTTGTGCAAATTGCCTGGGACTCCCTTTTAACGACCATTGTCGCAGCTGTAAGAATAGGAAAATAGAGGAAACGATTTTCCACCTTCTCTGCGAATGCCCAGCCCTGAGTGTCATGATACATAAATTCATGGACAACTATATATTGACTAACCTTGGTGAGGTAACCGGGTCTAAACTCAATGACCTACTGAGATATCTCACAGCTACAGGTTGGGTCTGTTAAACTCGACTTTTTTGCATACTTTTTGCATACATTTTATATACATTACGATGTAAACGACATCTAACGAGTGGTTTAGTCTTGTCAAAACGCGGCCCCTTCGACCCTACTTGATTGTTTGCACGCAGTGAACTACCACGCAAACCAACCATCAATTGAAGTGAAAGTTGTGTATGTGTTCGCTGGTGCCTTAACTGCTACATTTGCTAACTATATATAGGCCTTACATACATTATTTTTTAACAAAACTTTCCAATTATAAAACTATTATATCAAACTTTGAAAATTCGCTGAAAATTTATGAAATATTCAGAATATAATTCGAAATTTTACAGCAAAACTCATTTGCGACACTATAAAATATATTCTGAATTTTTATTGGGTGTTTGACTTAAAAATGCGAGATTTATAATAGATGGCGTATCTTTTGAATTCGGTTTTTGTGTTTAATAACTTATATGTCATTTTGAAGGGTACATATCTGTCATTTATTCTCACTTAGTTATTTAACATTATAGTGTAAACCACAAAGTTTTTTTTTTTTGCTTCGACAATGTCGAATTATGTGCCAACAAAGCGTCATATGCGGGAAGTTTTGCTTTACTTCTTTAATTTGAAAAAAAAGTGCACCCAGATTGCTTACCAAAGCTTATGGTGAATGTGCTCCAACGGTATCAACGTGCGAGAGATGGTTTGTTCGGTTCAGAAGTTGTGATTTTGACACGGAAGACAAAGATCGCCCAGGCCGGTCAAAAAAGTTTGAAGATCAAGAATTGGAGTCATTACTCCATGAAGATTATTGTCAAAATCATTAAGAGCTACTCAATCAGCAATTTCAAAATGTTCGCGAGCACAAGCCGAGAGACCTTATAATAATTATTGATTCTTTTACATTTTAACGCACAACTATTTCGTTGAATGTAGGAACATTTTCAAAATCTATTTTCTTTTATTCATTTCAATTTACGACTTAAAAATTGCGTATTATTTTTTTTTTTTTGGCAACATTTATGTACAAGAGACAATTAAAAATTCCAAATCACACACGCATTTTTGAAACCATCACTCATTCAAAAAGTGTGTATGAAAAAAGGCATCATTACTTCGGCCACTACATACTTATTTCTGATTCTACTATTTTATTAATGTATGTATGTAAGTATATGTTAAAGTATAAAAAACAGAGAATAAATAATAAAAATAACAACAAAATTGAAAGAAACCCCTATTAAAAACAAAAACAAAAAAGAACAGAATTCAATTACTTACTCATGTTTTTCAGATAACGATGGTGAGGCTGAGAAACTTCTTAAGGCCGTCAAACCGAGATTTGTATTTAATGCGGAACAACTTTTAGTTAAAGTTAAAGCTTTATTCGAGAATCCGTACAAAACACTCATTGTTAAGCTATTATTACTTTGTTGCTAAAGTTATTAATTATTTCGTTTTGTTTGTATAAATTTTATTTGACTTTTAATATATGTTTATATGGCTATTGCTTGATTATTAGATAATTGTTAGAAGCTTTTATTATATTATATTATATGGTATTGCTTTTTTTTTTTAGTTAGGTTTCCTACGTGATTCCCTCTCTACGGTCACTAGCAAACTAAAATCTATGTATACGTATGTCTATAGACAAGTCGACAAGTCCACAAGTCTGTCGTTTATTTGGGGGTAAAGTGGCCTTGAATTATGCCGGCTGCTTGTTTTCTGCTCTTTTATTGCACACACGTTTTGTACTCTCTCGTCGTAGTTGGAGAATGGGTAGAAGAAATGAAATATCAAGAAAAAATAAATAAATAAACATTTAACATGTTGCTCCCCACTTGTTAAAAGCGTTGCCGTTTTTATGTGAAACATTTTTCCCCCATTTGGGAAGGTTTTTTCGGATTTACTGGCGATTAATATTGCAAGTATTCTGCTTATATACTAAAATTGGATTAATAAAAAAAAAATTATTTTTGATCTTAAATTTGCTCTTAAAATTTAGGTATTTATGGTATTCTAAACATTTAGATTTTGTATCAAATTGAGATACATAATCATTGAATCGACTTGCTTAACATGTGAGAATAATAGCATTCTCAACAAAGAGGAGAGTAGTTCTTCATTTCTGTATTTATTAAATTTGTATGAGGAAAATAATACTTTTTTTTAAATATGAACAATTAAAATAGGTACATTGGTGGATTGTTAGTCCTTTTATACGCTTCACCTTCGTGAGAAGGGTATATATAAGTTTGTCATTCCGTTTGTAATTTCCACAATATAATTTTCCGACCCTATAAAGTATATATATACTGGATCCTTATGTCCGTCTGTCTGTCTGTTGAAATCAATTTTCTGAAGACCCCAGATATCTTCGGGATCCAAATCTTCAATAATTCTGTCAGACATGCTTTCGAGAAGTTTTCTATTTAAAATCAGCAAAATCCGTCTATAAATAACGGAGATATGAGCAAAAATCGGAGACAACCTCCATTTTTGCCCTATTTTTTATCTATATCTCGATTACTAAGTCATAAATATAGACAATATGGATATCTAATGATAGAGATTTCAAAGTCCATTGCAACGATGTATATTAGGCTATGGTAAGTTGGACCAACAATGGGTCAAAATCGGGAAAAATATTTTTAACCCGAATTTTTTTCACAAAAAACATTTATTTGTCATAAATTTTTTTTCACTAAAAAATTAAAAAATTTTGAATTTTAAAAATTTGAAAACACTTTTAAAAAACAATTTCGAAAAAAAAAAATTGTTTAAATTAAATTTTTTTTTTTTTAATTTTATTTTAAAGTATAATTTTGAGAAGGGTATATAAGATTCGGCACAGCCGAATATATCTCCCTTACTTGTTGAATTTCGATTAGTGCAGTTCTAAAGTTAGGAACATTTTACTCATAAATTGTTGTTAATAAATTAAGTTGTGGGCTTGTTGTGATAGACCATACGAATTTTGAGCACCGAAAGAATAATGTCTAATGCTGTAATTTACACGGGTTGTATTGCATATGGTACCGTCTTGCTGAAAACACATGTCCACATTAATATCATCCAATTTATGCAGAAATAAATCCATTATCATGTCGCAATATCGAGCACCAGTCTTAACTTGACAGCTTAACCACCAAACAGTAAAGCGTTGTGAATATACACATTTGTTTTTCGACAATCACATGCAGGTGCTCTGAACCCCATCAAGGTCAAAATACCCATTCAGGATTTAACGGTAACTGCGGCAAATTAAATTCGTTGGTGAATTTTGGGACACAATTTAGAATTATTATTTCAAAGAAGTGTAAACGTAATATATAGATGTGAAAATTTTCGAGTTAAGATCTAGCTGGCTGAAATTTTCCAAAAATACTCTCTGTTGATAAGGTTTGTTTTGGCATTGCAAGATGGGGAATATGATTTCACCTATCCCCTATACAAAGTCCCCCCAGAATACTGTTTTAGCAGTCATACATAAATATGCTTATTATGCTGCAATTCTGATAAAATTTTCCACATATTAGTTCTAAGTACACTAAAATTATACTGTAAACTATGTCAAAAATCGGTCACCATTTGTCCCTAGTCCCCATACAGTGTCCCCCTCAGAAAATGACTTGAACATTCATAATTATCTTATAAGAATTAATATCGTGATGAAATATCGTGAAACATAAACTAGTTTTATATGAACGTAAATCTTTTTAAAAACTTTTGTGAGGATCGGTCCATAATTGACCCTACCCCCCATATAACCCCTATATCAGAAAAATATTTTATTGTGACATATTGATGGTAGGTATACTACACTCTTGTTCATAATTTTTTTTCAATTTTAAATTTAGAAATTAGATCACTCTGATATCATTAATATTGTTATTTTTGGCTGGGTCAAATCTTTTCAATCAACAGTGAAAGTTCACCCCCTAGGGCTTATTGTACTTCAATATACAGCCGAACGAAATTATATAAGGACCCAGATGTATGCATATACTTTTTTTGGGTCTACGACCAATAGTTCAATGTGTTTTTCAAACGTATTGAAAAAATACAATTATCCCCCATCTTTATAATAATGGGAATCTGTAATTTTGTTAAAGTTGGCAATATTGTTGAATGTGTTTGTTTAAGAGCTTTTTAAAGTTTTTCTATTTTTTTTTTTTTTTTTTTTTTTTTTGTAAATTTTTAGTTTCATATGATTGTGTTTAAAAGCTCACCCACAGTTTTATGCTATTATACAATAGATGGCGTATTATTATTAACATTTAAGAAAGTTTATTATTTCAAATAATTGAATATAATTTAATAGGTCATAATCCAAAAATAATTTTAAGAATTTTGTTTTTTAGTAATATGAACTTTTATTTACTTATATTAATTAAGTAAATTCTGAAAATAGAAAACAAAGTATTGGGTGTATGTCTTAAAAATGTGGGATTTTTTTTTTAAATTTTTAGCATTTATTTTGAAACATTTGTACAATATAAATTTATTCAAAATATTTGCCATTGTTAGCTATGACATTTTCCTATCTTTCCATCCAAAAGAACTGCTAATATTTTGAGGCCAAGAACTAATTAAGCCAATATTGGATACTCTGTTTCAAAGTGAATCATATCTGAGAGAGAGCGTTCTGCATCGACCGAAAAATATAAAGTAAAGTATATATTACGGTTTCATGTCTGGCCGCATATTATGGGCGTTTTTCGGCGAATGCTCGATTCAAACGAATCAGTTGCGTTCGGTACAGGTTCCATGAGCAGAGCATACGATAAAGAAATTAATGAAATTTTAATAGAATAATGATTTGTTCATACTCTGTGTAGGGTATTATAAATACTTTCTTACTTCTTTAGTACTACTTCACAGCGACGATGCATTAAATAAAAGAGTCAATTAAAGAGAGAATTGTCTCCTTTGAAATATTTTTTAAATTTTTTTTTTATTTATTCAAGAATTCAATAGATTACAAGCCTTTGAGGCCAATACATCTAGGATAAATATGACTATATATTAAACAAATTAAAATTTTAATAAAAAAAAAAAATAATATTTTATCATACACTTATAACAGCGTCTGATAAAGCTTCCTTCGTGGTACAATTTTGAGTCTATATTTTGCTTTCTACAATTTCTCATAGTTTTTCTATGGGATTGAGATCTGACTGTGCTGGCCACTTCATAACACGTACCTCATTGAATTCTAAACAATCAATTCGGACGTCTTACACATGTTCTCCCATCACTGCCTCTTAACCCTCAAATGTCAATTTCTAAAAAAAAAAAATACTAAAAACTTTGGTAATAATTTTTTTATGATAAATTTGGGCATCTGATTTCAAAAACAAAATTTAAACATTTGTAGAATCAATGGTTTACCTGTCAGGTGGGAAAAACTAAATGAGTGCCTTAAGGCACCCTTGGGGCTTTAGAGACTGAAACATAGTCTGATTTTAGTACAAAAAAAGTAAAATTTTTATTGAAAACAACTAATAAAATTGCAAATCAAAGCAAAGAAAACCATAGAACATTTTGCCATATGAGGGAAAAACTGAGGCAGCACCTCTTAACCCTCTAATGCCAATTTCTAAAAAAAAAAATACTAAAAACTTTGGTAATATTTTTTTTTTATAATAAATTTGGGCATTTGATTTCAAAAACAACATTAAAAAATGTTTACAATCAATAGTTTACCTGCTAGGTGGGAAAAACTAAATGAGTGCCTTAGGGCACCCTTGGGGCTTTTAGTTAGTATAGTTTGTCAATTTTGATTGAAAACAACTTTTCTAATTGTTCATCACTCAAATCAGATAATTTGAAAGGTTTGTTCACTCGACCAGCAATTTCTAAAAATTTTATGTAAAAATTGCAAATCAAAGCAAAGAAAACAAAACAACATTTTGCTATATGAGGGAAAAACTGAGGCAACAAAACTAGTCTGCAATGCCCAAGAGTGCCTGAAGGCACTCATCAATAAATCACGTCTCTAAAGAGTAGCTTACGTTTTTTTACATAAATCTTGACTTCAATACATAAAATACAAGTTTACTTTTTAAGAAAAAAAAATATGATTGCAATCGGGAAACTTTAATACAATTTAATTAACGTTTGATAACACAACATGGACTTCCCATATTTGTTTGGTTGTTAATGCACTTAGGCCCGTTTTCTCAATTTATTGGCAAACTGCCTGTTACTAAATCTCGACATAAATTTATTAGGCCGATAAACTGTCCGTTAACAATTTTGGTTTTCTCAATATACCGACAGAAAACATTATTTTCAGTTGGCAATATTGCTCAAAATAGATGTGAAAGTTGGGAACCCTGCCTTCAAGTGACAACATTTTTACATAAATCAGCTGTTTAATGTTGCCATCGACAGCCGGAATCTTTTGAAAAATTCATTATTCTCCATGTCTGCCAGGTAGTTAGACTGACATGATAAACTCTTTCAGCATTCACTTGGAACTCATGTTCTTCGAGTTCATCCTCCATAAAATTAATGTTAATTCGTATATTAAACATTTTTTTATAAAATCTATTTAATTTCGTTGACAAAAACACAAACACATAAAAACTATGAACAGCAGTCAGCTGATTGAACTTATCTGTGCGATAAATAAATAATTGACAGATGAGGTCGGGTTAGCTTTGCGATAGAATAGAAGCAATCGAGACATTGAGAAACCAAATTTCTTTAATCTATAGTTTTTCGTTGGGAAAAAAGATAATCACCTAATGAAAAAACGGCCCTTAGTTTGTAAAAAAATTTAGTAAATAACAAAGAATAGAGCTTTTAAAAGGTTTCAAGACTTAATAAAATATTTAAGTACGTTTTTTTAGAAACTGTTACAAGAGTTTTTGAAATGAATAATCTGTTGTATTTATATGTCTTTGCATTTTTGCTGTGAGTGCCTTGAGGCATGCTTAAGCAATAAAGTGTTAAATTGTATTTGGATTTATCCGATTATATGTTTCGGCCAGTTTAAATGTTCTTTGGCAAATTATATACGCTACAATAAAGTGCCATTTTATTTTAGAAATAAGAGAAAAAACACAAGGCGTTATCATCCAAGACCAGCCACATTTACCATGCGGCTAACAGTTTGAGAACTTATTTCCAATTTTAAATTATTGATTATCGGTTAGTAATTTTTGAGAATTTTTTAAACTCTCTGGCTATTAAATTATCTTGTCTTGGAGTAGTTTTACGAGGTCTTCCTCCCAAATGTTGAGTTTTTACAGTACCTGTCTAAAAAAGTTTTTTTTTTTAAAATAAATTAAATAGTTAAAAAATATTTCTTTAATTGGATCTAAGGCAAAATTGCCTTATAATTAAGTAATGAATATTTTTATAATTTCAACTCATAAGACTATGAGACAAAAACAAGTAAGAGAGCTATATTCGGCTGTGGCGAATGAAAAAATTCGGGTTAAAAAATATTTTTCTCGATTTTGACCCATTTTAGGTCCAACTTTGTATAGCCTTATATACATCGTTGCAATGGACTTTGAAATATCTATCATTAGATATCCATATTGTCTATATTTATGACAATGTCTGACAGAATTATTGAGGATTTGGATCCCGAAGGTATCTGGGGTCTTCAGAAAATTGATTTCAACAGACAGACAGATAGACGGACATGACTAAATCGACTCTGATATCTATTAGGATTTGAAATTGGCGAAACACCTCCAAAATCTTGAGTTACGGGTAAAAAACCGGTTTTTCATACCTTTAAGTACTTATAAGTCATTAACTAAGCTGATTCTCAACCGGATTTAAAAAGAAGAAACTGTGGCCTTTCCAATGGTATATATATTATTTAAGTATTTTGACAAAATTTGTCTGTATTTCTTCAGCAAACATATTTTTGTTTTTATTTTTTCACCATTTTCCAACTTTGAAGAAGATTTTACATAGTATTTTATAAAGGAGGCGTACTATTTATGCATTGATTTAAAACGCAATATTGCTTTTAAAAATCCATTGGAAATTGACAAAGTTATTAAAGATTGTACTAAAACAAAATTTTTGAAAAAATATAATTTCTAGGCTTTTTTACTTAGAAATGTTTGCTTAACCCCTTTCTTCAAAGTTGAAAAATGGTGAAAAAATAAAAACAAAAATATGTTTGCTGAAGAAATGCACAAAAATTTTGTCAAAATAATTAAATAATATACGAGCCCCCTAACCACTATTAATTCTTACACCAAGAATTGTTTGACAAATCAACATTCAAAATTACATATTTTAGAAAATGTTATTGACTGTACCTTAAAAGCCTCTGTGCTTTTAAGAATTACCCTTTTTCTAGCATCACCGACACATACGTTAAATTTAGATTTGTTGCTAAAAATAATGGTGTCCCATTGTCTTTGAACCCAAGAATGCTTTTCTTTTCCCATAATAATCGTTTATTCATTTGAAGTGCTGTAAGTAAGGGCTTTTCTTTGGCATAAACAAACATACCGAGTGCATTTTGTTGGTTTGTTTGTTTAGTTTTAAGTTACTCTGCAAGTAAACAGAGAATTATTTGGCCGAAAAAAAAAACAACGCCAAAACCAATTATGGACAACCTTTTGTAACAAGATCAAGGTTCAATTGTTAGTGTAAATTAAATTGAGTTTTGTTTGGTACTCCACCACGACAAATTATAAGTTATAAATTATAACCAAAACGAATGCATGTGGTTTATGTGAAAACTTCGAAGAACCGTAACGCGGTACAGTTTGACGACGCCAACCATCAACCAATGCGAGTGAAACGCAATCCCTGGAAGGCAGCGAAAAAAGGACGGTCAGATTGCCCTTAAACGATAATGACAATGATGCTCCAGTTCTTCCTCCACCCAGAGCTGAACTACGAATGACGAGTGCATTTTGAACTTACTTTATAAAAGTCATAACCTATATTTTTCATTTGCTGACGCGTCCATTCACGTTTTACAGGTTTTCCCATCGTTTCTGACCACTTGGTGTATGTCTCTACAGTGCTCTGATGATTTTGCTTGATTATAGTCACTCTGTTTGCAACGTTGTTGCTAAAATTATCACATTCTTCGTATTTTTTAACAATACCTTGTACTGTTGATCTGGGAAGATTAAGATCAGTTGATATTCCGCCATAGCTCTTATACGATTTGAATTTATTAATAATTAGGATTCAAATTTCTTCGCAAACTGGGTTACCACGTGCCATTGTTAACAAATGGTTACAATTTAATGAAAAGAAGATAAAAACTGCCTGTTTTTATACCCTTCACCTTCGTGAGAAGGGTATATATAAATTTGTCATTCCGTTTGTAATTTCCACAATATAATTTTCCGACCCTATAAAGTATATATATTCTGAATCCTTATAGATAGCGGAGTCGAGTTAGCCATGTCCGTCTGTCTGTCTGTTGAAATCAATTTTCTGAAGACCCCAGATATCTTCGGGATCCAAATCCTCAATAATTCTGTCAGACATGCTTTCGAAAAGTTTCCTATTTAAAATCAGCAAAATCGGTCCATAAATAACGGAGATATGAGCAAAAATCCGAGACAACCTCTATTTTTGGCCTATTTTTATACCCTTCACCTTCGTGAGAAGGGTATATATAAATTTGTCATTCCGTTTGTAATTTCCACAATATAATTTTCCGACCCTATAAAGTATATATATTCTGAATCCTTATAGATAGCGGAGTCGAGTTAGCCATGTCCGTCTGTCTGTTGAAATCAATTTTCTGAAGACCCCAGATATCTTCGGGATCCAAATCCTCAATAATTCTGTCAGACATGCTTTCGAGAAGTTTCCTATTTAAAATCAGCAAAATCCGTCCATAAATAACGGAGATATGAGCAAAAATCCGAGACAACCTCTATTTTTGGCCTATTTTTTTATCTCTATCTCGATTACTAAGTCATGAATATAGACAATATGGATATCTAATGATAGATATTTCAAAGTCCATTGCAACGATGTATATAAGGCTATAAAAAGTTGGACCTACAATGGGTCAAAATCGGGAAAATATTTTTTAATCCGAATTTTTTTTCACAAAAAACATTCTTTTGTCATAAATTTTTTTCACTAATAAATTAAAAAAAAATAAATTTTAAAAATTGGAAAAAACTTTTAAAAAACAATATTGAAAAAAAAATTTTTTAAAAAATTAAAAAAAAAATGTCAAATAAAATTTTTTTTTTAATTTTATTTTAAAGTATAATTTGGTGAAGGGCATATAAGATTCTACACAGCCGAATATAGCTCTCTTACTTGTTTTTATCTATATCTCGATTACTAAGTCATAAATATAGACAATATGGATATCTAATGATAGATATTTCAAAGTCCATTGCAACGATGTATATAAGGCTACACAAAGTTGGACCTACAATGGGTCAAAATCGGGAAAAATATTTTTTAACCCAATTTTTTTTTCACAAAAAACTTTCTTTTGTCATAAATGTTTTTCACTAATAAATTAAAAAATTTGTTTAAAAAAATTGGAAAAAACTTTTAAAAACTTATTTTGAAAAAAAAAAAATTTTTTTTTTAATTTTATTTTAAGGTATAATTTGGTGAAGGGTATATAAGATTCGGCACAGCCGAATATAGCTCTCTTACTTGTTTGACATTTCTTTATTCTTATGATATAATTTTTTATATGATTTAATTTTTGGTGTTACTTTATACACTGTACGTATTAATAGTGGTCAAATAATTTTTTTATAAATATGAATTTTAGCTTTTGTTTGTGTTTTTAAAATATTTACCCCAATACGTACAGATTTTTCTTTATAAATTTAAAGATAATAAAACAACTTTTCAGAAAGTGTAACTTTTGAGGTACAGTCTATTTTCTAAAATATTGTTACGTTTTTATCTTTTAAAAACGGGTTTTATTTACCTTAAATAAACGGATACATTTGATTGCAAATAAAAAGCAGTTTTAGTAGTTGAAAATTTGTAACAACTCTTTATTTATTTAAATGTACACCGACAACAGTTCAAATATTCACTCAGTGTCTTTATACACGTTAATCAAATCGCAGAAATGGACACACACTCTATAACGTACAACCTTAAATGCACAAGACAGTTGATGTTAACTCTAACAGCGCCTATGATCAACTCAACTCACGACTGCCAACTCTGCCACTATTTATACACACGCCATTTCTCGGGAATCTTCTACAATGCTCTTAACGGACATACTAGTACATTCGAATTCCAGAGCCTTCGATGTCATTGCCAGCAGCCCAAACATTTAGTGTTGCCATACTTACAAACAAAGCCAACAACTGCATGCTACTAATGGACGTGCCCTCAAATATGATAAATGCTGCAGGCCTTTAAACTCAAATCGTCATTGCACATTCGTAACAATATGTAGTTTTGAATGTTGATTTGTCAACAAATTCTTGGTGCACGAATTAATAGTGGTTAGGGCTTGTACATACCATTGGAAAGGCCACAGTTTTAAATCCGTTTTAAAAATTAAAATCGGTTGAGAATCAGCTTAGTTAATGGCTTATAAGTACTTAAAGGTAAGAAAAACCGGTTTTTTAACCGCAACTCAAGATTTTGGAGGTGTTTTGCTAATTTCGAAGACAGATTCTTGTTATACTCGACAGCACTTTCCAGAAAAATTTTATCACTTTCCAGCTATTATTTTTGTTTGTCGCATAGTGTAATGCATTTTCAAAAACAGACCAGGTTTAAGATCACATAAATAAATTTTGGTTGTATTAAGCCTAAAAAAAATCAATTTAAAATTGATAATTGTTAAATTGTTATTACAAATAATGTTTCTTAAAATAAATTTATTTAAACTATTTCTTAATTATATAATATATGTGTTCTAGTAATTTTATTATTCTTTTATATTTAACCAATATTTCTTCATTTTCATTGCAGACTTCTTCAAGTATGTATTCTAAATGTCTGAGTAATGTCTTTTTTATTATTATTTCTTACTGTTCAAATAATAAAATCAATTACATATTTATATCAGTGGCCAGAATAAACTGATTGATTTTTTTTTTTTTATTAAATTGTAAGCGAAAAAAAGGCACGTCCACTGCAAGACGATATAGACCTCGTGCCGTCAACTTAATTAAAAAGTGAAATAAATGTACATATTATTGACAGGGACATGAATGGGTAATGGGCGTTAACAGACAGAGGCATATCTTAAAATATATACATACATTCCGTACACAGACATTTATATGTATAGATATGAACTACATACATACATACATTCATACATATTATGTCGCTATCTGATGTATACGATCATGAACGATCATATTTTACCCTAGATTGCTTTTAAGATACTTAAATTGTACGAAATATTTCGTTGGATTTTCAATGCCTAGAATTTTGTTCTCCTAGGCAAACTGATTTTAAAAAACATATAGTTATTTTATACATTGATTCTGGTTTTTATAAAAGTCCCAAACTCTAGGTCCTAGTCAATAATACCCTGCAAGGCAGAGTACAACAGCTTTGAACAAAGTGTAAGAAATTGTACATACAAATAAGTGCAATTGCAACAAGATGACATCTTCATGATTTTTATTTGTAGTCATCGTACTGCATTGATTTTGCATAAATTTCAATGAAAAAAAGCTCAAGATGTGATGGTGATGGTCTTTTGTATATTTTATTTTATCATACATACTTACGAATATATGTAAATCTACCCAGCGGGAAAAAATTTAAAGATAGGCCTCTTTTCAAAAGGCCTTATTGTTAGGACAGCAGGAACTTATGCATACTTCAAGTTAATTTTTTTACACTAGGTGTTATTCACACTTTCAATATTATAAATTTATATGACACTGGGAATTGCAGATGAAAACTCAAAACTTTTTGATTTTCTTTTAGTACATTTTGACAAAAAAAAAAAATAAAATAAAATGTTATCAGCCTAACCACAAAAGAAATTTCAAAGTTAATTTTTGTTAAAGTGAACTTAATTTTAAAATAGAACTTTTGTTTTTTTCCGTACCATAATAAATTTTTTAAAAAAAGCTTTCAAAACTTTTTCCAACGCATACATTCAAAAAATTTTAAATATTTGTCAATAAATGTAAATAATAAACATAAATTTGAAAATTAAAAAAAAAAAAAAAACAAAAAGTACCTAAAGCTTATTTTAAAATAATAATTATATTTGAAATTTGATTTATGGTGCGAAATTTGATTTGTGGTAGTCGACTTTATGAATTTTAAATCGAGTTTTCGGCATTTGTGGTTAGGCTGAAAAAATAAGGACTGAGATCGTAAAATTCTTAACACACGTTTTTCATTAAAACTTTTAACGCAAGTATTATTTGATTTTTTTTTTTATCAAGTTACCTTTGTAAAGCATGTTAGTTATTATGTTTAATATCAATTATGTTCATTTGTTGTTAATCTGATTAAAATAAGAGAAAAAAGGTGCGTACTAAAATTATTAAATATTTTCAACAAAACCCAACATGGTGCTACAAAAAGTGGGCCAAACAATCAAAGGTCTGCTATCAAACGTTTTCCAATGTTATTAAACAGTACCGGGAGAACTTGTCCGTTGATATAAAACCTGGTTCAGGTAGACAGAATGGTCCACATGATGGTTCTAAATCCAAAAAATAGAAAGAATTTTCAAAAAAGCCCGGTTAGGTCAGTACTCGGACTATTTGGTACGAAAAGTTAAAGCCAATGAAGACTTAAAAGCATACAAGACTCAAAAAGTTCCTGACAGGAACTCTGGTAAACATTTAGAGGCCAAAGACAGAGCACGGAAATTGAAGTCAAATTTTATACAAAAAATATTCCTGCTGCATAATGAATGACGAAACGTACGTATGGAACATTTTTCGCAGCTTCTGGGTCAATTTTTTTATGTTGCAGATGCTCGAGGGAATGAAGAAGAAAAGTTTAGGAACCAAAAGCAGACAAAATTTCCCAAAAAAGTTCTTGGTATGGCAAGCAATATGCAGTTGCGTCAAAAAAGCCAAACATTCGTTACAAAGGTCTCTATTAATACCGAAATTTACATCAAGGAATGTTTACAAAAAAGGATGTTTCCATTGATAAGACTTCTTAATATGTCCACTTTTTTTTGGCCTGATTTGGCACCCTGTCACTATGATAAGAAAGGTCTTGAGTGGTACAAGAACAATAATGTGGTATTTGTACCAAGAGAGGCCTGGAGCTAAGGGCAGTGGAGAGATATTGGGCTCTTGTTAAAAGAGAATTGAAAAGCACAAAAAACGTGTCCAAAAGTGTGGTAGATTTTAAACGGATATGGACAACCTGTTCGAACAATGTGACATAAATCATTATTAAAACCATAATGGAAGGGTTTTCGAAAAAGGTTAAAAATTTCATCATTAGGGATTAGAACTATAAAAATATTTTTTTTTCTGTAAATTGTAACAATAATTACAATCAAATAAAAAATAATCAAAACTGTAAGTTTAGTGGTTTAATTTTTATTAACATATATGTATGTTTAAAATTTTTCGATCTCAGTCCTTACATACAATTTGAAAACAAAAAAGCCTATTTTAACATAATAAAACGACAAGCTCGATTTTCGCGACTAATTAAAAACTAGACCTGTCGCGAAAACTGAATTTTCGCGATAACAGAACCCAAAATTTTATTGAAAATTTGTATGTAATTTTTAAAATTCGAATTGTTTTTATTGATATATTTACATTTTAAACATTTTTAAAGATATTGGAAATTTTGAATTGCTTTTTTGGCAAATTATTTTGTAAAACAGCAGCTGAATCACGTAGTTCATATAGTGCTGTTGTCGGCTTAAAATATAAGTCACCACAAATTGAGCTTGTTTTCCTTAAAATTACAGTATTTACAGAGTTATTAACGATTTAAGATACATATTTGAGTTTTTTATACTAAAAATCAATTTTTGGTATAAAATATAAGTGATCACAAATTGAGCTGGTTTTCCTTAAAATCGCAGTATTTACAAAGTTATTAACGATTTAGGATACAGTGCAAGCTTGGTATTCGCAACTAATTAAAAACTAGAAACTGAATTTTCGCGATAACAGAACCCAAAATTTTATTGAAAATTTGTATGTAATTTTAAAAATTAGAATCGCTTTTATTGATATACATATTACATATTAAACATTTGTAAAGAAATTGGAGATTTTGAATTGCTTTTTTTGCCAAATTATTTTTTAAAACAACAGCTGAATCACGTAGTTCATATATTGCTGTTGTCGGCTTATCATTTTCCAAAGCCAATTGTATGCATATGTATGTTTATCGATGTTATACAATCGTCCTCTTTAATTTTGTTCTTTTCATGACTACTATCCTTCGATTCCGTATCTGATAATTCCATTTGCTCCTCATTACTTTCCACATGAAATTCTTCTTGAATCCAGTTGTTTATGTCATCATTCGCTCTTTACATATTTTTCTTCCGGGAGCCGTTTTCTCATTACATGTGACAAGAGTGAGATTTCTGGAACCATCCTATAATGTAAACCGGATTCTTCGGCATTGTAGATTTGGTGAAGAGTCAACGCATGCTCATCAACGTAATCCTTAAACTCTTTCATAAATGGATCAATAAGATGAGGTTTTGAACACAAATGACTGGATTTTGATCGTAAAATCGTTGCGATATTGGAAAATTGTTTCCCTTTGTTTTACATAGCAGTTTTTCCATTCTTAGGTGCCACTTTCTGTTGTACGTAAAAACTTTTTTAATTAATTTTCTTGCTTTATAATGCGGTAAACCGAAGACTTCTGCAACTTGTAATTCACGCAAATTGTATTAATGGAATCTCCAATTTAAATTTTTTTTTTTAAATCAACTTCGTTTGCTTCAAAATATATGTTGAACTTTTTCCATATTAAGAGATGTATTTACACAACAAATGACACGAATAAACTAACAAAATTGCAGACCAAAATCATCCAAAAAGGTTAATATACCAAAAGACGGGAATTTTCGTTTTTGGTTATAGACATTGTAATAAAATTTAAAAAATAAAAACAGATAAAAGTCGCGAAAAAAGAAGCCGTTTTGCTTTACTTCTTGAATTTGAATAAAAGTGTCGCTGAAGCACACCGATTGCTCACGAAAGCTTATGGTGAATGTATTCCTTCGGTTTCAACGTGCGAGAGATGGTTTGAGCAGTTTAGAAGTGGATCAGCCAGAAAAGTTTGAAGACCCAGAATTGGAGGCATTACTCTATGAAGATTGTTGACAAACTCAACAAGGGCGTGCAAAACCATTGAAAGCTACTCAGGCAGCAATTTCAAAATGCTTGCGAGTAGCAGAATTCATCCAAAGGCAGATAAATTGGGTACCATACGAATTAAAGACGATTTTGCATGTCCGCAATGATGCTTGAACGCTATAAAAGAAAATCATTTTTGCACCGAATCATTCCTTGCGATGAAATATGGATTCATTATGATAACGCGAAGCTTAAGAGATCGTAGGTGGGACCAATCTATTATGAGCTGCTAAAATCTAACCAGACCATCACAGGGAAACTGTACCGAACGCAACTAATTCGTCTGAAGCGAGCATTCGCAGAAAAGCGGCCGTACATGAAACTGTAATATTCCATCATGACAACGCTCGGCCACATGTTGCAATATTTGTTAAAAAGTATTTAGAATGAAGTGGTTTAGAAGTATTGGCTCCCCCGCTTTATAGTCCAGATTGTGCACCGTCCGAGTACTATTTGTTTTGAGCGATGCAGAACGGTCTGTCTGGGATACGCTTCACTTTGGAACAGTGTATCCGATATTGGCTCAATTCGTTCTTGGATGAGCAATTCTTTTGGCTCAGAATCCATATGTTACCAGTGGCCAATACTTTGAATAATTTGAAAAAATTTGAAAAAATCCCACATTTTTAATTTGACTCAAATTCATTATTATAATTACCCTGTAATAATTCAAGGCATACCATTGTTAAGTAATTTAGACAATTGACGAATTGAAATGCATTTTCTAACCTGCCTTATGCTTTTATGTTTAATTTTTATTTTATGGTACGAGTTTAAAATTTTGTGGTTAGGCGGCATATTTTTAGTTCGAAATAGGTCTCTAAAATCTTAATAATTTTTAATTATTTCTTAGACAACAGGAGAACTGTTTGTTGCTACACATATTCTAGAAAACCTTTCGAATAAGTTCTGTTAGAAGGCTTATAAGGAAACCCACTATAAAAAGTTCTGGGTTCCTAGTTTCTCAGACTTTTTAATTCCCGGGAAATAATTGAATTATTCCCGGGAATTATTACAATAGTACTAAATTAAGTAAAAAACCAGAGATAATTTTTAAATAATCAGGTAAAATTAAAAATTGTTTTATTGAAATACTTATTTAAGAGGTCTGACTAAGGACTGAGATCGAAAAATTCTTAACATACATATATTTTAATAAAAATGAAACCACTAAACTTAAAGTTTTGATTTTTTTATTTAAAAAAAAAGATATATTTTTATAGTTCTACTCACTAGTGATGAAATTTTGAACCTTTTTCGGAAACCCTTCCATAGTAGTTTTTATAGAGATTTCTGTCACTTTGTTCGAACACGTTATCCATCTCCGTTTAAAATCTACCACACTTTTGGACACCTTTTTGTGCCCTTCAATTCTCTTTTAACAAGAGCCCACTATCTCTCCACTGGCCTTAGCTCCTGGCAGTTTGGAGAATTTGCCTCTCTTGGTACAAATACCACATTATTGTTCTTTTAACACTCAAGACCTTTCTTACCATAGTGACAGGGTGCCAAATCAGGCCAAAAATAAGTGACACACTAAGAAGCCTTATGAATGGAAGCATCCTTTTTTGTATAGAGCCCTTTGTAACAAATGTTTGGCTTTTTGGCGCACCTGCATATTGCTTGACATACCAAGAACTTTTTGGGAAATTTTGTCTGCTTTTGGGTCCTAAACTTTTCTTTAACATTCCCTCGAGCATCAGCAACATTAAAATTTTGACCCGGAAGCTGCGAAAAATCTGCCAGAACATACATTTCGTCATCCATTATGCAGCAAGAATATTTTTTTAAAAAATTTGACTTCAATTTCCGTGCTCTGTTTTTGGCCTCTAAATTTTTAGCAGCGTTCCTGTCAGGAACTTTTTAAGCATTGTATGTTTTTGAACCTGCATTGGCATTAACTTTTTGTACCAAATAGTCCGAGTACTGAGCTAACCGGGCTGCTTTCCTACCGGATGTGTTGGGAACTCTTTTGAAATGCTTTCTATTTTTTTTTGGCTTTAGAAACATCATGTGGACCATTCCGTCTACCTGAACCAGGTTTTATATCAACGGGCAAGTTCTCCCGTTACTTTTGAATAACATTGGAAACAGTTTGACGGCAGACCTTTAAATGATTGGCTAACTTTTTGTAGGACGCACTTTTTTCTGGTCACTCATTGTAATCAGATTAACAACAAATGAATATAATTGGCATTAAACATAATAACTGACATGCTTTACAAAGGTAACTTGATCAAAAAAAAAAAAAAAAAAAAATCAAATAATACTTGTGTTAAAAGTTTTAATGAAAAACGTGTGTTAAGAATTTTTCAATCTCAATCCTTATGTAAAATCTGGTAAAAATTCGTAAATCGTTTCGAAAGAGAATTTTTCTGTAAATATAAATGTGCTGAGGAATTATCTTAATATACCTTCAATAACATAAAATTTCAAATTGTATTAAGTCAATCTACTTTTTTAGTTGGGGTTACAAAAATTTGATTCTTTTAATCGTTATAATTCTTTGACAATGGATTTTCTGTTGCTAGTAGCAAAAAAATCTATGGATATAATCGAATCATAGCGAATCTGATTTATCTGTGCAGAAGAAATACAGTATCTTTAAGAAGAGAACATATACAGAAATGCCCGAAATTTCTATAAAATATTCCATAGTTTTATTTCTCAAGATTTTACTTTATACTGAGAGGTTTTAAAATAAAACAATATTAATAGTTATCTACATAACTAGAAAATAATGTATTAGTTCCACAACTAGTTATAAAATGCATGCTTAAAGCCAGAAGTCATCCTAGTGATGATGGTTATTTTTTCAGTAGCTCTAAACAAAATAAGTGTTAGTGATAATTGTTTGACTATCACTAAACTCAGATTTAGTGCAAAAACCAGCGATACACTCAATTAGTGCAATATTTTAACATGCATCAACAAGAAGATGCAAAATTGTCATCTTCGGAACTAGTTCTACAAAAGCCTTAGGAAGCAATCAAATCGTTTTTAGGAAACTTCCAGAATTAGTTTTTGATCAGTAATTTTTGTTTGAAATTGTTACGCTTGGAACTAGTGGAAAACCTAATTTGAAGAAAAAATACTTTTTCCCAAATAAAATAAATGTTTTTGAACAGGTACCTAGAAGTGGTTTCCAAACTAATAAATAAGGATGGTTGCCGTTACCCCTAAAATATCCTACCGTTACCGCTTTAATACCTTTACAGAAAAAAACTGCATTTACCTTTACCGAAATATCGTTAACGTTATTCTATAAATAATTGTCACAGAATGGGTTTCAAAAGCAGTTACGACATCTCTAGTTCCAAGGCATTTTAGATTTAAAAGTAACAATTAATTTGTATTTGACAATTGGATATAAAAGTAAGGAAAACAAAGGTGGAGTACCCAATGAAGGCCTTGCTTTTTATTTACCCCGCTGGTTTTATATTAGCACAGACACAACTACACTATATCACATCACACAGTTATAAATATAGCGAATATTTTGATTAAACAAAAGAAGCCGATAAAATGCAGCGATTTTTTTTTATGTTTCGTGACGCAGAATGATACAATTATTAAGAATTAAAATGCTTCTTCTTCTGTTTTTTATACATATTATTTTTGTTCTTGTTTTATGTTTTAACTATTAACTTGTACAATATGGGTGTATGTTTGGACTTGACTTAGAACCAGCATCAGAATAATCTTAGGATTGCTTTGTTATTAAAGGTGACATGTAAAAATAATTGAATAAAACAGATGAGTGGAGTAAGGAAAAATTAAAAGTATTTATATTCCTTTATTGTTTAATTATACTCTACAACATGTATGTAATTTCTACATTTTTCATTTGCGACCCCATAAATTATACAGGATCGTTATAGATAGCGGAATCGACATAGTAATGTCCGTCTGTATGAAATCAACTGTCCACAGTCCCCAAATAACTATATCTGAATGACTAAGCAGTTGCAATATATGATAGATATTTCAAATACCTTTCCAACGTAGTATGTATATAACGCCATTAAAATACGGAAACTAGTTGCAGGTGCATAAATTTTTAACAAAAAACATTGATGGAAGAACTATTTCTAGAACCGTTTATGAGCAGGGCTTCCGTAGAACTAGTTCCGAGGGTGAAAAATTCAAGCAAAAACCACTGATTATAGAACTCATTCCATAACCGTTCCAAGAATGGCTTACTGTCACCGTAACGTTCCGTACCATTTGTTCCGAAATTGACAACTTAAAACAAAACTCATTGTTCACAATGCCAAACTAGAACTAGTACTGGCTATATTTATTCGTTTTGAAACTAAGGAGTGAGATCGTAAAATTCTTAACACGCGTTTTTCATTAAAACTTTTAACCCAAGTATTATTTGATTTTTTTTTTTATCAAGTTACCTTTGTAAAACATGTCACTTATAATGTTTAGTGTGAATTATATTCATTTATTGTTAATCTGATTAAAATGAGTGACCAGAAAAAAGTGCATACTAAAATTATGAAATATTTTTAACGAAACCCAACTTGGTCCTACAAAAAGTTGGCCAAGCATTCAAAGGTCTGCCGTCAAACTGTTTCCAATGTTATTAAACAGTACCGGAAGAACTTGTCCGTTGATAGAAAATCTGGTTCAAGTAGAAGGAATGGTCCACATGATGTTTCTAAAGCCAAACAAATAGAAAGCATTTTCAAAAGAGCTCCCAACACATCCGGTAGGAAAGCAGCCCGGTTAGGTCAGTACTCGGACTATTTGGTACGAAAAGTTAAAGCTAATGCAGGTTTAAAAACATACAAGGCTCACAAAGTTCCTGACAGGAACGCTGCTAAAAATGTAGGGGCCAAAAACAGAGCACGGAAATTGAAGTCAAGTTTTATAATGGATGACGAAACGTATGTTCTGGCAGATTTTTTGCAACTTCCTGGTCAAAAATTGTATGTTGCTGATGCTCGTGGGAATGTTGAAGAAAAGTTTAAGACCCAAAAGCAGACAAAATTTCCCAAAAAGTTCTTGGTATGGCATGCAATATGCAGTTGCGTCAAAAATGCCAAACATTTGGTACAAAGAGCTCTATAAATACCGAAATTTACATCAAGGAATGTTTACAAAAAAGGCTGCTTCCATTCATAAGACTTCATAATGTGTCCACTTATTTTTGGCCTGACTTGGCATCCTGTCACTATGGTAAGAAAGGTCTTGAGTGTTAAAAGAACAATAATGTGGTATTTGTACCAAGAGAGGCAATTCCTCGAAACTGCCTCAAGCTGTGTCCAGTGTCTTGTTAAAAGAGAATTGAAGAGCACAAAAAATGTGTCCAAAAGTGTGGTAGAATTTAAACGGAGATGGACAACCTGTTCGAACAAAGTGACACAAACAATAAAGCGGTTGAGGCAAAATTTCCCAACCACTTCTTTCTAAATTCTTTTTAACAGGTATTGTAACTTGTGGCCGAGCATTATCATAATGGAATATTACGGTTTCATGTCTGGCAGCATATTCTGGGCGTTTTTCGGTCAATGGTCGCTTCAAACGAATCAGTTGCATTCGGTACAAGTTCCCTGTGATGGTCTGGTCAGATTTAAGCAGCTCATAATATATAAGACCCATCTAATACAGAGAATTAACTTAGCGCCATGGATTTTTGGCTTTGGTGTCGATTCGGCTGGTCTTACGCTTCGGGTTATCGTAATGGATCCATGATTCGGCTCATAAAGGATTTTTTTTATAGCGTTCAAGCATCATTTCGGACATTCAAAATTGTCTTTCAAGGTCTTTCATCTTCAATTCGTATGGTAGCCAATTTCATCCAAAAGAACCCTGCAAACATTTTGAAATTGCTGCTTGAGTAGCTCCTAATGATTTGGCAAGCTCTTGTTGAGTTTTGGAACAATCTTCAAGGAGTAATGCCACCAATTCTTGCTCTTTAAACTTTTTTGGCTGGCCTAGGCGATCTGTAAGTCTCACACCCATAGTTGTGTTACTACTACAGGTTTTCCTTAGAACTGCTTAAAAAAAAATACTAATAATAAGTTTTGAAAAAAGTAAAATTCATTGTTACCAGATCTTCCAACATTGTATTCTAACAGGGTGATCATTTTCGTATATTTGGCAACCGGATCAGGGGACAGTGGTTTAGAAAAGTTTTATTTGGAAATAATTCGGTATTTCGGGAACTATTTGAGATATTGTTGCGAAATTTCACATGGTTGGAGCTGAGGTATTTTCGAGTCGATTTGCCAGTGCCTTGCCCCTCAAAGTTGGTCACCCGGGTCTAAATTTTTTTTTAAAAATCGTTAAAATGCGTTTATTATCGGAATGAGCTGAAATTTCAAATATAAATAGTGCTTACGAATATCTACAAAAAATACGCTTATTTTTTTTAATTTTGCTCGAACTTTTTATGGTTTTTTAGATGTGGCGGGCCTATACAGGGTCGAATTTTTTGTTCTAAAATATCATCTGTATTGGTGTAAAATTCTAAATAAAATAAAAAAAAATTGTTAACAGTTATCTTGTTCCTATAAAAAGTTAAACGCATCCAAAGTTGGAACATATAAAAAGTACCGTATTTTTTAAGTTTTTTCCCAAAAAGACACATATATTTTTGCTTCGGGACTATATACAAATTTTATATAATCCGGAAAGAGAATTTAATGGAAAAGTAAATTTTGGCTCATTTAAGCGGACACAACACCCCCCATACCAACCCAAACTTGGCCAATTTAAAAAAAAAAAATTCAGATTTGAGTAAAAAATTCTAAAAAGGCAAAGCACCGATCGTCGAAAAAATTTAATATTTGTATAACCCTATATGCTTCTTAAATACTTAAAAAGGCTTTTTACTATCATCGTGTAGTTTTAAAGTGAATTGTTATGGAAGAATGCTAAATCGTTTTTTAGGGATGGTATTATATTTTTCCTTAATTCTAGGTATATATAGCCATTAATTGTGCTAGTAGCAACGAAATTAAGAAATTTGTGCAGCACTGACAATATCAAAATAAATGATATATTAATTACTAGCTTAACCCGGTGCGCTTCGCTACCCCTGTCGTAGTCTATGTTGGAAATTTCAATAAAATCGTTTCGGCCGTTTAGTATATTAAGAACTAAAGGTTTTAATTGCAAATAACTTTTAAACTGCCTTACCAATTTTTAAACTATTAGTCTCATAGTAATCCTAAAAATCCTATTACTATGAACTACCATATGTACTCAATACAGTTTTGTTATGGATTTCTCACTGTTATAAAGTTCAGAATACGGGTATAAATATGAAATATCGTTTGTGCCAAATTTATTTTAATTCAATGTATTAGTTTTTTCTTTGATATATTTTAATATATATATATTAACGAAAAAAAATAGTTTTTATTGTTGAATTTTGTATTTTTTTACGTTTAACTAAAATCCCGAAGTCCCGAAAAATCTCGAAATCACGAAAAATCCCGGGGTCCCGAAAAATCCCGGGATCCCGGGATTTACATTTCTAAAATCCCGAATCCCAGGATTTGTAAAACCCAGTCCCATTTGGCATCCCTAGCTATGACGATGTTTTCATCAGCACTGATTAGTCAGCACTGACGATGTTTTCATCAGCACTGACGATGTTTTCATCAGTACTGACGATGTTTTCATCAGCACTGACGATATTTACATCAGCACTGATTAATCAGCTATGACGATGTTTCATCAGCACTGACGATGTTTTCATCAGCACTGACGATGTTTTCATCAGCACTGACGATGTTTTCATCAGCACTGACAATGTTTTCATCAGCACTGATTATTCAGCACTGACGATATTTACATCAGCACTGACGATGTTTAAATCAGCACTGACGATGTTTTCATCAGCACTGACGATGTTTTCATCAGCACTGACGATATTTACATCAGCACTGATTAATCAGCTATGACGATGTTTCATCAGCACTGACGATGTTTTCATCAGTACTGACGATGTTTTCATCAGCATTGACGATGTTTTCATCAGCACTGACAATGTTTTCATCAGCACTGATTAGTCAGCACTGACGATATTTACATCAGCACTGACGATGTTTAAATCAGCACTGACGATGTTTTCATCAGCACTGACGATGTTTAAATCAGCACTGACGATGTTTTCATCAGCACTGACGATGTTTTCATCAGCACTGACGATATTTACATCAGTGCTGATTAATCAGCTATGACGTTGTTTTCATCAGTCCTAGTTAGTCAGCTCTGAGGATATTTACATCAGCACTGATTAATCAGCTATGACGATGTTTTCATCAGCACTGATTAGTCAGCACTGACGATGTTTTCATCAGCACTGACGATGTTTAAATCAGCACTGACGATGTTTTCATCAGCACTGACGATGTTTTCATCAGCACTGACGATGTTTTCATCAGTACTGACGATGTTTTCATCAGCATTGACGATATTTACATCAGCACTGATTAATCAGCTATGACGATGTTTTCATCAGCACTGATTAGTCAGCACTGACGATGTTTTCATCAGCACTGACGATGTTTTCATCAGCACTGACAATGTTTTCATCAGCACTGATTAGTCAGCACTGACGATATTTACATCTGACGATATTTACATCAGCACTGACGATGTTTTCATCAGCACTGACGATGTTTAAATCAGCACTGACGATGTTTTCATCAGCACTGACGATGTTTTCATCAGCACTGACGATGTTTTCATCAGCACTGACGATATTTACATCAGTGCTGATTAATCAGCTATGACGTTGTTTTCATCAGTCCTGGTTAGTCAGCTCTGAGGATATTTACATCAGCACTGATTAATCAGCTGTGACGATGTTTTCATCAGCACTGACGTTGTTTTCATCAGCACTGACGATGTTTAAATCAGCACTGACGATGTTTAAATCAGCACTGACGATGTTTTCATCAGCACTGACGATGTTTTCGTCAGCACTGACGATGTTTTCATCAGCACTGACGATGTTTTCATCAGCACTGACGATGTTTTCATCAGCACTGACGATGTTTTCATCAGCACTGACGATGTTTTCATCAGCACTGATTAGTCAGCACTGACGATATTTACATCAGCACTGACGATGTTTAAATCAGCACTGACGATGTTTTCATCAGCACTGACGATGTTTAAATCAGCACTGACGATGTTTTCATCAGCACTGACGATGTTTTCATCAGTGCTGATTAATCAGCTATGACGTTGTTTTCATCAGTCCTGGTTAGTCAGCTCTGAGGATATTTACATCAGTGGTGATTAATCAGCTATGACGATGTTTTCATCAGCACTGATTAGTCAGCACTGACGATATTTACATCAGTGCTGATTAATCAGCTCTGACGATGTTTTCATCAGCACTGATTAGTCAGCACTGACGATATTTACATCAGTGCTGATTAATCAGCTATGACGATGTTTTCATCAGCACTGATTAGTCAGCACTGACGATGTTTTCATCAGCACTGACGATATTTACATCAGTGCTGATTAGTCAGCTCTGACGATGTTTTCATCAGCACTGATTAGTCAGCACTGAGGATATTTACATCAGTGCTGATTAATCAGCTATGACGATGTTTTCATCAGCACTGATTAGTCACCACTGACGATATTTACATCAGCACTGATCAGTAATCATTCAGTGCAGCATCGAATAATAATTAAGTGTATTATTACATACTCAATCATGCAAGTTATTGTGACAATCATATATATGATTGTTTTAACCATATATATTATTGCGGCACTCTACTTGTACCATCACTCTGTTAAAGATTAATTATATTATTGCTATTTTTTAAAATACTATTTTAATGGTATGTTACCAATTTTACCCGTTTTCCCCCTGTTTACCCCTTTCTGGTCCAAGTATTGAAAAAAGTTATAGGCTATTGACGCTTCCAAGTAAGGATCTATCTACGTTCCAAATTTCAATAAAATCGATTCAGCCGTTGATGCTCAAACAAACAAACAAACAAATAAACAAACAAACTTACAAAGACATTTATATATTTATATAGATAATCGGAATATTGTAGTTTGCAACAGTGTTTAAATAACTAGACTACAAGTAGCAGTAGCATCGAAAAACACAAGTAGTTTAGTTAAAAAATTAATAAAAACTCGGAGTCAATCAATTACTACTACTACTGCTACCTTCACATTTTAGTAGCAGTAGTTGTAGTAGTAGCAATAAAAGAAAAATTTAAAAGTAGCAGATCAGTTTGTTTTCTATTGCTACCTTAAAAAAAGAAACACTTTTCATGTAGCAGAGTCATTTGTTTTCTATTACTTCTGCTACTTTTTAAATTTAGTAGGAACAGAAGTAGCAGTTGAGGTAGCAGATGACGTAGTAGTAGAAGTAGCAGTTAAGTAGTAGTTGAAGTAGCAGTTAAGTAGCAGTTAAGTAGCAGTTGA
Source organism: Calliphora vomitoria (assembly GCA_942486065.2). Taxonomy (NCBI): domain Eukaryota; kingdom Metazoa; phylum Arthropoda; class Insecta; order Diptera; family Calliphoridae; genus Calliphora; species Calliphora vomitoria. The sequence continues at coordinate 33,132,904 of OW818031.2, read as the reverse complement.
GGTAGCAATAGAAGCAGTCAAAAATAAAAATCTTCAGTCAAAAATTTATATTGTGTGTTGTTATGAATGTTTATTGGTGTAAGATGTTCGTATTGTAAACAAAAGTTCTTAATTTTTGTTTCTATTCACATAGTTACCATATTTTTACATAAACATTGTTGCAAAGCGTTGCCGTATTATTTATTTGAAATAATAATGGTTTTAACGTTCTTTCATCTAAGTATATATAACAAAATGAATGTATGTCTATTTATTTGTTTGTATATTTGTTTGTTTGTGCTAAAAAATATATTTAACAAAGAAAATGTTTTTAGAAATTCAATGTTAAATTAAAAGCAAATCTTAAAAAAAGTAGTAGTTAATAAAAAAAGGAATGCGATCAATTCAAAGATAAATATTAAACAATTTTTAAAAAAGTTTTTTTTTTCTCAAACCTACTAATAACAATAAAATTAAATTTTATTGGATTTTGTTAATTTAGTTTTTCTTTTAAGAAATTAAATTTACTACTTTTTCCACAAAATGTTACCCCTGAAGAGAAAAAATACCCACAAAAATTAATTCTATCACTTAATAAATTTTTTCATTGTTAAATGTACGAAAATTCATTTATAATTATGTAGAACATTAATATTTCCCCTGCAAATAATATGGCAACGTAAGAAATAACTTGTTTGTGTGAATGGTAACTTTGTACACACAGAAAATACGATCTTTCTGTTAGCAACACGAACACCTGAGACGAATAAAAACGAATTATTTCTTCAAACACTCTCAAAACAAAAACAACATTTTTTTGACATTTTTGGTGTTATGGCTGAAGATTCTCTTTTTTGACTACTTCTATTGCTACCTCAACTGCTACCTTATTGCTACCTTACTGCTACTTCTAAATAATAAAAATTAAAACTCGATGTAAAGCAGTAGTAATGATTTTTTGTATTTTTATGCTACTACTCTATTTACAATTCATGTTTTATTACTACTGCTCTGTTTAGAGTTTTATTTTTTGAAGGTAGCAGTAGTTATAGAAAAAACAAGAAAACGAAAAAAGACAAATGCTATTGCTACCGCTATAGAAAATTTTCTGAAGCAGTAGTTGTAGCAATAGTTAAAAAATTTTAGTTATAGTAGCTTTTTAAACACTGGTTTGCAATGTGTTTGCAGTACTCTACAAATATGTAGATCCACTGTTCTGTATTATAACATTAATAAATCCCACCCAGAACTTATGATCAATCTGTCAGTTTTGAGTTTAATTCAATAGTTTCATGCCTACCACTTAATACTCGTCAATTTAGCAATGGAAATGATATGCACGGCCAATAATCATCGTCATTGGTAATTGAGCGTTAAATTTCCGACAACCAGTAGTTTTAGTTGACACTCAATATAATATTGATATTACTATTTGCTTACAAATTTAGGATTCTTATTTGTGCTGTTGTCAATTGATAAGATAAAAATGATTTGTTTTTTTTTTTTTTGGTTTTGGTAAAGAAACTATAAAAAAAAACAGAAATAAAGTTAAATACATACAAACATTGACTTACATATGAACATATGTATGTATGAATAACAAAACCTTAATAAGGATTCATATGTATATTTATATTTGACAACATGACATTAATTGAAGCAATTGTTATGATACGAAATAAAGTATATGCACACTTACGAATAACTGAATGTATATTAGACTTGCTCCGGAAAAATAGTTAATTCAGTTGGATTTCTATAAAAAAGTGCGGTTCAGAAATAATGATTTTGACACGGAATTGGAGGCATTACTCCATGATGATTGGGAGCTACTCAAGCAGCAATTTCAAAATGAATTCATACAAAATCAGGTAAATTGGGTACCATACGAATTGAAGCCGAGAGACCTTGTAAGATGATTTTGCATGTTCGAAATGATGCTTGACCGCTATGAACGAAAATAGTTTTTGCATCGAATCATTACTTGCGATGAAAAAAAGATCCAACCAGCCGAATCGACACCAAAACCAAATATTCATGGCGATAAGCTAGCTAAGCAGCTGAAATCTGTCCAGACCATCACAAGGAACCCGTACCGAACGCAATATTCCAATATTCCATCATGACAATACTTGGCCACATGTTGCATTTTTTTTTTCTCCATTACCCCTCTTGGGAGCATATGGCTTCCACAAAGCAACTCCATCTTACACGATTTGTAGCAGTTGTTTTCGCGTCTTCCCATGTAAGATTGCACTGTCCTAGATCTTGGAGTATCGTGCGTCTCCATGTGTTCTGTGGTCGACCACGGCTCCTTGAACCTTGAGGGTTCCACTCTAGAATCATCCTTGTTATACTGTCAGGGTTCTTTCTGATAGTAAGGCCGATCAACCTCCATTTCCTACGTTTTATTTGCATTAGTATGGGTTTCTCGTTGGTGAGGTTTCAGAGATCTGTATTGCTGATGTTGTTAGGCCAGAATATTCTGCATATGATTCTGAGGCACTTGTTAATACCTGTAGTTTTTGCGTGATGGTGTTCTATACTAACCAAGTTTCACTACCGTACAACAGAGTAGACTTTACACATGCGTTGAATATTCTAAGCTTGGTTCGTCTGGATATTTGTGAGTTTCTCCATACTGGTTGTAGTCTTCCTAATGCCGCTCTTGCTTTATTGAGCCTGTTATTTACGTCTGTTTCAGGGCCGGCATTTGTTGATACTGTACTGCCTAGATAGCAGAAGCTTTCTACATATTCAACTGGTTGGCCTTGTAGCTTGATGTGATCGGTGCTAATGTTTTTGATTCTCATAGCTATGGTTTTCTTGATATTTATCTCAAGTCCAACATTGCGTGCTAGTCTTTCCAGATCATCTATCTTTGCTTGCATGTTGGAGATCTTATGCGAGAGTAGACAAATATCATCCGCATAATCCAAATCCTCGAGTTGACGTGAGAGGCTCCATGTTATTCCTCTTCTCTCTGTACAGACTTCGCTCATGATGTCATCCAGCACTATAGTGAATAGCAGAGGTGATAGGGGACATCATTGTTTTACTCCAGCGTTTGTGTGAAATGGATGTGTGGTCGTAGAAGTTCAGCTGTGGTTTCGATGTCAACCCGAAGAATTTCAGCTGGTATTCCATTTTCGCCTGCTGCCTTGTTATTTATTAACTTCCCGATGACCTCCTTAATCTCACTTATACTGGGGGGGGTGGGCTGCTTGATATTTTTAGGAATTTTTCTGCAGGGCTGTTGTTTTTAATTTCGTTGTCAGTAGTAGCATCCGAGGTGGTGTTACTAATTTCTTCGAAATGTTCTGTCCATCTTTGTGAATTATTGTTTGTTAATAGCGCACTACTGCGGTCAGCGACTGGTTGATTCCTGTTACATTTTCGATTGGTGAGACAGATTATCGTCTGGTGTAGTTTTCTCATATTGTTCTGGCTAGCCGCTTCTTCTAGGAACTTTCTTTTGTCTCTTCTTGCAGCTTTCTTTACTTGTTTTGGCAGTAATTGGTACTGCTGTCTCAAAGTGTTGTTGTTATTTAACTGCAGCTTGAGTTCCCTTCCAAGTGTCGTTTGATATCCAGGCCTTTCTTTGTGGTTGCGCTATACCCAATGTTTCTTCTGCGACTCGATTATATGTTGCAATACCAGTTAAAAAGTATTTAGAATGAAGTGGTTGTGAAGTTTTGCCTCACCCGCTTTATAGTCCATACCGTGCCCTGTCCGACTACTATATCTTTCGATCAATGCACAACGCTCTCTCCAGGATACGCTTCACTTTGGAACAGAGTATCCGATATTGGCTTTATTCGTTCGAGGCCAGATGAGCAGTTCTTTTCGATGAGTTTTTGAAATTGTCTCCTTTGGTACAAAACCTACCGAGGCAGTTCTCTAATTTCAGCAGAGCACATACCATTTTAGTATCGGTAGAACAGTGAAACACAACCCACATTGATACGATGTTCCAGTGAGTCGATAGAGCTGGATACCCTACTGTCACCGATAAGCACCTTCGCCCTCTCCTGTACGCGGTCGAGTAACTCCAAATAGACTTCGAAGCTCCGAAGCAAGGATATAAGTTGTGTAAATAGTAAGGAGATCAGATGGAGTGAAATATGTCTTACACCGTTTTAGAAAACCGAAACCCTTGAATGCTTCTTTCGACACTCGAAAAATGTGTTTTGTACAGCGGACATCGCACTGAATACTCATGCCTAAAACATCAAGAACTTCTGATTCCTTAATATTTATATCATCCATAAAAACAGATGAAACATGATCTGTTGTGCGTTTGTGTGTTAACATACAACAATGAGTATTACGTGGATTGAAATCGACTCTATTCACACAACCCCATTCAGAGATTGTCACAAGAAATTGATTAAGTGTATCATTCATGTTTTGCCCCAATCTCCAACAGGCTTGGTCTATAATTGAACGCATATGAATGGCAAATGTTGCTGTCATCTGCAAAAGAGTATATAGGGTTGGAAGTTTGACATCGAAGGTTGTTTATAAAGATAAGAAATAGAGTGGGTGAAAGGACGCAGCCTTGCGGTACCCCTGAATTGATCTTGAACTCGTTTGATGAGATTCCATCTACAACAACTCGTATTGTGCGATCTCTGAGAAAGCTCGTTATAAATCGAGAGAAGTTATTACCGACACCAAAGGCAATAAGTTTTGCTAAAAGCGCAGCATGCCATACTCTATCAAACGCCTTAGAAATATCTAGAGCCAACACTTTACTTTCGCCAAAACGGTGTATGGAACGACAAGTCTCCCGTAGAGCATCCCCTACGAAAGCCATACTGCCGGTCGCTGAATAAATTGTTGGACTCCAAATGTTTCAAAAGATGGTAGTTAACCATACTTTACATAATTTTGGAAAGTGCAGAACAAACTGCTATTGAGCGATAATTTTCATGGTTGTTAGCCTCACCCGGTTTTGAAATTGGCGTTACATTAGCAACCTTCCAACATACTGGAAATTTGCGGGCACGGTATAAAGTGCTGAAAAGGTTAGCTAATGGACGAGCTAGCGTCGAAGAACACTGCTTCAAGACCAGTGCTGTTATGCCATCAGGCCCAGGAGACTTATTTATGTTGAGTTCCGCTAAAACCCTTTTAACTGCGCGATTTTAACTGATACTCTTTCGAGCTCGGGTTGTGGTTGATTGCATTTGAGTAAACTGAGCTTGAACTAGCGGTTACCTCACCCATCTATACATACGAGTGTTGTTTTTCTTCTCACATTGTTTTTTTTTACTAATACATTCTGGCAGGTTTTTGATAATTCAGTTAGGTTCTTGACAGGAGAGTTTCCAATCTATGTATGTGAATTTATCTATGGTATCTAAAATTAGTTAAAATACTTATATGAAAAATGTTAATTTTTTCATTTTTGAAGCAACATTTTTGTGGCCATCCTAATGAACATTGAATTTCTGTTTAACTGCTGGGTAGTCTCCCTGGGCACAAGAATGTCATTGATGATTTAACAAAATAAAATAAAATATAATTGACATCTTTTCTCATCTCCATTCATAACATGCAACCGAACATTTACTCATCGCTAACCCATTATCATTGAATTGTCTAGTTAAATAGTTACTAAATTTTGTGGTTACATGCTGTGATAATTACACAACAATTATCATTTGTATGTCATTCATACTCTTTTACAAAATGTATAATGAATAATGAGCGTTTGTTTAGATGTAACGACATGACACCAACGCAGGAACCAAATAAACTTGCAGTTGAATTCATTCGACCCTAAGGTTCACATTCATACATACATACATATGTTAGCTACGAATCTAACTATCACTAGGATATGTGTCGCCTGTCAATTTTTCTTATTTTATTTTATTCTATTTATGGTAATAATTATAATTGCTGTGATCAAATCTACTACAATTTTATTGAGTTGCTATGACAATTCACTCAATTGCCAATTGTCAAATTATGTTGTTTATCTTGGAATTAGAGTTTAATTGGCCTCATTTATTAACCAATTAAATCCTTTTGATTATAAACATCCAAAACATAATGGGTGGTAAATTGTGCTTAATTTTGGGTGGAAAATGAAAATAATATTCTAAGAAGTTTTCCATAGTGGTTAACAATTAAATGGTATTTTATATATGTAGTTATTTTAGGTTTTTATTAAAGATTTTCTTTATTGATGAAACACCATATAAAAAATGGGAGGAGTATTTTAATTCAGCACAACTGATTATATCACATAATCAAGTTCTAAGCTTTGAATTCGGAATTAAACAAATGTCAGTTATGCGTTCCGTTAATCTATTCCCAACAACTAATTCTTAAGCTTCATTCATCGTTAACTTGATTCATAATGGAATTAATTTATAACAGAATACCTTCAACCTTTGAATGATTAAATTGTTGTTAATTCAAATCTAATACAAATTGAATTAAACAAGTTTTTCTACAATATTTTTTGTTTTGTTTTTAATCATTTACAAAATTTATGTAAAAGATTTGAATTGAAAAAAAATTTAATACATTTTTAAAGCTACATATGTTGTAATGGCTTCGAATTCAAGAAAATTTGACTGATTCAATAAGGAATTAATTCTATAAAGAATGAATTCTCAAATGAATAAATTCAACAAATTTGAAGTACAAAGGAATTAAGCATATGAATTAATTTATAATGAATTCATTAACGGGATGATTAATGCCCAGTTTTTGACTTCGTATTTAAATACGTATTTAGTTAATTTTTACTTAAATTTAAATGGTATTTAAATACAGTTTGAGTTATTCAGTGCAATATAATTTTTCTTATTTAAATAAGATAAAAGTGTGGTAGCACTACTAAATATAAAAAAATTATCGATAGTTTTGTATAACACAGCTGTTCAAGCAAAACAAAAATTGATACATTTTGCCAAATAAGAAAAAAAAGGTTTATTATATACAATAAAATATATGTAGGAAAATGCACAAAAGAAGCCCCAACTTCACCGCATCGGAAGTGTAGTTTTTGTTAGATGCCGTAAAAAAATACAGCGCTACAATAGAGTGAAAAAAAACAGACAACAAAAGACAGCTGTTAAAAACATATGATAGTTTATGAAACTTAAATAGAATTTAAATGGCCAACGTTGGCCACTTAAGTATCATTTAAAAAAACACTGAGAAACTCATTTTCGTATTTAAATAGAACTTAAATATAATTAATATTTAAATACGAAGTCAAAAACTGGCTCTAAGAGATACAATATTTTTTGTACCATTCGTTAGAACCTTTGATTAAGTTTGAAACGGATTGGTATGACTTAAAAATGCGGGATTTTTTTAAATTTTTATCCTTTTGAAACATTTGTACAATATAAAATTATTCAAGGTATTGGCTATGACCTTTTCTCATATTTCTGTTAACATATGGATTCCGAGCCAAAAGAACTGCTCATCCTTTGAGACTAAAAACGAATACTCTGTTCCAAAGTGAAGCGTATTTCAGAGAGAGCGTTCTGCATCGATCGAAACAAATAGTAGTCGGACGGGGTTAAGTCTGGACTATAAGGCGGGTGAGGCAAAACTTCCCAACGACTTCATTCTAAATAGTTTTTAACAGGTATTCTATAATGTGGCCGAGCATTGTCATGCTGGAATATTACGGTTTTCATTCTGGGATTTTCGGCAAATACTCGCTTCAATCAGTGGCATTCGGTACAGGTTCCATGTGCTGGTCTGGCCAGATTTCAGTAGCTCATAATAGATAGGACCATACCCACTAAATACGTTGGTGTGACTTTGGTGTCGATTCGACTGCTTGGCCGGGCTTCACATACGATCTTTTACGCTTCGGGTTATTGTAATGTATCTATTTTTCATCGCAAGTAATGATTCGGTGCAAAACTGATTTTTTTTATAGCGTTCAAGCAGCATTTCAGACTTACAAAAATTGTCTTTCTAGGTCTCTCGGCTTCAATTCGTTTGTTACTCAATTTCCCTGAGTTGCTGCTTGAGTAGCTACCAATGATGTTGTAAGTTCTTGTTGAGTTATTCTATTTTCCCCTCCCTGAGTTTATTTTATTAGAAGTTCTATATCATTTGCCACTTACAAACTTCTGATGATCCATAAAATTGCTGTAATGAAACATGTTTAGTTTTTTTTTATACCCTTCACCTTCGTTTGTCATTCCGTTTGTAATTTCCACAATATAAATTATGGATCCTTACAGATAGCGGAGTCGATTAAGCCATGTTTGTCCGTCCGTCTGTCTGTCTGTAATGAATTTTCTGAAGACCCCAGATATCTTCGGGATCCAAATCTTCAATAATTCTGTCAGACATGTTTTCGAGAAGTTTCCTATTTAAAATCAGCAAAATCCGTCCATAAATAACGCATATATGAGCAAAAATCTGACCTCTGAAAATTTCATAAAAAAAGACAATTTATTGCATACTTTGACAAAAAAGCAACAAAACGTATGTTTGGATGTGTGTTGGTTTCATTGCTTTGCGAAGTTTTTTTCTTTTTTTTTTGTGTTTCGTTTCGTTTGGCGTTGTTGTTTTTATACCCTTCACCTTCGTGAGAAGTGTATATATAAGATTGTCATTTCGTTTGCAGCTTCTACAATATAATCTGTTCGTCAGCAATTAAATGTAAATTTTTTAAAAGTTTTCTTGATAAATTTAGAATGCTTTACGCTGAAAGTGGGCAATTAATGTATCCATAACAGAGGTGAAGGGTATATAAGATTCGGCATAGCCGAATATAGCACTCTTACTTGTTTTTTTTTTTAAATTACGGACCATTTGATTTTAATTGTTTAAAAAGATCTAATATCACTTAAAAACACATTGATTATCAGTTCACTGATTGTGTCTTCATTGATTATTTTACTTGCATATTTATACATATTGGTGATGGAGATTATTTTATTTTCAAGTTGTCATATAACAAATAACATTTTAATCTCTTGCTTTTGATATTATGAGTAACTTATGGAATTTTTTAAGAGATAGCTTTCACTTAAAGTGTTTGAACACCTGATGTATTAATTGTCCAATTGTTGACTATCAATATTTACTTTCCTACGATTATATCTTGAACGTGAACATAACGAAATCAACAATTTTTATTATTTTTAGTGCTTTAAATAATAATTACTAACTAGACATAGAAACACGTGGTAAATTTTTTTATTATTTATACTTGTACCTACTTAAAAGGATATACATTTCTCTTAAGTCCCAGCTATTGGAAGTACGTCACTATGTAAATTACGAATGTTTCTGTTTAACTAACCTTTGTATTTTACATACAATAAATGCATTTGCAATTCAACTTGCAATCTGATCTATTAACTTAAAATGCAACTTATTTAAATATGTTGTTTGTATGTATATTTGAACGGTTCTATGCATACATAGAGAAAAAAGTTTAATTTTAATTAAGGGTTTTTACAATTTTGTGGCTATTCAGCAGACAGACAGACGAACGGACGAACATAGCTAGATCGTCTTAGAACTTAAGGTCCCAGAATATACTATTATGGATCTGCGATGAATATTTCGATGCGTTACAAACGGAATGATAAAATGAAAATAAATAAAAATATGATCCCAACGTGGATATCAAATAAAAGCTAAGAAGTTCAGCATTCTAGAAAAGTTATATGTTTTTCCCCCTAGAGTCCATTTTAACAACTTAAACTCGAATACTCCTTGGCTACGTCCATATCAAATTTTATCCCGATCGGAGTAGTCGTTTAGAAATTCCAGATTTATTTCCAAAAAAATTTGATTCTGCCCCACTGTGCAGTGTTATACAGGCTAAGATTTTTGTCATTAAGAGATTGAGTAATCCTGCTATTATAAAAGACATCAAGATTGATATATGAATGAGATGTCGAGCCATTCCGGGTGTCGGATCATAGTTCTCGTCTGTATGACGATCAAATCGACTGTTTAGTAGGTGTTCCCCTTTCTGAATCAGTATATTCTGATCGAAACTTATATGGCCCCTATACGACTGCTATAAGTTGCCGCCTCTCACGGGATCAGTTACAATTTCATGTAGCCGTGGTATCAGGCTAATGTTTGATATGTCTGAGAAGATTGAAGCTTTCTTTTAATTCCCAGCAGTAAAGCATGTAGTCAGTGTATCCCTTATAGACAGTAATCGTCATAATTGTCTTATCACTTGGATGACTCCAATTTATATATTTTGGTCATTTGACACGTATGTGCTCTTTGTAGTGCAGAGAGAAGACAATTGGTTACTTTATACATCCCAGGTAGTCTAGCGTGAAGACATTTGTCACTTAAGTGTCTCTATGTAATCTAGAGTGTAGTCACTTTAAACGTTTTGTGAGTAATTCGTTCAAACAGGTTTTAAGTATACAAATTGTGTTGATATAATTCTCATACAGTTTATTTTTGTTTTTGCTTAAGTAACTTTAGTGTCTCTTTGTAACCTACAGTGAAGTCATTTTAAAAACGCTTATTATTTTGTATGAATTTGACTGACCTAACTATCCTAGGTATGGATGAAAAACATCAATTTCCACTGAAATTTTTCTTTGAATTGTTAAAATAAGTTCTGCAATATTTATGGATGATTGAATAACGCTTAGAGATACGTTCTCCTTGTTTTTCATTATACTATCCAATATTTTCATGAAACTTGTCTAAATGATAGATGGAACCGTTCTCCTTGTTCTTCATTATACAATCCAATATTTTCGGGAAACTTGTCTAAATGATAGTGTAGTTTTATGCTCATATTACATCCAAGATTTTAAATCAAATTTAAAGGTCCCTCTGATTTACTTAGAAATGTTTCATAACGTTTCATTCATTGAATATAAGAAATCGTCGTCTTTCATTAAAAGTCTTATTTACTAACAGCTTTTAGTTTTTCTGTACTCAAACCTGGAAAATTTCTTGAAAGAAAGATAAAATATGGACCAGTATTAGCTAATGCCTCACATGCTGATATATGTTGATTCATAGGTACGTCATTTAAGTACAGTAGAGGCCTTTTAGCAGACGGTACATCAGGATATGTAATTTAAACAGTCATCAATGAGGTTTTTCGGTTCTGTCCAAATCATAGCTACACCAAAATTCAAATCACTTTCCTACTGTCTTAAATGTTCACTACACACTTTACACACAATGTTTGGGACCCACGCCTTACTCATGTCCTTAATCTCCAGTATAAAGTAATTAGGATAACTAAACTTTTTGACTGTGTATTCACTACAAATCTAACAAATTACATTTCAGCTATTGCCACAGCTTTTTCACACACACAGGACATGTACATATACGATTATGAAACGGGCACACGAATTTACTTATAACAGCCAATATTGAAAAATTAAGGTAGAACCAAAGCTTCATGCTGGAACAAAAATGCACACCTAATACAAAACCGCTAACGGTATTTTGCACCAACTTTTTTGTCTTTATTTGTTGACTTGTGTTATCATTCTAACAATATATAAAAAGAAGATTGAAACAAACTACTAGTCTAAGGTCAAATACGGATAGGCAGATTTAAATTAAACTGTAGAAAAATGTTGCCATATATCTAAAGAGTACATTTTAGTAAAAATTAACCCTTTTATGTATTTAGGGTAAAAATTGTCCCAAGTTATTAAAAAAATTGAAATGTTTAAAAAACAAGTAAGAGAGCTATATTCAACTGTGCCGAATCTTATATACCCTTCACCAAATTATACTTTAAAATAAAAATTTTAAATATTTTTAGGTAATCAAAATTAATTTTTTTTTGAAAATTTAAAAAAAAAATTTTCAAATTTTTTTTCAAAATTAAATTTTTTTTTTCAAAATTGTTTTAAATTTTTTCCAATTTTTTTTTTTTAATTTTTTTCCAAAAAGAAAGTTTATTACCGAAAAAAAATTTTTGTGGTAAAAAAATATTCTGGTTTAAAAATAATTTTCCCGATTTTGACCCATTGTAGGTTCAAATTACTATAGCCTTATATAAATCGTTGCAATGGACTTTGAAATATCTGTCATTAGATATCCATATTGTCTATATATATGACTTAGTAATCCACATATAGATCAAAAATAGTCCAGAATATATATACTTTGTGGGGTCGCAAATGAAAAATGTTGAAATTACAAACGGAATGACAAATTTATATATACCCTTGCCACTCATGGTGAAGGGTATAATAAACTTTAGTAAAATATATTAAATTGGCAAAAATTCGTTTGGAATTAAATGGTTAATTTACAAATGTTCGCTTTAAATATCTATTTTGAAACTAGTTTCGGAAGTTTCATTAACCCTCTAATGCCAGTTTCTAAAAAATGGCTAAAAACGTTGGTAATAATTTTATGGTAAATTTGGTCTTCTGATTTCAAAAACAACATTTAAAAATTTGTACAATCAATGGTTTACCTGCCAGGTGGGAAAAACTAAATGCGTGCCTTAAGGCACCCTTGGGGCTTTAGAGATTGAAACATAGTCGGGTTTTAGTTAGTATAGTTTGTCAATTTTTATTGAAAACAACTTTTCTAATTGTTCATCACTCAAATCAAATAATTTGAAACGTTTTCCATTTCTTAAAATTGTATGTAAAAAGTTGCAAATCAAAGCAAAGAAAACAAAACAACATTTTGCTATATGCGAGAAAAACTGAGGCAGCAAAACTAGTCTGCAATGCCCAAGAGTACCTGAAGGCACTCATCAATAAATCACGTCTCTAAAGAGTAGCTTACGTTTTTTACATTAATCTTGACTCCAATATATAAAATACGAGTATACTTTTTAAGAAATACAAATATGGCAATCGAGAAACTTTAAAACACTTTAATCAACATTTGATAACACAACATGAACTTCCCATATTTTTTTGGTTGTTAATGGACTTAGTTAGTAAAAAGTGAAGTAAATAAGAAAGAATATAGCTTTTAAGAGGTTTCAAGGCTTATTAAAATATTTAACTTCGTTTTTTAAAAACTGTTACAAGAGTTTTTGAAATGAAAAATCAGTTATATTTGCATTTATTGGCATTTTTGCGATGAGTGCCTTGAGGCATGCTTAAGCATTAGAGGGTTAAAATCCTCAAAAAAATACTAATATTTTCTGTTTCTTTTTTGTGACGAGAGTTCTTTTATTTCTTTATTATTTTGAAATACAGTGTAATTCGTGACATCAAGTTGCATTTGCAAGCATTCACAGTGAAAAACGAATTTGATTTCGATTACCACTAATAGAGCTTCGAATTAATTTAAGCTTAATTCTCTAAAATCTTAATTCAGAACTAAATAAGTCAGCAATTTAATTCATAAAACCATTCCCTGCTAATAAAATTATTTAGTTTCATTCAAAGGCTTTCAATCATAGAGAAACATAGAGCGGAAACTAGAAAAAAACTCAAACAAAAAAATTACTCAAAATAATCACACATACGAGTGTTGTTTTTGTTTTCACATAGTTTTTTTTACTAATACATCACCACTTAGGTTTTTGACAACTGAGTTAGATCTTCGACAGGAGAGTTTCCGATCTATGTATATTTATCTATGCTTTTAATATTGAGCTAATTCATCATAAAATTCATTCACACTTTGAAATTTAATAAAAATATTATTTCTTCTTTCCTTAAGCCCTTTTGTTATAGATTTGAGTTAAAGAAAAATGTTATTAAGCTATTTTGTAATGAATTTGAATTAAAGAAAATTTGTATGACTCAATAAGGAATTAATTCTCAAAGTAATGTAATGTAATTTATTTGAAGTACTAAAGAATTATGCCTAGGAATTAATTCGTAATGGAATCGTTAAGAGAAACAATTCTTATTTTATTTTGAAAACTGAATTAAGAATTCATGCTTTTGAACCTTTGAACTGATGTAATTGTACCCAAACAAGCAAGAGAGCTATATTCGGCTGTGCCGAATCTTATATACCCTTCACCAAATTATACTTTAAAATAAAATTTAAAAAAAAATTTTTTTGAAAATATTTTTTTTCAAAATTGTTTTTTAAAAGTTTTTTCCAATTTTTAAAAAAAAAAATTTTAATTTATTAGTGAAAAAAATTTATGACAAAAGAATGTTTTCTGTAAAAAAAATTCGGGTTAAAAAATATTTTTCCCGATTTTGACCCATTGTAGGTCCAACTTTGTGTAGCCTTATATACATCGTTGCAATGGACTTTGAAATATCTATCATTAGATATCCATATTGTCTATATTTATGACTTAGTTATCGAGATATAGATAAAAAATAGGCCAAAAATAGTTTTTTTTTTTTTTTTTTTTTTTTAAAAAAAAGAGAAGTAACACTCAGGCAATTAATATGCCTATATATAATAGGGGATAGATTGTAGAAGGAAAGGTGGTGAAAGGAGGAGAAAGGCTTTTTTGTTGACAACTCTGCAATTGCGCGTTATGCTTGTTATTAGTGCAGGTTGCTCATATCTCCGTTATTTATGGGCGGATTTTGCTGATTTTAAATAGGAAACTTTTCGAAAGCATGTCTGACAGAATTATTGAGGATTTGGATCCCGAAGATATCTGGGGTCTTCAGAAAATTGATTTCAACAGACAGACAGACGGACATGGCTAAATCGACTCCGCTATCTATAAGGATTCAGAATATATGTACTTTATAGGGTCGGAAAATTATATTGTGGAAATTACAAACGGAATGACAAATTTATATATACCCTTCTCACGAAGGTGAAGGGTATAAAAATATAGTGACTGATTTGTAAATAGCCTTAAGTATAAATTCTCAAACTTTTGTCAAGAGTTTTCGAATAATAATATTTCTATTTTGTCTGCATCCCAGCAATATGAAAGCGCTAGAATATTTACCTTATTTTGTAAGCTATTAACAAATTGCTTCACCAGGTCAATTTCTCTGTGTATATGTATGTAAATATTCTCTCACCTATTGTCGAATGTGAACATGTTTAATTGTGGTTGCAGTGATTTTACGTCAATCGTTTAATGATTTCCAATGTATTTGGGTCAAATTGAAAGTTCTTTAGCAAATGCAGTGAGTGATACGACTACGTAAACTGTTAGAGCAAATTTTGAATGCATTTATACGGTTATAATGATGATGCTGTTACAAGAAGAGAGCTAGAATTTGACAGCATTAAATAGTTATTATTAAGCTGGCAAAGAATTAAGCTAAATAAATAAGAAAGTTTAATATTTTATTAATTCAAAAGAGTAAATAAATTTTAAGTACATTTAATTTAACATTAAACTGTTATTAAATAATGGTTCACTATTCCTTAAAAAACCAGTGTGTGGCAAGTTGTTTCCAAATGAAAGAAAATTCATTGATAATTTCTGTGACATAAAAACTTTTGCGCATGTTTAACAGTGTCTTTAGAAAACTGTTGCTATTTCTCAGCCACAACTCAATATAATAATAATTAGTTTGATTTGGTTTTGTTGTTGTTGTTGTTTTTTTTATTATTACATTTTATTTTATTCTCTTCTCCTTTTATCATTTAACATTTGATACAATTGACAGCCTGCTGTTTGTTCTACTGTGTTTCCTACGGCCTGTATGACAGACTGCCGTCCGACTAAGTACGACTACCGATTGCATGATGATATATAAATGAGTGATTCAACGGTTATTTGAACATTCCATACAATTCCTTCAAAGAAGTATCAATACAGAGTTCCATTTCTCCAAGACTCTACTACTACTCAGTGTTTATTTGGTTTATTTGTTTATACAAATATATATTAAACAAATTAAAAAAAAAAAAAAAAAACAAAAAAACATTTATAACAGAAAAGAAAGAAACCAGCAAGAATATCAACACAAAATTATAAATACAACAAAATCATTTTGAGTTTTTTGCATTAAACAAACATTCTTAATATTTGCTAAAGAAACCCCAAAAAAAAAACTGTTTAAATAAAAAAATAAACAAAAGTGTAATATTTCGCGGCAATTTGTAAATAAAAAGCAGTGTTTTCAAATCGTTGTTGCTAATTGATAAAGACAATTTTGAGAAAAAAATAAAAAAAAAGCAAAACTTTGTTACACAAATTTTAACATTATACAAAAGAAAATATTGTTTAATATCAACTAAAATGGCACAGGTATGCATTTATTTTTAATTAGTTTTTTTTTTATTTTTATTTAAAAATTTAATAAAAATATAGTTTGTAAAGATGCATATTCTCGTGATTTTGTAAAAGTGTTTGCATTTCCGCTTCATTAGAAACGGTTTAATTTCAAACTCCCTAAAGTATGCAACAGGTTATTGTGTAGTAAGCATGTGTTAGCAGCAATACAGTGGTACAGGTATATAAAGTGTTTAAAATGTAGATACAATTACATATTCAGGTGATTAAGCTGGAATAATGAATGATATGTTTGGAAACTGATTAAAAATATACGTATGTATGTGAGTTAATTTAAAGATTTTTAAGAAATTTATTCTTATACTCGCGAAGTTTAAAGTTGAAATTAAATAAAATCATAATTATAAATAAAATGAAACCAATTAATAGAATTCGTTAATATCAAGTACATATTGTTGGCTTAAAAATTTAAAAACATTTCGGATAATAAATATTAGAAATTATCAATAATATTTTGCAAACAAATTTTACCAACTAAAAATAAAATTTAATAATTTTTATATTCTTCAAGTGATTGATTAATTTTTAAAATTTCCTCGATTATTCGAATAAATAACGAGCAAAAACTATTATTCGATTAATTATTTTAATCGAATAAAATTTCATAATTTTTATATTATTCAAGTGATCGATTCATTTTTAAAATTTCATCGATTATTCGAATGAATAAGGAGCAAAAAATATTATTCGATTAATTATTTTAATCCAATGAAATTTCAAAATTCATAAAATTTCATTACAGTGCACTCGCGGTAACGTGAACTAATTAAAACCAAGGGAGTTCATGTTAGTGAAATTGTTCACGTTATCGATTGTCGAATTTCATGGAAAAAATATAAAATTTTATAATAGAAATCTGTGTTTTACACGCTTAAACGTGAAATTCTTTTATTATTATTTTCATTATTAAGAAATAAAACAGAAATTATTGATTAAAAGCAAAACGAGATCACGAAAAAATATACTTTGAAATAAAATTACATAGCAAATAAAATTACATACAAAAAATATTAATTTAGAGGATACAAACACATTTTTAATACATGGGGATTCCTAAAACTTTAAAAATCGAATTTAATGTATGTCTTTCAGTGTTGTCTACATGCTTAGAAAACAAATGCAGTGAAAAAAATTGTTCACGTTATAGAGCTTTCTGAGTTTGTTCACGTTACAGAGTAGTCAATGTAAACAAAAGCTTGTTCACGTTAGGCGGTGTTCACGTTAGACGGTGTTCACGTTACCGCGAGTGCACTGTAATTATATAAAATAAAAATTAATAATTTTTATATTTTTCAATTGATCGATTAAAAAACATTATTCGAATAATTATTTTAATCGAATAAAATTTAATAATTTTTTATATTATTCAAATGATCAATTCATTTTTAACATTTCCTCTATTATTTCCTCGATTATTCATATGTGCAAAAATTATTATTCGAATAATTATTTGAATCGAATAAAATTTTTTATATTATTCAAGTGATCGATTAATTTTTGAAACTTCCTCGATTATTTGAGTGGATAACGGTCTAAAAAAATTATTCGAATAATTATTTTAATCCAATGAAATTTCAATTCATAAAATTTTATTAATTTTATAGAATAAAATTTCATAATTTTTATATTATTCAAGTGATCGATTAAAAAATATGATTCGAATAATTATTTTAATCGAATAAAATTTCATAATTTTTTATATTATTCAAGTGATAGATTAATTTTTAAAATTTCATATTCAGGTGATTAAGCTGGAATAATGATATGTTTGGAAACTGTTTAAAAATATACGTATGCATGTGAGTTAATTCAAAAATTTGGAAGATTTTTAAGAAATGTATTCTTATACTTGCGATGTTTAAAGTTGAAATTAAATAAAATCATAATTATAAATAAAATGAAACTAATTAATAGTATTCGTTAATAGCAAATACATATTGCTGGCTTCAAAATTTAAAAACATTTCGGTTAATTAATTTAGAAATTATCAATAATATTTTGAAAATAAATTTTATCAACTAAAATCTAATAAAATGTCATAGCTTTTATATTATTTATGAGATCGATTAATTAATAACGAGCAAAATATATTATTCGAAAAATTATTTTAATCGAATAAAATTTCATAATTTTTTATATTATTCAAGTGATAGATTAATTTTTAAAATTTCATATTCAGGTGATTAAGCTGGAATAATGATATGTTTGGAAACTGTTTAAAAATATACGTATGCATGTGAGTTAATTCAAAAATTTGGAAGATTTTTAAGAAATGTATTCTTATACTTGCAATGTTTAAAGTTGAAATTAAATAAAATCATAATTATAAATAAAATGAAACTAATTAATAGTATTCGTTAATAGCAAATACATATTGCTGGCTTCAAAATTTAAAAACATTTCGGATAATTAATTTAGAAATTATCAATAATATTTTGAAAATAAATTTTATCAACTAAAATCTAATAAAATGTCATAGTTTTTATATTATTTATGAGATCGATTAATGAATAACGAGCAAAATATATTATTCGATTAATTATTTTAGTCGAATACAATTTCATAATTTATTTATGTTATTCAAGTTATCGATTAATTTTTAACATTTCCTCTATTATTCGAATGAATAACGAGCAAAAAATATTATTCGAATAATTATTTTAATCGAATAAAGTTTCATAACTTTTGTATTAGTGATCGATTAATTTTTATTCGTATGATTAACGACCATAAAATATTATTCAAATAATTATTTTAATCGAATAAAATTTCATAATTTTTTATCTTATTCAAGTGATAGATTAATTTTTAAAATTTCCTCTATTATTCGAATGATTAGAATCAAATTTCATAATTTTTATATTAATCAAGTGATCGATTAAAAAATATTATTCGAATTATTTTAATCGAATAAAATTTAATATTTTTTATATTATTCAAGTGATCAATTAATTTTTAAAATTTCCTCGATTATTCGAATGAATAACGAAAAAAAAATATTATTCGAATAATTATTTTAATCGAATAAAATTTCATAATTTTTTATAATATTCAAATGATCCATTAATTTTTAAAATTTTTTCGATTATTTAAATAAATAACGAGCAAAAAATATTATTCGATTAATTATTTTAATCGAATAAAATTTCATAATTTTTTATATTATTCAAGTTATCGATTAATTTTTAACATTTCCTCGATTATTTTATTATTCGAATAATATAATAAAATATATTTAAAACCAGACATTTTTAAAATAATTTCTTTGTTAACAATGAATAAAAATACAAACTATAATAATAAATTATAGCATTTGAATTATCTAAAGTCTCTTCAAATATTTTATGAAATAATTGCTGATTGAAAGACTTTTAGATTTCAAAGTATTTTTATATTCGAATTAGGCTTTTAGTAAATTGTTAAGGCGTTTGACTAAAATAGATTAAAAACTATATCTTTGTTGTTTATTATTAATTGAAAAATTATTTGAATTGTATTTCAGATACTTTAACTTTTCCTAGATCTTTAGTAGTGATAAGGTTTATCATATTTGTAGTAAATTATTCAGATTTGAGTACATTAAATTGTTTTTGTCCAAATTTTTGTTTATATAAACTATTTTTTTAAAATGTTACCATGAAAAAAAAAATGTATTCGATTAATCGACAATTATTCATCGAATATTTTAAATTAAATTACAAAAAAATCATATTCATTTGAATTAAAAATATATATTTTCCTCGATTATTCGTATAATTTTTATTCGAATAACAACTCAGTAATTATCAATATCTTGTTAAATGTTACAATCGTCTAATTAGACTATTTATGATAATTTTCTTTTATTTTCATGCAGTATTTTGAGGCAGTTTTGAAAATTCCATTCTAAAATGTTAATTATTTTAAAATAAAATCAAAAATTAATATAGTTTTTTTAGCGTTTTCAACAAAAGTTTGCAACTATTGCAATATTAGAAATATTCTTGTGCAGAGTAGTAACGAAAAAGGCCTTGCTTTATTTGAACAGCAGGAAAATTATTATTATTTTTTTATTATTCGCACAAACATTTTCTTTTAGCTTAAAGCACACACTTGTATAATTTTAAAAATATTATTGAAAGAATTGAATACTGCTGAATACTTCCTGTATAAAAATTGAGTAGTCAGCCGTATTCACTACTTTCAAATTCGAAATATATGAGAATTATTTTTGAAATTATGTAAACAAAAATTTAATGCGCACTGGGTTTTGACATCAAACTAAATAAAGACTTTCATTTGACACCAAATTTTACAGAATTCATAAATCGCTGTAGTTGTCTAAAAACAAAACATATTTAGAGATAAATGCTAAACAATTTTCACATAATCAATTTAATCCATCATGATTCCTGTCATTTCTAAAAATACGTAATTTGAAATAAAAATTTCAAAAAAAATTTACACCGATTTTATAAGAGTTTGTGATGTTTACATTCCGTTTCTAGTGTTCTGACACCATAATTATTATACCTCAAACTACAGCACGCACGTTACATTATATTTTAAATCGTGTGCTCAAAATTTTATTTGATTAAAGACGGCTCAGGATCTTTTAAAAAAAAATCTTTACATTTTTATACCCGCACATAGATTTCTGATTAAAAAGTTTGGGGTATTTTGTGCCCAAGTAAATCAAGGATTAATTTTTTGCTGTTTAAAAATTCCAGTTATATTTTCTTAAGTTTCATAAAAATTGTCCGAAAAATTCCCCATATTTAAGTATGTTTATGAAAAATCGCAAATATTTCAAAATTTAACCTTTGACCTTAGTGAATTAAATGTTAACGTTGCCCGATTTTAGTACAACTTTCAGAAAATATTTTCCATTATCAGAATTACAATAAGCTGAGAAAGTTTTATTAAAACCACATAAGAGAAACAGTATTTTTGCTTTCTCATAAAGATGTCAAAAATAAGTTTTTCCCGAAATCCGCATAATTCAAAATAAAAAAAGTAAAAAAATAATAGTGTCAATAAAATTATTTAATTATCATCATAAAATTTGGTTATTTTCCATTAGGGAATGCAGGCCTTTACTTAAATGGCTGTATAACAGTTCAACATGTGTACAGCACAACAAGAAACTACAAAATTAATTATGAAAGCATATTTTAAGGAGCGCATTTATGGTGGACAATAAATTCTTTTATATCCTCTCTTTTTGTAGACAAACACACGCACACATAAAAAGTGTACTCTAAAAAAACACACAATGCCAATAATAAAAAAAAATATACTCAACAAAAAGGCTTCTCAGGGACAATAATAATATTGAAATGTATTAAGAAAACATAATTTTATTTCTGTTTCATTTACAATTACATATATTTGTAAGGTTAAACTAAAGTAAAACTTTTACTCTTAAAAACAAAAAAAGGAAAATTTGTTATAGATTTTAAATAATTTTAAATATTTATATAGTAAATTTTTGTTGTTTTCTTTATTTGACGTAAAACATGTGCAGTTCTTTGGCTATAACTGATTATAAATTCAATACGCAATAGAGTTATAATAAAAAAGGGGCTCGTTATCGCCAGCTCATGGTGTAGCAGTTATAAATAATCTTTAGTGTCTACGTGTGTTCATAAAATGTATTTTTGTTATTTTGTTGATCATGTACAGTTGAGAGAAAATTAGTTTTTGAACAAAATCTGCATAAATATTTTAAAATATTATATTTTGTTTATTTTTTTTAAATCTAAAATTCTTGCAATGACCTTTAGTTTAAGGACATTTAATGTCTTTAATATAAAATTTCATCTATTTCAATTAAAATGTTCCCTCAACTTTAAGTACCTATGTAGTTTTAATCAAGTTGTAAATTTATATAGTTTTTTTTTCTCGTTTTTGCCTACTTGTATTCTGCGTACTATAATTTTATTCAAGAAATCAACAAAATAATCTTATAAAATCATTTTTTTGTTGTTTTTGTCAAACGTGTAGATGTGTTACATACGTCAGCAAATTAATATTATTATTTTTTTCGTTTGGGTTTTTTTTGACTCGATCGCTGTCATCAATGAAATAAAGTTTTTAATTTACGATTCTGATATGTAGGTTTATACTATGTAGAATAATAATTATATACAAATATATAAATACATATATAAAAAAAAACTTGCCCATATCTTGACAATATGGGCATTTCCATAATAGCGTGACGTGACATTTGTACGACAAAATGTTGAACAAAAAATAATGAAAAAGTCAAATTTGTAAAAAGTTTTTTTTATAATTGGGAAGTAATTAAGTACCACTTTATTAAGTACAAAATATTCCAAAAACAGAAGTCCGTTTAGACTTGCATTACAAAATTGCATATCTCTGCAAATTGGGCAAAACTTTTTGTATAAAACCTTTTGTAGTAGGTAGGATTTGGAATAATATAAATTAATTTTCCAAATTATAAAATTTAAAAGTTTTTCCTTTTTTCGTTCTTTATATTTTAGCCTTAGTATCTGACGTGACGTTACATGACGTTACGTCATTTAAATTTTCATTTGATATATTTTTTTGGTTAAGAAATAAGAAAATGAAAACAAGTTAGAAAGTAAGAAAGTATGATCGGTCAAGCATGACCATATAATACTCTACACTGACAAACATTTTATTTTAATTTCAATAATTTATTTTCGAATGTTGGCATTATATGGGAGCTGTGACCAATTAGGGACAGATCGCCATGAAATTAGGTCACGTAATTTATGTCTATATGAAACTTATTTCGGTTGAATTTTATGTGGAAAATAAAGTTTTTAAGAGATTTATGCTAGTTAAAATGATTTTAAAAAGCGGACCTTATATGGAGCTATGACTAATTATGGACCGATCATCATAAAATTATCGTATATATAAAACTTATTTGGAGCAAAATTTGATTTGAATTGATTAACTTTTAATTTTTCGGTCTTGGTGGTCTTTTCACTGGAAATACCCATATATAGACAGGTAGTTGATAGTATGAAAACATTGATGGAGATGTGAAAGTCTTTAGTTTCTTTCAATTCCTTCTAAAATAAAGTAAACTCAAATGAATATTTATGACCACAATTAAAATAGTTTAATAGCTACATAAATATTCGTTTGAGTATCCCTATTCATTCAATAAAGATCTGTATATTTTTGTGGTCTGTACAAAACATAAAACCTGTTTAAAACTTAAAGAACAGTAACCACTACTTCCAACAAATGTTTAGTTGATCTTCATGAACTTTATAGAAGAAACTAAAGTAATTTCCATATGAAAGTCTTTGTAATTTATATATGATTTGTTTGAAATACGTTTTCTGATGTCAGTTCTAGTTCAGTTCTAGTTCAGTTCTAGTTCAGTTCTAGTTCAGTTCTAGTTCAGTTCTAGTTCAGTTCTAGTTCAGTTCTAGTTCAGTTCTAGTTCAGTTCTAGTTCAGTTCTAGTTCTAGTTCAGTTCTAGTTCAGTTCTAGTTCAGTTCTAGTTCAGTTCTAGTTCAGTTCTAGTTCAGTTCTAGTTCAGTTCTAGTTCAGTTCTAGTTCAGTTCTAGTTCAGTTCTAGTTCAGTTCTAGTTCAGTTCTAGTTCAGTTCTAGTTCAGTTCTAGTTCAGTTCTAGTTCAGTTCTAGTTCAGTTCTAGTTCAGTTCTAGTTCAGTTCTAGTTCAGTTCTAGTTCAGTTCTAGTTCAGTTCTAGTTCAGTTCTAGTTCAGTTCTAGTTCAGTTCTAGTTCAGTTCTAGTTCAGTTCTAGTTCAGTTCTAGTTCAGTTCTAGTTCAGTTCTAGTTCAGTTCTAGTTCAGTTCTAGTTCAGTTCTAGTTCAGTTCTAGTTCAGTTCTAGTTCAGTTCTAGTTCAGTTCTAGTTCAGTTCTAGTTCAGTTCTAGTTCAGTTCTGGTGTCAATTCTAGTGTCATTTCTATTGTAGTTTTGTTCTAGTGTCAGTTCCCTTAAGGAACTGCTTTTACTATGTTTTAAAAAACGTTCGAAAGAAGTAATTATAAATTTAATTTTCAAAATCAAAATACAATTTATCTCTTCACCATTTCATTACGAATTAAATTTGAATTAACAAAAATTTAACCATTTAAAGGTTAAATGAATACTATTATGAATTAATTCAGCAATGAACTAAAAACCAATGACATTAATAATAAAATTTCGTGATTTTTTACGAGGAAGACCTAGTAAAACTACTCCAAGCAAGACAACTTAAGAAATTCCCAAAAATTACTCCTCGGGAGGTTATCAATAATCTAAAATTGGAAATAAGTTCTCGAACTGTTAGCCTGTTACTACTAAAAATAACCATACTGCTTCTATACGATTTGCCAAAGAATATTTAAATTCAAAGATGTCCTTAGTTTGGAAACGTTTCCATTGCATTGTCAACCGCTGTATGTATTTCAATCTTGTCATTCAGTTTTATTATTTTTTATAACGAGATTTTAATAATTATTTTACAGTAGTTTCTTATTATTCAGTTTTGTTTATTATTGTAAATAAATAAAACGTAATTGTTGTTAAGATTTTAAGCAGTTCAATATTTTCTATGGACATCTTTAGAGACTACACAATGATATATTCCATATTTTCGTGTTATTTATAGCTTAATATTAACTTCTTTTAAAGCTCTGCAAATATTATACAATATTTTTTTTCTATACCACGTTTGTACGAATATGTTCGTGATTTATTGTTGTTGCTTTTTTCTTTTGTTGTTGTTCATTTAATGTTTTTCTTTGAATTGTATTGTTTTTGTTTTTATATTTGAGGGCTCGTCTCTTGTTTACTTCGTTTATGCGAATGAATCAAATGCAAACACACGCACACACACATGAGCAACATACTCACTTGTACACAGGAAAATAAAAACAAAACAAACCAAAAAAAGAGAACGTGATCATCTCATATGATGATGAGTATTGAGCTGTAGTAGTGGTTGTTGTTGGTGATAACAGTGTGATACATATGATTTATAACAGTTTATTTATTTTGATTTTATACATATTATTTTTGGTGTATGCTTGTACGTATGAATAATATTATTCTATCTACTATTACTAGGATAACTTTTTTTACTAACACACATTTATATTTTGATTTAGATTGTGTGTTTTTTTTTCTATTTTCTATTCTTTGTTATTGTTTTGTTTCAATTTAAATTAAATTATAAGAAAAATATCAACAATAATAAATTTGTTGACGTAGCAGAAGTTTGATTTGATTTTAGATTTTCATATGAATTGATGGGAAATGTGCGCGCCCCTTTTTTTCACTCGCAATTTGTTGAAATTAAACGAAAACAAGAAAAAAAGGTCAATAATTTATAAATATAAATGTATGTACAATGTACGTATAATGTAGTTGGCGTAGTGTTCTTGTTTTGGTTGATTGTTATAAAGAAAATTTTTATTTTTTCTGCGTTTTACAAGTAATTAAGCTCAATTATTAATTGTTATTTCCTTTGGTATTTTTTTAAGTGTTTTTTGGTTTAGGTCAATCGGAAAAGTATTTGTTGAAATCATAAAACTTACGATATAATTGAGTTTTAAGATATAGTTATTTTGATGTTAGTTTTAAACAGATGATTCCAAATTTCTCTGGTATTTCAAACCCCTTTAATTCTGTAATTTTTATTCCCATCGCCAAAAAGAAAAATTGAAATATTGATCGTAGCACCATAAAGTATATACATATGTATATTCTGGGTGCTGGTAAAATTATAAGACGATCTAACTATGTCCGTCCGTTTGTTGAAGGGACGATAGAGCCTCGTCGAAAGGTATTGAAAATGAGAAAAATTGAGAGATAACTTCCAAAATAGTTAATATTTTTCGAAAATGTTTTACCATTCAATACAACAAAATTCAGCAAAAATAATTTTCAATAAAAAAAAAAAAACACAAAGCGAAATTTTGTTTGGATCGGTCCATATTTGACCATAGCCCCCATATATAGCTCACTTCCTAAAATCACTTAAATACGCATAAATGATTCTAATACATCTAGAAATCGCCGTACCGGATTTTATGAAGATCGGTCCATAATTGGTCATAGCTCTTATATAAGGACCACATCTGGAAAATAAATTATTCTCTATCAATGTAAAATTTACCACAGATATTTTATAGTTATAAAGAGTTTTCTAAGAAGAGGTGTTATTTTAAATCACCCGGTATTTCGGTAGCTGTCACTTTTGAAGCTTTTATTCTTTGACAATTGACAAGTAGAAACTAAGCCATTACTATAAATGGAACGATACACGCTTCAACAACGCATTGAAATTATTAAAATTCACTACAAAAATGGTGAAAATCTTGCAGTCACAGTTCGCAAAACTAAAGCATTTTTGGGTCGTCGTAAAGCTCCTTGTCGGACCGCAATACAGAAGTTGGTGGAAAAATTCGAGCTGTTGGAACAAGTTAGTAATGTGGAGAATAAAACCCGTGCACGTCGCTCAATTACAACTGAGAATATTGCTGCTGTAGACCAACATAACCAAAATAACACCTCTTGTTGGAAATCCCTTTAGAAAGTATAAAACTAATCAAATCGGGTAACCAGTTACAGTTTTTCATACAAAACGCACAACAATAGGTGGCCGTAATATATATAACACTCTTGTTCGTTAGTGATGATATCATCTTTGTTTATTCCATTTGCTTTGACTTCCAAACTAATTCTCAACTTAGCCTCGTATATTATAATTTAAAAAAAGTGTGTGCTCTCTTTCTTATTGTTGTCTTTTTAGACTGATTTATAATTAGTTTAACTGGTCATAATTAAGTTGACACATAATTCTCACAATGACAATGTGAAAAAACTTTTTGGTCGGCCACCAAAACATAAATTGAATTATTAAGCTTTTAGTAGAATATTTTATTCCAAAGAATACCACTTAATAAAGATTTCGTTGGAATTTTTAAATACACCCACTTCGAAGAACACTCTTTCTTCCTTCATTTAGTTTTTTTTAACCCTTATTTGCATTCTTAAAATACTGTATCAATAATATTTAATTAAAATGGAAATCATTGCGTATCATCACGCCATCATTGTATACTGTATCTCTGTTCTCCTCTTCATCTATATGGGGTGTGTATATAAAAATATCAACTTGAAACGTTAGAAAATGCACGTAACTCGTGAGAAATTGCCTTCAAACATTTTACATTTTCTATGGAAATGATTGCGTGCATGTGTGCATATTTCAAATCAATTTGAAATATGATTGTGCAGTTGCTAAGTTGTATGAAATTACTTTGAATGTAAGTCACTTACCCTATCACGTCGTCATTTAGAGATTTTAGTTTGTTATAACGAGATTTCAAGGATGTTTTCTTAGAATCATTTAATTATTGCATAAATATAAAATTATAAATAATTGAAAAGTAATTACTTATTAAAATTTGCTTGGTATTCTAAGCATTTTGGAAATTTCTATGTACATCTTCAGTGATGCCTATAATGACATAGAGTGGTTGACAATTCAAAGGAAACTTTTCCAAATATTTAACTTATATATCAAAATTAGAAAAAAATTCTAGAAATTTGTTTTTTTTTTTTTTAGTATTTTGTTAATATATACTTTTATTTACAAACTTGACTGTCTTATTCCTTTTGTGTCTCTTTCCTTTTGGCCGTCTTACAAATTTCTATCATCACTGCCTCTTAAATTGTATTTGGATCATTGCCCAGCGGTTAAGCAAGTAGTCAATGTATCCCTTTTAGACAGTAATTGTAGCAAAAGTCTTATCACTTGTCTTACTCCAATTTATATATTTTGACACGTATGTGCTCTTTGTATTGCAGATATTAGACAATTGGTTACTTTATACATCCCAGGTAATCTAGCGTGAAGCCAATTGTCACTTAAGTGTCTCTAAGTAATCTGGAGTGTAGTCACTTTAAACGTGTTGTGTGATAATTCGTTCAAACTGGTTTTATACAAATTGTGTTGATATAATTCTCATACAGTTAATTTTTATTTTTGCTTATATTACTGATATCCCATGTAACATAGCATGAAGTGAAGTCACTTTAAACGTTTATTTTGTACTGCACTTTAGACAGTAGTTATTTTATCCACCAGAAGCAATCGATTGGAGAGTTGTCGAAGAAAGGTTTGTTTATAAGCTATCGTTTATTGGACTACCTATGATATGACTTTTAGCTGACTATTTGAGGTCTATTGGCACCCGTACATGTTAAAACAACTAGTTATGTAGCTGATCAAGTTACCAGTTAGGTAGCTAGTAAGGTAACTGACGTTATTTAACCAGTATGTGAATCCAATGCGTTGACTACTTTGGATCAGCTATTAGACAGTCTAATTGTAGTCAATAAGGGTAAATTGGCCCCCTGCTTAGGACAAGCACGTGTTAAAATAACTAGTCACGTAGCTATTGAAGTAATTAGTTCCCACCCTAAATGATGGGTAAAATCACTAGTTCGGGACTGTCTCCTAGAACTGCTGGGTGGTAGGCAAATAGAGGCATTTAATTAGTGTGCATGTATGCATAATAAAATAAAATATCCGGAACAACATCAAGCAACTGAATGAAATATTCGTATTTTTACGCTCTATTAGTCTCTATTGTTTACATTCGGGTTGTGTACGTGTAAATCGACGAAAATCTTCGTAACCTGAACAATATGAACGCCTGCCAATGATTTGGATTCATCCAAAAAGCGAACACTTTTCCATTTCGGTTTTGATATTTACATATAAGCAGTAGAGTTTTTTATAGAAATACACATTTTTTCCGCGGTGCTATAGCAACCAATACCGGCCTCATTTGCCTGCGGCTAACAGACTAAAAACTAATTTCCAATTTAAGGTTATTGATTACCTCCCTGTGAGACATTTTTGGGAACAACAATCAAATATCTCAAAGCATGAATTTTTTTCATTGATATTTCTCTCTCCTTCCGTTCTATGCATTTATTCTATGGTATTGATAGTTATTGGTGTATGACTTGACAGTAAAAACTCATGTCCTCCAAAACATTGCATATTCGACCTATATTGAATCCGAAAATATGATTTTTGGATGCATTACAAATAATTTTTAATAGGCGATATATAAATTTTGAATCTTTGCTTGATGCCCAACCTTTTTCTTAAATGTTATTTAACTCATCTTTTGCTTAATTTTCTGATATAATTTTTTTTAATTTCCCAAACTGATAAACCTCAAACTCTTTTATTGTTTTAATATGAAAGAACTTTAAAGAAATTCGCCCTAAAACCACTAAACAACGCCATGTTGCAAGTGTCAAACGTGAAATGGCTGATGTAATTTCTGTGGAATATTGTGGCATACAAACATGCAACGAAACACTTTATATAACACTTACATTGTAAAGCAGGTAGCATACAAGCGACTCAAAAATATACAAAATCATATTCACTTTTTTTAAGTACATATTTTCAATACACAAAACAAATTGTATGTACATATAATATTGAGAATTTGAAAATGTACTGTCACCACTCTATAGATTCTAAGAAATTATTTCAAAACTGATTTTGTTAATCGTGAAAGTACAGTCAGTAAATACATACAGTTTTTATAAATACTTTCATCCTCCTTGTTGTATTGTCAAAATGTTTTAAGCCATCCATAACTAAATTTTCTAAGTTAGTTGAATGCATGTTATAGCTATCCTACTTTGGATTTTTCAATTTAATTTCGACAATAATGAACATTAATAAAGTACCAGACTACTTAAGTAACTGTATGGAGAACTTTCAATTATTTATTTCCAAATGACATTAAGATCTTAGGGCGAATTATATCACATAATTCATATTCAATTATTTTAACGTATTTTATTTAATTATTAACTTTAAATTTAAGAATTAATATACTTATACCCTCCGCAAAGATACAAAGAATTAATACAATTATATACAATAAACAAGTAAGAGATACAAAGAATTAATACAATTATATACAATAAACAAGTAAGAGAGCTATATTCGGCTGTGCCGAATCTTATATACCCTTCACCAAATTATACTTTAAAATAAAATTAAAAAATTTTTTTTTTTCAAAATAGTTTTTTAAAAGTTTTTTCCAATTTTAAAAAAAAATTTTTTTTAACTTATTAGTGAAAAATATTTATGACAAAAGAAAGATTTTTGTGAAAAAAAAAATTCGGGTTAAAAAATATTTTTCCCGATTTTGACCCATTGTAGGTCCAACTTTGAAAATACATCGTTGCAATGGACTTTGAAATATCTATCATTAGATATCCATATTGTCTATATTTATCACTTAGTAATCGAGATATAGATAAAAAAATAGGCCAAAAATAGAGGTCGTCTGGATTTTTGCTCATATCTCCGTTATTTATGGGCAGATTTTGCTGATTTTAAATATGAAACTTTTCGAAAGCATGTCTGACAGAATTATTGAGGATTTGGATCCCGAAGATATCTGGGGTCTTCAGAAAATTGATTTCAACAGACAGACGGACATGGCTAAATCGACTCCGCTATCTATAAGGATTCAGAATATATATACTTTATAGGGTCGGAAAATTATATTGTGGAAATTACAAACGGAATGACAAATTTATATATACCCTTCTCACGAAGGTGAAGGGTATAAAAAGGGTTTTCCAAGAATAGGTTTTATTTTGGTATTCAAAGAAAAATGGCATTTTTTGAGTAAAATGATCGGATGTTTATTTCATAATAAAGAGGAGGGTATGCCGTTAATAATGAAAAACAACATCAGTCGAATGGCCACCACGACCAGGCTTACAGGACTATATCCTTATCCTCGATAGCCTCACGAATTCTATCTTTGAGGTCTTGAATCGGCGCTGGGCTGTTAGCGTAGCCCCAAGGGAAGAAGTCGCAAGGTGTTAAATCACAAGATCTCGTTGGCCAATTGTGATCACCTCTTCGAGAGATAACACGCTCCGGAAACTTTTCCCGTAAAAGAGCAATGATTTCGTTGCTTGTGTGGCACGTAGCGCCGTCTTGTTGAAAGTAAACGTTGTCCAGATCAATATCATCCAAAATACGTTGTAATGAAGTTTGTGGAATGTCCAATTCCAAAGCACGACAAGGAATGGACAAACCTGGGTTATCTTCAATACTTTGGGCTACAGCAGCAATATTCTCAGTAATTCTTGAGCGACGAGCACGGGTTTTATTCTTCACATCAATAACTTGTCCCAATAGCTCGAATTTTTCTACCAATTTCTGTATTGCGGTCCGACAAGGTGCTTCACGATGACCCAAAAATGCTTTAGTTTTGCGAACTGTGACTCCAAGATTTTCACCATTTTTGTAGTGAATTTTAATCATTTCAATGCGTTGTTGAAGAGTGTATCGTTCCATTTTTAGTAATGGGGTAGTTTCTACTTGTCTAATGTCAAAGAATAAAAGCTTCAAAAGTGACAACTACCGAAATACCGGGTGATTCAAAATAACACCTTTTGTTGGAAACCCTTTATTAGTAATCCAAATATTAGTTGATTTTATTATCAAATTTATTTGTAGATTTACAAATTCTCCAATAAAATTTTTTTTCACTCGCATTACAAATGATCTTCCATTTATGAGGGATAAATGAGAAGGAATTAATAAAGTATTTGTCCTTGATGAACAATCAAAGATGAACTTGCATTAATTTGTAAAACATAACCATCATTCTCACTGAAATAAAGTGATTAAAGTCACAACCTAAAAACGTTCTACTGAATAATGACATACAAGGTGGCGCAAAAGTAATCCTTCTATCAGAAAATGCTATAAATTTTGCGATTGGCCCCTAATATCAGTTCTGTTTTGACATTTGTGTAGTAAACACATGCGAAATACACGTTAATAAACAATGTTACGCTACACTGCTCCAGAACGCGGAATATTGCTGACTATTTATTTGACCAATAATCGGCAAAATTTAAAGCATTTTCTGATAGGAGGATTACTTTTGCGCCAACT
This sequence comes from Calliphora vomitoria, assembly GCA_942486065.2. Classification (NCBI taxonomy): domain Eukaryota; kingdom Metazoa; phylum Arthropoda; class Insecta; order Diptera; family Calliphoridae; genus Calliphora; species Calliphora vomitoria. Next base: position 33,100,794 of record OW818031.2, on the reverse strand, counting down.
TGTACGATCGCAGAGTTCCAGTAAAAAAATAAACCTTACTACTCTATGAAAGCAATGCTTTATCCTAGTAATATTATTTCGAGAAGTACCAGAGTAAAACACCAACCATACCATTTAAGAATATTGGTAGACATAAAGACAAAGCAATTCTCTTGCTAATTTCAAATGGCAAATAGAAATCTTCTCAATGTTCTTACCACCCTCGAACAAATATAATTGATGTGTATGCCAAAACTTAGTCTAGAATCAACATTAAACCCCAATGCTTTACAATGATCAGTCATATCCATTATCCATTCAGAAAAACAATTTGTTTAGCTTCATTCATAGGCTTTTATTTGAATAGAATTCATTCATTGATAAATCACTTTGTTAATTCAATTCTAATATAAATATTTGTTCTTCATACAGTTTTGTTTTTGTTTAGCTTTTAATAATTTACAAAAATAAATTGAAACATAATTGTCTAAACCTATATTTACGAACTAATTAAAATTAAAATGGAACCCATTCTTTTTTTTCTTTATTTAATTATTCAATATTGGTGTCACTGTGGTCGTCAAAGGGTTAAGAAGCTCTGGTATATTTAAATAGCTTATTCGGTATTGTAAGTTCCATTTATTTCGCCTGATGGGGTAGCTATCACATCCTGTTACTTAATCGATAGTATATTTCAATTCAAACTGAAGTTTAAATTTATATTTACATACATATGTATGTGTGTAGAATTAATTTTGATTATTTTTCTTGTAAATGTTTCTCAATTAAAGTCATGTGATTTTTACATAGAAAAACTGTAATGACCTCAAACCATGTGTAAGTGACATTAACATCAAGAGCAATTACCAAATGGCTGATGTAATTTTAGAAGAAAATTGAATCAAAAATAAGTATTAAATAACTCTTCAAAAGAGTCAATAGGTCAATGAGAAATTAAAAACTCATGCAATATTCATAACTCGGTTAAATAGACTACGTTTTTATTCAAGAGTTTCATAGTAACTTCGATTGTAAAAATTCTCTTATGCTAAGATTATTTTAAGATCGCTTAAAACCTCTTAAATCCATTTCTTTCTACCCTTAGCTATGATGTTTAATATATTTCAAAATGCATTTATGCATTTCAAATGGAATCACACATTTTAGTTTAAACTCTTTATGCTCAACTAACTCAATATATTTAGAAAAATTTTAAATTTTTCATAATTAATACTCAAATCTCTTTTCCTCTCTATCTCTTTTTGGCCTATAAGTGCTCAGTCTCTTTTTACCATGTCACCAAAACATTTGAAACAACACGTTGTCTTACTATTCTCTTTTTGTTTTCGAAATAAAATATAAAACATTAATTTGTATTTCTTGCATTTGTTGGTTGGTGTTTGTCACTCGTTGTTTTTGTTGTTGCTATGTTTCGGATATTATCTTTTTGTTCAATGAGAAACTATTTAGGGTCATGTTTCTATAAATATTAAAACACAACATCAGCAACACAATAAATAAATAAATAAATAAATATATAAATACAACAAAAGAAACACCAACAAAACCAAACATTGGCTGATGTAACTTTCTGGAAAATTGTGGCATACGCATACTACCACTTAATATGCCGAAAATAATGACTGTCAGGCAAACAGACAGACGAATAGACCCATAGGCTGAATGACAGACGTATAGCCAATACAAAATATTCCATAAAATGTGTATTAAATACATAGAGAAACAAATTTGTGATAAATCATTAAAAAACAAGAAATATACCTAATGTGTTTTATTGAAATACGAGGGCTGTTTGAAAAGTTATTTAAAATCAATTTTGGTTTTCGTTTCATTTCGCAGACCTTCTTCAAATCCCATCTGCCTAGATAAATTATTCTTATTTGTGGAGAATCAACATTATATAGCCAGATATGCATTGAGAAATACTTACATTTGGGAGATTCACACGGTCTGCTATTAGATCATATTGTCCTAATGTATTATGATAGTTTAAACAAATTGTTGTTGGGTTTCAAACACATAAAGTGTTTAACATACTTCAAAAAGTCTTATTAGTTTAGAACTTTTTTGTTTAAAACACAACAAAAATTTAAATATATTAGAACATTATGACAATATGACCTAATAGCTGACCGTGTGAATCCTCCTATTGTTTCGATTGATCTTTAATCGTTGCTATAAAGTGGTGGTTAGATTCACGTAAAACTTCTTAAATATTCCCAAATATTTGTGGCCAATTCTCTACAGGTTCATAACAATGTAATTGGTCACACAAATTGGACTTTCTGATAAGTAGGCATGCATGATCATGTTTATATGCCACTGACAATCATACACAAACCTAAACATTGTCTCAATCAGTTGTAAAAAAAGTAACATTTCCTGTTCACCCTCGTATATAATTCAACATTTGTAAGAGTGTGTGCCGATATTTGAGAGGGTGCTTGTGTTTTTGTGTATGCCGAGCACAAGATCACACGCAGTGCGGAAATTAAAAGAAAAAAATATAAATGCCGGTTAATAGTCTTTAACAATAGAGGTGTTAAACTAAATTCCAAGAATACTTGCTACACACATGATGAAATACCAATAAAAACTAAAAGAAACCAAAGAAGATAAAAGAAGTAAAAACCCGTAAATGAACTGTAGAGGAATACCAAGAAGATGAAGTAGAAACAAGTTAGATGGTCACACATTTAAACGCTCACGCATTCACAAATGCACCAAAAATAAAAACGTGCATAATGTGTCATCGCTGCCAACGAGGTGATGGATAATATCAGCGTTGAGCGACAAACGTTTTGCTAGCGATGGGTTGTTTAGTATTCAGAAAATCAATAAGTTAAATGATAATTAAAATATAAACTTTACGAACAGAAATGGTATATTTTGGAAACATCCAAAGAAGCGAAATAGAAGTTAAATTAACTATTCGGAAAAGCGGAAAAGTAGCTTCTGAAGTCCAGCACTGAATTGTCAGTTTATGTTGCTCTTCTTTAGTTTAATGTTTTTAATATAACGAAAGAATAACTTCTTTGATGTTCTTTTCAAGCTATGCAAAGAAATGTATACATATAAAAGGTATTTCATCCATCTTTAAATTCAAATACAACAAAGTATGTGTGAAATATCTTCGAAATGTTTATTCTCTTGAATGAACTATCGATGTCTGCCGCGACTTCGCTAAGTGGAGCGCATCCGTAATGTCCAATTTTCCATGACTTTGGCGCATAGATCAGGCTGAATTATACCGATAGCATGGGTTATGCAGGATTTGAGGGACGCTGTGGTTTGTGGCTTATTCACATAGACCTGCGACTTAAGAAAACCCCACAAGAAAAGTCGAACGGAGTCAAATCGCAAAATCTCGTTGGCCAGTTCACATCACCTCCACGTGAGACGACTATACCCTAAAATAACTCGAGCAGAATGTTCAATAGCTGTGTGGCACGCAGCGTCGTCTTGTTAAAAGCACTTGTCGTTGGTATCCATATCATCCAATCCAGGTCAAAAGAAGATGATTATCATCAGCGCCCGCCGTTGACGGTGATAGCCTAACCAACGTAGCTTTCAAGAAAATATGGACCGGTGACGCCGCACTAAACAGTGACTTTTTCAGAATGCATTTGCACGCTCTTTAATCTCATGTGGATTAAAATATTTTCATTCAATTTGGATTAGATTTGAATTAACACAAATTTAACCATTCAAAGATTGAATGAATTTTATTATGAATTAATTCTATTCAAATAAAAGCCTTTCGATGAAAAGTTTTTTTCGAATGGTTTTATGGAATGAATTGTTAACATTTTTTAATTCTGAATTTAGATTATTGTAAATTAAGCTTGAATTTAATTAATTAGAAGCTGTGATCAGCTATATAATCATTCCTTGGTTAAACCATAAGACATTTACTCTTCCATCTTCGAAATATCAATTTCAAGTCTAGTATCAAATCGTAGAACCACCTGCTGATCATAGAATCAGCACAGGATTAACAATATCTATAAATTTTGCTGCATTTAAACTCCTAGCGGGCACTTCAAACAAGCAGTGATCAGTGATCTCCGCCAACAAATATCAAAGTCAAATTATTTCAAAACGATCACCAACTAAACTAAGATCGTTTGTCGTTCTTATTGTAAAACTATTTTTTATTTTCCATTAATTTATACTAATTTATAAAGTTTAAAAATAAAATCTCCTACTAATAAATTGAAAAATTATGCTACACTAACTAAATCACTATTATAACATAAATGATCAGCAGAGAAACCGTTTTATTAGTTTTTTTTTCCAAAGAATTGAAACTTTTGAATTTTAACTATCACACCATTATTAATTTAACGGATGATGCTCTTTTAAAGAAAATTAAAAAAAAAGAAAAAAAAAAAAAAAAACTAAACACTAATATACAAGTCACGTGTTCGTTTATAAAGGCCGGTCGTTTGAATCACTAACATAGAAACACACATGTGAACATAAAATGAAAGAAGATACCAGCACCCAGCAGTTAAGCAAGTAGTCAGTGTATCCCTTATAGACAGTAATAGTCACTAATGTTTGAACACTTGACTAACACACATGATACATTTTGGGTCTTTTCACACGTATGTGCTCTTTGTAGTGCAGAGATAAGACAATTGGTAATCTAGCGTGAAGACAATTGTCACTTAAGTGTCTCTAAGTAATCAAGAGTGTGGTCACTTTAAACATTTTGTGAGTAATTCGTATAAACTGCTTTTATACAAATTGTGTTGATATAATTCTCATGCAGTTTATTTTTATTTTTGCTTAAGTATACTGATATCCCATAGTCACTTTAGTGTCTCTTAGTAATCTAAAGTAAAGTCACTTTAAACGTTTATTTTGTACTGCACTTTAAAAAGTAGTTATTTTACCCAACAGAAGCAATATATTGTAGAGTTATTGAAGAAAGGTTTGTTTACAAGCAATCGTTTATTAGACTGTCTATGATATGTCTTTTGAGCTGACTATTTGAAGTCAATTAGCACCCGTACATGTTAAAATAACTAGTTATGTAGCTGATCAAGTAACCAGTTAAGTAGCTAAGTAGTAAGGTAACTGACGCAATTTAACCATTATGTAAATCCAATGCGTTGACTACTTTGGACCAGCTATTGGACAGCCTCATTGTAATCAATAAAAAACCAGCTTGTTATAAATGATGGCTAAAATCACTAGTTAGGGATTGTGTCCTAGAACTGCTGGGCAGCAGTTGTATGTACTACGAGTAGATTCACACATCAGCAACACTTAATGGTTTAGCATAATAATGAGGCAAAACAATCACTGACCGACCGATCAGTGAATGAGTGAGTGGATCACCCATCACTATGTTAAACAAAACGTCAGCGTCACTAACAATCAACATGTTCAGCATGTTTTAGCTAAAGTTAAACTTATTTTGTATTTTATTGCGTGACTTTTTTAAGGGCTTTTTAAAAAAAAAAAAACGATTTTATTGTTAAAAGTATCGATGACATGGCCTTGGTGCTGACGTTGATTGTCGTCATAAACGTTTGCCTATTAAGTCTATTAAATCCCGTATTTTGTACCACACAGCCTTAGGCACCCATACATTCTGATACACATACGTACAAAGTTAAATTATGAATGGAAATTTTTGTCTTTTTTTTTAAAGAGAATTTCATATTCTACGAATTTTTTAAATTGTAATAAAAAAACTATTTCCAATAACTTCATTAAGTGTTGGTGGGGGGAAAAAGAAATTTTTACATTCAAAATAGTATTTTAGCAGATTGTAAATGATAGCAGCTGAAACGGTTATCAAAGAAACTCAGTGCATTGGTTGAAATTTCTTAGAAAACTTCGATGATTTACAAGAAATGTAAAAAATTTCACAAAATTTCAAATTTAACTTAAAAGAAACTCAATGTATTGATTCTAATTTCGTTATAAACTTCAATGAATTTAATAAGGAATGGCCAAAAATTTCATACTTTCAAATTCAACTTCCAAAATGTTGTCCGGTAAGTGATGTACATCCGTACACACAATAAGGAGTATTAGAACTAGATCCCTTAAGGATGCTATTACATAACTAGTTCTGTTCCATTTCCAGTTCCTTCAGGGTTATTATGTCATTTAGAAAGTACGGAGACTGGCACAGAACTAGTCAAGTGCTTGTTTCCACAGTTGGATTGGTTCTACACAAAGCAACCGTATAATTCCATGGTGTATCATATCTAAAATTTGTAGCTACAATTGAAAAAATTGGTCATATAGACTGTAGCTTTCAATTGGCAACAAATTCGGTTAACACAATGAAATATGTCTGGGTTAAACTGGGGTTTGAACATAATAGTTTTCTAAATTACATAAAATACATAAAATTTAAGATAAGGAAACGCACAATATTGCTTTCTCAGAAGATTGGTTCGACTTTAAACACTTTATGACTTTTCGAAACTCTGATACAGGTCCTCGAACTGGTTTCATGTTAGATATTAGATGCAAGGTTGTGCAAAAATATGCTACTTAACGTTTAGAAACGTCGGTCCGCCAAGGATGGAAAGTGTCCCAATAGAACTGAAAGGTTGTATCCATCTTCTCCTCTTCCTCATGAATGATAACTTTAATGTTTGTGAGATCCATCTACCACTGACTTGAACCAGCATTCAGGGCATGACCCTTACTCATGCAATGCATTGTGTTGGAACTAGGAAAATAGGTTATGGGAAGGAGGTTTGAGGGAGTAGTGTTTGTGGAGATTTGATTTGAATTTTCCTAAATTGAAAGGGACAGGAAATACTTCAACAGGAAGCTTATTCCACACGGCTAAAAAATGAATTTTCACTGTAGTGTGTTGTGCGATCCACTGACCAATCGACCACGAATGGATGAGCCACCGCTGATGAACGCGTATTTCGTAAGAAACTACGGCTATCGGGAACAAGTTCCCTAATTTCATCAGAACACATTCCATTGTAGTATCGATAGAACAGTGAAAAACAACCCACATTGTGACGATGCTCCAGAGAATCAATAGAGCTCGATACCCTACCTCCTGTACACGGTCAAGTAACTCCAAATAAGACTTCAAAGCTCCGGCCCATACATGAGAGTTGTATTCCATTTTGGGTAGGATATAAGTGGTGTAAATAGTAAGGAGACCAGATGAAGTGAAGTATTTGAAGTCTTAGAAAACCGAGGCACTTGAATGCTTCTTTCGACACTTGAAAAATGTGTTTTGTCCAGCGAACATCACACTGAATTCTCATGTCTAGAACATGGAGAGCTTCTGATTCCTTAATATTTACACCACCCATAGAAACAGATGAAGCAACATTATCTGTCGTGCGTTTATGTGTTAACATACAACACTGAGTCTTATGTGCATTAAAATTGACTCTGTTCGCATAACCCCATTCAGAGATTGTCACAAGATCTTGGTTAAGTGTATCATTCATGTTTTGCCTCAATCTCCGAAAGGCTTGGCCTATAGTTGAATGAATATGAATGGCAAATGTTGCTGTCATCTTCATAAGAATAGATAGGGTTGGACGTTTGACTTAGAAGGTCATTTAGAAAAAAAAGGAACAGAGTAGAAGAAAGAACGGAGCCTTGCGGTACCCCTGAATTAATCTTGAACTCATTTGATGAGATCCCATCTACAACAACTCATATAGTGCGATCTCTGAGAAAGCTCGAGAGAAGTCATTACCGACACCAAAAGCAATAAGTTTCGATAAGAGCGCACCATGCCACACCCTATCGAACGCCTTAGAAATATCTAGAGCCACCACTTTACTTTCGCCAAAACGGTGAATGGAACGGCACCATTTTTCCGATAGGAAGGCAAGCAAGTCCCCCGTAGAGCGTCCTCTACGAAATCCGTACTGCTAAGTAAATTGTTCGATTCTAGACGAAATGCCACATGTTACTTGCTGTCATTTTTGTTCCTAAGAGGCCGAACAACCATAAAGTTTGCAAGATGATTGCGCCTCAATAATCAATCTATCGGTCGAAATTCAAAGAAAAACTCTCTTTTTCCCCGTAAATCCGCAATGCAATTGTCGGTAACACTTAAATTCCCAGCATGGAAGTTACTGATTAAACAATTAAAAACACAAACCAACAATTATATTTTTCATTATACAATTAATAAGTATGAGTGTTATTTCTTTAGATTTTTTCCTATTAATTTTATTTTTGTTAGTTTTTACAATTAAAATGATATTGCACTCGAATCTTCGTTTAGCAACGGCTGAAGAGTGTTAGAGAACTTGTCGCGCCGACATCTCCTCTCTCTACACATTATTATTTCTGCAGAATTCATTGTATGGGGCATAGCGTTGAACACAAGAAATAACTTTAAGAACGAGCGATAGACTGCGGTTATTCACAGGCCATTTGTGGCTTGCAGATATATAAGGAATCATGTTATATCATCTGTGCACGATCGTATATCATTCAGGAGAAAACCGATCAATTAGTCGATCTCGGTAACCGAAAGCCAAGCTTGGTCAGAAAAACAGCAGTGTAATTTGCTATTAATACCTTAAAAGGCCTGTGTACCCAATAAAATCCACAATGTCTTGTCATCTTCGTTTAGAGATTTGCCAAAGGATCAAATTAGAATCCATGTTTACAACAATTGACTCAAATTCTGTGCACTGCAAGTTATAGATTTCACACAAAAAGTACCATTTAATAAAACCCTTTCCTTTACCCTCCACCAATAATAATTATGGTCCATTGATTGAATTGATAAGAGTGTGATTTTTTTTTTTTGTTCGATTTTGTTCAAAGAATTATAGTTTTCATTTGTTTTTACAATGAAAATGATATCGCTAAAATAAAACGTTGATGAATGATGAAATCAAACATATTATAGTGAGAAGATAATTTAAATTTCCGGTGACGTGATATTTTAAATGTTTCGCCGCTAATCATATTCATACATACACATACATTTGCATAAACATTGATTGTTCAATACAACTATCGATCATTGTTAATTAGTGTTTGACATGTTTAATTAACACATCAAAGTAGACAAGTTTAATCACAACAAATTGTTAGTTTTAATGTTTTGTATGAGAATGTGTGCAATTTAAGTGGAATAAATGTTTAAAATTATTGTAGAAAAAAATCACACATACTTAGCTATAAACTATTTAACACATGTAGTAATAAATTTACGCTCTTGGCTTAAATAAATTAATAGGTTATTAAGCGGTTGTTAGACTTTGATCGTTAACGATAAATCTTATGATTGGTAACAATAATTTAACACTAGGTATAACGATATTAAGGGCATTGATCGGCACTCCTAGCCAATAGGAGCCGAACCTAGAAGTTTATTCAAATTTATCAAATCTACAACAAAAATCCGATTCAATACATAGCTGATCAGATTATAACATAGAAAAAAGTATATAACTAGTTATTATCATCCTAGTTTAATGTTCTCTTTATAACGATCACTGATTTAGAGTGGCGAAAACCAGAGATTGTATGTTTCTTTTTTTAATACCGTATAATTTATTCAGTTTCTTTAGTGTTAATATGGCTATTCAAGTTACTCAATTATTTAATAACCCTTAGGGAATTGAACTCAAAAAAAAAAATCCCAACTTTAAATTTAATTTCATACGTACGTCATTCACAGTAACTGTGTGCATGTATCCTATGCTGCTTGTTTGAACTTGAATTTTTCTTAGAAACGATTTTCTATTTTGTGTTAATATTGCTGTAATTTTTTCTTAGAAAAATAATTTAAAATCAATAAAATGAAAAAAAAAACTTAAAAAGAAAGAGTTGCTGTAATGGAAAAGTACCCAAAATTAAAAGAAACATTATTTGTATTTTTTTTTTTTTTGGTGAATTTCGCTTAATCATAATGACTTTTGAATGTGATCTATTTTTTTTGAATAATTCAGTGATTCACAAACTGGGGGGGAACTACTAATTATGTTTCATTAACAAAGTGTTTGGATTAAAGGTACAGATTTGAAAATTTTAAGAGTATCGAAGGACGGTAAAGTGTTTCAATTAAAGGATTTTAAGCTTCTACGAATATCGAAGTATCTTGCAGTTTAAGAATTAGGAAGTATTAATTCTTACATATATTAGATGGAAATTATTTAAAAAACATTTCGCCTTATTTTTAAAGTAATGAAAATGTGATTCGCTTAAAAGTACTTAGTTATTATAAAGTACCATTGTTGTGGAGAGTACTTTACTGATTCTGTTTATTCAGCTGTCGTTGAGATGACTATCTCTGGTCGAGTGAGACTCGTGTCGTTTCAGAGCGATGATTAAATTACGATAAATACTTCAATTGCTTTTTTGCTGAGAAATGAAAGGTTCTAGATTAGTTTTTATATGTTTGCTTCGTATCACTTACTTGAACCTACCATTAAAGATGATAAATATATAGCTATAGTTTTGATATTAATGTCAACAAATCTGTCTCACTACGAAAATAATTATTAGACATTTTTTATAAAAAATAATGAAATCTCTAGGTGAATAAATATATTGATATGAAAAGGTACGTCATGGTAGAAAAAGTTTGGGAATCACTTGTCTAACTCATCATCACGTGCATAAATTAATGTATGCAACGAATGACGTATGTTTGATGCTAAAGTACGCGTAGATTTCAAAGTACACATTAGAAAACTGACGAAGAGGTATGAGGGTATAATGCTTCGGGTACAGATATATTATACATATATACTTATATATAACCATTAATAAGAATTTGTTCAAACGTTTATTTTCTTAAATGACAATTCTGTGTGATGGATTTTAAAGAAATTTTTTTTTTTTATTTTATTTTTAAGAAAAACAAATATAAAATATCATTCATGAATGTCATTCCATGAAACAACTCATCATGGCCTTTATGAGACATGCAAATTTGTCATAACGTCAGAACAACTCAGAACAATATCTGATAACGTTTTCAGGTGTTTGATCAGATCAAACAGAATCTAGTAGCTCTAATGTACAAGGTGGCGCAAAAGTAAACTGCCGATGTTTTGATTCTTCTAGTGGATTATTTTTATTTGGTCTTTTAATTTTTTTACATCAAGTCGAGAATATGATGTCATGTAAATGGCCGCCGCCACAGTTGATTATCATTTGAGCCCTTTTTATGGCATTTTCCATAGGTCCTCACATTGTTGACGGATATTGTCTTTAAGAGCTGCAAGAGTCTGAGGCTTGTTGACATAAACCCGCGACTTCAAAAAGACGCACAAAAAGAAGTCAAATCAGGCGATCTTGCTGGCCAGTGCAAATCGGCAAAACGGGAGATTAGGCGCCCGGGAAATGCATCCTTCAGCATATCGGTTGTGGCACGTGCAGTGTGTGCCGTTGCACCGTCCTGTTGGAACCACATGTTTTCCAATCCCAATTCATCAAGTTGCGGCAAAAAGAACTCGTTGATCATTGCTCTGTAACGCTCAGCATTCACAGTAACCGTTTGGCCCGCGACGTCTTCGAAGAAAAATGGTCTGATGACTCCTCATTCCTTTCTTTCAAAGAAACAATATTTTTTCTAAAGAAAATCTCACAGGATATTCATATCAAAGTTTAGAATTGTATATATTTTTTGTATTACGTTTGATTTTGACAACATCTACTGTGTTATTTTCTAATTTTTTTTTTTTTTTTTTTTGAGATTTCCATCTCGAAATTTGTTTTCATAAACGTCACTGAATCTCGTGATTTAACTTATTATGCTTATTATACCTTAGTTAAATATAAAAAAATCACTTTGAAATCACACTTCATGTGAAAATATTCTCTGAATCTCTTGATAAGCAGTTGATGCCTGAAAACGAGAAAATGTTTGTCGAATTTTTATTAATATTCTTTATTTGTTGTATTTATTAATACAGTAGAACAAGATTATAAATCTTACTTAAAAATACTGGATAGATGATAATGGCATTATTATAATAATTAAGTTACAGATTCGGGCTTTATTCATTATCTACTTCTAAATTTATTGGTTTAAACTAGCTTTGAAAGTTTTTAGTACAAATAGCAAACAGTATATTGGAAAATAGTAAAACTAGCAAGCAAATGAACAGACTGTTTGTATGTGTGAACATTTTCTTTAATATACCTTTGATAAGTTTAAAAATATATTATGAATATTGTGATAACAAAATGTTAATGTAGCTGTTATATTTTTTGTTAAGATATTTGTGTGATAATTGCTCATCTAAACAGTTTTCTTTAACAAAATCAAAGCTCTGAGATGCAAAAAAAAATTGTTCAAATAAATTGGTTTGTTATACAACTAATAGGAAAAACAAAGTTTTCACTTCATAATAACTATAAAGTCAAACTACTCTTAAGTCAATATTATTAAAAAAGAATATATGTATTTTAGTCAAGGGGCAGTGGTTAGAAAAAGGGCAACATTTTTGTCAGAACATCAAACGAATTTTTATTATAACTGTCCAATTCACAATCGGTGTCGTATCGTTGTATGTCGTAATTTTTTTTACTAATGTTTTGTTTTAGTTTCCAAAAAATAGTTTTAAAAATATTTATGACATACGATTGTGAATTGGACAATTCATTTAATGAAAAGCAATTTATTGATTCGGCAAAAATTTGTAAAATAATATGCATTTTCCTTAAAAAACCATACATACATAATGCAAATGCAATTTTCAAGTGCATTTTTAAAAATAATTTTCACCCTCTTCTCAATAATTTGAATACACTTCAATATTGTTTTAAATTAAGTTCATTAATTATTATTAGCATTTCTATTTAGCAATAAACATTTAATGCTAATGAAAATAATATATATCATCAATTACATGAAGAGAAAATATTGGAAAAAGTGTTACAGTCAAATACAATAAATACCAAATTTCACATTCAAAATGAAATTCAAATCTTTTATTGCCGGTTTCAATCAGTCAGTCTGACAGTACCGTCAGTCCCGGTCGTCATGTCAGTGGAATATTACAGTCCTGTATGAAACGACTTACACAGTTAACATTCAAACATAAATTTGAGCACACAATCATACATATTTATATACATTAGGGTGGTGACCAAAAAAAAAAAAGCATCCTAAAAATTGATATTTTTTTTCAAGTTATCCATTTGTGCAACTGTTTGATAAACATAAAACTTTTTTAATCTATATTAACATATATTTATAAAATAATGTAAAGTTTGCACTTGAGTGGTTTCTGAAACAAACAACCATCACTATTGTAAATTTCGTACGAAAAATTCTAATTTTATTAGAAAACTCTAAAGTCAAATGAAAAATGAACTTTTAAAAAAATTCAAGATCATATTCATATATACATATTTGTTCTGAAATAACTATTCATCATACACTCGTTTTACAGTGCATTCTGCTTCCGTTGTAAGCCATTGAAAAATATGCCCATAAAACTTTTTTTTTTTTTGAGCTTGCAAATCTTTTATTTATTTCACATTTATTAAGACCTGCAACATTTATGAAAAAATAGATTAGGGCCTATCATTACATAGTATAAAATAAATCACTTGACTTCTTTCTGCACTAAACTTGGATTTCTCGGCTTTACTTCACCATAATAGGTTGGGGCAGTATTTATTTTTTGCATTAAACATTAATCGCCCATTAACTCAATTTTGGATTTTTTGTTGCTTGACTGGTTTTTGAAATAAACGATTCAATTATGGGTTGATCCGCAAATTTTTAATTTATTTGTATATAAAACTAATTTGTGTGGATACCTACATAAATCAGACATTTATGACAAAAAAAAATCCCATTTCGGGAAAAGCATGGACGTCAGAACGTGATTCTGAGTCGGCCGTTATACTTTTTGATGAGTATTAAACTAATATTTTTAGACTATACAAACATCAGCACAAAATACAATATATCCTACACACAGAAAAAAAATATAGTTGTACATTGTTACTGTAACCATTTCAAATTTGTGCATGGTTACTGTAACAATTTCAAAATTTTTAACAATATTATAGTCACAGTAACTATATATATGATTGTGGTAACAATAATATGGTTAATTTACGATTCACATGAATATTTCAACCATATATATGGTTACAGTAACCATGTATATGTTTGTGACAACCATTTATATGATGAAGGACTTACCATATTATGATGCTCTCATATCATAATCTGAGAACAACATATTATGATCAAATTATTCATCATATAAATGGTTGTCACAAACATATACTTGTTTACTGTAACCATATATATGGTTGAAATATTCATGTGAATCGTAAATTAACCATATTATTGTTACCACAATCATATATATAGTTACTGTGACTATAATATTGTTAAAAATTTTGAAATTGTTACAGTAACCATGCACAAATTTGAAATGGTTACAGTAACAATGTACAACTATATTTTTTTTCTGCGTGTACCGACTATGGTTTTGTAGGGTATACAAATTAGTTAAATTTAATACATTTTAAACCTCATATAATTTCACTGAAACGGGGTTTTTTCTGTTTTAGGGGCCCACCCTAATATACATACATGTGTAGTTTACTTACATAGATTTGTAAGCGAGTGTACAAATGAATGAATGAATGTTTTTATATTAATTTATCTGATATTAAATATTACTTGTATTTTATCGTCTTTACTTGACAACAAACATTTATCTTTTTATTTTTATTGTTGAAACGAATTGTATGCACACAATCGTAATGTACATACATACAGTGTCTGTCAAAACAAATTTATATCAAGAAATTCAAATTAATGTTGAGAAAATAGAAATTATAATTCAGAAAAGGAAGGAAAAAAAAACAAACCGAAATTCAGAAATCCATATAAATATTGAGAAAATACAGATAGAAATTCTGAATAGCAAATTAATATTTGGAAAAAAATATTTGAAAAAAAAAAAAAAAAAAATGTTCAATATAAATTTAGATTTTCTCAAATTCAACTTGAATAGTGTCACATAAATATTTCCATGACAATCGTATTAATAGTTTCAGAGCCAATAAGCAGGAAAACTTTAAAATATATCAGGGGCCAGCACAGTTGGCCGATCTTAACCCTATAGAAAATGTATTGGAAAGGTAAATCCGGAAAGTGCAACAATGTATTAGTATGTGTAATCAATGTTGAAGTTTTTAATAATATCTTAAGAAATGCTGAAAATAAATTTAATTTAGTCAAGGTCTCCTAGCTTATCATATTGTCATAATGTCCTAATATTTCACGACTGAGTGGCTCGGCTTAACCGACTATTAGGCATTCGGCGCAGGACTTTGCTGGTTGGATACGATAACACAAGAAACATAACATACAGAGTAGTATTATTTTACAACATTTTTAGCTTGAAAGGCAATAACACCATTTTCAAATATTACAACATTATAACAATATGACATGATAGGAGACCTTGAGAACTGACCAATTGTTAATAATACAGAGGAGGTATTTTTATTTTAAAGTGCATTTTATGTTTCTAAAATCTTTACTTTGGAATTGGAAAAAAAGTTTTAACATGAATTTCGTCCCAAATGTATTGATCAATACTGTAGATACATACATATGTACGTACAATAATTGTCCAAGAAGTTGTATAAATTTTCACTTAGCAACAAGTCAAATTGTTGTTACTGACTGACATTTTCGCTTAAAACACACAAACACATTCTCAATCGCACCAATAGCAACAACGACAGCAACAGCTTATGAACACTTTTTTCTTATGTTGGCAACAGGGGGCATGTTCACTCCTCTTACAGTCAGCAGTCATGTCTACATAAAAGACAACAATAAAAAAAAAAAATAAAGAAAAAACTAATTATACTCGCATGATCATAAAATAAACTAAAATACAATAAACTCGAACAATACAATACAATAACGACAACTACAACTACAAAAAAAAAAAAAACCAAAGAAGAAGAAAAAAGCATTTTCACTTAGCAACATCTATCCATATTACAATTGTACGAGGGCTTACCGAAAAGTCCTTTCAATTCAATTTCAAATTTATTACATTATATGTACAACAACAAGCGTTGTACATACATATAAATTGACCAGCTGTAATCTATTGGAGAGTCAACTGTCACAAAGTTTTCTTTTTTCAATCTGTAGTTTAGTAATCTTTTGTAATCAACATATGTTGTTTCAATTGTTAAAGTTATTGATTTTCAGTCTGACCTCGTACTTGGAGTTGTACAACGGATAGCTAAGAGAGTTTACATATATGTATACTTATGTGTGTAAGTGTTGTAAATTATTGTAAAATGTGTTGGTAGGAACGGTTAGAAAATAGTCATTGAATTGTTAAAACATACAAACAAACGAATTGGACTGACTGACTGACTATCAGACAGACAGACAGGTAAACATAGTAGCTATATACATAAATATAATTGAATTACAGCTAAAAATTGTAAAATAATTTTTGTAACTTTACTTCTCGGATATTTTACGTGTCTTTTATCACGTAATCATCCCGACAAAAAACAACATGTGAATCCATATTATGCACCACACGGTACGACAATCCATTCCATGTCAGAATTAATTTAAAAATGCGTTAAAAATGACATTCGTATTTAAATCCATATCACAAACTTACACACTCACACACACGCACGCACGCATGGTTTTTCTAATACACACTCAAAACTACAACTCAAATTTATTATATACGTTTGTAAAAGTGTGAGTTTGTGTGTTAATACGACATGCATTTAGTTAAATTCAACCTGACCAATCGCAGGTAAGCTTAAGCTGTTACCATTGTTGTAACGTTAATGGATAACGATTAGGTATTTGGTTAAAGGATTACTGAGTAAAGTTATTAATCGTTACAAATTTCCTTAAAAATGTTCAACCGCAAGGGAGTAAATACACGCATGTAATCCAAATGCTATATTTAACATTACGATGTCCAGGGCTGGACCATAAAACCCAGCGGAGTAGTCTTAAAACTACTACATGGACTACCTAGTGAATTAGTTTTACAATAGTGTTAACACGAAAATATGTTGTTTAACTACAAACTCTTGTTTAATAATGATATGATACATGACTGCATTGCATTATACCATGCTGTAATTAGTCCATTATTCCTCCATTTCATCTAAAATGGATCAAGTAATCCTATATTATTTGCAGGAAAACGACTCTTGGCTTACTAAAAACTTTTTTTCGTTCTTTACCCAACAATTCTATATTGACTACTTAAGTAGTCAATGTATGTATCTCTTTAGACCTTAATTTTCTCTACATAGTCTTATTACTTGGTTGATTACAATTCATATATCTTTGGGTTATTTGACACGTATATGTTCATTGTATGACAAAGATAAGTCGATTGGTTGCTTTGTTCATACCAGGTTGTATAGCGTAAAGTCATTTGTGACTTTAGTATCTCTAAGTAATATAGTAAATTTTCATTATAAAAAGTAAACAAAATATTGGAAAATAGTAAAACAAACATAACAAGTAAACAAACATAATTGGTCAATTCACAAGGTCTCTTATCATGTGATATTGTCATAATGTCAATTGACCAAATGTTTTTATCCTCTTCACCCATAAAATATTATCACTAAATTTAGTGAGGTCGGTTTTATGAGTATAAAACAAATTTATTTCATAGCTGATTAAAAAAAAACTGTAAAATCAAGAAAAATGTCCTTTTATAGTCTTTTTATAGTTTTTTACTAGGGTATTAAGGACTGATATCGAAAAATTCTTAACACACGTTTTTTATTAAAACTTTTAACCCAAGTATTATTTAATTTTTTTTATCAAGTTACCTTTGTAAAGCATGTCAGTTATTATGTTTAATGTCAGTTATGTTAATTTGTTGTTAATCTGATAAAAATGAGTGACCAGAAAAAAGTGCGTACTAAAATTATTAAATATTTTCAACAAAACCCAACTTGGCCCTGCAAAAAGTTAGCCAAACAATCAAATGTATGTCTTCAAACTGTTTTCAATGTTATTCAACAGTACCGGAAGAACTTGTTCGTTGATACAAAACCTGGTTCAGGTAGAAGGAATGGTTCACATGATGTTTATTAAGCCAAAAAAATAGAAAGCATTTTCAAAAGAGCTCCCAACACATCCGGTAGGAAAGCAGCCCGGTTAGCTCCGTGCTCGGACTATTTGGTATGAAAAGTTAAAGCCAATGCAGGTTCAAAAACATACAAGGCTCAAAAAGTTCCTGACAGGAACTTTGCTAAAAATTTAGAGGCCAAAAACAGAGCACGGAAATTGAAGTAAAATTGTATAAAAAAAATTATTCCTGCTGCTAATGGATGACGAAACGTATGTTCTGGCAGATTTTTCGCAGCTTCTGGGTAAAAATTTTGATGTTGCTGATGCTCGAGGGAATGTTGATGAAAAGTTTAGGACCCAAAAGCAGACAAAATTTCCCAAGTTCTTGGTATGGCAAGCAATATGCAGTTGCGACGAAAAAGCCAAACATTTGTTACAAAGGGCTCTATAAATACCGAAATTTACATCAATGAATGTTTACAAAAAAAGGATGCTTCCATTTTTAAGACTTCTTAGTGTTTCCACTTATTTTTGGCCTGATTAAGCACCCTGTCACTATGGTAAGAAAGGGTTGAGTGGTGAAAATTGTTTTTTAAAAATTTTTTTCCAATTTAAAAAAAAAATTTAAATTTATTAGTGAAATAAATTTATGACAAAAGAATGTTTTTTGTGAAAAAAATTCAGGTTAAAAAATATTTTTCCCGATTTTTACCCATTGTAGGTGCAACTTACTATAGCCTTATATACATCGTTGCAATGGACTTTGAAATATCTATGATTAGATATCCATATTGTCTATATTTATGACTTAGTCATCGAGATATAGATCAAAAATAGGCCAAAAATATAGGTTGTCTCGGATTTTTGCTCATATCTCCGTTATTTATGGACGGATTTTGCTGATTTTAAATAGGAAACTTCTCGAAAGCATGTCTGACAGAATTATTGAAGATTTGGATCCCGAAGATATCTGGGGTCTTCAGAAAATTGATTTCAACAGACAGACAGACGGACGGACATGGCTAAATCATTTTTCCACATGTAGACATGTAAACTTTGTGCATATAAAATACATGTGTATGCCTTATGAAATTTTTGGCAGTTAGAACATGTTATATTTTCGTGTGTTTAACAGTGTGTTTTTTGAAATACAACATGTGTTAGTGCAAAATAAAAAAAAGAGTAGAAGTCATAACAAAATAAGTTTAAACATTGTTTAAATAGATATAGTTAAAAACAACAAACATATAAACTAATAGAGGTTATGTCACATGCAATTACATATGTAAGTATGTATAACTTGAATTTTGATATACACATGGAATTACAAATGTATCGAATACATGTCCCAATGCATATGGAATACATACCGTGTGACCTCCCTTTAAGACAAATGTACGTTTGCTGCATTATTTGGGAAACGAATATTTTTCCAAAACCTCTTCAACAGAAATCTCTATTATAAATGTTTAGCATATAATTCTATAAATTCAAAATTAAATTGAAATTAGCTTTTTGAAGCTCCTGATATCCAAGGGATGTGAATGTTGTATATATTATGTACTCTACATACGAGAAATCTGCAATATGTTTTATTAATGATTGAAATTTTACCAAAACTTCAGTTTTAATTTCAAAATTTTTATTGAAACTTTTAGAACCCAGCTGTTGTATCAAGCATATGTTTGTTGTTAGATATATTTTCTATATTATCACTCTTCAAAATCAAGCAAATTGGTGTAATGGTTCGGATATAATCATTAAAAGAATGATAATTTCTCAAATAAAAGCGATATTTTTCAAAAATTTACATTTATTTACTAAAACTGAGTTTTTCCATAAACTTTTTTTGATATACATATTCGAAATTTTATAAAACTTTTTGGATTTTTTTTAAACTTTATGTTAATTAATATTATTCGTTTAATATGTTTCCTTTTTATATACATACAATAAATAACCACATCAATTTAAAACACCACAAGCATTTGGAACCAGATATATTTTTTTTTGTTGCTGCTGCTGCTCATGTTCATTCATACATTTTACAGATCGCTGGCATTTAAACTTGTTCATGCATGCATTTCAGATCGTATCAACTGTTAAAATAAAATTAAGTTTTAATAAATTTGTCATTGACGGTTTGGTTTGGCCGGTTTTGCAGTTTTTTTTTTTTTTTTTAATTTTTTTATCTTGCATTTTTTGTTTCTGGTTAAGAATTTATTTTACACGATTTTATGAAGCGGTACAATTCAATTTAGGATGCTAAGTTAAATTACACTCAAAGAAAAAAACTCATCAGTGTGATTGAATGGCTGGGAACAGGAAAAGATTCAAGTGTATAATATTTTATAAAATTTGTAGACATATTTTAACTCAGTGATTTTTTACACTATTTCCTTGTATTTGCACAAATGATGATAATTCAACTATTTATTTATTTTTTTTTTTTTTTTTTGTTGGAGATTATTTTTTATAGTAAATAATTATTCAGGAAGCTGAGAGTAGATAAATGATAGGTTGTAAGTACTTAGTATTTATTTGATATGTTTTTTTTTTTTTTTGTGTGAAGTGTTTGAGAATGAGTTTTTTATATATATGTACTTATTTAATTTTCTTTTAAATGAATTTTACTCATATAGATCTCATTTAATTTAATGTCTTTATTTGATTTATTTAGAATATCTCAATTAATGTTGAATAGAAGCGGAACAATATGTGAAATATTTATGATATAAAATCTAATTCATTCAGCCAATCAGTCATTCATAACTTCCTGATATCTACAATTACGACACACGTTAGTTAGTTAGTTAGTCGTGTATGAAATTAATACATTTAAATGTTGAACAAAAAAAAAAAAAAAAATTTTTGAAATTCTTATGCAAAAACCTTCACCTAATTTAATTCTTGGATTCATTTTGCACATTTCAATAAAAATTCACGTTCAATTTCAATTTACATTCGCTTAATGTCTCTTCTTCAATTCCGTCTGCATTGTCATGTTTTTTTTTCTTTTCGTTGAAAGATGATGCAATTTAAAAGTAAAATATTATAATGAAAAACTATAACAATTTCAATTTATGCAAAAAGTACAATATTTTTTTTTTTTATATATTTTTATTGTTATAAAGCACAAATTGTTAAACCAAACAAATAAAGCTTTAAAATAACTAAACACTTGAGTCTACATTTAATAGTGGCGCGTCGCAATATTTTTATTTATTTTTCAATATTTTTTTTTGCATTATAATTTCCAATGTATTCTTTGTATTTACCAACCAACTACAAGTGGTGTTATTATAAAGTCTTTAGTTTAGTGTTCACGGTAGTTGTGTATGATATAAACTGCAATCAATGAGACATCATCTAATTTAAAATTCCACTTTAATTAGTGTGTACCTCAAATTTCGTTTGTATATAACTTTATTTACGAGTAGTTGTAGATTTTTAAATCACTTCTATAGCAGTTTATATGTGCATCTTTATAAAAAGCTTAGTAGATTGAATACACCATTTCCAGTTCAAAATAAAGACCACAAAATTGCATAGCATATAAAAACTAGTCACTTGTCTGATTCCCGGTTCTATTTCAAAACTATATCTCTCATTTGCTGCAAAAACGTCATAATTCAAAAAAAGTCGTTTCGTGAAAAACGGCTTTGAATGTTTTATAACATTTTACTATTTCTTAAATAAGTTTTCAACAAATCATGAAATTTCAAAAATAAAACCCGATTTAAACAGTAGATGTTAATATCCTTCTAATCTGTATTTAACCCAATTTTTTTCTTGTCAAATATACAAGAAAACATGAATTTTGATTTTGATGTTTACAACAAAAAAACACTCTCACGTAAAAAATAATTGACTTTATTGAAAACTGATAAAACTATATGAAAGACTATAGAATGACGCATATTTTTAGTTATGACATTGTTACAGCAAATGAGCGATATGAAGATAACCTGTCATTTGACATCATTTAAATTAATATTCTTAGACAGGTCTTAGCTATACTCTTAGCCAACTTGTATAGTCCTACTAGTCCTAGTCCTTTTTCAAATTCTTGGATAAATTATCTATTTTTTTTAAACATTTAAAAGTTACATGATTTTAATCTTTTCGCTTTTCACCAAGTCAGGGGACGAGTGTGTTTTAAGCAATTACCACAAATTGCCCAAAGTAATTTACCAAGGACAAAGATATATTTTATATTTGTAGATAGATAGATTTGAAGGACTGTGTACTTTCACTTGGAGATCCATCGTATTCCTTGTGATACCCTTTACAAATATAACTAGGTGAACTTCCCTACAAGAACAGTGACGGTCATTTTACCGGTCATATGGCTGGCATTGTTGATGGAAATATCCATCATCAGATAGAACAAAATTTCTATCATTTTCTTAAGGCCAATATTAAAAAAGTGATGGAAACTTTTGTGTACGTGTGATTTTGCATCCTTCTCTAATTTATGCATTTTGTCGTCCATAGAACATACATCTGAACTGCTTACTCTTATGTTGTTTACTAGTCAACGTTGATATAAATATTAGTCACAGTTGACCAGTACAACTTGATGGATATATCGGTCACAGTTGACTAATCAAACTTGATGGATGTATTCGTCGCTATTGACGGAGATATCTGTTGAAATAAAACACGATTTATTTCAATTAATTTCTTTATATTAAATAAATCTAATCTATATCTATATATATATAAATATATAAATGTCTTTGTAAGTTTGTTTGTTTGAGCATCACGCCTAAACGGCTGAATCGATTTGATTGAAATTTGGAACGTAGATAGATCCTTACTTGGAAGCGTCAATAGGCTATAACTTTTGTCAATACTTGGACCAGAAAGGGGTAAACAGAGGGAAAACCGGTAAAATTGGTACCTTTAGTTCTTAAACAATAAATACTAAACGGCCGAAACGATTTTATTGAAATTTCCAACATAGACTACGACAGGGGTAGCGAAGCGCACCGAGTCAAGCTAGTATTATATAAAAAAAACTACTTATTAAAACTGCTTTTGAAAGACATCTGAAACTTGAAAAGGGATTGTAACTTATGCTCGAATTTCCTGTTATTTCCTAAGCTTGGCTGCTACTTGGGCATATGTTTTAAGGCGATCTTGAGTGGCTTTAAAGTGTCTGGGTTTCTTGGGGTTATAAACCTCTTTTTCAATATTGTTTCCAGCTCTCTTTTGGTTTTTAATGTTTCTAAAAGTAACAAATTTTACATAAAATATGTTACACTAGTATATTTCAGGACAACTAACCTCTTTTCTATGGGATCCTGTACTTTTGAACTGTTTTCCAATGACTGGAAAGATTTCGTGGGTTCTTCTGTGTAAAGATTATTTTTATTGGCTTCTGGTGGTGTAACATCGACCTGAAACAGTTCTTGGTCGGCTTTATCCTCAAATGTACTGTACTTAATTAAAAATAATGTTATATATGTGTGTCTATTGTTGTGAACTATTTTGTCCACTTACCCAATCCCTCTTCTTTCGAAATATTAATTTTTTGTACTTTTCTTTGTATTTACAATAATTAATCACAATTGGTCAATTCACAAGGTCCCTTATCATGTCATAATGTCCTAATATTTCACAATGGTTTTTATTGCTTTTGAAGCAAAAAATGTCCTAAAATAATACTACTTTCTATGCTATGTTTATTGTGTTATCGTAAGCAACCAGCAGAGACCAACGCCGAATGCCTAAGAGTCGGTTAAGCCGATCCGCCGAGTCGTGATATATTAGGACATTATGACAATATGACTGATAAGAGACCTTGTGAATTGACCAAATATATTTATCTTTTTATCACTCAAAATAAATGAAAACTTTTCGGGAATTTACTTTTTAATGTCAAAAAATTTAAAAAATACAACTCTGATACATACATTGGTCAACGATGATGGATATTTCCATCAACAATGACATTCATATGTTCGGTCAAATATAAAGTGTGTGCAAATGTGTTAGTAAACATCTTTTGTGTGTATTAGTTTCGGTCATCTATTTCTTGTAGAGTACTTAAATGCTAAGAGAAGAAATTAAATTGGTGAGAAAAGAAAGAAGTCAGATGATATAAAGAGAAATAAAGTGAAAAAAGGACAGGAAATAAGTATAGACTGGGATTCTCAGAGTCCTGTTACCTAAAATAGCCAGCCTATTCCCCTGATGAAGCCTTAATAGATTACCTAGATCATATCTAGCTATATCCCCCAGTTCATCATGGAATCCTTCCTCTAGCCATTTTTGCCTGAGACCCTGTAATCTAGGAGAGTTACACAGAATAAGTTCCACTGTTTCTAGTTCCTCAATATCTTCGCACAACCTACAGAATTCCTAAGCGCCCATACTCCATTTACTAATGAAGGCTCCAATTGAACAGTAACTCCTACTAAAGACCTGAGACTTTTCCTATCCATCCCAATTGGTATTCTGGTTGCCTTTGCATACAACTTTTGCCAAATAGCCCTAGACACCTTGCAATCCATCATACTACACCAGGATTATATCGTAGAGTCCCGAAATTGAATCGAAGATCAACCTATAATAGTAGCATATAAGAGGTTTAACCTACCAGTTCCTATTAATATAGTCCAGATCCGAACCCTGTCTGACCAGTTCATCTTCTATCTCATTTCCCTGTGTGTTCAAGTGCCCTGTACCCAAGACAATCTGATTGTGTATAGTTCCAATAACGCTTCTAGAGCTCTCCTATAGTTCAACACTATGCTCGAGTATGCCATATGATATTGACTATCTATATAAATTGTCACTGCAGACTCCTATGTGATGTGTGCCCTTATCAAATCCGTGGCTTTCCAGACCGCTAGGATGTCTGCCATGTAGACGCTGCATTCGCCTGGGAGTCTGTATGACACTTTGATGTCCTCCATCTTGGACCCGTCAGTGAAACTGTACCCACTTCTGTACCATCTACTCCTACCATATTCTTTCCAATTAAGTATGCTCATATAAACGAACCTTCCAATACAGTGACTCACAACAGCGTTTTACCTTGACGCTGAGGGTGCCCTGTTTAGTTATTTTTGGGATTTGAATCGGTTCTAAGACTTTATATGAAAGGGATCAGCCACTTTAATATGATGTTGAGCTATGAACAAACCCAAATTAACTTGCTCTGATTTTAATTAGTTTAAAATTAAGGAATATTATATCTGTTTAAAATTCATTGACAAACTGTTAATTTTCTGCCACAGTTGGACAGTGATATGTTCTTTTTTTCAAGTATGCTCGCAGCATCCAATCATTCAAATTCAGTTAGTATGACTCTGTTTTGAAAAACATTGTCTTGTACCAGCTTCCTGGACCGCGGAAAGGAAAAATAGTTTTACATCTTCTCTTCAAATGTACAATTTTTTCAAGATTTTCCGGTTTCTATTCAAGAGTTGTATAGTTTTTATCGCATTGTTTTCGGCCCACATTATTTATACAACTTTGCTTTTGTTGATGTTGGAATTAATACCGTATTTTGATGCTTCAGCTGAAGGAAAAGGAAATTTTTTTCGTAGTGGAATTGATACTTTAGGTATTAACTAAACCAAACGGAATCCGAAGAATCTAAAACAAAATCGATCTAAGGAATTAAAACCATTCCGTACAAAATGTGTGACAGTGTGTATGTCTTTCTGATCGAAAATATAGGCCTAGGCTGAAATACATTAGTTTCAGTTTCTAGACGTTATTACCACTTCTTTATAAAAGACCAGAGCCACATTTCATTTGAGAATCATCATCCACATCCCATTGGATTTTCCCCAGTACACATCCGTCTGGAAGGGTTAGTTTCGTAATATTTTTGGATCTGATGCTCTACTTTCTTAAATACTTCCAGAGTTCTTTATTTACCTTCTCAAATAGAAGAATGTAAGTAGTTTTACAGGTTGAAGTTGTGGGGGTGTTAGAAGGATTTGATGTACACTTCTCTAGGATCTTTTAGTCATAGCGGGTTATAAATATGTATAGGCACTCCACACTTAGTCGTCTTAAGAAAGACAGTAGTCTCAGAAGACAGTATTTCTTGTAGCTTTAAAAATGACTTTCTAAGATAGTATTGTATTCGTATAAATTTCACCAGGGGTTCTGAGGCCTTATATAGTATACATATTCTGTAGTGAAATCTATTAAACGATGATCGTCTGGCTTTTGATACAAGTTTTAGAATCCTCAGATAACTAACGGAAGTATGTAAGACATCAATACATCAATATTCCGAGAAGTTTGCTCATGATGTTTACAAATGACATCAGAGATGAGCAAAAATAATGAACAAGTTAGTATTCGACTCTTCCATATCTCTTCCACAATAGAAATTCAAACTTCCAACAAATTTGGATTCATTAGAATACCTTCATATATGGCAAGAGAAGATGATCTTTGCTATAAAATGTAATATCTCACATTATATGATAGATGTCAATTTAAAATTTATTTCACATAAAATGATCATTTTTAAAAATAAATAAATGAAAGGCACCTGCAATCACGAAAAAATCGCTAAATTATAGGAAAAATAAAAATGCTGATCATGATCAAAAAGAAAAAAAAGTCTGCAACCCGTAATACAATTAATTCTAAACGTCAAGTCATATAAAAGAGTATGCTGTGCTGGGTACAAGGTTTTTCCGTTGACACTCACAATCAGCAATTATAAGATCAAACATATTAACTTTACATACATATGAACATGCAAACATAAGTTTGCACATATAGATGCAAATATATATGTACAATTAATGTTATATACAAATTTACATACATATGTATATATGTTATTAATTGTACTATATATATATGATTACAAATATATACATACATATATATAAATAAACCCAACAATCAATATTATAATTGAGCTACATTGTCAAAACTTGGTAATGTCTTGCAATCACTTCTATTAAAATTTTGAATAATGACTTAACTGCTTATTTGCTAGTCGTTTGCATGAGCACCTCTAATTAGTTTAATTGATATTAATGTAATGACTTACTTATAACCGGTTTGGTAAATACTTGTCTCCAATGAAAGTATTTGCAATACTTTCATTGGGAGTAACTAGGAAGAGGTTGTAATACTTTTAATGAAACCGATTTGTAACTTTAATAAGGCTTTACCCTAAAAGGGGGAAATTGACCACTTTTAGTCAATCTTTGGGAGGTCACTGAACTAACCTAAGCTTTATCGTTCTGAAACGTCAAATTGATTTTCATTAAAAGTGATAAATTAGGTTTTAGACTGTTGGCGAAATTGTAAAACAAGTCTGTTTGTATCTTATCATTTGTGCAAATGTTTAGTGGGTTAAAATTACGTTACAATCGAATGCCAGTGTGTCTGCCACGATCGTTTTAATTTATCTCATGTGATTTCTCTGTTAATTAAAAAGAGACAAAGAGACGGGATGGGATGGGATATATGAACAAAAAAAAATAAAAAATCGCAGTACACGTAACATATGTATGTATATCTGTTGCTATAATAATTGTACGAGTATAGAAAATCATCAGAAAAAGATGAAGAAGAAACAAACTTAATACTCGTGTACAATTGTCGTAACATTTTAGAATTGCTTGGATACGAGTACTTCTAAATGTACATGCATATATATATACATGTATCTCAATATCTATGTATCTTTTTAAGCAAAAAAAAAAAAAAACAATATCATGTACTTGTACAAACCACCAACAACCATTCAAACATCTATATTGCTGATATTAATCATCATAACAAAAAGTGCCGACTACACCGATACATATGTATTAACATACAAACGAACTAACGAAAACTTTGACTATGAGGCTGATTGTCTGACCGCCTGACTGCCTGCAACTACTCACTCTAGCTTAGCTCATTCACGAGAAATAAAACGATCTACTTGAATCTCGTATATACGAACCAAAAAAAAAAAAGCAAACATATATAAAAGTAGATATATGGCAGACACACTGGCAACTTTTAATAAATTTTTAAATGAGACTAATTTAGAAAAAAAGTGAATTAAATACTATACTATACAGTGAGTCACAAAAATGGGGACTTCCCTAAGCTAAAGCAAAAATTAAATAGATTCGGATAGTTGGTTTGCTACTGATACTAAGTATATAAGTTTTGGTAAATGGGCCGGCCTTAGAGAAACTATTTATTAACAAATTATAATTATATATTGGTCAAAAGATTATATTAATGATAAAATTTTGTAATTTTTGTTTGTAGTACTTGTTAGTTATTCCATTCACCATTTCGTTTGTAATTTCCACATTTTTCATTTGCGATCGTTATAGATAGTGTAGTCGATGTAGCCATTTCCGTCCGCCTATCTTTTGAAATCATCTATTTAAAATCGAGAAAATTGCCCATAAATGGCGTTAATATGTACTTTGATTCTTTATTATGTAATTTGATTCGAATGAAACATTTTAAAATGTTCATTTATAAAGCATAGAAATTCGAATGATTTTTTTTCGAATCAAATTTCTGTAATTTGTTGATACTTAAATAAATATTAGTTCAAAGGAAAGTGAAATAAGAATTTTGGCAGGCACCATTTTTGGTCAAATATTTAAACCACAGATTACACAGCTACAAGGTGGCGCAAAAGTAAACTTCCGATGTTTTTTGGCTGTAATTAAAAAAAAAAAAAAAAATGAAAAACTTTGATTCTTCTTGTGGATTATTTTTATTTGGTCTTTTAATTTTTTTTACATCAAGTCGAGAATATGATGTCATGTAAATGGCCGCCGCCACAGTTGATTGTCATATGAGCCCTTTTTATGGCATTTTCCATCACTTTGGCCAAAACTTCCGGCGATAGGTCTTCACATTCTTGACGGATATTGTCTTTAAGAGCTGCAAGAGTCTGAGGCTTGTTGACATAAACCCGCGACTTCAAAAAGCCCCACAAAAAGAAGTCTGGAGCGGTCAAATCAGGCGATCTTGCTGGCCAGTGCAAATCGCCAAAACGAGAGATTAGGCGCCCGGGAAATGCATCCTTCAGCATATCGGTTGTGGCACGTGCAGTGTGTGCCGTTGCACCGTCCTGTTGGAACCACATGTTTTCCAATCCCAATTCAACAAGTTGCGGCAAAAAGAACTCGTTGATCATTGCTCTGTAGCGCTCAGCATTCACAGTAACCGTTTGGCCCGCGACGTCTTCGAAGAAAAAAGGTCCGATGACTCCTCCAGCGAAAACAGCACACCATACAGTGACTTTGAGCGGGTGTAAGGGCTCTTCGTGGGTTACACGCGGATTTTCAGTGCCCCAGAAGCGTAAATTTTGCTTATTTACGTACCCGTTAAGATGGAAATGGGCCACACCACTCATGATTATTTTTGATGAAAAATCATCTTCCTCTTGGTGGTGATTAAGGATGGCTTGAGCGTATGTTAGCTGATGCACCGTCTGGACTTTGTACGGAAACATCTTCAAATCTTGTACCAAAATTCGCTGTAAAGACCGTCGACTGATACCCATTTACGTGGCACGTCGTCTGGTCGATGTCGACGGCGCTTCCATGACATCCTCGGCTACAGCAGCAATAGTCTCTGCAGAACGGCTACTCCGGGGTCTGCCACGCCTGGCAGCATCTCGTGTTGTGCCAGTCTCTTCGAGGCGAGCGGCTAAACGTCGCAGTGTTTCACCAGTAGGCGTTGGACGGCCCGGAAATCTGCGACGATATTCACATTGTGCCAAAGTCACCAACCGATTATTGGTCAAATAAATAGTCAGCAATATTCCGCGTTCTGGAGCAGTGTAGCGTAACATTGTTTATTAACGTGTATTTCGCATGTGTTTACTACACAAATGTCGAAACAGAACTGACATTAGGGCACAATCGCAAAATTTATAGCATTTTCTGATAGGAGGATTACTTTTGCGCCACCTGGTAAAAATAAGCTGGTTCCATTAATTTGGTAATAAAAAACAAACAAAAGAAAAATGTCAGAATGGTTGTGGTTTGGAAAAAGGGACAAATATATATCACACTCGTTCCGTATTCAAAATTGTGATTTTTCTCTCGCTTTGCAAACCACAACCATTGGAAAGTGGTTTTAGAACGTCAAAATAACCATACGATTCGATATTACTTTTTAGAGAACTGTCATTTGTTTCATATCTGTAATAATCTGTGATTTAAACTATATATTTTAATTTATTTTATTTCAATTTTCCGTAATCAATTTAATATGAATTGTACAAGGTATAGCAAGAAGAAAAGCAACTAATATCTTTTGCTGTAAAGTAATCGTTAGCCGTCAATGTTGTTGTTGGTTTATCACAAATCAGCTGGACAGTGATGTTACCTTCTTGCATATGCATTGACAAATGTAATTTCGATGACACTAAGCTAAGTCAAGTTACAATATTGTGTTGTGCTTAAAATAATCGATTTAAGTTTGAGCTTAAAACTTGAATATTGATAAAGTGGCCCCGAACACACTCTCCCGAAGTTATTTTGAAGTCCACCCTGTTCTGTAAATTGAATCCGTAAACATCATAGTTTGGTGTTCTGGAAATCGAATCCACATGATTTGATATTTTTACTTTCGAGTAAATAACCCTGTTTACATGTACATAATCGCAGAACATGAATTTGTTAAATTTTCTTTTTGGAAATGTCTCGTGTTACAAAACAGAATCTATTATCATTAAAATGAGACGTTACACAGTGATAAATGTGGTAATCTGCATCTTCTAAACTAATGGTCGGATAGGAAAATGATGTACGAGCGAATCGTACATTCGGACATGGACTATCAGAAAATAAAATGTGTGACTACCATGTAAAAACAAACGGTGAGATACAGGTTGCCAAAGTCGGCCAAAGTACTGCTCGTAACTTGTACAAATATGGACAGATTTTTTTGTATTAAAAAGTTCATAAAAAAATGTCCGTTTAATCGACCTCGCTGTAAGTTATGCTCTCTGTTCCACAAACCAAATCTAAGTACAATTTTCGTATTTAAATCGAATTCACATTTTGTGTTGTTCTCTAAATCAAATTAGCATGATTTAACCGTTTTTCATTCAATGTTCAAATCGGTCGATTTGCAAAACAATTTGTCAGTTATTAGTTTTTGTAAATTACTCGGCTTTGAAATCACTCGATTTATGAAACAGACTAGATAATTTCATAATTTTGTTTAAATGCTTATTAGAGCATTTATGTTTGTTGTTTCATGTTTTTCATTGCTTTTTGAAGATGATAGTGGCCAAGGGGGCGCCCCAATTTTCGAGGGCCATTTGCGATCTTTGTAACTCATTTTCAATCGTTCGGGTGAGAATTTTGGGACAAAAAGTTCTCGCGCTTATGTGGGATATTCTCTCTGTGAACTTCCAGAGTATGTTGCTTGTTCACAAAGACCAATGTCTTCAAAAAATCCTATAGAAGGAAGTCTGGAGCAGTAAAATCTACCCAGAAACGCATTCTTCAAAATGTCTAGATCTGTATACAATTACAGCGTCCTCTTGGAATTCATTAATTTTGTGCTAATAAAACTCGTTGATCATGATGAACTCAAGCCATAGAAGCTGAAATAAGTCTGGAACGGTCAAATCAGGCGAACTTGCCGGTCACTGCAAACCTCAAAAACGAGACATTATGCATAAAGGCTGCTAATAAAAACTCATTGATCTGTCCTCAAGCGATAGAGTCGATATTCTAGTCGGAACGTGATATTTATGGTCTTCCAATACCTCTTCTGTATTGAAGAGGTATCCAATACCTCCTCTGTCACTTATTGTTACTGTATATTCAAAAGCTATTGAAATCTTTATTGTGTGGCCAGGTGGAATAAGACTGTCAGATATAGTCGCGATTATTCTCCGGTATTGAGGAGTATAGACTTCAATGGCTTGTTGACGTGTATTCTAAATTTGTTTACTTCACAAATATCAAAACTATTTACTTCTTTATTGTGGACTAAACTTTTTTTCCTAACTGTTGGGATCATGTGTTTAAAACACTTAAAACATACCTGGTCACATACCATACAACTGCAAGCTCACAGTGGCAAACAAAAGTTTGTGTTAAATTTGGTTAAGTTGCTTTTTGAAGCACCACATTTACAGTTTCAAGATATTCATGCAAATACTACTTATTCATACTATCGATTTATTAACTTAAATCAATATAAGTATGTATAGATTAAGCTATCTGTCTAATTCATTGTTAAATCTCACATAAATCTCTTATATGTACAGATATCAGATTAGAGCAAAATTATCACAAATAGGTTGTATGTATCTGGAAATATTTGAGTGAAGCGTTCTGTTTTATATGATAACTTATTCACTTTTCCAATGTTTTTTTTTTTCTTATAAGGAACAAAAACCTTATATTTATATTAACAAAAAAATGTAAACAAACATTGACAGATAAGAAGAAGTGAGAAAACATATCGAGCAAAAAATAGTCAGCTGCCATATTAACGTCACATGTAATCAGAGCTGTAAATATATCATTCTTTTTTGATTTTAATTCATTATGAATTAGCTAAATTTTGAATTAATTCATTTTACAACAAAAATGAATTGAATGAAATTTAAATCATTTCAAACGAATTAGGCAGAAATGAATTTCAATTCATTTCCAATTCAAATGAATTTGTAAAAATTAATTGCAATTCATTCACAATTCATTTGAATTGAATTGATTTTGAATTAATTCAAATGAATAAGAGCAGATCTCTAGGGGGAATGAACAATTTCTCCTACCAAATTAGAAATATTCAGTACAAAAATTTAAAAGCAGCGCCTGATCCAAGAAAACAACGCGCGAGATTTTAAAGGAAGATGGTCCGTCTTCATTTGTATCATCAGAATTGAATAATTGTTTTCGCGTTATTTGTGGAACAGAATATGTAGGATCCATCGATTCATCATCACATTTTTAATCGTTAAACAAAACAATATTGATTTTTTGATCAATCACAAGAACCTTTAAACAAAATATTGACTCTCAATCACAAACAGTAAACTTTAATCAAAGCCATCTTTGACGACTCAAAAACATTAGAATCTTTAAAAATTCGATTGAAAAATTTTCTAAAAGAAATTTTCCACAATATACAAATATTAGTTTAAATCTAAGAATTGTTTGTCTTTGAACTATATTAGATGATATTCAAAACGAGAGTAATGCTTGCAGTCTTTTACATAAAAAATTAGTTGAATAACAAAACGACAGTGATGCTTAGTGTAGATTTACTTACAAAATCAATTCAAATTTCAATCAATTCAAATGAGTTGGAAATTAGTAGCCAATTCTTTTGAATTAATTCAAAATCAATTCAAATGAATTGGAAATGAATTGCAATTCATTTTTACCAAATTCAATTGAATTGACTCAAATTTCATTCAATTGTTTTTTTTGTGTGACTGATTCGCGAATTAATTCAAAAATGAATGATTCATTTACAGCTCTGCTTGTAATGAATTTACCTTGGGTAATACAATAACAAAATACATGGCAATACGTTCTCATGAATCAGATGTTTGACAACTGACTTAGCTAAGTTTTTGGCTCTCAGTTACCTATATACATAATTGTGATCTAGCTCTTTACTTTTTATTTGTGGCAAATCGAAAGATTTGTGGCTACTTGAATTTAGTTATTTCAATTGTAATTTATCTTTATCAACATATTTTCTGATGAAAGAACAGTGTCATGATTCGATTCCCAACAAATTGGGTCCTTTTAGAATTACATATGCTGATAGAGTAGACATAAGAGGGATCCAAATTGCTATGACATGCTAAAAATTATTCTGTGAAGCAAAGATTATGAAATTCAATTCCCAAGTGTTGGATATAACCTAAAAGTCTTTTCGCTTTAAATACTAAGATCAGCAAGCTATCAAAATCAAAATGTTAAACATAGTTTTTTATGAAATTATTATTAAAAGAAATCAATATTTTTACAAAATAATTATTAATTTGATTGCAATTACTTTCGCTAGACACTGCATTAGGCACTTACAATAAAAACAAACCGACTGACTGAATGAATGACTGACTGATTGACTGAGTGGCATGACGGGAATATCTGCCATTTAAAAATTAATACATATTTATACCATATAATACAGATTTAGACTTAATAAATATTATATGTTCGTTCATACATGCCTTACCTAAATACATACTTACATACATATGTATGTAGAAATGTATGTATATACAAATACATGTATATACTTAATATAATCTAGTATTATATATCAATTGATTTTAGCAAAATAAAAAAATATATATAAAAAAACGTCAGAATGAAAAAAGTATTTATTTGAAGAAACAAGTATCATTGTTTCATATAAGTTGCCGGTTGTTGGTGGTTTAAGAAGATTCAAACGAACTGCAAACAAACAACAACAACAAAAATTAAGATCATTTAATCTCGATTCCTTCTTGAAATTATTATTGATTTTGGTGATGTTGACAAATACCACCACTAAGATAAACGTTATTCAGGTATTCTTTTTTTTTTGTATTTTATGTTCTTTTATTATTTATTTTAAATTTAGCAACAATGTTTGAAACTATCGATTTATATAATTTCATGGGTGTGCATTTTGTGTTTAAACAAATTGATTTTTTTTTTTTATTTATTTAATATAATCTGAACACATAAGAAAAATGTGATTTAATTAATTTAATATTCGTGCTGCAGCATTCGTGTGTTTTGGTTAGTGCGGTGCAATGCTGTGATAATCTGAGTATCCTTGAAACTTAAAATTGTAAAAATGATTTTAGAATTTTTTTTTTTTTAAAAATCAAATCGATTAATTTTGTATAACCGTTCTAAAAACTAAAGAAACAGCATGAAGTTCTAATAGTATGATTTATAAAGAGTGACAAAATAATGAATACTTTTAATTGAAATTTGTATTAAATGTTTAATGCTACAACAGCATTAGGAGAGTGGCATAAAATATGTAGAATAATCTGTTAAAATATGTAATTTAAATAAAATGTTAATAAATTCTTAATTTGTGTGATTAAATTTGCTAAATAGTTCAAATATTTGAGTGCCACATATTATATAAAATAAAGGCTTTACTTGAAAATGCATTTAAAAAAGACGTAAGAAAGTATAGTCAGTCAAGCCCGACCAATGATACCCTATACCGAAAAGATGATTATAAACAGTTTTCTTTTAAAATCTATATGGGAGCTATGACTAATTATGGACCAATTGCCATATTGGCATGTCTTCTGTATACATGAAACTTATTTGTGTTGAATTTTATTTGAATACCAGCCTTTTTAAAAAAACTATACTCGTTAAAATTAATTTCGGAAGATGGCTTTAAATGAAAGCTATGACATGGTGACATGACTTTTGTATAAATACAACTTATTTGTATTGAATTTTATTTGAATACCAACAACCAACTTATGCTACAAGGTGGAGCAAAAGTAAACTTCCGATGTTTTTTGGCTGTAATTAAAAAAAAAAAAAAATGAAAAACTTTGATTCTTCTTGTGAATTCTTTTTATTTGGTCTTTTAATTTTTTTTATATCAAGTCGAGAATATGATGTCATATGATGTCATTGTCATTTGAGCCCTTTTTATGGCATTTTCCATCACTTTGGCCAAAACTTCCGGCGATAGGTCCTCACATTCTTGACGGATATTGTCTTTAAGAGCTGCAAGAGTCTGAGGCTTGTTGACATAAACCCGCGACTTCAAAAATCCCCACAAAAAGAAGTCTGGAGCGGTGAAATTAGGCGATCTTGCTGGCCAGTGCAAATCGCCAAAACAGGAGATTAGGCGCCCGGGAAATGCATCCTTCAGCATATCGGTTGTGGCACGTGTAGTGTGTGCCGTTGCACCGTCCTGTTGGAACCACATGTTTTCCAATCCCAATTCATCAAGTTGCGACAAAAAGAATTCGTTGATCATTGCTCTGTAGCGCTCACCATTCACAGTAACCGTTTGGCCCGCGACGTCTTCGAAGAAAAAAGGTCCGATGACTCCTCCAGCGAAAAGAGCACACCATACAGTGACTTTGAGCGGGTGTAATGGCTCTTCGTGGGTTACACGCGGATTATCAGTGCCCCAGAAGCGTAAATTTTACTTATTTACGTACCCGCTAAGATGGAAATGGGCCCATCACTCATGATTATTTTTGATGAAAAATCATTTTCCTCTTGGTGGTGATTAAGAATGGCTTGAGGGTATGTTAGACGCGATTGGCGGTCAGCAACTAACAGCTGATGCACCGTCTGGACTTTGTACGGAAACATCTTCAAATTTTGTACCAAAATTTGCTGTAAAGACCGTCGACTGATACCTATTTGCGTGGCACGTCGTCTGGTCGATATCGACGGCGCTTCCATGACATCCTCGGCTACAGCAGCAATATTCTCTGCAGAACGGCTACTCCGGGGTCTGCCACGCCTGGCAGCATCTCGTGTTGCGCCAGTCTCTTCGAGGCGAGCGGCTAAATGTCGCAGTGTTTCACCAGTAGGATTTGGACGGCCAGGAAATCTGCGACGAAATTCACGTTGTGCCAAAGTCACCGACCGATTATTGGTCAAATAAATAGTCAGCAATATTCCGCGTTCTGGAGCAGTGTAGCGTAACATTGTTTATTAACGTATATTTCGCATGTGTTTACTACACAAATGTCAAAACAGAACTGACATTAGGGGCCAATCGCAAAATTTATAGAATTTTCTGATAGGATGATTACTTTTGCGCCACCTTGTAGTTTAATTATGATAATTATATTTACCTTATTTATATGTAGTATTATACGTGCATCAATAAAGATTAAAAATATAATTATTTTAAGCAATATACTTATAAAGTATATTATAAGTATGTACAATATACATATTTAACAAATTGTTAGCTCCCACAATAACCATTTAAACCATTTGACTACTAGTTACTTACTAACTGCAGACATTGACAAATTACCATAATATTTCGGTAGTAATCGGATCAACCAATAAACACAGCTCGTAAACACTTCGTTTAGAACAACGATTATGAAACGAATTGAAGAGTTATTACTAGTGACCGAAAAAACATTTTCTATTGTAAGCAAAGCAAACAAGAAAATTAATTTTTTTTTTTTTTTTTTTTGGGAAAATTTTGAAGTTCTTAAAAATCCAACTGTTAACCAACAAAACAGTAAAGAATATAGAGAACGATAAATTAGAAATTTACCTAGAAGTTGTAGTTTTACATAGAACATTCATAGATCTAATGTAATAAAACAACAAAACAGTGTGTGCTGTGCTGTGGAGTGCAGTGCAGCATGTGTAATTTTACATTTGAAGGGTCTGTAGTGGAATGACTGACTGACTGACTGGCTGACTTTTTGTTGCTGTGACATGCTGAAATTCAAAAAACTTAAGAAACAAGAGATAATTGAGCGTACTGAGTAAAATAATCACTTGAACGCACACTCAAACTTACCACAAATATTGAGTGCATTGAACAGTGGTGTTAAGTGTGACGATTTTACGTAATTTTGACGATTTTTTAAAGTAAATTTAGTGATTTGACGTTTGACGATTTCTTTTGTAAATTCGCTAACATGCCGACGATTTTTCCACTTAAATTTGAATTGTATTGTAGAAATTAAAATAAATATACTAAAAGAGATGAAGTTTTTCTTGAAATTTATGTAAAATACAACATTTTTCATATATTACTATGAATAAAAATTAAATAAAAATACTTCAATTCTACCTTTGTTAAAAAGTTTTTCTAATTTGGTATCTAAAGACAAATATCAAATAATGGAAAATGAAATAAAATAATAAAGATTTGTACATTTTAATATATATTTTTTTTTTTTTTGTAAAATGTCAAATCAATTATCAAACAATAAACCAGCGTTTCCGAATTTACGTGATTTTGTAAACTACTTAATAGTTTTAACAAATTTATCAGTTAATATTGAAGGTATTTTTAGCCAAATAAATGTAAATGAAGCTAAGAAAAAAATCGATTTATTTTTTTTAATTTTGACGATTTTTTTCAAAAAAAAAAAAAAAACCTAACAACACTGGCAGTGAATGCTCACTCAATTTGTACAAGTTCTCTGAAATCATATGCCGGAGAGCGTTAAAGATCGTCAGCAGTCTATAAAATGCTTGAATTAAACGAATTGTGATCAGTTCTGTTTCAGTCCCGACTGGCAAAACATCTCTGAACTTTAAGCGGTTTCTACAGCCTTAAACAAAATAGCTCTTGCTTGCGCTCGCCTTTGCTTCATACCTCGTATTCCAAAGCCAAACAAAAAATAAATAATAAAAAAAACCAACAATTATAAATGAAAATTTTGCGTTTAAAACGTGCATGATAAAATCTAGATCGATTAAAAATAACAAAAAAGTTGATGAATAAAACAAAGAGAAAGAACAACAATTAAAAGAAGAAAAATCTCCACTACTGTATTTTTTTATACAGAAAATTGTTAATAAATAACTTTAACTGTAATGTCTATTAACTGGTTTATAGAACCGAATTTGTGTCAAAGTGAGACTAAAATAAATTTAAAAAAATTACCAAAAATTTTAAACAAAAATAAACTTAAAATGTTTTAAACTCAGTTACAACAAACAAACCTTACTTCAATTTAGTAAATATTTTGAAAAATTACTAAAAGAAAAACTAAACAAAAACTGAAAATATATTTTTTTTGAAAAACAAAAAAAAAAAAAACACTTATAAAAACCAAAAATTAAAATATTTTTGAGCTACAAACCAAAAAGTTCTAAAAAAAAAAAACCAAACTTGATTTAGAAAAAAAAAAAAAAATCAATTTTTGAATTAAACAAAAATTTTAACGGAAACTTTTTGTGTCTTAACAATATACAGTGACCATAAAAAATCATTGATATTTTGCAAAGCTGTTTGAAATAAAATCTTTCAAAATTCCGCCCTCATTGAAAAGAAACTTTTCCAAAACGGAGACCTTTAGAGGACCTATGTCAGTGCTAAACTATTTATTATTGATCTTTAATCAAAATAACGCGCCCACGAGGACTCATCATAATCTAGAATTACTGAACTCTTTTATAACGTAACCCTTAGTGAAAGTTTTACAACTTACAAAACCAACAAATTACAACAACGATTTTTTTTATATTAAATATTAAATAACAACAACTCCTTCAAGCTGCTGCTGCTGCTGAGAATTCCCCTGCTGCTCCCTAAAATTTACACCGGGAATTCTAAACAACTAAAAATTATCCAAAGAAAACGAAAGAAAAGAAAGAAAACCCTTTTATACAAAAAAGAAAACAAAAAAACCTAAAAAAAGGAATTTTGAATTAAAGCAAACGAAACGAAAAGTTATTACTGTTTCATCTTTAACTTTTTCATTTTTGTTTTCTCTGTGAAACGTCAGACGATAAGCTAGCTGCTCAAACAAAAAAAAAAAAATATTAGACAGACTAACAAATATAGAGAATTAAGAAATAGTTCTTCTTTGACAAAAATACACATAAGGAGTCTATCTAAAAAATAATAATTAGAAGATTTTTAACTGGGCTTAAGCCAACACACAAAAAGAGAAAAAAAGAAATAAATTTTTTAAACAAAGTTTTAAAATAATTTACAACCATTCAATATCTACGAAGAAAACGTCGAAGAAAGAAAATTAAAGTAAGTTTTATTTCATTTCATTTTAAAACAAATTATTATTAGAAAATATTTAAATTTTTAAGAATCCTTTAATTAACTCACCAGCCGGCTCTTTAAATATA
Source organism: Calliphora vomitoria (assembly GCA_942486065.2). Taxonomy (NCBI): domain Eukaryota; kingdom Metazoa; phylum Arthropoda; class Insecta; order Diptera; family Calliphoridae; genus Calliphora; species Calliphora vomitoria. Next base: position 33,060,954 of record OW818031.2, on the reverse strand, counting down.
TGCATTCTTTTGTAGATGCTTGTTTTGTTAACGGCTTTATTATTATATATTGTATAACTTAATATAATAATACTTAGCTATCTTGTTGCTTTTATTTCACAATATCATGAAATTTCTATTTCTATTTTATTTAAATTTGATGTTATAATAAATTATAGCACGTGAGTTGCTCTATTGCCCATTAAACACACAAACTTTCCATTAAAAATGCTATTTTTATGTTAGAAAATTTATTTTTAAATGTGAGAAATGTTAAACAAAGTTGTTGGCTACAATATTTTGTTGTTGTTTTTTTAATACAAATTAAAAGAGTAAATATTTGGAAAAAAGACTAATAAAGACTGAATAAAAGTGTAATGTATGTATTTGTGAAAATTATAGTTTCCAGGAATTTAAATTGGGTTCAATTTTTAATATATTTTTGAGTGTTAATTATTACTACTTATTACGCCTCTTTTGTTTGCTAAACATGGTTTATTTGTGACCATTTCTTAATGTTTAAAGATTTCGTTTTAAATGGCTGTTTGTTAAGAAATTTAATTATAAATTTGCTTGAATTTAAATTGGGACAAGTCAAAATTCTAGTTAATCTGTCTAGACTTATCATTTTGAAATTCATTGTTTAAAATTCTTCTTATTTTTTTAAATAGAAAATAGGACAAATTAATCATTTTAGTCTTAATTGTTAGACATTTATTATCATATTTAAAATGAACTATTTTTTTTGCCATCCAAAATAATTTTTAATTTTCGTCATCAGGGACCTTATAATAGTTGTTTTTAGGGAATTTCCCGGGAATATTTATTTAGAAATTTATGTGTTTCTGTATTTACGGTATTATTTTAGCACAGATTCATTGTGATTTTTTGCCAATTGAATTCATAGATTTTTTTGGTTGTGGTTACCGCATTTATTGTTATTCAAATGATTTTCTGTTTCTTGAATCGAACAAATTTATGGATGTAATCGAATCATTCGATTGGCAACAAATCACAATGATTTTGTGCTGAAATAATAATGTAAATACAGAAATTTCTAAATAAATATATAAATATTCCCGGGAATTCCCGGGAAATTTTACCCGATTAGGAACCCTAGTTGTGTCCAAACATGTTTGCTTTATAGCTCCTTCTTGTTGCTGATAAATAATTGATATTTTTCATTTTTGTAATCTGTCCAAATAAATGTGGCCTCTTTTTTCCTTATTTTGGCTGGGATATTGATAGTTTATAAGGTATTTTTTCAGTTTTACCAACTTAAAAGGCTCCTAGGGGCAAGGTAGTTTTTGTTGCCTGATCTCTTTACAATTTGTGTAACTTTAAGTAATAGAAAAAGATTAAAGTTAACTTTTACTATTTCGAACATAAAGGCAAGTTGTAATTATGGCCCTAAGAGCCGTTTTCTCATTAGGTGATTATCTATTTTGCGACAGAATAGCTTTGCTTCTATTCTGTCTTAAAGCTAACCCGATCTCATCTGCCAATTATTTATTTATCGTACAGATAAGTTCAATCAGCTGACTGCTGTTCATAGTTTTTATGTGTTTGTGTTTTTCTAAATGAAATTTAATAGATTTTATAAAAAAAAAAAGTTTAATAGGGAGGAATTAACATTAATTTGATGGAGGATGAACTCAAAGAACATGAGTTCCAAGTGAATGCTGAAAGAGTTTATCATGCCAGTCTAACTAACTGGCAGACATGAAGGATAATGCATTTTTCAAAAGATTCCGGCTGTCGATGGCCACATTAAACAGCTGATTTATGTAAACATGTTGTCACTTGAAGGCAGGGTTCCCCATATTCACATATATTTTGAGAGGTATTGCCAACTGAAAATAATGTTTTTTTGTCGGTATATTGAGAAAACCAGAGTTGTTAACGGACAGTTTATCGGCCTAATAAATTTACGTTGACATTTAGTAACAGGCAGTTTATCGATACATTGAGAAAACGGGCCTAAGAGTGTTAAAATGGAAAATTTTTGAATTACTAATCTTAAAGGTTTCTAAGGGACAAGTGGAGCAATATAGGGACTTAAAATCTACTACTTTTTAGTTGCTTCATCTTTTCTCTAAAATTTCTCTACAAATTGCTCAATTATAAAACCCATACATGGGAGGGTCAATAACATTCATTCATTACGAAAACAGCTTCCGATTCTTAAGGAATATTAACTAAAACAAAAAACAAAATACATAGCATGACAACCCTGTTTTTGTTTTGTAATTGTCTGGGTTAGAGAAGCATCTAAAAAGTAGTAGGTTTTAAGTCCCTATATTGCTCCACTTGTCCCTTAGAAACCTTTAAGATTGGTAATTCAAAATTTTTCCATTCGCCTTTTAAGGCACAAAGAGTGTAAGAATTTTGACAACTGAATAATACGAAACTTTCCATATTTCTCTTTGCATTAGAATATCCAGTGATGCTATTTCCTATAAAAAAAACTAATAAATTTATTCCCTGAAATATTTAAACATGTTAAGGAAAATGGTCACTTGAGTATCAGCTCATTTTGACTGAAGTACAAGGTGGCGCAAAAGTAAACTTCCGATGTTTTTTGGCTGTAATTAAAAAAAATAATAAATAAAATAAATAGTCAGCAATATTCCGCGTTCTGGAGCAGTGTAGCGTAACATTGTTTATTAACGTGTATTTCGCATGTGTTTACTACACAAATGTCAAAACAGAACTGACATTAGGGGCCAATCGCAAAATTTATAGCATTTTCTGATAGGAGGATTACTTTTGTTGGTGAAAGGCGAATTTTTTGCCTTTTTTCTGCCCTCATGTTTTAACAAAAGGATTCAAATATAAAGTAATAAACATTGAATCTGAATATCAAGTAAATTAAAGACCTTTTTTTGTTACTTTTATAGCATCAAGCATAGAATTTAGTAAAAAGGGGCAGAAAAAGGTCAAACTTTGTTCCAGGGGAAAAACAGCATACAGACTCTTAGTGTTTGTACTTAGCACTTTTTTGAGTTCCTTTTTTTATAGAAACAACTGTTAAAGTATAACATATCCATTTCGAAAGGGAAATTAATGGAAAATTGTTTGCTCTCATTTGTATTGAGTGTTGAAAATGTTGCCTTTTTGTACAATTGCTTAGTTTTGCAATCAGTGTATAAAGGATTTTTGTTCCTTGTAGCTGTTTATTCAAATTATGGATGTATAGGAGACAGCCTTCTTCAAAAACTTAAAATAATTATGAAAAACTGTAATCATGAATCATTGTGATCATGAAAATGAAGATATTATGCGAGGCTAAAGACAATTGGTCAATTCACAAGGTCTCTTATCAGTCGTATTGTCATAATGTCCTAATATATCACGACTCGGCGGTTTGGCTTAACTGAATCCTAGGCATTCGGCGTTGGTCTCTGCTAGTTCGTTATGATAGCACTATAAACATAGCAAAGAAAGTAGTATTATTTTAGGACATTTTTTGCTTGAAAAGCAATAAAAACCATTGTGAAATATTAGGACATTATGACAATATGACATGATAAGAGACCTTGTGAATTGATCAAATATGTTAAAAACGACCTCTTCAACAGGTCATTTATTTATTTTTAGGAAACAGCAAAACATTATTAGTTGCTATGTTTGAGTGGCCACTATCTATATTTGAGAGACTTTTCTGAATCATAAAGAAGAATAAATCAATCTCATGTGTTTAATTCCTATATTGTAAAGGTAGTTTTACACAATTTCATTTTATAATATTGTTTGCCGTTTGTGTTTCTGAATTAGAGGATAAGTTTTCCTGGGTAATATGCACCATAAGTTTAACTGATGCGGGAGAGTTATGAGTCTGGATTTGTCTGCTGTGCCTAAAAGTTAACTCCTGTGAGAATCGTATTTGAATTGACAATTCTTAACACGATAAATCTTTAAAAATACTTAAAACAATTTGACGTTTAACTGCAATTTATGAAGTGTCTACAAATGACATATATGATTCATAACAGATAGCCAGCCATACATTTCTAATGGTAAAAGAACCTGCTGTTAATATGTCACTTACAAGTTAAGCCATTATTTTTTGTTCTAATGACAAACTATCACCAAGTGATAAATATAATGGCAAATTTCATTTAATTGGCTGTGCAACAAAGTGTCTACTTAACGCATTTTCTTTTTTTTTATTTTTTTTTTAGCTTTAACTCTAAAAACTGAGTGCGTATGCCAACCAACATAAACGCACATTACATGAATTTTATTTTAAAATCAGACATAAGTATTATACATATACTCATAGTTCTAAATATAGAAAACCAGACGTATGATTTTCTATATGTTTATTTTTTTTTGTTTGTCTGTTTGACGACATATTTAGGTGTTTGTTGTCTGTCTGTCGGTTCAATTTTCTGAATGACTAAGTATACCGCAGTCTCTGTCAAGGGAATTAAGTAAACGTAGAGCGGCGTCAACGACAGAGAATGACAAAAAAGATAGAAAAAAAAAGAAAAAAAAGTATTGTATGATTGTATGCATGTTTAAGATTAGATATGTTTGTATGTACCAGTACGTTTAAGAATTTCATGAATGAAAGAAAGCATGTTTCCTTTATTTGATAGTAAAAAAAAAAATACAAAAAAAAGAAAAACAAAACGCATAACAAAATAGAAATAGAAATGATAATATTTATTAAGTGGGCCCCCTCATATGTATGTATACAGGGACTATATAGTCTATTATAGGTAAAAAGGTGTATGAATATTAGTGAGTCGTTCTATTTCTGAATTTATTATGTTGATTAATTTCATACAAGCCACAGCTACACCACAGCAGAATACTCTTTGGCGGTACAATTATTACCTCGTAGCTGTCTCTGCTGGCCTAAGATTATAGGTATTAGTGGGTTTTTGTTTTTTGTTCTGTAGAGAGTCTGTGTGTGCGCTATGATCTCTAGGAAATCTACTATTTGGGTTGTTGTGTTGTTAATTTATGATCTTGTTAAGTTGTCAACTCACTCAATATTAATGACACTCACTCGTTGTTATAAGTTTCTTAGGACAAGTGTTTCTAAGGAAATTGCGACGAACATTAAAGCAGATTTAGTTAGAAAAAAAAGAAAAAAACTTAAATTATTTAAAGACTTAATGATTTATTCCCTAAAATTTAAATACAATTTCCTTTTTTTTTTCTTCTTCTGATATACTTAAATGTTGTAGAATTTTGTTGCCAAGAACCCAACAAACGTTGTCGTATCTTTTGAATTTAAGCACCCAATGGGAATCTTTTTTATATATGTATTTATTTTCTCTTTGAAATGTTCTGATTTTTTTTTTTTTTTTTTTTTTTGTTTTTGGTTTGCAAATTAATTTGTGTTGAGTTTAGCAAAAAAAAATATATAATTTTAAATTCATTTCGCCAGCAGAGTTTGTTAAAATAGGAATGTCACGTAGTCGATTTGATAAGTTTCTAGGAGGTATGTACCAATCACACTATAAAGCCATAAGCTATCAAATAAATAAATAAATAATTTATAAAAAAAATGTTCATGAAAGAAATTCGCATTAAACATTAATGCTTATCATTAAAAATTAATGAATGAATACATAAATGCGTTATCAACATCCTAGAAATTAATTAAAAACTCATAGTAATTAATTGGTTCAATGACCTTAAATTTCTAGAACATTTGTTTTATTTTCTATTTCTTTTTTTACTTTTAGAAAATGAACTTACATCTTTTAATACTGGCCCTGCTGGTGTTCGCCTGTAATTATGGTTCTGAGGCCAGAGCCATTGACGATGTCGACAATTCCATAGAGGCGGGTGGCAGTGATTCATCCGCCTCATCATCATCATCATCATCATCACTACATCCTCGCACCCGTTTTGGTCAGGATTGGATTAAATTCACCAAAACTCCTCCCGCCAAGATTTTACAAAGTTTGGGCTCTCCCGTTGAGATTGCCTGCGAGGTGATGGGCTCTCAAATCCCCACCATACAATGGGTTGTGGGTCATATTCCCTTGTCAGAGGTAAGTTGAGAGAAAGAACTCAAATAATTTTAAATGAACTTTAATAGAATTGTTGAGAAAAACTTGAAATTGGCGATAATATTTTATAGTATATTTCGATCTAGCTATAAATTTGTTCAGAACATTTTCAGATGGCGATAAATTTTCATAGATAATATTGAGCTGTTGAACGATTTTCATAAACAGGGTGTAAGATTCTTGATCTGGTAATAGATTTTCTGAGATAATTTTGATCTGTTGAAAGATTTTCATAACTTGGTGAAAAATTTTCATATAAGGTGTTAATTTGGAGAAAGATTTTCAGTCAAAGTCTACTCCAGGCGATAAATTTTAATAGATAATCTTGAACTGGCGGTAGAATTTTATAAAAAATCTTGAACTGGCGATAGATTTTGGTGAATGATATTTAACTGGCGATAGAATTTGACAGAAAATCTTGAGCTGCCGAAAGAATTTAATAGAAAATATTGAGCTTTAAAATAAATGCTTGAGCTCTAATAGATAATCGTGTGCTTTAATAATAGAAAATCTTGAACTCTAATAGAAAGTCTTGAGTTGGCAATAGATTTTGTTAAAAAAAATTCAGCTTTAATAGAATTTGATAGAAAATATTGAGCTTTAATAGAAAATTTTGAGCTGGCAATAGATTATGATAGAAAATCATGAGTTTTAAAATAAATTCTTGAGCTTTAATAGATAATCGTGTGCTTTAATAGATTTTGATAGAAAATCTTAAACTCTAATAGAAAGTCTAGAGTTGGCAATAGATTTTGATAGAAAATCTTGAGCTGTAATAGACATTCATGAGCTTTAATAGAAATCTTAAGCTGATGACTGATTTTGATGACAAATCTTGAGTTGGCAATAGATTTTGATAGAAAATTTTGAGCTGGCAATAGATTTTGATAGAAAATCTTGAGCTTTAATAGAAAATCTTGAGCTGGCGATAGATTATGATAGAAAATCATGAGCTTTAAAATAAATTCTTGAGCTTTAATAGATAATTTGGTAGAAAATCTGGAACTCTTAGTTGGCAATAGATTTTGATAGAAAATCTTGAGCTGTAATATACATTCTTGAGCTTTAATAGAAAACCTTGAGCTGGTGATAGATTTTGATAACAAATCTTGAGTTGGCATTAGATTTTGATAGAAAATCTTGAGCTGTAATAGAAAGTCTTGAGTTGGCAATGGATTTTGATAGAAAATCTTGAGCTGGCCACAGATTTTGATTGAAAATCTGTAGCTTTAATAGAAAATTTTGAGCTTTAATAGATTTTAATAGAAAACCTTATTTCGCAATATATTTTGATAAAAAAATCTTAAGATTCAATAGAAAATCTTGAGATGGAAATATTTTGTATTAAAAATGTTTATCAGAACTTATAGTTGATCAGGAAATTTACAGTTTGTTCTCTATTTGTGTAAAATATGATGTTGTAACAATAAAAAAAAAAGAAGAAAATATTAAACCAATTCTCTTCGCCTCTTCTACTTGCAGATCGAAACCATTGAATCCAATGTAATCTCTGAATCGAGTGCCAGCGCTATTGTTAAAGTACGCTCTGTGCATGTCATCGATCACATGTTGAGTGAAGCACGTACATACACTTGTGTAGGACGCACTGGATCCAAAACCGTTTACGCCTCCACCATAGTGTATCCTCAGTCAGATCTTAAGGATCTCGTGCAAGTACGTGAAAAGCCCTTCATGGGTCATGTTAAGCCACGCATTGTCTACAGCGAGAGAATGCATTTAGATTTGGTCGGCTCGAATGTGGTGTTGCCCTGCAAAGTTCATGCCCGTCCCAGAGCCGAAGTATTCTGGATGAACGATGAGGGTAATTTGATTGAGCAAAATCAACGTTTCAAATTGTTGCCCTCCGGAGATTTGTTGATATCGGATTTGAAATGGGAAGATATGGGTGCCTATAAATGTATAGCCCGCAATGCTTTGGGCAAAGATACAGCCGATGCATTTATTTATCCAGTACAGGTAAGATCTCTCTCTCTCTCTTATAATCTTGAGTTTTGAACTAAAAACTAATCATTTATTTTTCTTTTTTTTTTCTTTATGTAATTTTAGAAAGAAGACAAATAAATAATTTTAATTGGACCTTATAAACCTTAACAGATTGGACCCCTTAAACGGAAATTAGACACAAACATAAATTTGCCCGGAAATTGGAAAAGCAACACACTAAACTACTATAAATGAAAAATAATTAAACAAAAAAAAAAAAAAAAAAAAATAGTTCCTGTTTATTAACTAACTAAAGAATCTCTTTGAAAAATAATAAAAAAAGAAAATACACTACGCAGTACTACCCTTTACATTAAAACCTATCTATACCTATATAAATACACTATTTTAAACAACAACAAATTACTTCTAGACAGATGCCGGCAATCTCCTAGAAAGCCAACTACCAAACAAACTATCGAATAATTTACATCTTAAATCCCTTAGATATACCAACAAACAAACAAACAAACAAACAAAAAATTCATTATTATAACAACTTTACTTGTCTTCTCAATACAAAACCATATTCATTCATTCATTTTATACAAATCATTCATTAGCAACTTAATTTATAACAAAATACCACTATAATCACAACCACCATTAAAATTATTATCTTAAAGCCTAAGAAAGTCTAATCAGTTTAAACATTTCTATATGTATATGTTTTATACCAACTTTCTTAGATAATTTCATTTCATTTCATTTTTAAATTTACGATTATATATATATTAGGCCGTTACTTAAAAACAAAACGATTAGAGGAAAAATCAAACATTTGTTTTCTTATAATTTTATTTATTTATGATGTACTTACTTAATTAAGTCTATAAAATATTTTAAGTATTTAATTATAAAAAATAATCAGGTTTTTGTTTTGTTTTTTTTTTTTTTAATAACGATAATAATTTTGCATTTTATTTGTGAATTTTACCACCTCATTATTTTTTATAATTTCAACACACAATTTTTATGCTACTAAGTAAAATTGTGTGTTTTATTAAGTATTTTAGTATTTTTTTTTTCATTCTTCTAATCAATTGATTAGAGTTTTTATTTTATTATTTTATAGTTTCTTTATGAAATTTTTTAACAAATTTTCTAAAGTACTGTGCATGACAGTATTTTATTTTTGTGTTTTATTTTATTTTACACTGAACTGATTTGTCTTATATTCTTTTTTAAATGTTTATTTTTATGATTTTATTATTATAATTTGAATTTGTATTTTTAATAACTTATAATTAGCTACAAATAAATAAATTTAGTCGTAATAAATTCATGTTGGATAAATTCAAACAAAACATACAAAAAAATAAATATATCTAAAAAAAACAAAAAAAAAAAAAAAAAAAAAAAAAAAAAAATGTATAATAAAAATTTACAATTGGGTAACAAATATTTATATAAAATAAGATTAAGAAATTTGTTTCATTTCATAGATAATAAGATTTTTAAAAGAAGATATGTACAGAAGCAGATGATGGCAACTTTAACAGCAAAGAATTGTTATATCATTGAAAGTAAACAAGTTAAGACATTAAGCATATTTCACAAAATAATGTGCAGAAGTAGTAGCCAAGCCGCGCTTGCCACAAATTTAAATCATAAAAAGTTGTTACACATTCTGAATGCACAAGACTTTGTTTAGTTATATGATAAATTTTAAAGTTATATATTAATAAATAACAAATATATAGAGATTTTAGTCTGGTAGTTAAAATTCCAAGGCGCTTGGTGGTTTTGGTTTCGTAACTATTTTCTTTAAATCCTTATAATTTCCAAACGAATTGAGATATTTTAATAAAATTGGTGTTGTAAAAAAGGGCGGAAACTGAACTTTCGACATGGTGTAAAATCTTTTTTTACAGCCACATCAATTTAGCACAATTTGCTAAAATCTAATTTACGCCCTAATATCTTTTGTAGTAGTGGGCGTGGCACAAAATTTTCCAAATAATTATAAAGACCAATAATTTCTTTACCTGTGTGCCAAATTTGAAAGCTTTAGCTTTACAAATATAGAAAATACATCGATTTTTGTAATAATTAAAAATTTCAAATATTTTAGCGCTTTTTTTACGTTCTGTAAAAATTTGGTCATGTACCAGGTGAACATAATCGAGTAGTAGGTGAATTGTTATGAAAATATTTTCTTTAAACTATTATAACTTCTAAACGAATTGAGATATTTACATGAAACAAATAGCATTTTAAAGAGGGGAAATTGTAGTTCTCAAAACATATAAAATTATTTGCCCACTTCCACGCCCACATATAGAAATTTATTGAAATGTAATATAAAAGCTAATATCTTGACTCACAGAAGGCGTATCGCAAAAGTTCTTCCACATTCTGAATGTACAAGACTTTGTTTAGTTGTATGTTAAATTTGAAAGTTATATATTAATAAATGACAAATATATAGCAATTTTAGTCTGGTAGTTAAAATTCCATGGTGCTCGGTGGTTTTGGATTCGTAACTACTTTCTTTAAATCCTTATAATTTCCAAACGGATTGCGATATTTTAATAAAATTGGCGTTGTACCAAAGAGCGGAAACTGAACTTTCGACATGGTGTAAAATCTTTTCATCACAGCCACATCAATTAAGGACAATTTGCTAAAATCTAATCTACGCCCTAATATCTTTTTTCGTAGTGGGCGTGGCACAAAAATTTCCAAATAATTATAAAGACCGATCATTTCTTGACCTGTATGCTAAATTTGAAAACCTTAGCTTTAAAAATAAAGAAGATACAGCGATTTTTGTAAATAATTAAAAATGTCAACTATTTTAGCGCTTTTTTTACATTCTGTAAAATTTGGTCATGTACCAGGTGAACATAATCGAGTAGTAGGTGAATTGTTATGAAAATATTTTCTTTAAACTCTTATAACTTCCAAACGAATTAAGATATTTACATGAAACTAATGGCAAATGAAAGAGGGCAAATTGTAGTTTTTAAAGCATATAAAATTTTTTGACCACTGCCACGCCCACATATAGAAATTTATGGATATATTATACCTAACCAAATATCTTGACTCACAGAAGGCGTATCGCAAAAGTTCTTCCACATTCTGAATGTACAAGATTTTGTTTAGTTGTATGTTAAATTTTAAAGGTATAACTTAATAAATGACAAATATATAGCAATTTTAGTCTGGTAGTTAAAATTCCATGGTGCTCGGTGGTTTTGGATTCGTAACTACTTTCTTTAAATCCTTATAATTTCCAAACGAATTGCGATATTTTAATAAAATTGGCGTTGTACCAAAGAGCGGAAACTGAACTTTCGATATGGTGTAAAATCTTTTTTCACAGCCACATCAATTTAGGACAATTTGCTAAAATCTAATTTACGCCCTAATATCTTTTTTCGTAGTGGGCGTGGCACAAAAATTTCCAAATAATTATAAAGACCGATCATTTCTTGACCTGTATGCTAAATTTGAAAACCTTAGCTTTAAAAATAAAGAAGATACAGCGATTTTTGTAAATAATTAAAAATGTCAACTATTTTAGCGCTTTTTTTACATTCTGTAAAATTTGGTCATGTACCAGGTGAACATAATCGAGTAGTAGGTGAATTGTTATGAAAATATTTTCTTTAAACTCTTATAACTTCCAAACGAATTAAGATATTTACATGAAACTAATGGCAAATGAAAGAGGGCAAATTGTAGTTTTTAAAGCATATAAAATTTTTTGACCACTGCCACGCCCACATATAGAAATTTATGGATATATTATACCTAACCAAATATCTTGACTCACAGAAGGCGTATCGCAAAAGTTCTTCCACATTCTGAATGTACAAGATTTTGTTTAGTTGTATGTTAAATTTTAAAGGTATAACTTAATAAATGACAAATATATAGCAATTTTAGTCTGGTAGTTAAAATTCCATGGTGCTCGGTGGTTTTGGATTCGTAACTACTTTCTTTAAATCCTTATAATTTCCAAACGAATTGCGATATTTTAATAAAATTGGCGTTGTACCAAAGAGCGGAAACTGAACTTTCGATATGGTGTAAAATCTTTTTTCACAGCCACATCAATTTAGGACAATTTGCTAAAATCTAATTTACGCCCTAATATCTTTTTTCGTAGTGGGCGTGGCACAAAAATTTCCAAATAATTATAAAGACCGATCATTTCTTGACCTGTATGCTAAATTTGAAAACCTTAGCTTTAAAAATAAAGAAGATACAGCGATTTTTGTAAATAATTAAAAATGTCAACTATTTTAGCGCTTTTTTTACATTCTGTAAAATTTGGTCAGGTACCAGGTGAACATAATCGAGTAGTAGGTGAATTGTTATGAAAATATTTTCTTTAAACTCTTATAACTTCCAAACGAATTAAGATATTTACATGAAACTAATGGCAAATGAAAGAGGGGAAATTGTAGTTTTTAAAGCATATAAAATTGTTTGACCACTGCCACGCCCACATATAGAAATTTATGGATATATTATACCTAACCAAATATCTTGACTCACAAAAGGCGTATCGCAAAAGTTCTTCCACATTCTGAATGTACAAGACTTTGTTTAGTTGTATGTTAAATTTGAAAGTTATATATTAATAAATGACAAATATATAGCAATTTTAGTCTGGTAGTTAAAATTCCATGGTGCTCGGTGGTTTTGGATTCGTAACTACTTTCTTTAAATCCTTATAATTTCCAAACGAATTGCGATATTTTAATAAAATTGGCGTTGTACCAAAGAGCGGAAACTGAACTTTCGATATGGTGTAAAATCTTTTTTCACAGCCACATCAATTTAGGACAATTTGCTAAAATCTAATTTACGCCCTAATATCTTTTTTCGTAGTGGGCGTGGCACAAAAATTTCCAAATAATTATAAAGACCGATCATTTCTTGACCTGTATGCTAAATTTGAAAACCTTAGCTTTAAAAATAAAGAAGATACAGCGATTTTTGTAAATAATTAAAAATGTCAACTATTTTAGCGCTTTTTTTACATTCTGTAAAATTTGGTCAGGTACCAGGTGAACATAATCGAGTAGTAGGTGAATTGTTATGAAAATATTTTCTTTAAACTCTTATAACTTCCAAACGAATTAAGATATTTACATGAAACTAATGGCAAATGAAAGAGGGGAAATTGTAGTTTTTAAAGCATATAAAATTGTTTGACCACTGCCACGCCCACATATAGAAATTTATGGATATATTATACCTAACCAAATATCTTGACTCACAAAAGGCGTATCGCAAAAGTTCTTCCACATTCTGAATGTACAAGACTTTGTTTAGTTGTATGTTAAATTTGAAAGTTATATATTAATAAATGACAAATATATAGCAATTTTAGTCTGGTAGTTAAAATTCCATGGTGCTCGGTGGTTTTGGATTCGTAACTACTTTCTTTAAATCCTTATAATTTCAAAACGAATTGAGATATTTTAATAAAATTGGTGTTGTACGAAAGAGCGGAAACTGAACTTTCGATATGGTGTAAAATCTTTTTTCACAGCCACATCAATTTAGGATAATTTGCTAAAATCTAATTTACGCCCTAATATCTTTTTTCGTAGTGGGCGTGGCACAAAAATTTCCAAATAATTATAAAGACCGATCATTTCTTGACCTGTATGCTAAATTTGAAAACCTTAGCTTTAAAAATAAAGAAGATACAGCGATTTTTGTAAATAATTAAAAATGTCAACTATTTTAGCGCTTTTTTTACATTCTGTAAAATTTGGTCATGTACCAGGTGAACATAATCGAGTAGTAGGTGAATTGTTATGAAAATATTTTCTTTAAACTCTTATAACTTCCAAACGAATTAAGATATTTACATGAAACTAATGGCAAATGAAAGAGGGCAAATTGTAGTTTTTAAAGCATATAAAATTTTTTGACCACTGCCACGCCCACATATAGAAATTTATGGATATATTATACCTAACCAAATATCTTGACTCACAGAAGGCGTATCGCAAAAGTTCTTCCACATTCTGAATGTACAAGATTTTGTTTAGTTGTATGTTAAATTTTAAAGGTATAACTTAATAAATGACAAATATATAGCAATTTTAGTCTGGTAGTTAAAATTCCATGGTGCTCGGTGGTTTTGGATTCGTAACTACTTTCTTTAAATCCTTATAATTTCCAAACGAATTGCGATATTTTAATAAAATTGGCGTTGTACCAAAGAGCGGAAACTGAACTTTCGATATGGTGTAAAATCTTTTTTCACAGCCACATCAATTTAGGACAATTTGCTAAAATCTAATTTACGCCCTAATATCTTTTTTCGTAGTGGGCGTGGCACAAAAATTTCCAAATAATTATAAAGACCGATCATTTCTTGACCTGTATGCTAAATTTGAAAACCTTAGCTTTAAAAATAAAGAAGATACAGCGATTTTTGTAAATAATTAAAAATGTCAACTATTTTAGCGCTTTTTTTACATTCTGTAAAATTTGGTCAGGTACCAGGTGAACATAATCGAGTAGTAGGTGAATTGTTATGAAAATATTTTCTTTAAACTCTTATAACTTCCAAACGAATTAAGATATTTACATGAAACTAATGGCAAATGAAAGAGGGGAAATTGTAGTTTTTAAAGCATATAAAATTGTTTGACCACTGCCACGCCCACATATAGAAATTTATGGATATATTATACCTAACCAAATATCTTGACTCACAAAAGGCGTATCGCAAAAGTTCTTCCACATTCTGAATGTACAAGACTTTGTTTAGTTGTATGTTAAATTTGAAAGTTATATATTAATAAATGACAAATATATAGCAATTTTAGTCTGGTAGTTAAAATTCCATGGTGCTCGGTGGTTTTGGATTCGTAACTACTTTCTTTAAATCCTTATAATTTCCAAACGAATTGCGATATTTTAATAAAATTGGCGTTGTACCAAAGAGCGGAAACTGAACTTTCGATATGGTGTAAAATCTTTTTTCACAGCCACATCAATTTAGGACAATTTGCTAAAATCTAATTTACGCCCTAATATCTTTTTTCGTAGTGGGCGTGGCACAAAAATTTCCAAATAATTATAAAGACCGATCATTTCTTGACCTGTATGCTAAATTTGAAAACCTTAGCTTTAAAAATAAAGAAGATACAGCGATTTTTGTAAATAATTAAAAATGTCAACTATTTTAGCGCTTTTTTTACATTCTGTAAAATTTGGTCAGGTACCAGGTGAACATAATCGAGTAGTAGGTGAATTGTTATGAAAATATTTTCTTTAAACTCTTATAACTTCCAAACGAATTAAGATATTTACATGAAACTAATGGCAAATGAAAGAGGGGAAATTGTAGTTTTTAAAGCATATAAAATTGTTTGACCACTGCCACGCCCACATATAGAAATTTATGGATATATTATACCTAACCAAATATCTTGACTCACAAAAGGCGTATCGCAAAAGTTCTTCCACATTCTGAATGTACAAGACTTTGTTTAGTTGTATGTTAAATTTGAAAGTTATATATTAATAAATGACAAATATATAGCAATTTTAGTCTGGTAGTTAAAATTCCATGGTGCTCGGTGGTTTTGGATTCGTAACTACTTTCTTTAAATCCTTATAATTTCAAAACGAATTGAGATATTTTAATAAAATTGGTGTTGTACGAAAGAGCGGAAACTGAACTTTCGATATGGTGTAAAATCTTTTTTCACAGCCACATCAATTTAGGATAATTTGCTAAAATCTAATTTACGCCCTAATATCTTTTTTCGTAGTGGGCGTGGCACAAAAATTTCCAAATAATTATAAAGACCGATCATTTCTTGACCTGTATGCTAAATTTGAAAACCTTAGCTTTAAAAATAAAGAAGATACAGCGATTTTTGTAAATAATTAAAAATGTCAACTATTTTAGCGCTTTTTTTACATTCTGTAAAATTTGGTCATGTACCAGGTGAACATAATCGAGTAGTAGGTGAATTGTTATGAAAATATTTTCTTTAAACTCTTATAACTTCCAAACGAATTAAGATATTTACATGAAACTAATGGCAAATGAAAGAGGGCAAATTGTAGTTTTTAAAGCATATAAAATTTTTTGACCACTGCCACGCCCACATATAGAAATTTATGGATATATTATACCTAACCAAATATCTTGACTCACAGAAGGCGTATCGCAAAAGTTCTTCCACATTCTGAATGTACAAGATTTTGTTTAGTTGTATGTTAAATTTTAAAGGTATAACTTAATAAATGACAAATATATAGCAATTTTAGTCTGGTAGTTAAAATTCCATGGTGCTCGGTGGTTTTGGATTCGTAACTACTTTCTTTAAATCCTTATAATTTCAAAACGAATTGAGATACTTTAATAAAATTGGTGTTGTACGAAAGAGCGGAAACTGAACTTTCGATATGGTGTAAAATCTTTTTTCACAGCCACATCAATTTAGGACAATTTGCTAAAATCTAATTTACGCCCTAATATCTTTTTTCGTAGTGGGCGTGGCACAAAAATTTCCAAATAATTATAAAGACCGATCATTTCTTGACCTGTATGCTAAATTTGAAAACCTTAGCTTTAAAAATAAAGAAGATACAGCGATTTTTGTAAATAATTAAAAATGTCAACTATTTTAGCGCTTTTTTTACATTCTGTAAAATTTGGTCATGTACCAGGTGAACATAATCGAGTAGT
This sequence comes from Calliphora vomitoria, assembly GCA_942486065.2. Taxonomy (NCBI): domain Eukaryota; kingdom Metazoa; phylum Arthropoda; class Insecta; order Diptera; family Calliphoridae; genus Calliphora; species Calliphora vomitoria. Next base: position 33,044,250 of record OW818031.2, on the reverse strand, counting down.
AGGTGAATTGTTATGAAAATATTTTCTTTGAACTCTTATAACTTCCAAACGAATTAAGATATTTACATGAAACTAAAGGCAAATGAAAGAGGGGAAATTGTAGTTTTTAAAGCATATAAAATTTTTTGACCGCTGCCACGCCCACATATTGAAATTTATGGATATATTATACCTAACCAAATATCTTGACTCACAGAAGGCGTATCGCAAAAGTTCTTCCACATTCTGAATGTACAAGACTTTGTTTAGTTGTATGTTAAATTTGAAAGTTATATATTAATAAATGACAAATATATAGCAATTTTAGTCTGGTAGTTAAAATTCCATGGTGCTCGGTGGTTTTGGATTCGTAACTACTTTCTTTAAATCCTTATAATTTCAAAACGAATTGAGATATTTTAATAAAATTGGTGTTGTACGAAAGAGCGGAAACTGAACTTTCGACATGGTGTAAAATCTTTTTTCACAGCCACATCAATTTAGGACAATTTGCTAAAATCTAATTTACGCCCTAATATCTTTTTTCGTAGTGGGCGTGGCACAAAAATTTCCAAATAATTATAAAGACCGATCATTTCTTGACCTGTATGCTAAATTTGAAAACCTTAGCTTTAAAAATAAAGAAGATACAGCGATTTTTGAAAATAATTAAAAATGTCAACTATTTTAGCGCTTTTTTTACATTCTGTAAAATTTGGTCATGTACCAGGTGAACATAATCGAGTAGTAGGTGAATTGTTATGAAAATATTTTCGTTGAACTCTTATAACTTCCAAACGAATTAAGATATTTACATGAAACTAACGGCAAATGAAAGATGGAAAACTGTATTTTGTAAAACGTATAAAATTATTTGCCCACTGCCACGCCCACATATAGCAATTTATTGGCGTGTCTCTAAAGTTGTTTCACATTCTGAATGTACAAGACTTTGTTTAGTTGTATGTTAAATTTGAAAGTCATATCTTTATAAATGACAAATATATAGAGATTTTAGTCTGGTAGTTAATATTCCAAGGCGCTTGGTGGATTTGGTGTCGTAACTATTTTCTTTAAATCCTTGTAATTTCCAAACGAATTGAGATATTTACATGAAACTAATGGCAAATGAAAGATGGAAAACTGTATTTTTAAAACGTATAAATTTTCTTTTATATAGGTCTAAATACCACCAATATTAATAGGAAATGAAAACATTAAGATATACTTACCAGAACTTATTTAAAATGAAAATAATTTACATACAGTTTTATACTAAGTTTTATTTTTTTTTTTTTGCCAAAAAATATTAACAACTTTTATTAATTTATTAGGTTTTTGTTTTTACATCAATCTTTACATGAAAATTGCATATAATAATAGTAATAATAATAATATTAAATACATGTTAATGACTACATTTAAAAAATAAAAAAAACTATTATTTGTTTGCATTGCATTGTATTGTATGTAAGTATGTATATGAATGTAAAATATACGTATTTGAAATGTAAAAACTATAAAAATGTTATTTATGTATTAAAATACTTAATGTATGCAAACATTTAACAAATTGCAATGATCTTTTATTTTATATATGTATCATGCTGTTCTCTTATAGAAAATATATATATATATTTTGTTTAAAAATCTACATATTAAATACTACTACACTTACATTTATTAATTTATTAAACAATGAAGAACAAAAAAAATAATTAAAAACAAAAAATCAAACAAAACATTCATAAAAATTTTGGCTAAAATATGTATGTATGTAGTTTAAAAGAAACATAAAATAATAAAAGTAGTTACAGAAAACTTATTCATAAAAATTTCCCAAGGAATGACTAAATTTGATAATGACTTGTGGAATGTTTTCATTTTTTTTCTAATTTCTTTTGAAAAAGATAAATACTTTTATTATTAATTAGTTATTATCATTTTAATGTGAACATTTAACATTGTTTAAACAATAACGAATGTATGTAGGTACGTTTTACTTTACTATGACGGAGGACGGGTAATTATTATTGTTTCTTTTTATATTTAACAAATGTTTAATGTGTTTTTTTTTATATTAAATAGAACCAAATACTGCATTGTAATATATAAAAACTTAGTCATTCTTTTTTTATATTTATAAGAATTTTTCTTTAATAATTATATTGTATATATTCCTTTTAAAAATTCCTATCTTTTTTCATATTAAACGTCAAACAAACATTATCAAACATTCTGACTAACTCGTTAATGATGTATAGGGGAATTTTTTTTAATAAAAAAAAAGAAATAATAATTATTGGCAAAGTGAAAATGTCATATATACTATGAGATAATTATTTCATTTCTCTTTTTTGTAAGCAGAACTTTAAAAGAATTTATTAGTTAATTTAATAGGACATGAAATTATTAACAACTTACAGGCCTACCTAAATAAAAGCGGAAGGCGGAACGTTTTTTCCGCTTAACTTTACGCTGAAATGTCATACCTAAATAAATGCGGCAACGCTACGCCAAACAATAAAAACAAGGTTATCAAAAAATAAATATAACAATCCGGATTATTTAAACAATAAAGTACATTACAATATTGGTGTTTCTGATTTTTGTTTTGTGATTTGTAAACTAAAATTTTATTTAAAACAAGTAAGAGAGCTATATTCGGCTGTGCCGAATCTTATATACCCTTCACCACATAATACTTAAATTAATTTTTTTAAATTTTTTTAACATTTTTTTTCGAAATGTTTTTTTAAAAGTTTTTTCCAATTTAAAAAAAAAAAAATATTTTTAATTTATTAGTGATAAAAATGTATGACAAAAAAATATTTTTTGTGAAAAAATTCGGGTTAAAAAATATTTCCCGATTTTGACCTATTGTAGGTCCAACTGGTACCGTGAAATAACTCCCAAATGAAATAACTCCCAATGAAATAACTCCCAATGAATTAAGTCCCATCAAAAATGAAATAATTCCCAAACTTGAAAAATGAAATAACTACCAAAGGGTAAAATGAAATAACTCCCAATAATCGGCGTTTTGATAATTTTAAAAATATTAGTCCCAAAAAAAGCGAAATAACTCCCAATGAAATAAATCCTAATAGAAATGGAATAATTCCCAATCCGAAGCAATTTATTTATGTAATCTAATTCCCAATGAAATACAGAACTACAAAGGTGGTACCATTCTTCGCTCACCAAACATTTTTTGCATTGAGGGCATATCGCAAAGGTTTCCTCCTCTGTGGTGTATCAAAAACTGGCTTCGCTCAAAAAAGTTTTTTGCATTGACTGCCTTCGGCCGGGCGCTAAGGTTTTCTCTTCTGGGGTGTATCAAAATCTGGCTTCGCTCAGAAAAGATTTATTTCATTGCAGAAAGGTTTTATAATATTTCAGAAAGCAGATTTTCATTTCGCACCAGAGTTCGAAATCGTTGCGACCTGACAAAGGCCGATATCTGGAGTGTTATTTCATTATGAAATAACTCCCAACAAAAAATTATGAAATAACACCCTACGCGTTAGGAGTTGTTTCATAATGAACTAAGTCCCAAGTTGTATGAAAAATTTGTTGGGTGTTATTTCATGTTTTCGTGGGGAGTTATTTCATTTGGGAGCTATTTCACGGTACCGGTCCAACTTACTATAGCCTTATATACATCGTTGAAATGGACTTTGAAATGTCTATCATTAGATATCCATATTGTCTATATTTATGATTTAGTAATCGAGATATAGATCAAAAATAGAGCTTGTCTCGGATTTTTGCTCAAATCTCCGTTATTAATGGACGGATTTTTCTCGAAAGCATATCTGACAGAATTATTGAAGATTTGGATCCCGAAGATATCTGGAGTGTTCAGAAAATTGATTTCAACAGACGGACATGGCTAAATCGACTCCGCTATCTATAAGGATCCAGAATATATACCTATAAATTGTATATATTGTGGATCCTTATAGAAAGGATCCAGAATTACAAACGGAATGACAAACTTATATATACCCTTCTCACGAAGGTGAAGGGTATAAAAACTAAATATTAAAGCTTAAAAAATGAGCTTCTTGCATATTTATTTCTCCTTTTGTATGTATGTGTTTACATTTATTGTGTTTTGCAACTTGCTTCACTGCAGAAAAAGGGCAACATTGCTGAAATATAATGTCATCATTAATCCTACTCTCAATAAAAAAAGAGCTAATTAATATCTCTTTTCATTTTTATGGTGGCATTTTAAGAAAAGGACAAGTTAACTGTTCACAGTTTTTAATAGTTCAGAAAATATTACAAAAAGGGGCAAGATTTTTGAAAGAGAACTTCAACATTAACGTGCTTGCTACTCCTAATGACAAGTAGAGATGTCAAAAGAAGGACAATCATTTTACAAACATTGCTTTTTTATGCTGGCACTTATAGAAAATAATAAGTTAGCCGTTAACAGTTTTGTCTTCTTTTCAGAAAATAACACCCAAAAGGCCAAGTGAATGCCTCTATTAATGCTTACAAGTTACTAGTCTTAATACAAATGAGGGAAGTTAAAAGAAGGGCAAACATATTGAGAGGGACAGACAAAAGGCAGAAAAAGTGCATTGCATTTTTTTTAAAGATAACACCTCCATTAACATGTAAAAGCTGCTAATGTAAAAAACAAGAAGGTAAATCAAAAGAAGATAAAATTGTAGCACTTTTAGAAAATAACAGTTAGCCGTTAACAGCTTTGTCAGTTTTGGGCAGAAAAAGTGCAAAAGTTTTGAGAGAGGACGGTTCATTTAACGTATAAGGTTGCTACTATCAATGCCAAGAAGAGAAGACAAAAAAAGTAGCACTGATGACGTTTTTATGAAGATATTTTTAGATAAGAACAAGTTAGCCGACCACACGCAGAAAAAAATATAGTTGGGCATTGTTACTGTAACCAATATTATAGTCACAGTAACTATATATATGATTGTGGTAACAATAATATGGTTAATTTACGATTCACATGAATATTTCAACCATATATATGGTTACAGTAAACATGTATATGTTTGTGACAACCATATATATGATGAAGGATTTACCATATTATGTTGCTCTTATATCATAATCTGAGAACAACATATTATGATAAAATTATTCATCATATAAATGGTTGTCACAAACATATACATGTTTACTGTAACCATATATATGGTTGAAATATTCATGTGAATCGTAAATTAACCATATTATTGTTACCACAATCATATATATAGTTACTATGACCATAACATTGTTAAAATTTTCAAATGGTTACAGTAACCATGCACAAATGTTGAAATGGCTACAGTAAGAATGCCCAACTATATTTTTTTCTGCGTGTAGTTATGTACTTTATTAAATAACATTTTGGAAATAATATGGCTTTAATTAACACATGTTGCTGTTCTTTATGTCTAGGAGGCTAGTGTTGGAAAAGCTTTATATAATGTTTAGTAATGAAATAAAACTGCGAAAAAACATTCCTCAAATTAAGAAATTTTATACAACGCTTAGCCCCAGTTTTTAGATTACAAACGAAAAAATTGTTTTTTCTCCAAAAAGTGAGTGTTTTTCATACAAAAGTTTCCAAATTTATTCGTTTGTAATACCTAAACAGTACCTCGTTTCTGTAGTTTATGTGAGAAATATTTAAGAGCCTAATTCAGTAACACAATCAAACATTTTTGTTTGTGTTTGTAAATCAGCCCCTAATTCGAAATATTTGTAGTCCTCTGGTTAAACACAGGGCGTGTAAGAATCACGAATACGGTTATTCGGCACCTGAATGTAGAAACGAGATACATAGCTTAAACATTTTTTTCTTCTCCAAAAAAATAAAAAAACATTTTTTTTATAAATGCTGGCTATTAATAATTATTTTAAATTAAAACAAATCCAAACAGCCTTATCAATGTCTACGTCAAAATTCACCCCAAAGATCAATTACAACGGAATCAGTATTGGTATTTTGTGAAACCAAAAAATTAATAAATTAAAAAATACTCACTATCATTGTCATTGAATAAGAGAATGAATTGGCAGAAAAAGAAATGGTTTTAGTTCGAATCATAGGATTAAAATTCGAAACTAAGTAATGACGGAAATTTTACAATTTTGAAAAAAAAATCTATGGGGGGATTTTAAATAGAACTAAGATGTTTGTAATTTTCACTTGTATGGATGTAAACGTTTATACTTGTTCTTCTTATTCGTATAAACATTCCGGAAACATTGTTTAGTCAAATTAAGAACATTGTAATCAGTAAGTATTAATCTGTGTAATAATTATGATTTATTACGAACTACAAAATATTCTCAGTGGCTTACGTGACTTTTGAATTTGTTCCAATTAACATGTTTGTTTAATTGTTTTGCTTTATATTTAAGTTTTTTTTTTTTTTTTTTTTAATTTAATTGAATCGTTTTAAAATCCTTATTTGGGAAGAATTTATAAGCTAACAGTTTTTGAAATTCGATATATGTATAGGTGAAGGTGAACATGGTTATATTGAATATATATGCTTCCCGGACTACGTAAATATATTGCAAAGAATAATGCTTCCATTTGCTAAGGAAGACACTTCCTTGATATGGGAGTTTCAGCAGGACAATGATCCGACGCACTCCTCAAACTTGGTAAAAGACTGGTTTGCTGTCAACAAAGTACCTCTTATGGAATGGCCTTCGCAGTTACCGAGTAGAACACTTTTGGGAAGTGCTCAAGCGGAAGCTGAAGGGTTTCAGTCCGAAAAATAAGGACGAATTTTGGGAAAAAAACCAGGAAGAGTGGTTTTCCATTGACAAGGACGTTTGCAAAAAAAATTTTTGATTCCATGAGTCGCAGATGCAATGAAGTTGTGAAAAACAAAGACAGAGCAACAAAATATTAAAATAAAATCATTTTTTAACAAAAAATACAATGATGTGCCTCTAAAAATTGAATCCTTTTACGCGTTTTTATTATTTTTTCCACTAAAAATATTGACTCTTTACATTGTTAGTCATATAATGTATTAAAATAGAAATGAAAAGGGGAACGATTATGTTTTTTTTATGATGTATGTCTGATAAACAAAACTGCATATACATTTTTTTTATACAAAACTAAACTTGGCTAATATAATTACAAAATTTGAAAAAAAGTTCTCGTTTCTATTATTTTTTCTAACACTGTATATATATAAAATTATATAAAAAGGACGATGTCATTGGCCTTGGAAGAAATTGACACCTTAAAGACACAAACAGGAGTAAACGTATTCTGTTTCCTTTCGGTTATTATAATAATGGTCATAAATTTTAATTAATTGAAATTTGTGACCATTACTAGTCATTTTCACAATATCAGACAGTATTACTTTAGGTTACAAAATAATACGACATCGTGAAAATGGGGATTAGATCAGTTAAGTTTACTGTAACTATTTCAAAAATTGTTACACGTTTTTTAACAATATTATGTTCACTGTTACTATTTATAAGATTGCGGCAACCATAATATGTTTACATAACCATTCACATGATTGCTGCAATCATACATGCATATAAAAATGATTGTTTATGGCAATCATGTTCATGATGAGAACAATATAGTTGTACATACTTCATCATAAAATTGGTTGTCACAAACATATACTTATTTACTACAATTATATATATGATTGCAACAATCATGTGAATCATAACTTTAACATATTATGGTTACTGCAATCATATAAATAATTACAGTGAACATAATATTGTTAAAAAAATCTTGTAAATATGACTTGAAGTTTCAATAACTCAAGTGAATATGTAACTACTTTGAATGGAAATTTTACATGCTGTTTGTTTTTGTTATAATAACAAAACACATTTTAAATATTCACTCAACTTCTTCGCTTGAATTATAGAAACTGCGAGTTAGTCATGAGAATGTATTTGCTAAAAAAAAGCATACCTTTACATCAGTGGTAGGCACAAAGGGAACTTTTTACATTAATGACTGTATATGCGTCAGCATGTAATTTTAATGAGTTTCGTTGATATTCGTGTTGTTTACAGGTAAATAACCGATCACAATCACGGTGGCTATGGGTAACGAGCACTGATTTACAATCTTGTTTATGTTTTTTTTTTTTAATAATGTCTTAGCAGAGTTAGCATTAAATAAATGTTTTACCCCTATTATCACAATGTATAGTTATGTTTTAACCTAAAGTTAAAGGGACAGTTTCCATACAAAACCAACAGTATAACTATAAGTTAACACATAAACAGACTTTGTTTTAATATATATTAATTTTGAAATTTAGAATTAGGTTTTTTGACAGCTAAGTTAGGTTTCCAACTCGAATCTTCCTATCTACTTATTATCTAAGGTTAATGCTTTAGACAAACAAGATACGAAAGTTCGAGTTGGATTTCGAACTAAGTCAGTTGTCAAAAGTCAATGTTTCACTTTATGTTAAGTTTTTATTGTTAATGGGGATAAATGTTAAAACGTTCTACACTGTTCGTTGCTATGATTCTTTATGGTTAAAGTCTTGTAATTGATAATTTTGTTCCCAACATGAGAAAATAATGCCAAACAATATCAGTATGAGTAAGAGAAACAGTTTAATATCATCATCTAATGTTCAAAACTAAAATCTTCAATTACGAGGCCAACTATAACTAACAACTTTTTCCCAAAATGAGAAAATAATGTCAAAAAATATCAATATGAAAGTGAAACTGTTTGGTATCATAATCTTATGTTAAAATCAAAATTCGTCGGTTACAAAGTTTAAAATGTTCTGTAACTGTATGTGAAATTTTAAAATCATACCAGTCTAAATGAAAAATTTTGCAATTTGTGTAAGAAATTCGAAAAAAAAACACATACTTGTTTACTGTAACCATATATATGGATGATCGATCATGTGAATCGTAATTTAACCACATTATTGTTACCACAATCATATAAATAGTTACTGTGACTAAAATATTGTTAACATTTTTGTAATGGTTACAGTAAACATGCACAACTATATTTTTTTTCTGCGTGTAGTACTGTAAATTTTACGTTATTTCAGTACTATTGACAAACTGCCAGAATTTGGACAAATAACTATATGAGAACGTCAGGGATTTTTAATAGAGATATATTTTCAGCCGTGAGGTGTTAAAGCACCATTATATCGAATATATTTGAAGACATACTTGACGACTTAAACTCGAAATCTTCTCTGATTTTCTTCAGATTGTCATACGACTCTTATGTTCCAGCCATTAAACGTTAAGAATAATTGATCATCAAACATATTTGATTGTCCTGTGGTACTTTTACTGTCAGTTCCTCTATGAACAAAGAACAGTTTTTTCGAACGAAATTTTTGCAATGATTTCCCTACAAATTCATTCGTCACTCGTTTCTTTCGGCATAGAGTAACAGGCAGTAACATTTAATATACAATAAATTGAACAAATCAATTAAACCAACATATAAACTAACTTTATTTTTGTTTAATTGACTTCACCAAATTATTACTGCCAGAGTTCCTCTCTGTTGAAAGAAAAGTGAATCAACAAAATATTCTGGAATGATTTCCATACAATTCTTCTGACTCACATTTCTTTCCACATAGATGAACTAACAGTTACTAACTACATTTGTTTAATTGACTTGTCCAAATTAATATTTTAATTAACTTAACTAATAATTTTGTGTAAAGTTCTGCTTTTTTTTTGGTTGACTATATAATTGACAATTGTTTGAAAGGTGTTTTACTATGTTTTTCCTTTTTTAGTTATAAATAAAATGATCAAAAAATAAAAAATAAAAAACAACACACACACACACAGCTAAAAACGTGTAACTTAAAATTATTATGCGATAAATGTTAATGAGTGTGTTACTAATTGTTTGTCTAAAATGTTCAAATAAAAACAAATGGGGAAAACTCTAAACAGTTGAATCCCCCACTTGCATGTATTCCAACCAAGCTAATGACTTTAAATGTACCTATTAAATATTTACCTAAGTATAAGTAGATTAATCAAAAAGGGGGAAAAAGTTAGTTTTATAGATAAATTAAAATTGAAAATTAAAACCATTCGTTGAACCAATTCGTTTTCGTTCTTTATGTGATCTTAGTCTGAGTTAGCTCGTCAGTTTCATCATCACACTGTACCTATACATTGAGAACAGAGTGTTTTTTAATACCTACAGGTAAATGAACAGCGACAACTGCTAAACGTCCATCACGTAACGGTGCCAAGATGTGTGTGTTGCCCGGTGTTACGATCACTGTTTGTATGGGCACATGTAGCGGTATGTCAAATACCGGCTTTAATCTGAAATCACAAAGAAACCAAAATGACACAGAGATACAGATTATTCATTTAGATTACTTAATAGGCAACAAGTAACAAGTTCAAGGTACATATGTATTACATTTCACTTTACAGGTTTATTATAAGACACGATTTTGTGTTTGATGTTAATTAGATGCATTGCATTGTATTTAATTATTTTTTTTAATTTATTACTAATGATTGCTTATAGTACTAATAGTAAATTAATAGTACTTATTCTTATTAAAATTGTATTTAATATATTTTAATGAAAAATAAAAACACCGTTTGATTAGATGATTTTATTAAACATTTTGATTGCTGTTTGTGTTTTTGAGGGCCTAGAAACAAGCTATTTATTATTTATAATATTTTGGAAACGATTTGACTTTATCATGTACACTCGCCGCTAATTTATGCGAAAAGGCATTTTAGATTATACATATCTATACAAGCAGACAACCACTTAAAAATGCGGGATTATTTTTTTTAAATTTTAGCTTTTATTTTGAAACATTTGTACAATATTCAAAGTATTGCCCATTGTTAGCTATGACCTTTTCTCATATTTCTGGCAACATATGGATTCCGAGCCAAAAGAACTGCTAATCTTTTGAGGCTAAGAACGAATTTCGGATACTCTGTTCTAAGGTGAAGCATATCCCATACACAGCGTTCTGCATTAGAGTTTCCAAAAAACCGAAGAATTTCAAAACCGCGGTTTCGGTTTTAAAAAACTGAAAACCGATCGGTTTCAGTTCGGTTTTGTGATAATTTATTAAGTATTAAATCAGTTGATAATATAGGAACCGCTAAACAAAGTTCAAATTGGACGACTGTTTACGAGTATAAAGAAAAATTTGTACTTTTTCTTTTAATGGTACCTTTTTAATATATTAAATTAGTTAAAGTTGGCTAATATGCTTCTCAATAAAGAAATAATCAAGAATAAGGTGCTCAATTGTATTATGATACCAAAAATGGAGAACTAAACCAAACTATGGAGTACTTTTTTGTTCTTCAAAATGAATTTTCTATAATATTGAAACTAAGGACTGAGATCGTAAAATTCTTAACACACGTTTTTCATTAAAACTTTTAACCCAAGTATTATTTGATTATTTTTTTGATCAAGTTACCTTTGTAAAGCACGTCAGTTATTATGTTTAATGTCAATTATGTTTATTTGTTATTAATCTGATTGAAATGAGTGACCAGAAAAAAGTGCGTACTAAAATGATTAAATATTTTTAACAAAACCCAACTTGGTCCTACAAAAAGTTGGCCAAACAATCAAACTTTTTCCAATGTTACTAAAAAGTAGCGGGAAAACTAGTCCGTTGATAGAAAACCTGGTTCAGGTAGAAGGAATGGTCCACATGATGTTTCTAAAGCCAAAAAATAGAAAGCATTTTCAAAAGAGCTCCCAACACCACCGGTAGGTCAGTACTCGTACTATTTGGTACGAAAAGTTAAAGCCAATGCAGGCTTAAAAATATACAATGCTCAAAAAGTTCGTCACAGAAACTCTGCTAAAAATTTAGAGGCCAAAGACAGAGCACGGAAATTGAAGTCAAATTTTATACAAAAAATATACCTGCTGCATAATGGATGACGAAATTTACGTATGGAAAATTTTTCGCAGCTTCTGGGTCAATTTTTCTAATGTTGCAGATGCTTGAGGGAATGTCAAAGTATAGTTTAGGACCCAATAGCAGACAAAAATTCCCAAAAAGTTCTTGGTGTGGCAAGCAATATGCAGTTGCGGCAAAAAAGCCAAACATTTGTTACAAAGGGCTCTATAAATACCGAAATTTACATCAAGGAATGTTTACAAAAAAAATGTTTCCATTCATAAGACTTCTTAATGTGTCCACTTATTTGTGGCTTGATTTGGCATCTGTCACTATGCTAAGAAAGGTCTTGAGTGGTACAATAACAATAATGTGGTATTTGTACCAAGAGAGGCAATTCCTCCAAACTGCCTGGAGCTGAGTCCAGTGGAGAGATATTGGGCTTTTGTTAAAAGAGAATTGAAGAGCACAAAAAAGATGTGGTAGATTTTAAACGAAGATGGACAACCTGTTCGAACAAAGTGACATAAAGCACCATAATGGAAGGGTTTTCGAAAAAGGTTCAAAATTTCATCATTAGTGATTAAAACTATAAAAATATTTTTTTTTTTTTTTGTAAATTGTAACAATAATTTCAATCAAGTGGTTTAATTTTTATTAACATATATGTATGTTAAGAATTTTTCAATCTCAGTCCTTAGAATCAGGAAATTACTTTACAATTTCAAACTTGACAGTGGTTTAAGTGTGGAATATTTTTACTTTTTCATCTAATGGTACTTTTTAATATAATAAATTATTTTACTTATTGCATATACATAATAGTTGGCTAATATGCTTCTGAGTAAAGAAAGAATCAAGGATAGAGGGCATAATGATATTGAGGTAACAGAAACTATTATTGAAATTTCTATAATAATGAACCTATAAGCTGGATATTAAACACACATGATCCTGACTGAGTTAGAATATAAAAAAGGGAATTGCAGGTACTTTTTCGAACTAGTAGTACTTTTTGATTATTTTATAACGATGGGCCTAGAAACGCGGATTCAAAACGGTATTTTATAATAATAAACCTTAAAATTAGGCACAAATGATTCTGAATGAGTTAGAATTCACGAAAGGTGATTATGGTCTTACCTTTCTTTTGTATTTTCTATAATAATGGACACAGAAATATGAAATTAAACATTCATGATGCTGAGTAGGAATACAAAATGTGGGTCTTTATGGTACTGTTTTTATTATAATAATACGTTTCGAATGAGCTAGAATCCACATTACAATGAATCAATAAACATGAAACTAGAGACATGTTTTCCTTAATTTGTATTAATTTACAAAGGGAGACTTAATAGTACTATTTCTTTCTCCTAATTGGGGTGGCGAAGCGCTTCGGGTCAATAAGTACTCCATACTTTTTTCGGATATTTGAAAATAGCTAAGACTTTGTTACAAAAATTTTGCATTATTTAGCCTGCGAAAGGTAGCCTGCTACATCATCTGAAGCAATTATTGTAATACAATTTAAAAAATTTAAACAAATCTTAAGATATTTTTACCGATCTGTGTTTAGAGATATTGGATGAAAAAGTTTGTTTCTCATTTCTAATTTTTTCTAGTGAAAATAGATTAAAAGTAAAAACCGCGGTTTCGGTTAAAACCGAATTGGAAACTCTATTCTCCATCGATCGAAGCAAATAGTATTCGGACGGGGCCAGGCCTGCACTATAAGCCGGGTGAAGAAAATCATCCCAACCTCTTCATTCTAAAAATTTTTTAACATAATGTGGCCGGTTTCATGTCTTGCCGCATATTAAAGCAAAAAAAAACTTTGTTGTTAATACTATAATGTTTAATAGCTAAGTGGGAATAAATGTGAGATAAAACAAGTAAGAGGTCTGTATTCGTCTGTACCGAATCTTATGTACCCTTCACCAAATTATACTTTAAAATACAAATTTTGAATATTTTTAAGTAAACAAAATAAATTTTTTTTTCAAAATTTAAATTTTTTTTCCAATTTTTTTTTTTTTAATTTTTTTTAAAAAAAATTTTTAAATTTATTAGTAAAAAATATTTATGAAAAAAAAATTATTTTTGGTAAAAAAAAAATTCGGGTTTAAAAATAATTTTCCTGATTTTGACCCATTGTAGGTCTAAATTACATAGCATTATATACATCGTAGCAATGTACTTTGAAATATCTATCATTAGATATCCATATTGTCTATATTAATGACTTAGTAATCCAAATATATATCAAAAATAGGCTAAAAATCGAGGTTGTCCGGTTTTTCCTTATATCTCAGCACTTTGTGAGCGGATTTTCTCGGATTTTTCTCCCGATATATTGATATATCAATCATGTTTGTAAGTTATTTTGAGGACTACGGACATGGCTACATCGACTTCGCTATCTATAACGATCCAGAATATATATACTTAGTGGGGTCGCGAATTACAAACGGAATGACAAACTTATATATACCCTTGCCACTCATGGTTACGGGTATAATGACATATAAGTTATTAAAGACAAAAACCGCGTTCAAAAAATATACCATCGCATTTTTAAGTCATGCACCCAATATAAATTAAAAATTCTGACAAATCTGAAATATAATTAAAATATTCTGAAATACAAATGGAATATTCTGAAATTCATTTAGAAATTTCTGATATACAATTATAATCTTCTGAAATACAATTGGAAATGGTGTAGAATTACTCGATACACTCTTTATTCGATACCTTTAAAGGATTTTATCGGTTGAAAAATTTTGTTACTTTTTGAGAAACAAGGTGTGTGAACAACACCCCATTACTGATTAATTTACCACGAGCACACGTACGTACATACTGGCACATATTAGATAAACAAACATTTTTATATCAAATTCTTTGCAAAAGCCAGTGAACTTTTGCATTTGGAAGAACATGATACAATTTAATATATAATCAAATTAAAATCATATATCGAATACAACTATTACGTGCCATATTCTAAATTAAATGCAAAATTGTTCAATTTATTCATAGACAAAAATAAAACAAATCATATGTCTGATACAGCAACAAAATTGACTAATATATCAGCAAAAAGTTAAAGATAGGTAATGACTTGTAATTACTGGACAACTTGTAATTACTGACTACTTCATACCGTCTACATTACTTAGAAGTAGTTTGGTAATGTCTGACATTTAATCTGGATATATTGTTACGTTTTTACCAAATTCGTAATTAAATCATTATAAAACTCATTATAAACCATTGAATGATTAATTTTTTGTTAATTCAAATGAATTTAAAATATTCTTTTCTTTATTCAATTTAAATTTTTAAAATCTTTTTTAAAGACAATTTAAGTCCCTATTTGTAATCAAACGTGATAATGACTTATTTAAGACCATATTTGTAAGCGAAAGTGGTAAGTACTTGTTTGTTATGACATCACCGTGTTAAAATAATGAGTTAAAATGCTAATGTATAAGTAGTGAAGTGTATTTTGTTGTTGCAAGAGTTAGGTTTTTGACTTTATTCATAATAAAGTTTAAAATTTATCAAAGGTTAATAATAAATAAAATTTTATAAGGAAATTTTGTTTTATAAATTTAAAATTTGATTATGAATATGGTGGTTATATGATTTTTAATATTAAAAATATGTATCGGACTTTAACTGAATGTTTAAAATAATTTCAACTTACCCATGTAATCGACTCAATGTTATATCACCGGCATCATCGGCTACAACTAAGTAATCGGATGCTGTTGCCAAACCCGTAACACGACCAGATACATATTTGGAACCCAAACTGGTGCCATTAATGCTATAAACATGTACGGAATGAGAAGTATCATCCAAAGCACTAAATGCAATATGACCTGAAAGTAAAAATAACGAAATAGTATATTAAGAAAATTTCTACATGGAATTTTGAATGATTTAAAGACTTAGGCCAGTTTTCTTAATGTATCGACAAACTGCCTGTTACTAAATCTCTACATAAATTTATTAGGACGATAAACTGTCCGTTAACAAATTTGGTTTTCTCAATATATCGACAAAAAACATTATTTTCAGTTGGCAATATCTCTCAAAATAGAGGTGAAAGTTGGAAACCCTGCCTTCAAATGACAAAATGTTGACATAAATCAGCAGTTAAATGTTGCCATTGAAAGACGGAATCTTTTAAAAAATTAATTATCCTCCATGTCTGCCAGGTAGTTACGCCTGTAATGATAAACTCTTTCAACATTCACTTGGAACTCACATTTTCGAGTTCATCCTCCATCAAATTAAATTAATTTCTCTATAAAACTTTTTTTTTTTTATAAAATCTATTTAATTTTGTTTACAAAAACACAAACACATAAAAACTATGAACAGTAGTCAGCTGATTGAATTTATCTGTACGATAAATAAATAATTGGCAGATAAGGTCAGGTTTGCTTTGCGACAGAATAGAAGCAAATGAGACATTGAGAAAACAAAATTTCTTTAATCTGCAGTTTTTCGTTGGGAAAAAAGATAATCACCTAATGAGAAAACGGCCCTTAATCTGATACAGAGTCATGGCCTTTAAGGTTAATCGGTACTTGTCTGACTACACTGTGCAACAAATGAAGACACACGGTCATTCGACTCTACTACCAAAGGATAGTAAAGCCCTATACTCAGTTTGGTGACCAATTTTTTTATGGGCCTCCAAAGATTCTGAAAATCAGTGGGCCTTCAAAAAAAGGTGTCATCAGTTTTTGGCCAAGTATAATTATCTGTATGATTCACGCACATCACTATACCCAATCTTGATCACGTCAGACCGACTTGATGCAATACAGTGCAAGCTCGGTATTCGTGACTACCCATTATCGCGACGACCCGGTTGCGGGTTGTATAATCGCGACAGTTTATGAAAAACAGGTTCTATTTTCGAGACTTTTATCTGTTTGTTTTAAATTTGATTACAATGTCTATAACCAAAAAAGGGAAATCCCCGTCTTTTGGTATATTAACTTTTTTCGTTGATTTTGATCCTCAATTTTGTCGGTTTATTCGTGTCATTTGTTGTGTAAATACATCTTTTAATATGGGAAAAGTTCAACATATTGTAAATCCAAATTGGAGATTCCATAAATTCAATTTGTGTGAATTAGTCGCCATCCATACTGCGAAACATTTGGTGCAAAACATTTGAGTTTGTCGATGAAAGAGGAATGGAAAAGGTATTCTGTTTCATGTACATGAAGTTTTTGTTGAGTATGTCATCTACATTTATTCGTTCATATTCGTTCTGTACAGAAATGTCAAAAACTGAAAAGCAAAAACTATACTGTGTGGACACGAATGTAGTTTCAAAAGAGAGTTTAGAAATGTTTTGCAGCAAATGTTTCACAGTGTGGTCCGGGACTAACAAGTTACATAAGACTTAGGTTTACCGCATTATAAAGCAAGAAAATTCAATAAAAAATTTCATACGTACAACAGAAAGTGGCCCTGGCAAACGTTGCACCACAGAGTATAGAGAGGTGTCACGAGACAGAAAATAATCTCGTTTTCTATTCGTCTCTTTCTTTATAAACTGCCTTTTTCATTGTTTTGTTTTGGTTATTTGTTTGTTTTGATTACATTACTTTGTCTACCATATTCGCGTTGTATATAGCGTTTTGCTTTAACACATCACTGATATTGTAGTACAAAATATTTGCTATCCTTTTTTAAGAGAACTGCCCTTTCATCTGATTTTGAGTTTTTGAAACGTCAAATTTGACACCTCTGTATACTTTGTGGTTGCACCTTAAAGAAAGCTGAGTACCCAAGAATGGAAAAAATACTTTATAAGTGGTTTCTAAAACAAAGAAAAAAACCAGTCATTTGTTTTCAAAAATTTATCAAACCAATTCAGTTTTTAATGCCAGTGAAAGCGACGACATAGAATTAGATTTTAAAAAATTACGGGCGAGAAATTGTCTTCGAAACATCAATTTACTGATCCATTTGTGAAACGAGTTTAAGGATTATGAGCATGGGTTGACTCTTCAGCAAATTTACAATACCGACGAATCTGGTTTAAATTATAGGATGCTTCCAAATCACACTCTTGTCACATGTAATGAGAAAACAGCGCCCGGAAGAAAAATATGTAAAGAACGAATAACTTTTTAGCCCTTGGCACAGACAAACTGAAATTGTTGGTTGTTGGAAAATCGAAAAACCCACGCGCCTTTAAAGGATTTTTCAATAATCCTGTAATATACAACTCCAGTAATAACGCCTGGATGTCTTAATTTATATTCAAGGACTGGTTCCACCTATT
This sequence comes from Calliphora vomitoria, assembly GCA_942486065.2. NCBI lineage: Eukaryota > Metazoa > Arthropoda > Insecta > Diptera > Calliphoridae > Calliphora > Calliphora vomitoria. The sequence goes on along the minus strand of OW818031.2, from coordinate 33,026,046 downwards.
AGTAAAAGTAAGTAAACATTTTTTAGGTCCGAGAATTTTTGGCTTCAAAAGGTCTGCCGCAAAAAGCAGTTTTGCTTTTAATTATAGCAATGAATCAACCACCCAATTGCACTGCGCTTATTCAACCGTTAGATCAAAACGTTATCAACTTGGTCAAATTAAATTATAAAAAACAACTGCTCACCTACTTGCTTGACCAGAAGGGAACAAATTTGGAGCTCAAACTAAAAAACTTCAATATCAAAACTGCAGTTCACATTCTAACTACAGTAAGGGACAAAATTGTTCACAAAAAGTATGATTAAAGATATATCTAGAATTTTTTTTTTTTACAAACTTAGGTTTGGCAACCCATTTTGTATTATGTAGTCTGACACAATGTTGTTTATTGTATGGCAATATTTTTTTGGAGTACCGTTACTTTTTTACTAAAAAGAAATTAAATAACTATATCCACGTGTGTGAACATTTTTGACCCTCAGATCTTTTTCTCAATTTTTAAAAAATTTAAAAACAAAAAAAACAAAATGTTTTTAGTAACGTAAGTAAAGGACATTATTTAAAGTTATTTAAATAAAATACTACTCTTTTAAATAATTTAGTTAGCCTTTTATAAAGGGAAAAGCTAAGACTCCCCTATTGAAACAAAATGTGGCAAAAGACATAATGGAAGGTGTCCCATAACGCGAAATCGCTATCAATAGGGTTAGTGAATAAAATCACGGGAAATAAATATGGTCGTCCAAAAAAACTTTCGCTTGCCGATTCTCGAGAAGATGGTCGATTGATTGTGTCTGGTGAGGCTAATACAGCTGTTGAGGTCACACAAATACTCAACCAAGAGTATAGTTTAAACATAAGATCCAAAACCGTTCGAAGAGGTTTAAAATCCAGCGGCCTAGCGCAAAGAACAAAACTTAAAAAACCTTATTTAAGCAAACAAAATCGAAAAAAGCGGTTGGCCTTTGCAAAAAAGTACGAGCATTTTACGACAGACGACTGGATGAAGGTAACTTGGTCAGATGAGACAAAAATCAACTGTATTGGGTCTGATGGGCGCCAATGGATATGGGTTGATAAAAGAATTGGAGTCTAAGAGCGAAATATTACAAGCACAATTAAATTTGAAGGTGGATCTTTGATGGCTTCGTGGAAACCAGTTGGGTGTACTACGCCAAATAACTGGCAGAATGTGTGCTAAAGATTACATTACAATCCTTGAAGTCTCATACATGCCAAGTTTGGATATATTTGGTTTGGAGTAGGATGGCATCTTCATGCAATACAACGACCCGAAGTCTCCGGATTTAAAACCGATTGAACACCTTTGGTCAATATTGAAAAGGAAAATATTGGTTAAAAAAGACCCAGCGAAAACCATCAATGAACTTTGGGAGCGTTCTATAGAGGCGTGGGTAAATATTAACTCACAGGTGCTAATAAATCGTGTAAATAGTATGCCAAAACGAATAAAAGCTGTTAAAACTGCAAAAGGGGGACACACGAAATATTAATATACAAAAACGTAACGTCAAGGGTCATAATTGTTCACAGCTAACATGTGAAACCTTTTCAAAATTTAAAAAATGAATTTAATATTTTTTTGTTAGTTTTATCTTTTTTTTATTAGAGCATAATGTAAAGATTAAAATCAATTTAAAAAATTTCAATAAAAACAATGAAAAAGAAAAAGCAAGTTATTTATATTTAATATTGGTTGTTTTGTGAACAATTTTGTCCCTAACTGTACGTCCTGGTATAAAATATCAGTGTCCAATATCCAAAAATCCTGGAACGGCTTGCTCGAATTCGGTACTGAATGGAGCGAAGAGGATAACATGCCCTTAAATTTTTTACAAAATATAATTCAGGAAGAAAACGAAGATCTTTTTACTATTGGTACACTTGTAGCTCTAATTGATACGGAATATCTTTTCACGAATGCTGACACAAACAACTGGATTCAAGAAGAATTTCATTTGTCCCTAACTGTACTCCTCATTACTGTACTCCTCATTACTGGAATTATAAGATATGGAATCGGAGGATTTATACGATAGTGGTCATGAAGAAAACAAAATTAATGTGGACGATTGTTTAACATCGATAAACATATGCATACAATGGGCTTTGAAAAATGATAAGCCGACAAAAGCACTATATGAACTACGTGATTCAGTTGTTGTTTTAAAAATTAATTTGCCAAAAAAGCAACTCAAAATCTCCAATTTCTTTAAAAATGTTTAATAATTAATTAATTTTAAAAATTACATAAATTTTTTCAATAAAATTTTGGGTTCTGTTTTCGCGACAGGGCTGGTTTTCAATTAGTCGCGAATACCGAGCTTGCACTGTATATAAAAAAACTTTATTTGAAAGAGGGCAAGGGTTGTGGAGTATTTTATTTAAGTGTTTGGTATTGGTGAAAACCTGTAGTGGCGTTTAGTTAAGTAATGGATTTGTTGTTAGATTTTATAGTATTTGTTTTAATTGTATTGATTATAATTTTATTTTAAACTTCTACTAACATATACTTAATAAAAAAATTTCAGTGATAAGTATTTAAATTAAAAAAAAAAATCTAATGTAATTAACAATTGGACCCACCATTATTTAGCAGATAATATAAAAATGCATTTCGAACGTAAAGAACTGGTAAAATAAATAACTTATAAATAACTTTTTTTTTTGAAAGTACCGCAAAATTCAATCAAAATTGTTTTGATTTATTTCAATCTATTTTGGTATATGTATGAGAGCAATAATTATCAATTGGACCCACCATTATTTAGTAGATAATATAAAAATGCATTAATTTTAAGTACGAACTTGTAAAATCTGGTGCAGAAATACATTTTTTTTTTGAAAGTATCGTAAAATTTATTTCAATTTATTTCGGTTTATGTATGAAAGCAATAAAAGTTGTTAATTTATGACTTTTTTTATAAAGAATTTGTATTAAATTTAAATGAATGTGAGATAATAAAAATTTTGATTAATATTTGCGTTTGACTGCGAAAATAGAAAATATCAGTATGTTCTGTGCGAGTTTTATAAAAATACAAAATAAAAATATAACAATGTACTGGAGTGAAGTTTTAGCCATATCTGCTAATTCTACTGAAAATATGTCAAATATTTTAAAGATTATCAATTAATCAAAAGATATCAGTATAAATTAATTAGTTTTTTTTAAAAAATACAAGAATTTTCCAGTTTTTTATATAAGAGGGAAACACTTCAATTTTGAGGTGAGGAATTTGTTGAGTGCTTATATAGACGTCGTTATCGAATCTTTCCGATTACTAAAGTGTATTTTTTTAAGCCCGATAGAACTTACGAAAGGGTTTACTGACAAACGAACTGTCATATTCTGGCAAAAATCATCATCACGCTTGAACAATGCTAGCAAATTATACAAATTTACTTTGAAAATCAGTCATCGATTAGCGCAACTGAGAGACGCAAACTTGTGTTTAGTTATGAGGCTCATTTTTGGCTTAAAGGGTTTGTTAATAAACAAAGTCGCCGCATATGGAAAGAGACCAAAATTCACAACATAGCCTACATACTACATTGCTTCCAGAAAAATTCACCGTTTGGTGCGGTTTACACGCTGGTGGCATCATCGGATCACATTTCTTTAAAAAATGAAGCCGTTGCTCGTGTTAGAGTCAATGATTTTTTGTGTGAATATATAGATGACATTGATCCGGGCGAGATGTGGTTTCAACAGGATGGCGCTACGTGCCATACGGCGACAGCAACCATCCATTTATTTATAAAATTTGGCGATAACTTGATTTCGAGAAATTGGCCTGAAAATTGGCATCTAAGGTCGTGCGATTTGACACCTCTCGATTATTTCATGTAGGGCCACATAAAGTCACTGGTTTATGCTGATAAACCAGTAACAATTGGCGCCTTGAAGGCGAATATTGCTCGTGTTATTCGTGACATACGGCCAGCAATGCTCGAAAAAGTGGGCCAAATTTCAACGTCTAGAATGCGCTTCGTCAAGAACTACCGCGTTGACAATATGCCCGCAATATTTTTCAAACGTTAATGCCATGTATTGATCTTTCGAGTAAAAAATTTATTGAATTAAATTTTTTTTTTGTGTTATTTTTTTCAAATTTCAAGTTCTATGGGGCTTAAAAAACACCCTTTATATGTCTGTTATCTTCAACATTTATTTTAATCGCATACAAAATTCTAGATTTTTTTTTTTATTTTTAATGTCATAATTTGAATTATGATAGCGTTCATAAAGCCCAAACGCAGCATGTACTTGCATTTAACATGCAGTGTTTGTTTATGCATGTTTATTCATGTATGAAACTTGCATGAATGTTTAAACAATGATAAAATATCGATGTGCAACCATTAAAGATCTCGATAAGGTTGAGTATTTCTTTCCCCAAAGTAGTTTAAAGTGATTTGTTTGAACATGATTGATTAGTAAATATCAAAATAATCTGAAACTTTGGCTTTCCGGTAGTAAATAAGTAGGCAACAGCGAAAGGAAACATTTTATCGGTTATGGTCTGATTAAAAAAAAATTAATCGAGATTTTATAAGCAATAAATAGGACCGGTGTGACACAAACAATAGCGTATTTTAGTGAGTGTTGCTAAAATTGGTTTTGCTAAATTGCAAATGCAAAATGTCGTAGCTTTGTTGCAATGCCACAATACACAGAATTATAATTGTAAAAAGTGAAAAGACGAAGAAAATAAATAATGAAACACTATTATTTGTTCAGATGTTTCGATATTTTAGTTGAGTTTTACATTGCAAACATTGTTTCAAAGTTTACAAAGAATCGCAATCACTGACAAACAAGTGTATTTGAAAGCTTTTGCAATATTTTTTTCCTAATTTATATCTGCGTTACCAAGTTAGATCTTCCCACGCCAGATTCAGCGCTTCTCTATCCCTTCCAAAAAATAAGATTTGTCGAGATCATCAATCAAGAAATAGTCAATCGGGGCTAAATCTGGAGAATAGGGCGGATTTCGCAATGGAAACTGCACATGTGCATACCTTTTTGTGCACTCGGCTATGAGCAAACGCGGCAGCTATCTTGCGTAAAACATTCTCATACCCAAGTAATAATTTAAAATTGAAACCACTAAGACATATGAGTTGAATATGGCTTCCACAATGCCTCGCACTTTTAATCTCTGTTCGGCCAACATCATATCGTGATTTTTTTCAATTGTTTCGGGTGTAGAGACCTCAATTGGCCACAAGGAAATTCAGCAATGGCTGTCAAACACAAACTAAATGACTCAGCTTGTTCAAATTTTGACAGGAGTCAACCGACAGATGCCTGTTGACAGGAGCAGTGTTGCCCTTTCAGTTAAGAGCCGGTAAATCCAAAAAGTCACTAAGTTATTGACCCACTTTGGTATTTGGAAATTTATCTGCTATTTCCTACCGCCTAATCAGATTGCCATGAAATTTCACATAGACGTAAAATTTGTAATCGCTTGCAAATTTTGAGATGCGTAAAAAAATTTAATATATTCTTAAAGCCCTCAATTACGCCCATAAAAATATGACTGCTTATATTCAGAGTTAATCGCATTTCTCTTGTTAGTTAAACAATAAATAAAAAAATTATATGGAAAAAACTTTCAAAGCAATATCTTTTACGAGACCAAAAAAATTATCGAACTGAAAAAATTTTTAATTTTATATTTTTTGGACGAAAGCCTGATGTTAGTCTTGGTTTCCTAGAAAAAGTTTCTTTAGGAACTTATGTTTTTTTTTTTTTTTTTTTTTTGAAAGGCATCTGTCTCATCAAAGATGGCGTTCAAGTAGAAACCGCCTCAAATTAACTTTAGGATCTTTCATTATGGGTTATGTTGGCTGTGAAGGCACCTGTCTTAAGTCGCATATACCTGGGACTTAAGATCTTTCCACTGATATCGAAAAAATCGATGAATATAATCGAATCTATTGTTTACAAAAACCACAACTAATCTATATAATAATACTGTAACTCAAAGAAGGAAACTTATAAAGCAATTTCCGATATTTCTCAACAAAAATTTGAAATTTTGTTCCCGGAAATTTTTTCTGATTAAGAAAACCCTAGTAATTATACAATATTTTATATTTTGGAGATAATTTTCTCCGAATTCCCAAAAAATTAACTACTTTATCTAGAATTTTCTTTTTTATCAGACAAAAGAAATTTCAAATCAATATTTAGCATGAGTCCAAAAATAGGTGTCTTTAAAGTCAAAAATCCCCATAGTAAAGTGATTACAAATGTACAAAATTTGTATAACTTTATTAAAGATATTATTAGAGAGATTAATTCAACATTAGACAGCTGTATTCGGCTGTGCCGAATCTTATATACCCTTTACCAAAGTATACTTTAGATTGAAAATATTATTTTTTGGTGAAATTTTTTTTTTTTTGCTGAAAAAAAAATTCCTTAGTAAAAAAAATATGGTTTAAAAAAAAAAAAATTATGGTAAAAACCAGTTTTAAGTAAAAAAAAAAAATTATGAAAAAAAAATTGGGTTAAAAAATATTTTTCCCGATTTTGTCCCATTGTCGCTCCGAATTACTATGACGTTATATATGTGGTTGCAAAGATCTTTGATTTTCCCAAATATAAATAGCCACTTAAGCGGGACTATTACGGATATATTGATATATCAAAAACACAGGGGAACAAAATTGACAATTTGGAATGGTGTATCGAAAAATGTAATTGATAAAACATATATAGGGCATTACATTGTCGAAACTGTCTTTAGTTTTTTTTGCAGCTCTTGTTTTTAAAATATCGCGGTTTTAATTTTTTTGGTTATTCTGTATTTTTTATACCCTTCACCTTCGTGAGAAGGGTATATATAAATTTGTCATTCCGTTTGTAATTTCCACAATATAATTTTCCGACCCTATAAAGTATATATATTCTGGATCCTTATAGATAGCGGAGTCGATTTAGCCATGTCCGTCTGTCTGTCTGTCTGTCCGTCTGTCTGTCCGTTGAAATCAATTTTCTGAAGACCCCAGATATCTTCGGGATCCAAATCTTGAATAATTCTGTCAGACATGCTTTCGAGAAGTTTGCTATTTAAAATCAGCAAAATCGGTCCACAAATGGCTGAGATATAAGGAAAAAACCAGGACAACCTCGATTTTTTACCTATATCTGGATTACTAAGTCATTAATATAGACAATATGGATATCTAATGATAGATATTTCAAAGACCTTTGCAACGACGTATATAAGACCATAGTAAGTTGGACCTACAATGGGTCAAAATCGGGAAAAAATTTTGAACCCGTTTTTTTTTTCCACCAAAAGTTTTTTTGGCTAAATATTAAAAAAAAAAAATTTTTTTTCAAAAAATTAAAAAAAAAAACAACTGGAAAAAAAATAAATTTTGTTTACCTAAAAATATTTAAAATTTTTATTTTGAAGTATAGTTTGGTGAAGGGTATATAAGATTCGGCCCAGCCGAATATATCTCTCTTACTTGTTTATCTTATTATTTGAATATTGCATAAATGGAGACTAATATTAAAAAAGTATTTTTGTACTGTTATTCTACACAAAATTATCTTTTCTTTGACATCAATTTTGTTTATCTAAATTCCAGGATATATTGGTGATATCGCAAGGATGTTGAAAATGAACTTTTTTCAGTTTTATCCTTATAAGTTTGACTTATGACAAAAGGGCTCAACATTTTATCACGATATACAATAAAAACATATCAATAAACTAATTTATATAAACAAATTTAAAATTCGCTGAAAATATACTAAACTATTTGGCAAATAACTCGAAGTTTTACAATTATACAATGTTCTTAACTTGAATGTTTAACATCTACATGATTAAACTTAAGGTTTATTTTTAAACTTAAGGTTTATTTTTGTTGATTAGCGTGACTAAAATATCTTCGATTTTTTTTTTAATTATAAGAAAAAACTACTTAAACTATCAATATTTCTGTTAGGTAAAGGTCTGTTTTTCAGTAATTGACAGCGAAGGCCATAAAAATAAAAAATTGCTTTAATTTCCTGCTTTTAAATACAATTTCTCTTATTATATTATTTCATTATGGCTAGTAAGATGAGATGCTGTATTAAATATCCTAATATGTTTTGTTGCATTGCAACTTAGACAATTCCTGGATATATAATGTATAAATAAATCTATATGTGTGTAAAAATTAATTGTTTTCATAAAATAAACTAGCGTTTTAACAAAAATTTTAAAATATTTTTACAAAAAACGCAAATACAAAATTCGCGATATTTAAAAAACGTCAAATGAAGTAATTCTATTGCTGTAGTTAGATTTAAATGTGTATTAAAAGGTAAGACTAATGACTACCTAAAAATTTATTTGTAAAAAAAAAAATATTTTTTTAGGATGTGAAAGTTCGGAGTACTATCTAAATATTTCATTAAATATTTAACTAATTTTTCATTTCAATTAAAAGCTATGTTCGCTGTAATGCCTCGAATGTGCAGTGTTAAATTTTTATTTAGAATTTTCGGAAGACGACATTTTATTAAGGATAAAGCTTAAAGAGTCAAAACGTAGATCAGTTTCACCAAAAAATTGGGTATTCCATGAAAATATAAAAACCGCGATATTTCGAAAACGCGAGCTGGCTGGAAAAAAACGAGTATAACATAGTAATGAGGGTTCATCAAATTGTACAAAACGTAGTTCAAATCGGGCACCAAAATATCTGTTCCGCAGTGTAATATATGTAAGTTATTTTGTGGCTTCAACACACAAACGACCATGGCTATGTCGACTCCGCTATCTAAAACGATCTACCCCCTTATTCATAATCAATTTTTAATTTTATAAAACAAAATTTCCATACAAAATTTGTTTTATTAACCTGTAATAAATATAAAAACTGATTATGAATAAGGCCTCTAGAATATATATATTCTACAGGCGCAGTCGCAAAGCACAGTGTAAGATTTTGTTAATCTCGCTGGATAATAGTTGTTTTTTTAGTTTCAATTTGAGTAAATATGAAATGCTAACACTTTGCCTAATTTGTAAACAATAACAATATAACGGTACTTTAAACTTGAATATTTTTGAGTGAATTAAAAACAGCAAAAACACTTACATGAAATTGCTAATTTTTAAAAGCATGTAACTTTTTATTGGAATGGAATTTTTTAACGGTTCTTTTTTTTGTTTTGAAGCTCAACCTATTCGCTGTTAATATCATGAGAATTTATTTTTAGAACATTTAAAACTTGCGAGTCACTGTCTTATTTCTTAAGGGCAATCAGGTTCGTTTTCGTTTTTTTTTTTTGTATGGCTTCGTATAACGGTTCTTGTTCTACATCGGTTACACCAAACGCGTGTATTTTAATTTGGATAAACCCTGGTGGAGTCCATAAAAACTCATTGATACTGGCGGAGTACCATTTACAATTCGACGTATGAACTGGTGGAGGACCATTATCACTCTTGGTTTCAATAACCAGATTTAAGCGCTCCAGCTTTCTATACGAAGACTAGGCACTTACATGAATCGACGAGGAATAACCTGACAATTTGTGTCAGAAAACATATCGAGCAAAAAATAATAAGCTGGGCTTATTATACAGTATGCCTTGTTATACAGTATCCAGAAAAACTTTTTAATAGACTTTTAGAAATTTTAAACAGTCAGAACTAAATGAAAGTTCATCTGATTTGGAATATGTTGAAAGTGACTCGCAAAAGTTAGAAGCTCAGCTCAGTTTAATATTAACTAATATTGCAACAACTAGCGTCTTAAAACAAGATACTGAAACATTTAGTGTTGCCATACTTACAAACAATGTCAATGATGGACGTGCCTTCAAACATGATGAATGCTGCAGGCAGTCGTTACAGACTGTTAAATTCAAATCGTCATTGCACATTCGTAACAATATTTTAGAACAATAAGGTGAAATTTTGTTCGATTACAACGACTATAACGTCCAACAACAATACAACGTAGATTATAACTTCTCTTTTCCATATGTCAAATGAATGGATCCAAAATAAAATACCCGCAGTAATTTTTTTTCCTCTATTCATTCCATTTGGAAAGATAAGGCTTTTATTATTTGGACAAATTTTCAAACAATTTTAACAGATTATCCCACTTCATCTATAAGTGAACGTGATTTTTCTGTTTCTTCTTTAATCAAAAAAAATAAAAAATTAAACAATCAAGTGTCCTTAAATCATTTAAATTGTATTCTTTTCTTTTTATTATTTAAGCTTAATTTAAACCGGTTTTTAAAGATGACGCTTTTTCGAATTATTCGAAAACCAGATTATTGTATATGTCGAATATTTGACAACTCTAATTGTAAGCCCAATGGGCAAAATTTCTAAAATTAAGATTATTTACAATAGAATTATAAAATTTCATATTGATAAGTTAGGTAATAAACGTCCTATTGTAATTTTTGGAAAAAACTTTTCCCATATCACTTAAATAATTTTATTAAATTGTTTCCCTGAAGATGCTACTCAATGAAGTAGCGAAATATTGGAAATAAAATAAAAACTATTAAATATAAAAGTTGACCTAAAGCTCAATAAATTAGAAAAATTAAAAATAAATAAAAAGGTCGAATAAATTAGAATTAAAATTAATCATTTAAATAAAAAAGACATGTTCAAGTTTCTATGGCGCACTTTCTTCCATTATACAACTATAATTACGCCTAATTTTAGAAATTATTGGACTTTACACCCTCGTGTGGGTAAAAAATCCATTAATTAGTTTATAGTTGACACACGAAACACAAAAATAACTTTGTGAGCATTAATATTTTTTTAAATACAGTTAAGAGCATTTAGATGAATTGTTTGAAATGTTTGAAATCATTTTGGTGTGACAATGGTCAAAGTTCTTTCGAGTGCGTTTTAATGAGTGTTTTACTTGAATCCCCAACTAATTAATCTATCTATCAAACTGTCAGAGTGATAAGGTTTGTGTGTTCATTTTTAATTTGAATTTAGTAAATTTTTGCAGTCATTTAATATAATTCATTTCAAACACACACCCTTGACTTTGCCTCTCATTATACATATTGCAATATTAAAAAAACCAATATACATATATTATTAAATATTTATTGACGTCACATTAACGCTTAATAATAAATCCAAAATATACAGGGTGTCAAAAAACGTTTGGCACACATTTGGTTCAGAAACATCAAGATATTTAACATTGTATGTTTTTTCATTTAATAAATATAAAATAAAGCACAAGTAAAAAGTAAGAGTATTTTTGATGACTTTAATGTATTAGTGGCTATTAATACTCTTCAAAAAGTTATTTTTGGGAATAGAAATATTAGTTCTTGGTAAGATTCAGTTTTTATGTGCTAAATTCCCTCTTATTTTAAAATATTTCAATCAATCGACCTTGATATTTTCGTTATGCCCATTCACCCTGTTTCTTGTCTCAAACATACATTCATACATATCTCACGTTGTAATGAGCTATTCTAAATTTAATCCTCAATTTGTTTTTATTATATTGATAATGTAAATTCTTTCATCAGCAATTGCTTAGTTTAATATATAGTCAGTCAATTCATATTCAATACAATTCATTAGACTGTTATCAATTCAAACCTATTTAGTAAAATCATCTAATGTAAGTGACCGATCCTTATCAATCAAGTCACGTGATATACAAAATAAGGTATAATTATGCCTTCTAATTTATCCAATTGTATTTTAAAAATAATTAATTAACAATACAACGTAGCTTATAACTTCACGTTTCCATATGTCAAATGAATGATCCAAAATAAAATATTTTTTCCTCTATTCATTCCACTTGGAAAGATAGGGCTTTTATAAGAAAATTCCAACTTATTTTATCATTACATACAACTTTTATTTCGTCAAAAAGTTTGATTTGGATATTAAATTATTGTAGGACTGTTCTACGACAGGTATTCTTAGGGCGTTCCTAAGCGTCGTCTATCTTGGGGATTCCATTCCAATGCAGTCCTTGTGATGCTGCATATTAGTCTTCGCAATGTGTTATTGTGGACTCTTCGTTTGTTAGTCGCCAGAGTTCAATGTTGGTGATAACGTTAGGCCAAAAGATGCAGCATACTTATTAAGCGCAAACATTTGTTTATGAAAATTTGCAGTTTACATTCTGTTTGGATTTCACACAGGCATTGAAAATACCGATCACTGTATTGTTCGAGATTTTATTTAACCGACCAAAAGCTGACCTTGCCTTATTTTGCCTGAGTGGCACTTCTTCTTCCACTCCTCTATCTATCGACATCATGCATCCTAGATAACAGAAGGATTTAACATATTTTGTACGTAGGTCTTGTACTCCAAAGTATGCATTGCATGTGTTTTGGCAATATTTACTTTCAGCGCAACTCTATTTGCCAACGCAACCAAATCATTTACATTCTTCTACATATCGTTAAACTTGTGCGATATGAGCAAATATCGTCAGCAATATCCAAATCTTATAAGGAGTGAGATTGTTAAATTCTTAACACACGTTTTTCATTAAAACTTTTAACCCAAGGATTATATGATTTTTTTTTTTTTATCAAGTTACCTTTGTAAAGCATGTCAGTTATTATGCTTAATGTCAATTATATTCATTTGTTGTTAATCTGATTAAAATGAGTGACCAGTGCATACTAAAATTATTAAATATTTTCAACAAAACTGAACTTGGTCCTACAAAAAGTTGGCCAAGCATTCAAAGGTCTGCCGTCAAACTGTTTCCAATGTTATTAAACAGTACCGGGAGAACGTGTCCGTTGATAGAAAACCTGGTTCAGGTAAAAGTCTACATGATGTTTCTAAAGCCAAAAAATGGAAAACATTTTCAAAAGAGCTCCCAACACCTCCGGTAGGAAAGCAGCCCGGTTAGCTCAGTGCTCGGACTATTTGATACGAAAAGTTAAGGCTAATGCAGGTTTAAAAACATACAAGGTTCAAAAAGTTCCTGACAGGAACGCTGCTAAAAATTTAGAGGCCAAAAACAGAGCACGGAAACAGAAGACAAGTTTTATAAAAAAATATTCTTGCTGTATAATGGATGACGAAACGTATCTTCTGGCAGATTTTTCGCAACTTCATGGACAAAAATTTTATGTTGCTAAGCTCGTGGGAATGTTGAAGAAAAGTTTAGGACCCAAAAGCAGACAAAATTTCCCAAAAAGTTCTTGGTATGGCAAGCAATATGCAGTTGCGGCAAAAGAAGCCAATCATTTGTTACAACCGGCTCTATAAACATCGAAATTTACATCAAGGAATGTTTACAAAAAAGTCTGCATAATGTGTCCACTTATTTTTGGCCTGACTTGGCATTCTGTCACTATGGTAAACAAGACCTTAAGTGGTACGAGAACAATAATGAGGTATTTGTACCAAGAGAGGCAAATCCTCCAAACTGGAGCTAAGGCCAGTGAGAGATATTGGGATCTTGTTAGAAGAGACTTGAAGAGCACCAAAAAAAGGTGTTCAAATGTATGGTAGATTTTAAACGGAGATGGACTACCTGTTCGAGCAAAGTGACAGAAAGCACTATAAAAACGTTAATGGAAGGGTTTCCGAAAAAGGTTCAAAATTTCATCACTAGTTTTTCTTTTTTTTTTGTAAATTGTAATAATAATTTCAATCAAATAAAAAAATTAAAACTGTAAGTTTAGTGGTTTCGTTTTTATTTACATATATATGTATGTCAAGAATTTTTCGATCTCACTCCTTAGATGGTTTTTTAGATCCCAGACAATGCCTCTACTTTTACCGCATACTTGTATTATAACCACGTCCAAAACAACGGCGAACAATAAGAGGGAGATAGAGGGCAACCTTGTTTAACTCCAGCGTTTGTCGTGAAATATTCACTGATCATGCCATTGTAACGAACTTGAAGTGTGGTATTGTTTGTTGTACATAGCTTTAATAAAATTTGTTGGTACATCTTTTGCTTTTAATGCATCCCATATTGCACTACGTTTTATTGAGTCAAAACGGAGCTTATTGGCTTGATCTACACAATTTCGGTGTGGTCAAAAGCCTGCTTGCTCATCACGTAGTGATTTGTCGATGCTGTGTATTCTGCTATTTATTATGGTAGCAATAACCTTCTATACAGTGTTGAGCAGAGTAACACCTTTCCAATTATAACACTCAGTCAAATCTTTTTCCTTTGGTAGCTTAACTATTTCCCCTTTTGTCCATGTATTAGGTAGCTGTTTGTTTAACTAAGCATCACATACACATATATGGATGGATGATTTGTGCTGCTATTCCTGGGTTAGTTTGGAGTAGCTCTGAGGTTATACCATATTCATCTGGCGCTTTGCTTCTTTTCAGTTTTTGTACAGCGAATGTAATTTCCTCAATGCTAGGGGGGAGATCTGTAGATATTGTGTCGTTGGTTGTTGTAGACGCATCAGTATGTGAGGATCTGTGTTATCATCGACAATGTTGCTGATTTGTTCTTCTACGTTCGTAAGCAGTTGACCATTGACATTTTGTACTGCATGATTTCGATTCATATTTTGGTTTGAGAGGCGATCTATTATCTGATGTAACTCCCTCATATTGTTCGCGCCTGCAGCTGATTCCGCTTCACTGGCCATAGTTTCAATCAATTTTATTTTATCGTTTCGGGCTGATTTCTTTACAGCTTTCGCAGCGATGGTATATTGTGGGATGAAGTTTGGGTTATCAATCTTCTGTTATTTCAAGTTGTTCCTTTCCTGAATTAACTTGTGTTGTCAGACAGCCATTACTTTATCTCTGTTCTTTGTTTGTAACCTATAATTCTTACTGTCGCCACCACTAGCTCGTGGTCACTGTCTATAACAGCACCTCCTTTAATGCGCACGTCTATTAATGATCCTCTCCATTTACGGCGAATGCAAATGTGGTGTGTTTGATTTTGAGTATTACCGTATGGAGATGGCCACGTATATTTATGTATGTTTTTGTGGGGGAAGATTGAACCACCAATAACTAGTTGGAAGATCTAACAGAATTCTATGAACAGGTCACAATATTTGTTCCAAGTTCCCATGCCATGTGTCCCCATGATTTGGGATATGCCATGGTTGTCGTTCGCAATCTTAGCATTAAAATCTCCAGTGAGGATAAGAATGTCGCGGTTTGGAGTATTGTGTACCGTAGTAGTTAGTTGGTTATAAAATTCGGCTTTAACTGAATCGCTTGCATCCTCCGTGGGTAAGTAACATTAAACAATGGTGATATATTTCCCATTGCAGTAATTAGTATCACCTTATTATACCCTACACAACCATAGTATGGAGAGTATTATGGGTTTGTGCTTATGTTTGTAAGTATACCGATCTACTCAGTATCCCATTCTGACGATGTCCGTCCGTCTGATGATCGGTCCATAATTGGTCATAGCTTTCATATAATGTCCAAAATCACTTTAACGAGCATAAATCTGTTAAAAGTTTTGGTATCCACATAGAATTCAACAGAAATAATCATATAAGACCCTCCCTCAATAAGACCCTCTTCAGAAAATCCCATAATCTCGAATAAGAAAATAACGATCAGTTTTACTAAATATCGATTGCGGTAATTCAGCTTCAGGCTGACGACTAGAACCATGACCTATCATCCAGGAACCAGTTAAATGACTAGTTTTGTGTCAGTTCCTTTCCATCTAGGAGATTTAAATATAGAAATTCTACATATTTAACAAAAACTTGTTTATAATTCAAATTCTGATTGCATTAATTGTAAATAAAAAAAAACAAATATATTAATTTCCACTAATTAAAATAATTGATGGCATTTGTGTTTTTCTATTTCTGTCATATCTCGTAAATTAGAGGTGAGTTTTTCAATTGTCGTGCTGAAATGTCACAAAAATCAACTCATTAATTAGTGCACAAGCTGGCGATAATGAAGGTGTTGAAATAAATTTATTTAAATATTCTTTCGCTGACAGGTACGGAAAATTTTTAGTGGATTAATTAATTCGACAGTATTTTTTATTTCATTATAGACTGGAGTAGCGGTTTGTAACCTAAAGTAATTCTAAAGATTGGTATTATAGTTTTTTTTAAGTAACAATGTAATTTCTGTAGCTCTCATGTTTATTCATATAAAATAAGTTTTGTTGCTTAACAAATATTCTTTATTTATATGATTTATTTTAATATTTAAGTATTTATAGGGTATTCAAAAATTCCTTAAGACCCTTAATTTAATATTGTCATTCTAAGAACAAAACAGCTTATTTATTACCTGCCGATAATTTTTTTAAATTGCATTCATGTGTTATCGCCATAAATTTATTTGAATTATTATTATTAATATATTTTAATCTAAATTAAACTATTTGGTCTTTATTCATCATAAGTATATATGTATGTATATAAATATTTTAATATGAGTTGAGATGAACGATATACATAAGTATTTATATTTATATTTATTATTTTAATTGTTTTATTATACCGATAATTTAAAACAAGGTGTTAAATCTTTTTGATGTCTAATTTAACACCCACTTAAGTAGACAATAGATTTTATATATGAGCATTATGTGAATTATGTATAAAAAAAATATGGTCTCATGTGTGTGAGCCAGTTGTTCACAAATATGAATACTTTCGTATACATACATTTGAAATGAAATCTAGTAGATATTTCGGTAGAATCACCATTGAACGAGGTGGATTTATATAAAACAATGGCGAATTCTGGCAAATTTTAGCGAATCCATTAATTTGTATACCCCCAAAGTGGGGTGGGTATGTATAACGCACATAAATATTAGTCCAACATCCACATTAAAGTATACCGATCTACTCAGAATCACTTTCAGAGTAATGTTTGGCTGGTTGTCCATGTAAACTTTGTGCGCAAAGTACAGGCTACAAGGACGAAATCGGTTTATTTTTTCCACATAAAATTCAACAGAAATAAGATTCATATAGAAATAAATCACGCGACCGAATTGCATGGCAATTGGTTCATAATTGGTCATAGCTCCCATATAAGAGCCACTTCCGAAAATCACTTTAACGAGCATAAATCTCTTAAAAATGTTGGCATCTAAATAAAATTGAACAGAGATATGTTTCATATAGAAATAAATTATACGACTTAATTGGTCTTATCACCCATATAAGGCCCACTGCCGAAAATCACTTTAACGAGCATTAATTTCTTAAAAATATTGGTATACACATAAAATTCAATAGAGATATGTATCAAACGACTTAATTTAATGGCGATCGATTCATAATTGGTCATAGCTGCCATACAATGACCACTTTCGAAAATTACTTTAAGGAGCAGAAATCTCATAAAAATGTCGTAAGGAATCCAAATAAAATTGAACAAAAATATGTTTCATATAGTAAGAAATCACGCGACCTAATTATATGACGATTGGTCAATGATTGGTCATAGCTCCCATATATGGCCCACATCCGAAAATAGTCACGAGATTTATCCAGTGTAGTGTAATATATGGTCGGGCTTGGCCGAGAATTCACGTAAACCTTAATTAATTGACTCACATTTAAAGCTATTAATCACCCATGAAATATTCATTTCCCTCGAAGGGAAAATTGCTATCGTGATATTCCCATGAACTTTTCATTCACAATAGTCGGTTTTGTTCATAACAGCTGTTTATTGTTTACAATATTTCATCTAAAAATTTCACAACATGAGGAATTTTATCACATGAACGGAAAATAGAACATATTTCACGTGAAATATTGATTCGCGATAGGGGTTATTACTTTAGCAGGGGACGGAAATAACCACTGAAAATAGAATCGATGCACAGATGGAAATATTAAATCCATACAATACGATACTAATAAAATTACTAATAAAATAATCACCCCTATCGTGAAAAACATGTTAAATTTATGTTCACATGAAATATCCATTTCCCTGGAAGGGGAAATTGCTATCGTGATATTCCCATGAACTTTTCATTCACAATAGTTGATTTTGTTCATAACATCTGTTTATTGTTTACAAAATTCCATGTAAAAATTTGCCATGTTGTGGAATTTTTTCACATGAACAAAGTTGATGAACGAAAAATGGGAAAAGGGAACATATTTCATGTGAAATATTGATTCGCGATAGGAGTGAATATCTCTTCAATTGCACCATTATAATGAACATCTGCCTCTAAAGGGTCTTCAAATAGGTACTTTGACAGTTGATAGCGGTCATATTGGTAAAGCTACATACTTATGCCGAATTGGCTGTCATTTATTGAATTGTAATTTCCACAATATAATTTTCCGACCCTATAAAGTATATATATTCTGGATCCTTATAGATAGCGGAGTCGATTAAGCCATGTCCGTCTGTCTGTCTGTCTGTTGAAATCAATTTTCTGAAGACCCCAGATATCTTCGGGATCCAAATCTTCAGACATGCTTTCGAGCAGTTTCCTATTTAAAATCAGCAAAATCCGTCCATAAATAACGGAGATATGATCAAAAAAAGACAATTTTTGCTTTGCAGGCTTTGACAAAAAAGCAACCAAATGTTTGGATGAGTGTTGGTTTCATTGCTTTGGGTATTTTGTTTTTTTTCAGGTCTATGAGAATAAGCCACATTTCGCACCAGCCCTCAAAGCCAACATAACCTATGCCATCGATCAAATTCAGCATGATTTATGCGCCAGAGTCAGGGAACATTTGACATTTCGGAGGTGCCCCAGGTCTTTTAAATGTATAAAAAATGTTGATGATATCTCACACACATTTTGTTTTTTTAAATTTAAAGATAGGAAGCGCTTAATGAAATACCCTTTATACTACAAAAAATTTCTTCTAAACTTTAAAACAACTAGAGAATCTCTGACCTAGACAAAAAAAAAAAAATCAAATATATATTTATAGTGTGATGACGATGTTAGATGTATTATTGGTTCTAGTGTCACAGTCTTCTTTATAAACTGTTTTTCTGTTGGCGATATCAGTCATGCGACTTTTTAAGTTTTTTCTAATTTATATATTTTGTTTTTTTGTGTGTGTTCACGTAGACAATGAGTAAAATTCTTAAGAATCTTTATTAATCCATTTAATATTAGATGTTAGCACGATAATGATGGTGGGAACATATTTATGAGTTCATAAATCTTTTTTAGCTTGCGCCTTTAGAAAAAAAAAAAACAATCCAACTATTGAGGACACAATAGCAAGTTATGAAATTTAGAAAATAAAAAGAGAAAAAAATCAACATGTGGACATATAATTTTATGCAAAAAACCATAGAAAATCATAGCAAAATTTATGCTATAATACCAGAAAGAGAATTAATAAACATAAATTTTAGAATGGTGAGAAAATATGCCTAAATTAATTTAAATTTAATCATTTGTTTAAATTTAAAAGCCTTAATAGCGTGAACAATAAAACAGCTCTGACGTCTTTGATTTCTTTTCTTTAATAGCGTAACCTACAAGTTTTGTCATTTATATTTACATATTTTAAGTATTTAATTTTTAAAATTAATAGTTTTATAAATCAAAATCTATTTATGGATAAGCTATTTCATTTTTTGCCGCCACTAGTTAAGTTTTTTTTATTATAAAATCTTGTTTGCAATGAGATCGAACAAAAGTTCATTAAGCTTAAAGGGTGGTGAAGCGGCAAGCTTAACAGTAAAGTTATCTTAAAGCTGGATGTGATAAAATATTAAACAAATTTCAATTAAATTGTGTGGAGTTCACGGACTGGCTCTTTATCCGCCCTGTTCTGTCAACTGAATCCGAGAAACGTTTTGGGTTTTAAAATGAAACCACATATTTTGGTGTTCTTTAAAAGGAATCCACATTTATTCGTTTTACTTTCGAGAAAACAAACCTGTTTCAATGCGTCCGTTTCCGAGTAATGTTTTTGTTTTTAAAACCCAGAAAAGCTAAATTCAAATTTTGCAAGACACATAATCAAAGAAGTATTTTGATCCAGTCCAGTAGAAGAATATTGGTCAGTTAAAAAATAAACTTTAGAGCAGGGTTAATTATAGAACAGTTGGGATCTTAGTAGAATTTGGCAGCAAAAATGGGTATGAGTGTCTCATGAAAACACTAATATGAGATTTAAAAAAATTCTTAACATACGTTCATACGTACAACAGAAAGTGGCCCTGGCAAACGTTGCTCCTAAGAAAGCTGAGTACCCAAGAATGGAAAAAATGCTTTATAAGTGGTTTCTAAAACAAAGAGAAAAAAATATTCCAATATCAGCAGCAATTTTACAAACAAAAGCCAGTCATTTGTTTTTAAAAATGTTTCAAACCAATTCAGGTTTTAATGCAGTGAAGGTTGGTTGAAGAAATTGAAGCGTCGACATGAAATTAGATTTTTAAAAATTACGGGCGAGAAATTGTCTTCGAAACCTCAACTTATTGATCCATTTGTAAAAGAGTTTAAGGATTATGTTGATGAACATGGGTTGACTCTTTACCAAATCTACAATGACGAGGAATCTGGTTCATATTTTAGGATGCTTCCAAATCACACTCATGTCACATGTAATAAAAAAACAGCGCCCGGAACAAAAATATGTAAAGGCACAGACAAACTGAAATTGTTGGTTGTTGGAAAATCGAAAAACCCACCTTTAAAGTCTTTTTCAATAATCCTGTAATATACAACTCCAGTAATAACGCCTGGATGACATCATTTATATTTAAGGACTGGTTCCATCACGTATTTGTTACCCACGTAAGTTAATGTTCACCAATTAGTAAAAGTAAGTTGTTTATAAGTAACAATTTTTTAGGTTCGAGAATTTTTTGGCTTCAAAAGGTCTGCCGCAAAAAGCAGTTTTCCTTTTAGATAACGCGACGTGTCACCCAGTTGAGGAACTAAAAAGTTATGACGGTTTAATTATAGCAATGAATCTATCACCCAATTGCACTGCGCTTATTCAACCGTTAGATCAAAACGTTATCAACTTGGTCAAATTAAAATATAAAAAACAGCTGCTCTCCCACTTGCTTGACCAGAAGGGAACAAATTTGGAGCTCAAACAAAAAAACTTCAATCCTTCAAGAGGATAACATGCTCTTAAATTTTTTACAAAATATAATTCAGGAAGAAAACGAAGATCTTTCTACTATTGGTACACTTGTAGTTCAAATTGATACGGAATATCTTTTCACGAATGCTGATATAAACAACCGGATTCAAGAAGAATTTCAAGTGGAAAGTAATAAGGAGCAAATGGAATTATCAGATATGAAATCGGAGGATGTAAACGATAGTGGTCATGAAGAAAACAAAATTAAAGTGGACGATTGTTTAACATCGATAAACATATGCATACAATGGGCTTCGAAAAATGATAAGCACTATATGAACTTCGTGATTCAGCTGTTGTTTTAAAAAATAATTTGCTAAAAAAGCAACTCAAAATCTCCAATATCTTTAAAAATGTTTTATATGAAATATTTATATCAATAAAAAGGATTCTAATTTTAAAAATTACATAAATTTTTTCAATAAAATGTCGGGTTCAGTTTTCGCGACAGGTCTGGTTTTTAATTAGTCGCGAATACCGAGCTTGCACTGTAATTATAAACGAACTGGTCAAACGACATGACAAAAAGCGACATATAACATCACTTGTCCAATTATGGGAAACAATTTACAATTTATCAATGAATTATAAAAAAATCTGTAGAAAAATATATTGAATTAATATTAATAATAATATTATGACAAGAATTAAAATATCCAAAATAGAAAAAGTGATTTTGGGTTAGGTTACGGCATGTTAAAGCGACAGGTACCCTTCAATTAAATGTTACAACTAGAATTGGTTCATATCATTTTGGAACTCGTCACGTGACATGTTTTGTGTTAGTTCCATTCCCTCTATGGATAATACTATGTAGTTGTATAAATAAACCAATTAATTAAATATACATTTCATTAATATTATGTACATATTTCATTCCTAGCTGATCATAATGATTTTACATATAATTTTGTACTTATTGCATATTAAAACAGTTTACCTAAAATACTTTTTACTTGCTTTTATGTAAATCTTTATTAAATGAAAATATACAAAGTACTCGTATTCGCATATAAATAATGCGTCATTCCACTGAACCATACGAAGAAATGGCGTCTTTCCTAAACGGTTGATTGAAACACAGTTTATTTTATTGGCATACAAATGAAGAACACAATGTTTGTTACTGAACATTTCAAACCAATCGCAAAACACTTCTTAATTTTCTGCTTTATTTTGTTATCATTCGTAATCGTCGTCGCACTTTTGGAATATGCGATAATTAAATCAAACAAAAAATTAAATAAATTAAATAAAGAAATAAACCAAACCAAACCAATATAATTTGTCTGAAACGCAAAAAGAATTTACCGCCATTAAAGTAAATTTACACTGAAATTGTTTGCATAACAATTCAATTTTATGATTGTCCAGTTGTTATTTTTTTCTTCCAGGCACACGCAAATACACAAATTTAAAATTAAACGTAATTTTCATTACGTATCTAAATGTAAAAGAAACCTTGGAATAATTATTTAAATTCAATAGGTAGGTGGATGATTTAAAAGGAATTATTAAAATTAATAAAATAAATTAGGAACCCTTGGAAATTTGAAAATATGATCATCCTAATCTACTTAGGCTGTTAATTAAAAAAATTATTTAACAAAGTTTTAGATAATTTTGAATTCTACTTTATTCGAAATAAAATAAACATTGTTATATAGCAACATATTTGTTAAATATATGTTTAATTACCTGGGTTAATAGTTTAATTCTGTCATCCGTTCTAGATCTAGTTATTTTATAACAAGTTTTAAACATTTTCCTGGGTATTAACGTTTTTGCATTTTAAGGACTGAGAACGAAAAAACCTTAACACACGTTTTTCATTAAAACTTTTAACCCAAGTATTATTTGATATTTCTTTTTTATCAAGTTACCTTTATAAAGAATGTTAATAACTGACATTCTTTATAAAGGTAACTTGATAAAAAAAATATCAAATAATACTTGGGTAAAAAGTGTTTAATGTCAATTATTTTCATTTGTTGTTAATCTGATTAAAATGAGTTACGAGCAAAAAGTGCTTGCTAAAATTATTAAATATTTTCAACAAAACCCAACTTGGTCCTACAAAAAGTTAGCCAAACTATCAAAAGTCTGCCGTCAAACTGATTCCAATGTTATTAAACAGTATCGGGAGAACTAGTCCGCTGACAGAAAATCTGGTACAGGTAGAAGGAATGGTCCACATGATGTTTCTAAAGCTAATAAATAGAAAGCATTTTCAAAAGAGCTCCCAACACATCCGACAGGAAAGCAGTCCGGTTAGCTTAGTACTCGAACTATTTGGTACAAAAAGTTAAAGTTAATGCAGGTTTAAAAGCATACAAGGATCAAAAAGTTCCTGACATGAGTACGGAAATTGAAGTCAAATTTTATAAAAAAAAAAATATATACCGGCTGCATAATGGATGACGAAGTATTGACCATTTTTCGCAGCTTCCGGGTCAATATTTTTCTGTTGCTGATGCTCCAGGGAATGTTGTAGCAAAGTTCAGGAACCAAAAGCAGAAAATTTTCCCAAAATGTTCGTGGCATGGCAAGCAATATTCAGTTGCAGCAAAATAAGCCAAACATTTGTTACAAAGTGCTCTATAAATACCGAAATTTATACCAAGGAATATCTACAAAAGAGGATGCTTCCATTCATAAGACTTCTTAATGTGTCCATTTATTTTTGGCCTGATTTGGCATCCTGTCACTATGACAAGCAAGGACTTGATTGGTACAAGAACAATAATGTGGTATTAATAATTTGGAGCTAAGGCCAGTTGAGAGATATTGGGATCTTGTTAAAAGAGAATTGAAGAGCACAAAAAAGGTGTCCAAAAGTGTGGTAGATTTTAAACGGAGATGCACTACCAGTTCGAACAAAGTGACAGAAATCTCGATAAAAACCTTAATGGAAAGGTTTCCAGAAAAGGTTTATAAATTCATCACTAGTGATAAGAACTATAAAGATAATATTTTTTTGTAAATTGCAATAATAATTTCAATCAAATAAAAAAACATCAAAACTGTTTAGTGGTATCATTTTAATTAACATATATGTATGTTAAGATTTTTTCGATCTCATTCCTTATGCCAAAGCTGCAATAAAATAAAGTCAACAATGAAAGCTCCCAAAGAAAGGAGATAAGAAAATATGCAATAACTGGCGTGGTATTTCGTTATTGCCAGCAGTTTTTAAGATATTAAATAAAATTATAATAGACAGAATAGCAGAAGCGCTAGATGATCACATCCGAAACACCCAAGCTGGCTTTCGTGCATCTACCAAATTTGCTGAATTAAATTCTGAGCAAATGGCAGAATTTAATTCAGCTATATACATGACCTTTGTAGACTACGAGAAAGGTTTTGATGCTCTGAAGAGAGAATCTATCTGGATGGCGCTTGATGCAAGAGGTATTCCACAAAGCTCATTAATAATCTTAGGAAGAAGTGGCGTAAGGCAAGGGTGTGCTCTGTCACCGCTGCTATTTATAACTGTGATGGATGTTATATTTGATGCCGTTGAAACAGCACCTGCAGGACTCAATTGGGGAATGTACAATAAATTACCACATCAAGAGTATGCAGACGACGTAGTCCTTCTATCCAATAAGAATTCAGATATGCAATCCCTCATAATTTCCCTTACTGAATAATCAATTAAAGTAGGACTAAATGCAAATATTAACAAGACGAAAACGATGAGAATTAATGCCTTGAACACATCTCAGTTTGCAGTTAATGAGTAGATGATCAGTGAAGTGAACAGCATTATAAGTACTAATGGTGGTACAATACTTGATGTAGAAAGCCGATTGAAAAAAGCTAAGGGCAGCTACGTAATGTTGTGTAAACTGTGGAGGTCAAGCACAATTAGCGTTGCAACGAAACTAAGAATATTTGATGCCTGCGTAAAATCCATCCTGTTATATGGGTGCGAAACATGGTTTCTTACAAGGGAAATAGTTCAAAAATTCCGTTTGAAATACTGTAGCTAAAGAGACTAGAAAATCCTACAAACAGTTACGATACAAAACAAGAGAGAGAGAGAGAAGAGTGGAAGAAATTCGTAGAAAACATTTGTAAAAAGACTAAGTTCAAATTAAAATGATTAATGAATTGTAATTATGAACATGTCTTAATAATAATAACATTATCTAATTTTACCAGATATTATCCCAGCAAAGTCTCTCGTTTAATATTAAATTCATCTTTAAAGTTTCAAATAAACTTTAGAAAAAAACTACCGTAATGGTTGAAAAATATTATATTATTTGGTATCAAAGGTTCGAAAGAATTAATACTTAATTCATTTTTCAAAATCAAATTAATTCATAGGCCTAATTGTTTGAACTTCAAACGTATTGAATTCATTGCTCTGAGAATTAATTCTTGAAATAATTAATTCAAACCCATTACAAAATAGCTTAATAAAATTTATTGAATAATTCAATTATTTTTGAACTTAAATCTATTGCAAATAGGCTTTAGACAACTTTTTTATTTGGTAAATGATTAAAATTTAAACAAAAACTAATTGAATGAAGAAAATGCATGTATTTTAATTTAGATTTGAATTAACCAAAATTGAATAATTCAGGCTGAATGAATATTCAAAATGCAATATGTTCTTTGATCTAATACGAAACTGTCAATGACGTAGAACGCCAACACCTTACATGATAAATAAGGCTGGTTATTAAAAATTAAATTCATTAAATGATTTTATGAAATGAACTGCTGACATTTTTAAATTCTGATTCAAGATTTTAGTGGAATAAGCTTAAATAGAATTAATTCGAAGCTCTGTTTTGAATTTATTCTCAAAAATTTGACGTTTGAGAAAGGCTTTGTTTTAAAATCATTCTCAAATTGTTATCAAATCTGTATGTTTGCTGGTATTACACAAATTTGATTTTTTCATTTCATTTAATGTTTTATAATAAATTATGTTTAAATGAAGCTAAATAATTTATTGAGTTGGGAATGAATTGATAAAATTTTTTTAATTCTGAATTAAGATTAAGGGTTTCTTTTTACATCATTTTTAAATTCTTATCAAATCTGTGTGTTTTTGTTAGTATTACAACAATTTGATTTCGACATTTTATTTAATGTTCTATATACAGATGATCATTTAAATCCAATTTGTTTTCTTCGCAAAAAAGAAACTAATTTTTAGGCGAAAAGCCTATTTTGCTACAAATGTACATAAGACTATAAATATTTATAATTGTATCACAAATGTAGAAAAGATAATCTGCATATAACAAAACATAGTTTTCTTTTAATTTAAAATGACTTTTGTGCGATAATACCCTTTAAAGTAACTAAATATTAATAATATGGGTTTTACCCAACAACGAATTATTACCAAGTGTTTGATATCAAAAGATCTTTAATTGATATTAAAGGCAGGTGTTTTGAACCTATTTCTCTAAATCA
Organism: Calliphora vomitoria; assembly: GCA_942486065.2. Lineage (NCBI taxonomy): Eukaryota > Metazoa > Arthropoda > Insecta > Diptera > Calliphoridae > Calliphora > Calliphora vomitoria. Next base: position 32,999,480 of record OW818031.2, on the reverse strand, counting down.
TTTAACCCTCCGTGATACACATGTTTTATTTTGTTCACATTAGCAACAAATGAGGCCTGGCCATACCCCATAATAATATCAGTATAATTACGTAAAAAATATCGATTTTTCAAACAAATATTTATAAAAACAGCTTAAATAATCTCAAATCTAAAAGCTGTATAAAAAATATAGACAAATTTTTATTTAATTTGTCAACTTTTTAGCAAAAAACTCTCGTAAACATTTTCAAAGTTTGTAATAAACCAAAAAAGAACACACAAAGACAATTTCATCAAAAACTTTTTTTGTGAATTGGTAAAAAAAGTTTTGTTTTACGCACGAAAAATTTACGTGGGTCTGGCCAGACCTCATGTGTTACTAATCTGATATATAAGTTAAAAAATCCTTGTATCTCCTTTCGTGGTTACTTTTTTTGTCCCGTTTTTTTACCATTACCATTATATCAAGTCTCTAACGTTTAATTTGGAAAAAATTTCAAAAAAGTCTGGCCAGACCCATGTGTATGTCTAAGGGTTAATTAAAAAACATGTTTTTAAAAAGATTGCAATTCGATTAAATATGTATTTTAAGGAAATTAAAATTTAAAACGTCGTCATGATTAGGCAATTTAACACATATAGCTATGGAGTGCGAGCGAAATAAATGAGGCATTAATTTAAAAGTGAACAAATAAATGAATTAAAGAACAAGTTTTTAATTAAATGTTTTAAACTTTTTTCGAAATGCTAGTCATTACAGGAGTTGTATCATACTCCCACCAAATTCTAAGCTTAATATGCTAATAAGGACTGAGATCGAAAAATTCTTAACACGCGTTTTTCATTAAAACTTTTAACCCAAGTATTATTTGATTTTTTTTTTTGATCAAGTTACCTTTGTGAAACATGTCAGTTATTATGTTTAATGTCAATTATGTTCATTTGTTGTTAATCTGATTAAAATGAGTGACCAGAAAAAAGTATGTACTAAAATTATTAAATATTTTTAACAAAACCCAACTTGGTCCTACAAAATGTTGGCCAAAGAATCGAAGGTCTGCCGTCAAACCGATTCCAATGTTATTAAACAGTATCGGGAGAACTTGTCCGTTGATAGAAAACCTGGATCATGTAAAAGGAATGGTCCACATGATGTTTGTAATAGAAAGCATTTTTAAAAGATCTTCCAACAGGAAAGCAGTCCGGTTAGTTCAGTGCTCGGACTATTTGGTACGAAAAGTTAAAGCCAATGCAGGTTTAAAAACATACAAGGCTTAAAGAACGCTGTTAAAAATTTGGAGGCCAAAAACAGAGTTCGGAAATTGAAGTCAAATTTTATAAAAAAAAAATATTCCTGCTGCATAATGGATGACGAAACATATGTTCTGGCAGATTTTTCACAGCTTCCGGTTCAAAATTTTGCTGATGCTCGAGAGAATGTTGAAGACAAGTTTAGGACCCAAAAGCAGACAAAATTTCCCAAAAAAGTTCTTGGTATGGCAAGCAATATGCAGTTGCGGCAAAAAAGCCAAACATTTGTTACAAAGGGCTCTATAAATACCGAAATTTACATCAAGGAATGTTTACAAAAAAAAGTGCTTCCATTCATAAGACTTCTTAGTGTGTCCACTTATCTTTAGCCTGAATTGGCACCCTGTCACTATGGTAAAAGAACAATAATGTGGTATTTATACCAAGGAGGCAAATTCTCCAGACTGCCTGGAGCTAAGGCCAGTGAGGGATATTGGGTTCTTGTTAAAAGAGAATTGAAGAGCACAAAAAAGGTGTCAAAAAGTGTGGTAGATTTTAAACGGAGATGGACAACCTGTTCGAACAAAGTGACAGTAATCACTATAAAAACCATAATGGAAGGGTTTTCGAAAAAGGTTTAAAATTTCAAAAAAATTTTTTTTTTTTTTTTTGTAAATTGTAATAATAATTTCAATGAAATAAAAAAGGTTCAAAACTGTAAGTTTAGTGGTTTCATTTTTATTAACATATATGTATATTAAGAATTTTTCGAGCTCAGTCCTTAGTTCGACATATTCGAACTTGTGAAAACAAAAAAGGACCATTTGCCTTTAAATCCGAAACCATTGTCAACAGTACCGTGAATGACGGACGCTACAGGCAAATTATTCATGATTTTTTATTCCTCATGTCATTGGAACTCATTTGGAGGAGAAATGGTGAAACCATCAGTTTGTTGAGCCAAACGTTTGGTGACCGAATTATCTCAAGATATGGACCTGTGAAATCAATATACCCCCATTTATTCTGATGGTGGAATTAGAAATATCAGCAATTCATTGAATAAAACCTTTCGCAACATAACACATTCTTTAACTTTCATTCAAAGGCTTATTGGGTGTATGACTTAAAAATGTGGGATTTACAATAGATGGTGAATCTTTTGAACGCGTTTTTTAAATAACTTATATCTAATTTTGAAGAGTACATATCTGTCATTTATTCTCTCTCACTTAGTTATAAAACATTATAAGGTAAACAACAAATTTTTTTGTTTCGAAAATGTCGAATTTTATACCAACGATCGTCATATGCGGGAAGTTTGCTTTACTTCTTTAATTTGAAGAAAAGTTCCGCTGAAGCACACCGATTGCTCACCAATGCTTATGGTGAATGTGTTTCATCGGTTTCAACATGCGAGAGATTGTTTGTGCGGTTCAGAAGTGGAGATTTTGACACGGAAGACAAATATCGCCCAGGCCAGCCAAAAAAGTTTGAAGCTACTCAACGTTTGCGAGCAGCAGGATTCATCCAAAAGCTTGGAAATTGGTTACCATACGAATTGAAGCCGAGTACCATATGAATTAAAAGACGATTTAACTTAAAGGCTATAAAGGAAAATCATTTTCGCACAGATTCATTTCATGCGATGAACAGCGGATTCAATACGATTACCCGAAGCTTGTGACAATATTACAGTCACAGTAACCATTTACATGATTGTGGTAACCATAATATGGTTAACTTTCGATTTACATGATTGTATCAATCATATATATGGTTACAGTAAACAAGTATATGTTTGTGACAACCATTGTTATGATGATTCTTTATATCATAATTTGTTGTTCTCAGATTAAGATATCAATTAGCTGAGAGCAACATAATATGGTAAAACCTTAATCATAAAAATGGTTGTGACTGATTCAATAAGAAATAAATTTTATAAAATATGAATTCTCAAAGGAATGAATTCAATATATTTGAAATGCTAAGAATTAGTTCATAATGAATTCCTTAATGTATTGGTTAACCTGATTTTTAAAATTTTATTAGGAATTGATACCTTCGCAACCTTTGGTGTTTGTTGTAACTGGCAGCCGTTTGCTGCTATTTAAAATATATGTAGTTCATAAAGGTAACGAAAAAACGCTAGCTCAAGTACATAACGTCACCGAAACTGCAAAACAACCTAACATCACTTCAAAAATTTTGGGTAAGTTGACCATCATGTCCAGCTTTGCAAAATTAAATATATCTCTGATTTTAATCTTACCAAATAAGATTTTGTTTTTATTTTATTATTTTTAAGTTATTTATTTTTATCAAACATACGACTTTTGGAATTTTCCTGGTTACGTAGTTTTGCATATGATGTGATGATAGAAATGGCGTAGCAGGTTTAAAATTTATTTTAAAAAAAAATGTTGGCAACAAAAAACACTATGAGTTTTATTTTCCAAGGATACATTTTAATAACAGTTATTTAAAACTGATTTGTTAATTGTGAAATACTTATTAACTCATATATTTAATTTGACATGTTTATGCACATAATAAATTATTTAAGCAATACGCCTGTATTAAGTAAAATTCTTATCAATAAATTTTATATTACTTAATAAATGTTGTAAATTGTGATATAAAGTGATTAATTTGATTATTATTTTATCAACTCAATATTTTGATTGCAAAGAAATCAAGAATACAATGGCAAATATACTTGGGGGTAAACGGTAGAATTGGCTGTAAGTATAAGTATGTGGGTAATTTGGTAAGTCAACAAAGTATCTTGCCATATGATACTCATATAAATCATTAATTGCTATGGAATATTTTACATAAATGATAAACAGGACTGAGATAGGTTATTATAAAACATATAATTAAAAAAAAACTAAACATTAAAATTCAGGTACAACTTTAAATAAATAATTATGAAAACTACGACAAAAATTTGTATTCGTCTACCAAAGGTTCGAAAGACTTAATTCAATATCAATTTAAAAATGCATTTCTTAACCATTCAATTAAAAAATTCATTACGAATTAATTCATTGCCTTAATTCGTTAGTTCTTTAAACGTATTGAATTCATTCCTTTCGTTAAGAATACATTCTCTATAGAATAAATTCCTTATTGAATCATTAAAATTTTCTTAATTTTTCAAATAAATTAATAAAACATATAAAACATGTCAAAAATCTAATTCATCACAATGCATTGAATGTATTTTGTTATTGTATGTGTGAAAACAGAGTATTTTTTTCCATTGGTATTTCTCTCTCCTTCTGTTCTATGCGTTTATTCTATGTAATAAAATTTATTGAATGATTCCATTTGTCTTCAATTAAAATTATTACAAATAGGCTAAAGACAATTTCAATTCTTTTTCTAAATGACAAACAAAACAAATTTTATGAAAAAACAAGTAAGAAAGTATAGTTGGTCAAGCCCGACCATATAATACCCTACACTAAGTAAATGAACAAAAACATTTTTCTTTCAAAATTTCAATAATTTATATCCGTGAGTGATTATCGGAAGTGGGCCTTATATGGGAGCTATGACAAATTACTGACTGATCACCATGAAATTTGGTCATGTGATTAATATCTATATGAAAGTTATTTATGTTGCATTTTATGTGTATACCAAAATTTTTAGGAGATTTATGCTCGTTAAAGTGATTATCGGAAGCGGGTCTTATATGGGAGCTATGACTAATTATGGACCGATCATAATAAATTTTGGTGACATGAATTCAGTATATATAAAACAAATATATAAAAAAAATTTGTGTAGATACCTATATAAATTAAACATTTATGACCGATAAAGTTCAATTTCGGGAGGACATTTGTATGGGGGCTAGGTGAAATAATGAACCGATTTCAGCCAGTTTCAATAGGCCAGTTTCAAAATTGCGACCTGTACTCTGCGCACAAGGTTTACATGGACCGCCAGCCAGACGGACGGACGGACGGAAATCGTTTAATCGACTCTGAAAGTGATTCTAAGTCGATCGGTATACTTTAAGGTGGGTGTTAGACTAATATTTTTGGGCGTTACAAACATCTGCACAAATCCATTATACCCTCCCCACTATGGTGATGTAGTGTATAAATATATATATATTTTAATTGTAATTGTATTGGATTTTAATTAACAAAAATTTATGCATGCAAATGCTAAATGAAATCTGTTATGAATTAGTTCTATTATAAATTAATTTATCAATGAATGAAGCATTTGAATGCAGATAAAGTATTAAAGAGTGAGATCGAAAAATTCTTAACATATAAGTTAATAAAAACGAAACCACTAAACTATTTATTAATTAATTATTACCAATTTTTATTACAATTTACAAAAAAAAATATTTTTATAGTTTTAATCACTAGTGATTAAGACTAATAAAAATAATAAATAAAAATTTTCGATCATCAGCAACATAAAATGTTTGACCAGGAAGTTGCGAAAAATCTGCCAGAACATACGTTTCGTCATCCATTATGCAGCAGGAATATTTTTTTATAAAACTTGACTTCAATTTCCGTGCTCTGCGTTTGGCCTCTAAATTTTCAGCAGCGTTCCCGTCAGGAACTTTTTGAGCTTTGTATGTTTTTAAGCCTGCATTAGCTTTAACTTTTCGTACCAAATAGTCCGAGTACTGAGCTAACCGGGCTGCTTTCCTACCGGATGTGTTGGGAGCTCTTTTGAAAATGCTTTCTATTTTTTTGGATTAAGAAACATCATGTGAACCATTCCTTCTACCTGAACCAGGTTTTCTATCAACGGACAAGTTCTCCCGGTACAGTTTAATAACATTGGAAACAGATTGACGACAGACCTTTGAATGCTTGGCCCAAGTGGGGTTTTGTTGAAAATATTTAATTATTTTAGTACGCACTTTTTTCTGGTCACTCATTTTAATCAGATTAACAACACATGAATATAATTGACATTAAACATAATAACTGACATGCAATAATACTTGGGTTAAAAGTATTATTTAAAAAAACGTGTGTTAAGAATTTTACGATCTCACTCTTTAGTTTTGTTGGGAATGGTTCTATGGGATGAAATACTGATGTTTTTAATTCTGACTTTAGCATAAAATGAATTAGTTAATTCCAAGCTCTGTTGTATACAAATACTTTTTTCTATATTCTATACAAACACGCAAAAAGTTTTTATCAAGGTTGGCTAACTAAGGTAATGGTAACGCTAATTGCTGGTATTTGCTGTTTCCGTAACGGTAACGGTATGTTAATGATTTCATACTGAATTAAAATATTAATAAAATTTACAAAAATTAAAAATATGTTGACAAAGGTTGTATTTAAATAGTGTTTAAAAATTTATGAACCTTTTCCGGAAACCCTTCCATTAAGATTTGTATGGTGCTTTCTGTCATTTTGTTCGAAAAAAACAGTCCATCTCCGTTTAAAATCTACCACACTTTTGGACAACTTTTTGTGCTCTTCAATTCTCTTTTAACAAGAGCCCAATATCTATCCACTGGCCTTAGCTCCAGGCAGTTTGGAGGATTTGCCTCTCTTGGTACAAATACCACATTATTGTTCTAGTACCACTCAAGATCTTGCGTACCATAGTGACAGAATGCCAAATCAGGCCAAAAATATGTGGACACATTAAGAAGTCTTATGAATGGAGGCATCTTTTTTTTAAACTTTCATTGATGTAAATTTCGGTATTTATAGAGCCCTTTGTAACAAATGTTTGGCTTCTTTTGCCGCTACTGCATATTGCTTGCAATGCCAAGAACTTCTTGCGAAAATTGTCTGCTTTTGGGTGCTAAACTTTTTTACAACATTCCCTCGAGCATCAGCAACATAAAAATATTGATCCGGAAGCTACGAACAATTTTGCAGAACATACGTTTCGTCATTCATTATGCAGCAGTTATATTTTTTGTATACAATTTTATTTCGATTTCCGTGCTCTGTCTTTGGCCTCTAAGTTTTTAGCGGAGTTCCTATCGGGAACCTCTTGAGCCTTGTATGTTTTTAAACCAGCATTGGCTTTAACTCTTCGTACCAAATAGTCCGAGTACTGAGCTAACCGGACTGCTTTCCTACCGGATGTCTTGGGAGTTCCTTTGAAAATGCTTTCTATTTATTGACTTTAGAAACATCATGTGGACCATTACTACTACATGATCCAGGTTTTCTATCAACGGACAAGTTCTCCCAATACTGTTTAATAACATTGAAATCGGTTTGACGGCAGACCTTTGATTGTTTGGCCAACTTTTTGTAGGACCAAGTTGGGTTTGGTTGAAAATCCATATAAACCGGTAAAAATGGTACCTTTAGTTCTTAAACATTAAATACTAAACGGCCGAACCGATTTTATTGAAATTTCCAACATAGATAGACTGTTATTTAGAACCATCAATAGGCTATACCCTTTTTCACTACTTGGAATTTAAAGTGATAAAAAGGGGAAAAAGGGGAACAAGAAATTCCGGTATTAATTATATTTATTTATTTTTTTATAAAATCCTTACATATTTTTTTTGACTACGACAGGGGTAGCGAAGCGCATCGAGTCAAGCTAGTATTTAATAATTTTAGTACGCACTTTTTTCTGATCACTGATTTTAATCAGATTAACAACAAATAAACATAATTGACATTAAACATAATAAATGGGATGCTTTACAGAGGTAACTTGATCAAAAAAAAAAAAAAAAAAATCAAATAATACTTGGGTTAAAAGTGTTAATAAAAAACGTGTGTTAAGAATTTTTCGATCTCAGTCCTTATATGCATTTATAACAAAATATATAAACATATGCAACATAAAATCGATATCATTTTGATGCAAATTATCTCATTTAGAAAAGTAATTGATCAAAATTGATTTCAGGTTACTGACTACAAACATGCATTTGCATGAAATTAGTAAAAGAAAATTGGAATAGTTATAGAATAGAATGAAAAAGTCGAAGAAGAGAAACAGGAGGAGTTAAGCTTTTAAATTATTGTTAACCCTGGGTATGTCATCTACGACTATGTAGTAGTAAATTAAAATATAACAACATTAACTGATTCTCTATTTCTTTTCCAACTTTTGTAGATTGCTTTATAAATATTCCTTTGTAATCAAACCAATGTATGTTAATCGTTAACTAGCGATCAAAGAAAAGAAACACGAGACTTTGTATAAATTCATTATTTGCTCAATAGTATTTTAATGTACATAGTATGTATATTTATCAAGCAATAAAATCAAATAAAGTACAGTAAAGTATGTCATGTAATAAAGAAGACGACGTTGATGAAGTATAAGTAGGTACTTATGTGGTCATAAGTATTTATAATATACATAGTGACATATGCATTTATAAGTCGACATATACATTTAATAAAATATGAAACAAATGAATTGATGATAAGACAACAAGAGACAACAAAATAAAACAAGACCGTTATTTAGTTGAGTTGAGTTTAATTTTAGTTTTAATTTAAGTAAACACCATCAACAAAAGATAACACAAAATCTAAACAGAAATATTTAGAAAAAAAATAAAACAAGAAAAAATATAGACAAAGTAACAGTCACACTCACTCACATGCTTATACCAGCGTCACTTTGCATTTGAAATAAAGTCACGTGATCGTCGGAAGGTTGATCTTTGATAATGAGGAATTTTTGTTAAAATGTGAAATTAAGAAAGAAATCATGACAACATACAAGTGTTATACAAACACACGATCACGTTTATTGAAAAATACTTTACACATACAAGTATGTTATTGTAGTACAACATACTCATAATCTCAGATATTTCAATTATTAGGGGGTATTACACTTGTCATTATTAATAATTGACAAGATTTCTGTTACGAATATAATATTCTATTTTTTAATAATCATTAATAAAACAAGATTGTGTAATTGAGACCATAGAATTGCTTACTAATTTCATGTTTTTTTTTTTGCTGTCGATTTGAATTTTTTTTATTAGAAATTTAAGACTGCTGATAATTATTTATGATCCTAAACATATTGGTGAATACACAAGCCGTAATTTTAAAAATTCACTGTTTAATACAGAAAGCACAATTGTTGCTCTTGAAAACTAAAAAAAGTGTACAGTAAAATACACTGTTATTCTGTGATTCCCTTCGAAAAAACTAACGAAAGCTAAGAACGAAACCATGATAAATGACATTTAGAAAAAATAGCAACCTAAGCAGTCAATCAAGAAAATCTTTGAAACAATAAATTGTATTTAACAAAAACTCATAAATTTAAGGATACAAATAACTCTAGTCATTGATTTACAATTGTTGAATTTTACAAAAACAACGAAAACATGTAAGAGTGCTAAGTATACTTTAAGATAAAGATTTAAAATATTTGGTAAAAGAGTTTTGTTGAAAAAAATATTGGAAACAAATTTTGATGAAGAAAATTTTTTTGGGTAAAAACAAATTTATTGTGAAAAAATTTGGCTTAAATGCGTCCTAAATATGCTATTCATTTGATATTCATGTTATCTATATACATGACAAAAGGAGTGAGATCGAAAAAACATTAACACACGTTCTTCCTTAAAACTTTTAACCCAAGTATTATTTTTATCTAGTTGCCTTTGTAAAACATGTAAGTTATTATGTTTAATGTCAATTATGTTCATTTGTTGTTAATCTGATTAAAATGAGTGACGAGAGAAAAGTGCGTACTAAAATTATTAAATATTTTCAACAAAACCCAACTTGGTCCTACAAAAAGTTGGCCAAACAGTCAAAGGTCTGCTGTCAAACTGATTCCAATGTTATAAAACAGTACGGGAGAACTTGTCCGTTGATAGAAAACCTAGTTCAGGTAGAAGGAATGGTTCACATGATGTTACTAAAGCCAATAAATAGAAAGCATTTTCAAAAGAGCTCCCAGCACATCCGATACGAAAACGGCCCAGTTAGCTCAGTACTCGAACTATTTGGTAGTAAAAGTTAAAGCCAATGCAGGTTTAAAAACATACAAGGCTCAAAAGTTCCTGACAGGAACGCTGCTAAAAATTTAGAGGCCAAAGACAGAGCACGGAAATTGAAGTCATGTTTTTAAAAAAAAAAAAAACAAGTAAGAAAGCATGGTCGGTCAAGCCCGACTAAGTAAATAAGAAAATACATTTTCCTTTCAAAATTTCAATAATTTATATTCGTGAGCGATTTTCGGAAGTGGGCCTTATATGGGAGCTATGACCAATTATGGACCGATCATCATGAAATTAGGTGGTGTTATTAATGTCTATATGAAAGTTATTTATGTTGCATTTTATGTGTATACCAACATTTTTAGGAGATTTATGCTCGCTAAAGTGATTATCGGAACCAGGCCTTATATGGGAGCTATGACTAATTATGAACCGATCATAATAAAATTTGGTGACATGAATTCTGTATATATAAAACTTATTTGGAGAAAAACTTGTGTAGATACATATATTAATTAAACATTTATGACCGATAAAGTCCAATTTCGGGAGGACATTTGTATTGGGCTAGGTGAAATAATGGACCGATTTCAGCCAGTTTCAATAGGCTTGGTCCTTGGGCAGAAAAAATTATATGTACCAAATTTTATCGAAATATTTGCAAGATTGCGACCTGTACTCTGCGCACAAGGTTTACATGGACAACCAGCCAGCCAGACGGACGGACCGACGGACATCGTTTAATCGACTAAGAAAGTGATTCTGAGTCGATCGGTATACTTTAAGGTGGCTGTTAGACTAATATTTTTGGGCGTTACAAACATCTGCACAAATCCAATATACCCTCCCCACTATGGTGGTGTAGGGTATAAACATACCTGCTGCATAATGAATGATGAAACGTATGTTCTGGCAAATTTTCGCAGCTTCCGGGTCAATATTTTTATGTTGCTGATACTCGAGGGAATGTTGTAGAAAAGTTTAGGACCCAAAAGCAGAAAATTTTCCCAAAAAGTTCTTGGCATGGCAGGCAATATTCAGTAGTGGCAAAAGAAGCCAAACATTTGTTACAAAGGGCTCTATAAATACCGAAATTTACATCAAGGAATGTTTACAAAAAAGGATGCTTTCATTCATATGACTTCTTAATGTGTCCACTTATTTTTGGCCTTATTTGGCATCCGTCACTATAGTAAGCAAGGTCTTGAGTCGTACAAGAACAATAATGTTGTATTTGTAACAATAGAGGCAAATCTTCCAAACTGCCTGGAGCTAAGACCAGTGGAGAGATATTGGGCTCTTGTTAAAATAGAATTGAAGAGCAATGTGGTAGATTTTAAACAGAGATGCACTACCTGTTCGAACAAAGTGACAGAAAGCTCTATAAAAGCCTTAATGGAAGGGTTTCCGGAAAAGATTCATAAATTCATCACTAGTGATTAGAACTATAAAAATAATATTGTTTGTATGTTGTAATAATAATTTCAATCAAACAAAACAAAAACTCAAAACTGTATCATGGTAAAATAACAATTCAAATTATTCCAAAACAATACATTATTCGTCTGAAGCAAGGAATATATTTATAATTCAGCTTGATTAAATTTTTCTTCAAATTGAAATCTATTACTAATGGCCTTCAGACAGTTTTTTTTAAGTTAATTTTGAAATTTTAATTTTTTGTATAAAAATTGAAATTAAGTGAAACAAAAAGGTCAATTAAAATTAAATAACTAAATATTCATTTTGAAATTAAATAAAATTATACATTAATTCCATTATGAATTAATTTAACAATGAATGAACTCTATTCTAATAAAAGCCTTTAAATGAAGCTAAGAATTTTGGTTGGGAAAAGTTTTATGAAATAAATTGGTGACATTTTTTGAGGTAAGCTTTTAGTGAATTAAGCTTAAACTGAAATGTTCTAGTCTTAGATCTGCTTTAAAGACATTTCTAACAAAACTATATTGAATATGAAATATCTATTCATTGACCTAAGATATACCTACTCAAATAATTAATTTTATATTAATTAAGGTACGTTCACATTGTTGAAACATTTGACGATAAAGCGTAACAACTAGGGCAATCAATCGATTAACCGTTAATCGGTTAACAGATTAATTTTGACCGGTTAACTGTTGTCGATTAACCGATTAACCGAAGTTTCTTTTTTTTTGTACTTATATAGAAATATAATTTTAAATACACAAATTTTATTTCTTAACTCATGAACATTCGCTTCTAACAGTAGTTTTTTGAAGTACAGCTCAGAAACTGAAACTAAGGAATTTGGAAATGGCCTTTATTCTAGAATGTTCCATGATGAACTTTGTCCTAATGAGTCGTAGGAAGGCATGATAATAGATGAAACTGAAGACATTACTGAAACGAGTCTTTTATCAAAACTTAACCAAACTATTAAAAGTATTCAAAATCCAAAAAGGACTCCAGTGGTATAATGGAGGATTTTATATGCTTAAAAAATACTGAACAAAGAACTGAGAAACTGAATAGTCTTTGTCATGCCTTGCCTTCGATTTCTTCAACATCTACAATCAGTGAGAGAGTTTTTTTCCAAGTCAAGTTGTATTAAAAGTAAAGAAAAAAGTTTATAAGGAAACCATTTAAGTTATATTTTTTTCTTAAGAGATTATTTCAGAAGATCTCACTAAAATCTTTAAAAAACTCATATGTGTATATAAAAAAGATATCAAATACCATATTTTTGTGCTATTATTTATATTTATTTTTCGAAATGCTTAAATAAGTACACAAAATTCGTGGTTATATTTTCAATTTAAAATGAAAAAAGAAATTATTCGGTTAATCGGATAATTTAAAATTAACCGATTAAATCTAAACCCCGATTAATTATTCGCTCGATTAACCGATTAAACCGGAAACCCGATTAATTGAATACCCTAGTAACAACTAAATAATCAATATTTATGTTTCCATTGAACCAATATTTATTACAATATTCTGATTAGAATATATCACAATATAATATCATTATTATATTGTATTGAATATATTGGTTACGCTTTTTCGTCTAATATTTTTAATCAATGTGTATAGTAAAATACCTTTAGTCAAGTAGTTTCTAAAATAACTATGATTCAAAATTTTTAAAATTTGATTGGTCAATATCTACCGGCCAATTGGAAATAAAGTGCGCTTTAAATTGTTTTTTATATTGAAAAACAAAATTATAATTTATGAATAATGTTAGCCGCTGCTAATGTACATATATATAAAAGTTCCCAAATAGAAAGGTATTAATGTTTCTGACAAAAGAATGCACCATGTAGTAAAGCTATAAATGTAAAATGACGACATTCCCTCATTAGTTTCAAGTTAAATGTTTTCATCAGCGACCATATAAAAAAACCTGATAACACCACCTGCCCATTGATTTTGCAGCAAATATATGACTAATTGTAATGATTAATGGTCTTATTCATAAACACGCATAGAATATTATATTTAAACATTTTGTATAAAAAACTCTCTTTAAAAAAATCTTTAAAAATAGTGATTTTCATAAAAAATTTTCAATTTTTACGTTCGTATTTTTGAAGACCATAAATTCCTGAAACTCACTTAATTTTATTTAAATATTTTTGTTCTCAAACTTGAAACTCTCTAGGAAATATTTTTAGAACTTGTACCACAATCACTAGTTCGCTTCTGATCCTCATTAATAACTAGAACTAGTGATATCGCAACCACTTCTAGAACCCGTTCTGTGGAACCATTATCTTGGTTCTTAAGTAATTTAATACAGTTTTATCGGAACTAGTTTGTTATCTATAGAACTAGCATAGAACCAATATGTAACTAGATATTGGTTCTAGGCTAGTTCTATAGATAACAAACTAGTTCCGATAGAACTTAATGGAATTAATTAACAAACTTTTAACTTTGTTAAAAAATGGTTTGTCAAACCGATTATACTTAAAAATCCAATATAATATTGTATTCTTTAATTACAACAATCTATATATATATAAAAATGGATGTTTGTATGAACTCAAAAACGGTTAGACCGATTTTAATGAAATTTTCAGGGAATCTGCAGAATAGCCTAGCGGGTAACACTGTAAAGTCAGATTTTTAATTTTCGGTCTGTGGGCGGAGGGGCGTGGCACAATAAAATGTTTATATTATACCGCTTATTTCATCTATATATAAAAAACTGCTGAATAGCCCAGCGGGAAACACTGTAAAGTCAGATTACAAATGACGTCGGATGCATGCCCACCTTTAAAGTTCAAGGCCAAATGTACCACGGAATTGAATCATTGCTCCCGTTTCCCAATGATGATGCGAAGTTCCTTTAAATTTATTTCACTGGAAATGAAGCTACAGTAGCCGAACGCTATGAACGAACATGTGTCTGCATTTGCTGCAATACCCTTCTACCGAAACCTTCTCAAAACAATTGTTGGACATCGGAAATGGAAAAATATGAATTGATCCCGCCACAAATTAGATTTCGTTCCCGAACTTCTGCCAAATGCAAATGAATATTCAAGCCGTTGTCGACAAGGTATTCCCAAGTCTTACAACCAACTACAAAAATTCGGATTGGCTGTGGGAACATGCAATTTTGGTACCAACAAATTATGATGTTAATAAACTCAATAAGCAAATACAATTTAAACTGCCTGGCGAAACAATAAAATACAAATTGAGTGACACAGTAATGAACGAACAACAAGCCGTCGATTATCCTACTAAATTTTTGAATTCATTGGAAAAATCCGGTCTGCCACCACATGTATTAACATTAAAGGTTGGATCACCGACTTTGTCTGACACTGTATATTAAAAACGAGATCGAGATGCAATATAAAACATATGTTTTCTTAGGGCCAGCAACGCGGACCGGGTTCAGGTAGTCGATAATAAAAATGGAATATATTATAAATTTGGTCGGATTTGTAATGGATTATCTAATGCAAAAGAAATTAACATAGACTTTTTGAATTTCGAAATTTTTCCAACAAATTTTAACAATATTATCGATAAATAGATTCAAAAATCGTGCATTTTTTAAGTAAATATTAATCTTCATTAAAAGCTTCTCGGAATTAGTTCCAACTGTGACAATTTCGAAAAAAAACATAGATGGAAGAACTACTTGTAGAACCAATCTTAGTTAGTTATATAGTGTTTCCGTAGAACTAGTTCCGAAGGTGACAATTTCATGCAAAAATCATTGATTAAAGAGCTGGTTCCATGAAATGGATACTTGGTTTTTAAAACTTCCGTAGAAGTTCTTCCGAATTTCAAATAAAAATCATTGGTGTGCCAAGATCAATGATTTGAAACTATATTCATGCGTTCTAGAAGTAGTTGTGGAACTAATACAGTTCATAGACATAGGAAAGACATTAATGACATATTTGTAATATCATCAACCGTTATTTGTAAAACTTGAAACAAATTCATTTATCATTTATAAAATTGTCTATTAACAGTCATTCAAGTTAATTTCTTTATAGAAAATTTAATAAAAGATTTGATTTCATTTATTAATTTGTTTCGTAGATTTACACACAGAAAAAAGTTTCAACATGAATAGTATGATTTTATTTCATTGCTTTTCAATTCAGAACATTTATAAATAATTTCATAAATAGTATGATTTTGTTCATATTTTTATACCCTTC
Source organism: Calliphora vomitoria (assembly GCA_942486065.2). Lineage (NCBI taxonomy): Eukaryota > Metazoa > Arthropoda > Insecta > Diptera > Calliphoridae > Calliphora > Calliphora vomitoria. The sequence goes on along the minus strand of OW818031.2, from coordinate 32,983,593 downwards.
ACCTTCGTGAGAATTACAAACGGAATGACAAATTTATACATACCCTATAAATTTGTCATTCCGTTTGTAATTTCCACAATATAATTTTCCAACCCTATAAAGTATATATATTCTGAATCCTTATAGATAGCGGAGTCGATTTAGCCATGTCCGTTTGTCTGTTGAAATCAATTTTCTGAAGACCCCAGTTATCTTCGGGATCCAAATCTTCAATAATTCTGTCAAACATGCTTTCGAAAAGTTTCCTATTTAAAATCAGCAAAATCCGTCCATAAATAATGGAGATATGAGCAAAAATCCGAGACAACCTCTCTTTTTGGCCTATTTTTTTATCTATATCTCGATTACTAAGTCATAAATATGGACAATATGGATATCTAATGATAGATATTTCAAAGTCCATTGCAACGATGTATATAAGGCTATACAAAGTTGGACCTACAATGGGTCAAAATCGGGAAAAATATTTTTTAACCCGAATTTTTTTTCACAAAAAACTTTCTTTTGTCATAAAATTTTTTCACTAATAAATTTTTTAAAATTAGAAAAAGCTTAAAAAACTATTTTGAAAAAAAAAAAATTTTTTTAAATTAAAAATTTTTTAAATATGCGCGAAATAAATAGCATTTTTTTAAGTAGATGAAATCCTTTAATGTTAATGCATGTTTTATTATGTTAAATGATATTTTTTACGTTTCAGATTTTGTTTATTTATCTTGAATGATTGGTCAATATAGGGATATTATACAAAACAAGATCATTACATAATGCAATTTTAAAGCAATTTATCATAAAATATTAACAAATTTATGTAAAAAAGCAAAAATTTACGTCATGTACACTTTCATAATAGTTATGAACATGTACTTATTCTGAATGAAAAATGTTTTGGAAAAAAAAGTCATGTTCGATTAATAATATTTATTAAAAAATTCATTCCAATTATGAATTTCTTTTTTCTGTGCATGTGAAACAACAAAAAAATAAATAACACAACATTTTTGTGGCACTAACAAAATATTATAGCATGCTATACATTTTTTTGTCCAACACGTTAATATTAATTAATAATTAAAGCATACTTTTGGGCATCATGTTTAATACCCCAGTAGTTAGCAAGAAAACAATGTATCGTTTACAGACAGTAATTTCTCACTAATGTCTGATGACTTGGCTGACTCCAATGTATATATGTTGGGTCATTTGACACGCATATGCTCTTTGTACATCCCATGTAATATAGCGTGAAGACAATTGTCACTTAGAGTCGCTAAGTAATCTAGTCACTTTAAAAGCTTATTTTGAACTGAACTTTTTGGTGAGTAATTTGTAAAAACTTGTTTTATACAAATTGTGTTGATATAATTCTCATACAGTATATTTTCTTTTTGCATAACTATGCTGACATCCCATGTTACCTAGCCTGAAATCAATTGTCACTTTAGTGTCTCTAAGTAACTTAAACGTTAATTTTGTACTGCACTTTAGAAAGTAGTTATTTTATTCAACAGAAGTAATCTATTGAAGAGTTGTGGGAAGAAGGTTTGTTTACAAGCAATCGGTTATTGGACTGTATATAAGATGTCTTTTTAACTGACTATTTGAGGTCAAATAGCACCGAAACATGTTAAAATTACTAGTTAAGTAATCGGTATGTGCGCCCAATACGTTGAATACTTTGGACCATCTAGCACACAGTCTCATTGTAAGCTAAATAGGGACAATTAGTCCCCTTTTAACGCGACTGTTGCAAATGAGTATGTAAATGATGTTTTTAAAAAATGGGAGAATTTGGGCAACAACGTTTTAGTAGTAGTTTGTGACAATGCTCCATGTCACAGTGAACTTAAAAATTATTCAAAAACTCAAAAGCAACTTTGCTAAGGTTGAGCCCATATTCCCCAGTACTTAACCCAATTGAAACAATATGGTCAACCATAAAAGCGCATGAGAAATAAAAAATTAATGTACGTAACACCTTTCCACCCAACGTGGGAGAACGCGACTATGTAATTTACCTAGAAAGTTTGATAGATGAAGCCATTGCTCAAATAACAGTTGGCGACTGCAGCAGAGCTATTCAGCACTAGACAACATTTCATGCAGCAGCAATAGAAATGCAAAATATGATCATGAATTTTTCATTGTTTAAATGTTTTATTATTATTATTAATTTTATAAAAATGTTTATGTTCTTTTCATTTTCTCATTTTCAATTGCTAATTTCCTAATTTCAAATAAAAAATTCTAATTTTCAACTGAGTTTTTCCGAATTTTAAATGAAAATTCTCATTTTTAATTGGGATTTTCTGAATATCAAATGAAAATTCTCATTATCAATTGTTTTTTTCCGAATTATAAATGAAAATTCTCACTATCAATTGTTCTTTTCCGAATTTCAAATAAAAATTCTCATTTTAAATTTTTCTTTTCCGAATTTGAAATTAAAAATCTCATTTTCAATTGGGATTTTTTGAATATCAAATTCCAATTGATATTTTCTGAATTGAATTAAAAAGTTCTCATTTTCAATTGAAAAAGGTGTAGTTGTCATCATAATGCCCGTAATTTCAACAAATGGATATCTACGGTGTAAAATACCCAGCAAGTAAATTTACATAAAATTCAATTTAACATTAATTTCAAATCAATATTTACGGTTAGAAATTAACCGCTTAATTAGAAATAAGTAATTAAGCTATCTATTTATTGAAATTACTGACATAAGTGATAGGTAAAATCATTAGTTCGGGATAGTCACTAATAACTGCTGGGACGTAAAAACTACCGTAAACATGATATTTTCACTTACCATGATATGAAACAGTTACATACGATATCTGTACACAAAAATCTGTACAACCAATGGGCTTTATAGTGCGAACAAATTGACCATCTTGTATGGTATAAACATTAACAGTGCCGTCCTAAAAAAAAAAAATAATTAACATTAAATTAAAATTAAATTTTATAAATTTCTGGTTTAACTTACCAATGATCCCGATACCACCATATCTAATTCTGTATAAATTGCTACACTAGATATAGAATCATCATGGCCGTATAAGGTAGTCAAGGGTTTGGGTGAAAAACTATTTTGGGTATTCAATTGCATTATGGATTGTAGATTAGATTGACTGGTTAAAGCATGCACGGGAATATTGGAGGAGTTGTTATTAGCACCAGCATGAGTACCCTGTATACTCCAGATAATACAAGTGCAATCCCTAGAACCAGTCACCAAGTAAGAGCCACAATTATCCAAAGCCAGACAAGTGATAATATCTGTTAAAATATTAAAATAAAATAAGAAAACTTATTTTGTTTTGTATTAAATATTTATATAGTATTTTACCTAAATGTCTGGTTACTGAGGCCAAAGTTTTGCCTTTGTGCAAACTATAAACCCTTAGGGAATTATCCCATATGCCGCCAGCATACAACAGTTTGCCATCTGTACTAATGGCAAACATTTGAGAGTGGGGCATTTGTGAGGGATGTAAGGGACCAAATATGCGTTTACGGTTTCTACAAAGAAATTAAATTTCAATATTTTTTATTCAAACTCATGATTTTTTAACACCTACTTCAAATTGGTGGTGGTGGCATCGATTTCCAGCAAGAAACCTCTATCCTTATCATAAGACATCCAAGAATTACAACCCAGTATACATGATTTCGATATGCTTACCAGCATATCAGGACTAAGTTGTAAAAATGAACGCGGTGGTGATCTTGGTGGACTCAAATAGACGATAGGATCTTTGGGTGTGGAAATCTCGCAGTAATATTGTACAACCTTATCAAGAAAATGTGTCAAATCAGGGCGTTTTAATTCGGCCCGTAAAAGTTTTATTGAGGTTTCTTCCTGAGTTAGGCGACGAGGATGGGGTTCTCGCATCAATTGTGAAGGAACTTGTCCGAAATTGTTTATCATGCCTATTATAAATGAAATAGAGAACAGCTTTAAAGGAAAAGTGTTTTTTATTTCAAGAAAATCTAATACCTTCAACTGCTTCCCTTTCCACTGGATTGGTGATCTTATCCAAATCCACAGCTCCCTCATAAGAACAATAATAGAAAACATTTAAGGCTTCGGCTGCTTTGGGGCCTTTTTGTTTGTAGCTAAAAAAACAATTAAAAAAAATAATTAAATTTTGTTTAAAATATAAAAATAAATCTGTGGCAATACATTTCCAGTTTCAATTTTACGTTTAATTTTACATCTGAGCCTTTATAGAAACCAGCTGACACCTCTGAATTTCTCAAGATTTTTATCAGCAACCCAAAAGCAGCAGGAAGTTAGTAGTACTGATATGTTGCTACACCGTAATGTAATAGATTTTTCAGTACTTTTGGAAACCTGCTGATTTTGAACTGCTGACATTTAACACAATTATAAGAAATTAAAGGGGTGCACTCATTTTTTATTGGGCTTATGAGCAAAATTGTGCAAGGAATAGAAATTTAAAGTTAAATTCAAACAACTTGATTCATAGTATTGAGATTTTGCTTCAAATTGAATTTTCAAGCACAGACAGACGAAGAATTATTAAAGACTTTGATTTCAAATCATTCTCGTGCTTCCTGGATTATTGCCAACAAAATATGGTTTTCGCTTACCCAAATATTAAATCAATCCAATTATGTAAGTTTTGGCTAACATATTCTGATTCCAAGGCTCTGCGGTGTATGGCTATAAATTCTTCAGGTGTGGTAGCCCAAGGTGGCAGTATGACATCATCCACTTTTTCCTTAGTGATTTGCAAGTGGCCCAAATCAAATCTAAACAAATAAATAAACAGATGAAGTAAACATTGTAAACAAAATTGTTTTTTTTTTAATAATACAATTAACAATTCTTCACCTACTTGTTCATATTCTTTAAAAATTCGGGAAAATAGAAAAATTCCGGTATAAGTTCTTTGACATCATTGGGATTGTCCATTAGAAGTTTCCAAGTTTGTGGTATAGAATGGAATTGACGATCGGCTACATCAAAGCGGCCACTTTGCAACTCGATGTGCAGCGAGGTAAACGGTTCTACTCTCAAAAGATAATGCAACACACCAGCCGAATTGGAATAGTGAGTGCCATAATGAAATTTCGGTATGCCACCGGATGGATCTTCAAAGGAATCGTATTTAGAGCGCACTTCAGCTTCGTTTTTGGGATTTATCTGAAATATTTATTTAAATTAATAATTATTATAAAATTTTAATAAAAACTAGAACAAGAACTTACCACTCCTATGGGTTTGCTTAAATCCCTAAAGGATTTGGGATCTGTTAAATCTAATATATCACTAGTATAGTCCGCTAAAATCCAAGGGAAGACTGGATATTGACTTAAATCATTATAAGAACGTCCTGAAAACAAGTTTTTTTAATTATAAATTATAAATTACTTATGTATATGGAAATATAATTTTATAAACACTCACCTGCTATGGTATTTAAATACATTAAATATTCGAAATTAGATATTTCACGATTCACCCATTTTTGTGTCAAACCTGAAGCTTTCAACAACTCTGCCGGCAATCTGCCAGAACCATATAAAATATTTGGAGGTTGTAGGCTTAAGATTTTTGAAAATATTTTATTGCGAGTCTGTAAGGCAATAAATTAAATAAGTAAATTAAGTATAATTCATTAAAAAACAAAAAAAAACTCACCTTGGTGGTAAAATTCAAAAAATAACTTGTTTGATCGATTAAAAAGATTTCCAAAGCACTTCTTCTTAAATTATATTTTCTTAAATGTACCTCGCGTATTTTATTTATAGAAAATCTGTGGGAGTTATACAGAAATATTAATTATTTGTTTCAACATGTTTAATTAACTTATTTATTAGAAACTGAAACTGGTTTCAATTACTTTCTAAATTGAATCAATTAAACGATTAATCAAAAACAAAAATCTGTTATATTTTTTTTATTATCTGACATGATCTAAACTGAAATAAGTAAAAGTGTCAAATTTTAAAAATTATTCGAATAATTTAATTGAATAAAGATCAAAACATAATTTTGAAGAATCTCTTATTAATAATTTAAATATAAAATTTTAAAATAATTTCCAAAATTTATTTGAATGCAAATTTGGGAAATTTAAAAAATTATTCGAAGAATTTAATCGATTAATCGGTTAAATATTTAAAATAAATACCATAGAAAAAACAATTATTATTTCAAAAGAAATTGTATTCGTACTTATGTGAAAATGTAAAATTTTCAAAATTATTCGAATAATTTAACGGTTAGATATTTAAAGTAAATACCATAGAAAAAATAATTTTTTATTCTAAATGTAATTTACTTCAAAAAGGTGTCATATTTTCAAAATTATTCGAAAAATTTAATCGAATAAAAGAGAAAACAAAATTTTGAAAAATCGCTTATTAATCATTGACATATAAAATTTTAAGACAATTTCCAAAATTTAAAAATTATTCGAATAATTTAATCGATTAATCGGATAAATATTTAAGCAATTATTCTAAATGTAATTTATTTCAATAATTCCACATTTTAAAAATTATTCCAATAATTTAATCGGTTACATATATAAATTTAAAACGCATTTCTTATTCTAAATGTAATTTACATATTTCAAAAATATGCGAGTCATATTTTAAAAATTATTCGAAAAATTTAATCGAATAAAAGAGAAAATAAAATTTTAAAAAATCGCTTATTAATCATTGACATATAAAATTTTAAGACAATTTCCAAAATTTAAAAATTATTCGAATAATTTCATCGATTAATCGGATACATATTTAAGCAATTATTCTAAATGTAATTTATTTCAATAATTCCACGTTTTAAAAATTATTCGAATAATTTAATCGGTTAAATATATAAATTTAAAACACATTTCTTTTTATAAATGTAATTTACATATTTCAAAAATATGTGAAGGTGTCATATTTTAAAAATTATTCGAAAAATTTAATCGAATAAAAGATAATATAAAATTTTGAAAAATCGCTTATTAATCATTGACATATAAAATTTTAAGACAATTTCCAAATTTTAAAAATTATTCGAATAATTTAATCGATTAATCGGATAAATATTTAAAGTAAATACTACCGAAAAAACATTTATTATTCTAAATGTAATTTATTTGAAAAATATGTGAAGATTCCACATTTAAAAAATTATTCGAATAATTTAATCGGTTAAATATTTAAATTTAAAATGCATTTCTTATTCTAAATGTAATTTACTTAAAAAATATGTGAAGGTGTCATATTTTCAAAATTATTCGAATAATTTAATCGAATAAAAGATGAAATATAATTTTAAAAAATAGCTTATTAATCATTTACATATAATATTTTAAAACAATTTTCAAATTTTCAAAATTATTCGAATGATTTAATCGATTAATCTGTTAAATATATTTAGCAATTCCTTAGCAAACAGCATTTATTGTTCTAAAACATAATTTACTAAAAAATATGTAAATATGTAAAACTTTTAAAAGTATTCGAATAATTTAATCGATTAATTGGTTAAACATAAAGAAAAAAGCACTTATTATTTTCAAATTTAAAAAATTATTCGAATAAATATTTTACTTATTATTTACTTGTAAAAGTCAAATTTTAAAAAGTATTCAAATAATTTAATCGATTAGTAGGTTAAATATTTTAAGCAAATTCCTTCGAAAAAAACATTTCTTATTCTAAAACCTTATTTACTAAAAAAAATGTAAAAGTATTAATATTTTAAAAGTATTCGAATAATTTAATCGATTAATCGGTAAAATATTTTAAGTAAATACCATAGAAAACAAGCATTTATTATTCTAAATGAAATTTATTTCAAAAAAATGTTAAGGTATCAAATTTAAACAACTTTTCGAATAATTTAATCGATTAATCGATTATAAATTAAAAGTAATTTTGAATAAACTCTAATTACTAAAGGCTAATTTAATAATTAAATCAGTTTTTTGACATTTTTAAATAATTTCAAAATTTAAAAAATTATTCGAATAATTTATTCGATTAATCGCTGATCTTATCATCAGCTGTTACAGAAAATCTTCAGAGATGTAATATAAAGGTTTATTTAATAATTAATATAGTTTTCTTTAACATTTAACTCAAAATAGAGCTCAGTTAGTGCAACTTAATTAGAATTTCAATTAAAATAGTAATTGTGATTCGCAGGTTTTCATAATTGATAATCGATTTCATTATTCTAAGATTATATTCCAAACTCTTACCTAAAATCATGTTTTGAACCATCTTCTGCTGGTGGACTTAAGTCAATAAATGTAAATAACGTTTGATTAACTTCAATGCGACCCTTAACCTTGGTCATCAGTGTTATCAGTTCGCATTCTTGCGATATGACTAATTTCTCTAAAGTATTGTCTTGTTGCGATTGTTGCTCTATTGTCATACGTAAGTCTTCTTCCAGTTGCGAATTTTCATCGTTGGCCAGAAAATCGCGTACAACCACATTTTTAATTGTTGAATCGAATTCGGAAATTTCTCTGTTTAAAAATAAGTTTAAAATTTCAAATAGATTTATAATTTAATATTAAGCAGCGTAAAAAGAGATAGAGTTCTTACTTGGCATCATAATGATTTGTGGCATTGTCTCGCAACTTTGAGGCATTGTCATGTTTATTGGGATATAATTGGGGCTCCAGTTTTAATCTCATTCGAGCCACATTTTCATGATTTGATAATGTCCAATATTCGTCCATAACATCACTGCAAAGAAAAGGAAAACATTTTTAATGTGTTAATAAACTTTTGAGGGAAAAATTAAGGTATATAAAATGTTTTAATTTTTATTCCCTTCTTGGAGACCCCATAGTCAAGCTCCTGAGGGGTTTTAAAGTCGAAACATATGGCAGATTTATTTCCAAAATGTTTTAATTCTGTTCAATTTAACTATATCTATTTATGCCTATAGTAGCGACATCAATATTTAAGACAGGATTTATTGAAAGTATTCAATCAAATTAGTCTTAATATTCAAAAATGATCAATTTGTGTACAACAATTCATTCCCAATAAACAAATTCTTCAGCTTCATTCACAGGTTTTTATTCTAACGTTGTTGAATTAATTAATAATGGAATTAGTAAGAACTAATTCCTTAATTCGATTCTATTTCGAACTAATTTCATTAATAAATTTTTTAATAATTCAATTTTTATAGTGTTTGTCATTCTGTTTGAAACACATTAAAATATTTGTCGCAGCCCCACATAAGTATATAAAGTGTTGGAAAAAATAATAGAAACGAAAGCATTTATTTCCAATTTTGTAAGTATATTAGTCAAGTTTAGTTTTGTTAAAAAAAATTTATATGCAGTTTTGTTTATCAGACATACAACATAAGAAAAAACATAATCATTCCTCTTTTCATTAATATTTTAATACACTATATGACTAACAATGTAAAGAGTCAATATTTTTGCTGGAAAAAATAATAGAAACGCGTAAAATAATTCAATTTTTAGAGGCATATCTTTTTATTTTTTGTTAAAAAATTGTTTTATTTTAATATTTAGAGGGTCTACCTTTGTTTTTCATAACTTCATTGCATCTGCGACACATGGAATCAACCAATTTTTTTTTAAAATTCCTTGTCAATGGAAAACCACTCTTCCTGTTTTTTTTCCCACAATTAGTCCTTATTTTTCCGACTGATGCCCTCCAGCTTCCTCTTGAGCACTCCCCAAAGGTGTTCTATTGGTTTAAGGTCCAGTGACTGTGAAGGCCATTCCATAAGAGTTACTTTATTGACAGCAAACCAATCCCTTGCCAATTTTGAAGAGTGGTTTGGATCATTGTCCTGCGGAAACTTCCATCTCAAGGGCATCTCTGCCTCAGCAAATGGAAGGATTATGCTTTGTAATATATTTACGTAGTCCGGGGCGCATATTTTGTTCTTTATCCAAAATATTGAACAGACACCAGAAAATATTGAACAGACACCAGAAGAAGAGAAACACCCCCATATCATGATGGATTCACCGCCGTGTTTTACGGACTTCTAGGTGTATTTTGGATCATATCCCTTATTGTCTGGGAGCCAAACATAATGTTTCCCATTGGATCCAAACAAGTATATCTTTGTTTCGTCTGACCACAGCCCAAGAAGACCGTCAAACACGACGGTGGTTCCATCATGATATGGGGGTGTTTCTCTTCTTCCGGTGTCGGTTCAATATTTTGGATAAAGAACAAAATATGCGCCCCGGACTACGTAAATATATTGCAAAGCATAATCCTTCCATTTTCTGAGGAAGAGAGGTCCTTGAGATGGGAGTTTCAGCTGGACAGTGATCAAAACCACTCTTCAAAATTGGCAAAGGATTGGTTTGCTGTCAACAAAGTACCTCTTATGGAATGGCCTTCACAGTCACCGGACCTTAAACCAATAGAACTCCTTTGGGGAGTGCTCAAGAGGAAGCTGGAGGGCATCAGTCGGAAAAATAAGGACTAATTGTGGGAAAAAAAACAGGAAGAGTGGTTTTCCATTGACAAGGAATTTTTAAAAAAAAATGGTTGATTCCATGTGTCGCAGATGCAATGAAGTTATGAAAAACAAAGGTAGACCCTTTAAATATTAAAATAAAACAATTTTTTAACAAAAAATAAAAAGATATGCCTCTAAAAATTTAATTATTTTACGCGTTTCTATTATTTTTTCCAGCAAAAATATTGACTCTTTACATTGTTAGTCATATAGTGTATTAAAATATTAATGAAAAGAAGAATGATTATGTTTTTTCTTATGTTGTATGTCTGATAAACAAAACTGCATATAAATTTTTTTTAACAAAACTAAACTTGACTAATATACTTACAAAATTGGAAAAAAAATGCTTTCGTTTCTATTATTTTTTCCAACACTGTATATTCTGGGTCTAGCTATGTCCGTCCGTTGGTTTTGTTGTTGTAGCAGCGCGAACAATATTTAGTCTGGGAGTTCTGCGAGATCAAGTCCAAGAAATTGTGCCACTTCTACTGGGTGGGTCCATAAATCCACTGGACGTAGTGAAGTAGGGTTGGCTGGACAGTTGAAAATATGGAGGGTATCATGGGGACCCAGAGCACATGCTGGGCATAAGTTGAGGACGGCACGGTCTATGCGGGACCAGAAAACATGATGCCTTATTTGAGTTTACCTCCTTCGTCCAGGTGGTGAAGAGTGTTGCTGATGACTTCGTTAGTGACAGATGCAGGTTACGTTCAGTGAAGAAATTGTGGATTTCGTTGAGATAAACATTTACCAAACCGCAAAGCTCATCAACGTTGTGACCTTTCGCCAAAATGGTGAAGTCGTCCGCACATGTGATTACCTCCACACCCTGTGGTGGCACTGGGAGTTAAGAGAGGTAGAAGTTAAACAGGTGCGCCGACAGGACCCCGACCTAAAGGACTCCTTGTTTAACTCTACGGGGTTTTGAGCATTTGTCTCTAAACTCCACGAACGACTGCCTGCCACTTAGATAGTTCACTATCCATCTCTTCGCGTTTTTGGGCATTGTGGACTGCAGGATGTCCTGGAAGACAGGTCAAGTGCCACTAGCATCGTCCGTTCACAAGGCCTCTGCTGATTTACGCCCTGTGAGATCTGAGTGACTATGGCGGACAATGCTGTGGTGGTGTTGTGCATCTTACAGAATCCATGCTCGTGACGAGCTGCTGGTAGTTGACGGGTCAGGTGGGGGAGGAGAAGAACTTCGAGTGTCTTTGCTACAGGTGACAAGAGGGAAATCGGCCTTTACGATTGTCACTCACTCGCCATTTTGCCAGCTTTTAACAATTGGACCACTCGACCCATTTTCCAGACATCGGGTATTGTTAAGCTCCTTACTGATAGGTTTTAGCATCAGCATGGATATTCCGTCAGGTCCTATTGCCTTTGAGGGTTTAGCTGTGTTGATGGCTTCTGCCACTTCAGTTGGAGTGTATAGTTGTGGTGTGCTCGAGGCTGGTAGATCATGTAGTTTGCGGACAATACTTCTTTTCCCCTTGTCTCTCTGAGGGTGCTAAATAAATTGCCGACAAAAAGCACGCGCGCATCTTTTAGGGTCGGATATAGAGGTGTCTGCAAACTTAATCGCGACCCTATCATTCTTCTTTGTCGTGTTAGAGAGAGACCGAATTGTAGACCACAACTTGCCAACTCCAGAACTTAGGTTGCAGTTTTTAAAATTATCCAACCATTTGTTTCGCTTGTCCTCATTTACCAACCTGCTGATATCGCGGTTCAGCTGGGCGATCCTAGGGTCGTCAGGGTTGGTACTTCGGATGCCATCACGCTCATCTGCAAGTCCCGCTACTTCTGCTGGGAAGTGCGGTCGCACTACGGATATTATTCCAGTGGGAATGAAGCGAGCGGCTGCTGTGTACGTTGGAGGGAATCGTTAGACCACTGAAGATGCGGTCGGTAAATTCTCTGAAGCCGTACCAGTCTGCTTTCTTTTGGTTGATGTAAGTTCGGCGTTCAGAGACGATGAAATCGTTGGGTCTATCCAGACAAACGGTTATGGGTAAATGGTCTGATCCTTGAGAGATAACTGCACACCTAGTTGTGCAGTTAATCAGACCAGGACTCGCTATGGTAATATCTGACGAACTAGCGCAATTACCCATAATCCGTGTGAGGGCATTATAATTTAGTCAGAGCTGGTGATAAGAGTTGAAGTCCCCTAGGACCAAACGTGTATCACCATCCAATAAGGTCTTAATGTCGGGATGGTAGCCTGTTGCACAACTGGCTACTGGCGGAATGTAGACATTATAGAGCTCCAACTCCGTATCTCCCGATCTGACCGCAATACCCTGAACTTCAAGATATTGGTCTCTAGAATTCAGATCATTCCCACGACAGCCAACAATGTCCGTCCATAGGAAACGAGCTAGCTGTCTGAAATTTTCCACAAATACTCTCTGTTGGTAAGGTTTGTTTGGTATTGAAAATGTACAATATTGGTCCATGATTTCACCTAATCCCCATATAAATGTCCCTTCAGAATACTGTGTGAGCAGTCATAATTATGTTGATGGCAATCCTGATAAAAGTTTACACTCAAGACTTGCTGAAGTAAACTTTGACGAGTGCTGGGTGGTTACTCCCTAATTCAATTCGGAAGGAAATCGTTTCGAATTGCAATGTATTTAGCACACATTTTCGAACATTTCCGTTTTCGGATTGAGTTACGCGGTAACCCCCCTGGTTCACACACTTATGATTGCTTTAATGTTTTGGTTAAAATATCAAATTTTATTTTGACTTAAGACTTAAGATCTTTTCTAACAATTGCCTAGCTTTTTCATTAATTTACATACCAAATAATTAACAAAACTTTTGTTGTTTTTTTCAATTTTTTTTTTATTTTTATTTAACAATGTTATCAAAGTCTTGGTCATTTATAAGTGATGAAAGTTGAAATTTTGTACAACGACGACAATGATTGTAGAAAATGTTATTTACAAATGAATTTCGCTTACGCTATTGCAATTGTATGCCAGCACCTTGACAACAGACATAGGTTAATTTAACCCATAGACAATAACGGAAAAGAGACAGTTTTTTTTTTTAAGACTTAGCAGGAAAAGGGATAGAGAAAACAAAGTAAAGATAAACAATTAGCTAAGAATTAAGGCAAATTGGCAAAAAGGTACTAATGTAATCTCGTAAGAGTATTAAAATTAGTTGTTAGACATCACTGCTGTTGGCTTAATGGTTGATGGAGGAGAAATTAGGCAACAATGGGGGCGGCAAAGGTTTTGGCGACAACGGGAGCTGGGGCAGCTACGACGGGAGCAGCAGCTACGGGCAATTCCTTGGAGACAACAGCGTTGAAACCGTTGATATCGTCAGCGTAGTAGTTGACAATACGACGGGAACCATCGGCTTCAATGAGGGAGTAGGAGCCACGTACTACATCACCATCACGGGTTTCTTCTTGGGTCTTGGAGTCACCGGTCAAAGCATCTTGAACATTGTAGGCGTATCTGTATTGAGGATGAGCATCAACAATTTCAGCCTTGGCTACAACGGGAGCAGCTACGGCAGCAACGGGGGCGGCCAAAGGAGCAGCAACGGTCTTAGCGAGAACTGGAGCTGGGGCAGCAGCTACAACTGGGGCTGGGGCAGCCAAAGGAGCGGCGAAAGTCTTGGCTACGAAAGGAGCAGCAGCATAAGTCTTAGCAACAGGGGCGGCTACATAGGGAGCTGGAGCAGCAGAGTAGATGGGAGCTGGGGCGGCGAAAGCTGGAGCAGCAGCGAAGGTCTTTCCTACAAAGGGAGTAGCGTAGGCAGCTGGGGCAGCGTAGGCAGCATAGGGAGCGGCAGCATAAGGATGAGCCACATAGGGAGAAGCGGCGAAAGGAGCAGCAGCATAAGGAGAAGCAGCATAGGCCAAAGGTGCTGGGGCAACGGGAGCCAAACCGGCATTGGCAGAGAGAGCCAAAGTGGACATAACAGCAGCAGCCTAAAATAAAACATTGCATACAAATTAATCCATTGTTTAAGGGTAAAGTTAAACAAAATCCGTAAAATTTCACTGTTGACTTTTAGCCTTGATAATCCATATGACCTTTTAAGTCAAATGCTGGAAAAGGTCTTCAGCTGATATTCCACGAAATTTTATTTGTAAATTTGCACTACTTACGGTGAACGATTTCATTGTGGGCTTGGGAGTAATTATTTTGTTAAACACTGTCGGTTGTTTAAAATTGAACTGACATATCGTTACCAAAATCGTTTGGCTTTTTATATTAAACTCTTCTTCACACGTGAAGGGAAAACAAAATTAACTGAATTAATAATATTCAACATACACAAATAAAATCAAAATCAAAATACCAACAAATAATTTAAATTTGCTTTTTTCTTTTTAGTTAATACGCATTCAAATGACTAACGAATTCTTTCAGCGTCTCTCATTGGTCGTCGCCCATGGCCCTCAAAATAACAACAAAATTGTTTAAAAAGGTTTTATAGTTTTCAAATTTATTTTTGTTGTTAATAGATTTTTGTTGCAATGCAATGTTTAAATATTCAATTTTGATTGATTGGTATTGGACTTTTTTCAATTATTTCTGTACATCAATAATCAATTGCATTTTCCATGCTCAAAGAATCGGTTGATGCGTTTAGAGTGTTTTTTATTTTGTCTGAAAGACAGGATCAACTGCTATTTTCAATATTTTAAGAATAAAAATATCTTAAATATTTACGCTGGAAGAATTCATTCAAAAAGTTGAGTATGAAGTATTAAATATTGTAAAATATTACAGAGTATGGGGAAAACTTAAATAAAACGAATTCTTCTACTATGAACGTAAGGGAAAGTGATTAAAAACTTAATTATATCGACTGTTATAACAATATGAGATGTATTTCTGATTTTCTGAGAGGCATTCATTATATGGGCCGATCTTCATAAAATTTGGTAAAATGATTTAGATTCAGATAAAACTCGTTCATGTCGAATTACATCGCAGTACTTATGTTTTTAAGTCAATGTTATGAATGTTAAACTGGTAAGGGGCTTTATATGGGACCTAGAGTCAATTAGGGTTCGATTATTATAAAGATTTATATAAAACACGTTCATGTCGAATTTCAGCACGATACTAATGTTTAAGTTAATTGTGAATTTTATGGTCCGATTTTTCACCAAACTTTACTGCATGATTCCTAAGTATACAAAACTGATCCTTGCTTACTTATATCATGATTGTTACGTAAAATTAACACTTTTATGAGTATATAACTGCAATTCCGAGGGGAATATGTATTGGGACTGGGCGAAAACAGTTGGGTTCGTACTTGGGCCTAATTAATTCTAAAAAATCCAGCCTTTAACTCCAAAAAAATTTTCTGTTTCGAATCTAAGGAGTGAGATCTTAAAATTCTTAACACACGTTTTTCATTAAGTATTTTTTGATCAAGTTACCTTTGTAAAAACATGTCAGTTTTTATGTTTAATGTCAATTATTTTCATTTGTTGTTAATCTGATTAAAATGAGTGACCAGAAAAAAGTGCGTACTAAAATTATTAAATATTTTCAACAAAACCCAACTTGGTCCTACAAAAAGTTGGCCAAGCATTAAAGGTCAAACTGATTCCAATGTTATTAAATAGTACCGGGAGAACTTGTCCGTTGATAGAAACCCTGGTTCATGTTGATGGAATGGTCCACATGTTGTTTCTAATGGCAATAAATAGAAAGCATTTTCAAAAAAGCTGCCAACACATCCGGTAGGTTAGCTCAGTGCTCGAACTATTTGGTACGAAAATTTAAAGCTAATGCAGGTTTAAAAACATACAAGGCTCAAAAAGTTCCTGACAGGAACGCTGCTAAAAATTTAGAGACTAAAAACAGAGCACAGAAATTGAAGTCAAGTTTTATAAAAAAATATTCTTGTTGCATAATGGATGACGAAACTTATGTTCTGGCAGATTTTTCGCAACTTCCTGGTCAAAAATTTTATATTGCTGATGCTCGATGGAATGTTGAAGAAAAGTTTAGGACCCAAAAGCAGAAAAAATTTCCCAAAAAGTTCTTGGTATGGCAAGCAATATGCAGTTGCGGCAAAAGAAGCCAAGGAATGTTTACAAAAAAGGCTGCTTCCATTCATAAGACTTCTTAATGTGTCCACTTATTTTTGGCCTGACTTGGCATCCTGTCACTATGGTAAACAAGCCCTTGAGTGGCACAAGAACAATAATGTGCTATTTGTACCAAGAGAGGCAAATCCTGCAAACTGCCCGGAGCTAAGGCCAGTGGAGAGATATTGGGCTCTTATTAGAAGAGAATTGAAGAGCACAAAAAAGGTGTCCAAAAGTGTGGTAGATTTTAAACGGAGATGAACAACCTGTTCGCACAAAGTGACATAAATCACTATAAAACCCATAATGGAAGGGTTTTCGAAAAAGATTCAAAATTTCATCATTAGTGATTAGAACTATTCAAATATTCAGGAACAAGAAATAAAGTTAGCGCATGTTTGACCTATACTTTTATTTGAATTTTGAGAAAATTTCACCTTTGTTGAATATATGAAACACTAAAAAATCGATTAAACAGAATTTTATAAAAACTATAAAAATTGCAGATCAATAAAACAATTTTTAATCAAGCGTCTGATTATTCGATAAATATTGATCGTGTAAGTTTTTTGCTGATAAATAAAAAAAATTTATTCATTGGAAAAAAATGTATTCACCGATTAATCGAATAATTTTTATTCATCAAATATTGGTCCATGAATATAAAATTTTATTAATTGAAAAAAAAAAAAATTATTTTCATTCACCGAATAATCGGTCATTTATATTAGGGTTGATTTCAATTGAAATTGAAAAAAATCTACGATTAATTGAATATTTTTTATTTTTAAATGATTTCATAAATTCATTTGAAAATTTTTTGTTCGCTAATTAATCGAAATATTTTATTTATACGAAAATATTTGTTTTCATTTACCGATTAATAGTATAATTTTTATTCGAATTTAATTTAAATTGATAAAAAACTCAACGATCATTCGAATTAGTTTTTATTTTGATATTAAATGATAAATCTATCTAAACTAATAGTTTCCTCTATTAATCGAATGAAAATGCTGAATAATTCATTAAAAAATATATATTTCACCAAATAATCGAATCAATTTTGTTTAAGAGTTCGATTATTCCGATAAATAATATCGACCACAAATGACTGAGATATAAGCAAAAAACTACGACTAACTCGATTTTAGACCCATATCGGGATTACTAAGTCATTAACATGGGCAATATAGATATCAAATGACAGGCATTCCAAAGACCTTTCCAAAGACGTATATAACGCTATAGATAAAAATAGTTTTATTACCAAAATTTCACAAAAAAATAGATTTTACCATTTTTCTTTACAAAATTTTATTATACCCTTCACCATGAGTGGCAAGGGTATATATAAGTTTGTCATTCCGTTTGTAATTTCCACATTTTTCATTTGCGACCCCACAAAGTATATATATTCTGGATCGTTATAGATAGCGAAGTCGATATAGCCATGACCGTCTGTATGTTGAAATCAACTTTCCGTAGCCCGAGAAAACCGGTCCACAAATGGCTGAGATATGAGGAAAAAGCCGGGACAACCTCGATTTTTTGCCTATTTTTGATCTATATCTGGATTACTAAGTCATTAATATAGACAATATGAATATCTAATGATAGATATTTCAAAGTCCATTGCAACGATGTATATAAGGATATAGTAATTTGGACCTACAATGGGTCAAAATCAGGAAAAATATTTTTTAACCCGAATTTTTTTAACAAAAAATTTTTTTCACTAATAAATTTAAAAAAAAAAAAAAAAAATGGAAAAAAATTGGAAAAAAAATTAAAAAAAAACAATTTCGAAAAAAAAAATTTCTTTTTAAATTTTGAAAAAAAAAAATTAATTTTGTTTACCTAAAAATATTTAAAATTTTTATTTTAAAGTATAATTTGGTGAAGGGTATATAAGATTCGGCACAGCCGAATATAGTTCTCTTACTTGTTTTTCACCAAAATTGTTTAAATCTTTATCTTAAAGGGTACTTTGGTGTAGGGTATGTAAGATTCGACACAGCAGAATACAGCACTTCTAGTTGTTTTCTACCGAAACGTTTTTTCTGATTTTCAATACTTAATAGATTGGGACAAATTTGGAAATTTTGTTGTAAATATTATTATTTTCGGTTGTGCATTTTGAACGTGAGAGTGTTTTACGCAGACAGATGTACATAGCAAAATTATTTGGGGTTAAGGATCTGTTCTAGTTCTGACACTTAATATGAAAGATAAGTGGAATATAATTTGAAAGATATTGCAATATTCTATTCCTATACAAAACATTTCAAATCTGGACTTAATAATAAATATTTTGAATTCAAACGTATCTTCAGGTTAGAGAACGATTGAAATAAAAGTTTTTCTCTTGTATTTAAACTTATATTTAGGATTGAGAATGATTTGAAAATATCACTTGATATCAAGTTGAGAAATTTAAAACTTAAACAGTTTAAATTAGGTGTAAAAATCATGTTTGATATCAAATATTAATGCCATCATACATTTAAACTTATATTTAGGTTTGAGAAAGGTTCGAAAATAACATTTGATTCCAAGTTGAGAAAAATTCGCTTGTCTAATCAAACTCAAATTTAAATAAGAAAGTTTGAGAATCATATTAGGCAATATTTCAATCGTTTGACATTGTGATTGCTGGGCTACTTCCTTGACACTTTCTGAGTTCTAAAGGCTGATACTGATTTATCAACATTTGTGAGATCAAAATTATTTACAAAATTTCAAAGTAACTTTGCAGTAAGATCTCTAAGTAACGTTCTAGCTTAAATATCTGAAATAATTAACACAATATAGATTTTTTTTCAATAATATTTTTTTTTTTTATTTAACAATGTTATCAAAGTCTTGGTCATTTATAAGTGATGAAAGTTGAAATTTTGTACAACGACGACAATGATTGTAGAAAATGTTATTTACAAATGAATTTCGCTTACGCTATTGCAATTGTATGCCAGCACCTTGACAACAGACATGGGTTAATTTAACCCATAGACAATAACGGAAAAGAGACAGTTTTTTTTTTAAGACTTAGCAGGAAAAGGAATAGAGAAAAACAATTAGCTAAGAAATAAGGCAAATTGGCAAAAAGGTACTGATGTAATCTCGTAAGAGTATTAAGATTAGTTGTTAGACATCACTACTGTTGGCTTAATGGTCGATGGAGGAGAAATTAGGCAACAATGGGAGCGGCAAAGGTTTTGGCGACAACGGGAGCTGGGGCAGCTACGACGGGAGCAGCAGCTACGGGCAATTCCTTGGAGACAACAGCGTTGAAACCGCTGATATCGTCAGCGTAGTAGTTGACAATACGACGGGAACCATCGGCTTCAATGAGGGAGTATGAGCCACGTACTACATCACCATCACGGGTTTCTTCTTGGGTCTTGGAGTCACCGGTCAAAGCATCTTGAACATTGTAGGCGTATCTGTATTGAGGATGAGCATCAACAATTTCAGCCTTGGCTACAACGGGAGCAGCTACGGCAGCAACGGGGGCGGCCAAAGGAGCAGCAACGGTCTTAGCGAGAACTGGAGCTGGGGCAGCAGCTACAACTGTGGCTGGGGCAGCCAAAGGAGCGGCGAAAGTCTTGGCTACGAAAGGAGCAGCAGCATAAGTCTTAGCAACAGGGGCGGCTACATAGGGAGCTGGAGCAGCAGAGTAGATGGGAGCTGGGGCGGCGAAAGCTGGAGCAGCAGCGAAGGTCTTTCCTACAAAGGGAGTAGCGTAGGCAGCTGGGGCAGCGTAGGCAGCATAGGGAGCGGCAGCATAAGGATGAGCCACATAGGGAGAAGCGGCGAAAGGAGCAGCAGCATAAGGAGAAGCAGCATAGGCCAAAGGTGCTGGGGCAACGGGAGCCAAACCGGCATTGGTGGAGAGAGCCAAGGTGGACATAACAGCAGCAGCCTAAAATAAAACATGGCAAACAAATTAATCCATTGTTTAAGGGTAAAGTTAAACAAAATCCGTAAAATTTCACTGTTGACTTTTAGCCTTGATAATCCATATGACCTTTTAAGTCAAATGCTGGAAA
Organism: Calliphora vomitoria; assembly: GCA_942486065.2. Lineage (NCBI taxonomy): Eukaryota > Metazoa > Arthropoda > Insecta > Diptera > Calliphoridae > Calliphora > Calliphora vomitoria. The sequence continues at coordinate 32,962,925 of OW818031.2, read as the reverse complement.
AGGTCTTCAGCTGATATTCCACGAAATTTTATTTGTAAATTTGCACTACTTACGGTGAACGATTTCATTGTGGGCTTGGGGTGAATTATTTTGTTAAACACTGTCGGTTGTTTAAAATTGAACTGACATATCGTTACCAAAATCGTTTGGCTTTTTATATTAAACTCATCTTCACTAGCGTAGGGAAATCAAAACTAAACGAAATATAATATTCAAAATAAAATCGAAAGAAAAAACAACAACAACAACAATTATTTAATACTCATTCAAATGACAAACGAATTCTAGCTTCGTCTCTGCATTGTCCACTTTGTCTATGGCCCTCAAAATAACAACAAATTGTTTAAAAAAAAGGTTTAATGTTTTTCAATTGTTATTGTTAATAGTTTTTTCGCTGCAGTACACTCATTTTGTTTTTGTTAAAATGTTTAATTTTGGTAAAGTGTATTTTAGTTTAAATTTATTTTAAAATATTTAAATTTTTTTTTTTTCTGTATTTGAAATTTTTGAAGGTAATAAGAAAAAAAAAAAAAAAAAACAAAGCTAATATTCTGGTTAAAAATTCTTTGCACGTAATTTTTTAAAAAAATATATATTAAATAAATATATGTACGCAACTACCTACCACTGCTTACTAGACTATTACTACAAATATTTCTTTTTATGGTCAAATTAGCACTCGTATTCATTTTGTAGTCAGTGGCTGTGTTGTAGTTTGGTCACATTAGTACTCGTACAAAGTATTTACTCCCCCACTCTATACATTTTTTTTTAACTTGGTTTATCTTCAGTTTAATTTTATTTTTAAACGAAAGTGAAGACGTCTGCCAATAATTACAATTCAAAACTCATCGTTTAACACTTGTTAAAGTTACATTTACTTTGCGCAGCCTTGGTCATATAAATAGTACTTGTTTTTATGTTAAGCTTTAGAAAGGTTTTTTCAATATTTCCAACTCATATGCCACAATGGACATTCTTCGTGAACGATTTGACCCCAGCAGACTTTTTCTTAAGAGTTTTTGTAAAGTCTTAAAGGAGAATAGGGTAGATGAGGGAGCAATTCGTATCCTAATTCATGGATGCCAAAATGCGGTGGTTTTTATTTCGAATCCTGATTAAATCGACCCAATAAGTTGGCATAATATTCACCATTAATTGTTTTACCCATTTGAATGTAATTAAATATGGATTATAGCGCGTAAGAAAAACTATATAGGCTTTTTTGGGAAAAAACATAAAAAAATCGGTCCTTTTCACATGTTCCAATTTTGGATGCGTGTAACTTTTATAGGGACAAGATGAGTATTAGAAAGTTTTTTTTATTTTATTTAGAATTTTATAGCCAATATAGCTGATATTTTAAAAATAAATTTTAACCCTCCGTAGGTCCGCCATATCTAAAAAACCATTTAAAGATCGAGCAAAATTAAAAAAAAAATAAATCAATAAACCTAAATATCTCTTCAACTAATAGATATAACCTACACATGTAAGCATATTTTTTGTAGATCTTCTCAAGGACTATTTCAGATCATTCGGATCATAAATGGATTTTTTGGGATTTTTTTAAAAAATTTGAGACCTAAGGTGACCAAATTTGAGAGGCCACGCACTGGCTCCCATTAGCGCTAAGAAGCTTAATAAATGTAAATCAACTCGAAAACACCTCAGCCCCAACCATGTGAAATTTCGTAACAATATCTCCAATAGTTCCTGAGATACCGAATTATTTCCAAAAAAAAAAAAAACGTTTCTAAACCACTGTGCTATGGTAAGAAAGGTTTTGAGTGGTGCAAGACCAATAATGTGGTATTTGTACCAAGATAGGCAATTAATCCAAACTGCCTGTAGCTGAGTCCAGTGGATAAATATTGGGCTCTTGTTAAAAGAGAATTGAAGAGCACAAAAAAGGTGTCCAAAAGTGTGATAGATTTTAAACGGAGATGGACAACCTGTTAGAACAAAGTGTTCAAAGGTTCAAAATTTCATCATTAGTGATTAAAACTATAAAAATATTTTTTTTTTTGTAAATTGTTACAATAATTTCTATCAAATAAAAAAAGATTAAAAACTGTAAGTTTAGTGGTTTAATTTTTATTAACATATGTGTATGTTAAAAATGTTTCAATCTCAGTCGTAAAACTCAAAAACTCTTCTACAGTAATGATACATTTTAGCCTCTAGACCCCAAGGGGGATACCTCAGGTAAAGGAAAAATTAAAAATTATTTTCTACAAAAAAAATCTTATATTGGGTGTATGACTTCAAAATGCGGGATTTACAATAGGTGACGTATCTTTTGAACGCGGTTTTTGTTTTTAATTAATTAACTTATATGTTATTTTGAATATCTTTCTTTTTTTGCTTCGACAATGTCGAATTGGGTGCCAACAAAGCGTCATATACGGGAAGTTTTGCCTTACTTCTGTAATTTGATAAAAAGTGCTGCTGAAGCACACCGATTGCTCACCAAAGCTTATGATGAATGTGTTCGATCGGTTTCAACGTGCGAGAGATGATTTGTGGGGTTCAGAAGTGGCGATTTTGACACGAAAGACAAAGATCGCCCAGGTCAGCCAAAAAAGTTTGAACACCAAGAATTGGAGGCTCCATGAAGATTGTTGTCAAACTCATCCAAAAGCAATGAAATTGGGTACCATACGAATTGAAGCTGACAGACCTTGAATGACGACATTGTATGTCTGAAATGCTGCTTGAACGCTATAAAGGAACATCACTTTTGCATCGAATCATAACTTGCAATGAAAAATGGATAATATGTGAAGCCCGGGCAACCAGCCGAATCGACACCAAAGCCAAATATCCATGGCGCTAAGGCAACTCTCTGTATTGGGGGGGACCGAAAGGCTTCTACTTATCTATTATGAGCTGCTGACATCTGACCATACCATCACAGGAAACCTGTACCCAACGCAACTGATTCATTTGATGTGAGCATTGACCGTAAAACGCCCAGAATATGCGGCCAGACATGAAACCATAATATTCCATCATGACAACACTAGGCCACATGTTGCAATACCTGTTAAAAAGTATTTAGAACTAGCTGAACCCGCTCCGCGTTCCTGGCCCTTAGAAAACATCTGTTTTATATTGCATCTCGATCTCGATTTTAATATACAGTGTAGGACAAAGAATCTGATCCAACCTGGTTCCAATGAATTCAAAAATTTAGTAGGATAATCGACGGCTTGTTCTTCAGTCATTACTGTGTCAATCGATTTGAATTTTATTGTTTCTCCAGGCAGTTTAAATTGTATTTGCTTATTAAGCTTATTGACATCATAATTTGTTAGTGCCAAAATTGCATGTTCCCACAGCCAATCCGAATATTTGTAGTTGGTTGAAAGACTTGGGAATACCTTGTCGACAACGGCTTGAATATTCATTTGCATTTGGCAGAAGTTCGGGAACGAAATCTAATTTGTGGCGGGATCAATTGGTATTTTTCCATTTACGATGTCCAACAATTGTTTTGAGAAGGTTTCGGCAGAAGGGTATTGCAGCAAATGCAGAAACACGTTCGTTCATAGCGTTCGGCTTCTGTAGCTTCATTTCCAGTGAAATAAAAAGGAACTTCGCATCATCATTGGGAAGCGGGAGCAATGATCCAATTCTGTGGTACATTTGGCCTTAAAATTTAAAGGTGGGCATTCATCCGACGTCATTTGAAATCTGACTTTACAGTGTTTCCGGCTGGGCTATTCTGAAGATTCCCTGAAAATTTCATCAAAATCGGTACAGGAGTTTTGTATATATATAGATGGAATTAGCGGTATAATATACAAATTTTATTGTGCCACGCCCCTCCGCCCACAGACCGAAAATCAAAAATCTGACTTTACTGTGTTGCCCACAGATTCCCTGAAAATTTCATCAAAAAAAATTTCAAGTTCATTTGGAACATAGATACAAACAAACATTTTTATATATATAGATGAAGTTGTTGGAAAGTTTTCCCGTCCGACTACTATTTGTTTCGATTGATGCATAACGCACTCTCTGGGATATGCTTCACTTTGGACAGAGTTTTTTCCGATTTGTGGTTACAGATTCGAGTTACAGATTTATTTTCAGTTCCCCATTGTTCATGTGAGGCCGCGGCCCATACATGGGTCTTTTAAATTAAGAAAAATTTCATTACAACCTAATACACAGGTTTTTTAATTCCATTTCATCAGCGATTCGACTTTATTAGTAAACTTTGTATATACTCTTTACCACTAAAACAAAGTTTGAGCAAAAGTGAAACTTAAAAAAAAAAAAAAATTTTAACTTGTAGGTGAAAGGTCATTGAGAATGAAATTTTAATTGCATAACCCCGCTAAAATTTTATTAATCACTCTATAATTAAGTTGTGCTATTTTGTTTGCTCCTGCCTGTCTGTCTGTATTGCCAGTTTGTGCATTCAACAATTTCGTCATTAAAATACGAACTCAACTTTAATATCAAATTAGATTTTCTTGTTTAAGCTACTAATAAAATTTATTTTTATTTTATTTTAATAAAAAAATACAGTTAGTTTGGATATTGATGTACTCGCATGTATTAACTTACTAAGTTACGCACTCGAAATTTATTTGTAAAGCACGTGAAATTATTTAAATTTTATTTTTTTTAATAATATGTGGAATTTTTAGCCAGATTTTTTGGTTAGTTTTGTCTTGAATTGAATTGTGTTAAGTGTAATTTTGAATTCAATAAATTTGTTCAGTTTATAAATAAATAATTTTTAAAATTATTTATGCAGTTTGTTTCCTTATTATTATGCTTTAATTTCTTTTAAATTTAATTTTAAATGTTGCTGATAAAACTTCCTTCTATTAATGGCTATTTAGGCCTGGCTTCATGTTGAAATTATTTCAAACGTGACTATTTTCTATAACGAAAATAATATGTATTCTTGAGATAATGGTTTCACAAACAAACATACATTATTGTAGTTGCTTAGGAATCTGGTTGGTTTACTCTACATGCAGCACATTTCGTTTACTCTATATAAACGAGTATGAAATCGTATTCGAAACACACAAAATAAATGTTAATTTCGGTCGTTTATAAGATGTAGATTAAATGTCCAGGGCCCTTAAATAAATTAAGAATCTTTCAGTGGCATTTACAGTCAGAGTAAAAATTTAGTATACAACACGGATTTTCATCTATGAAGATCAATATTTTAATTAGAGGAAGAAATATATAAGTTTGAATAAACTTAAAATTAAATTTAGAGTTTAATGTTTTATTATTTTAAAAAACTTTGAAAATTAAAATTGATTTCGTGGAAAATTTATTGGAAAAAGGAAAAAGTACCTAAAAACAACAGTCAAAATTAAGTATACAGTTGATTGATAACGCTCTATTATATATTACCAAATCCGAAAATAAAAAGTTAATATTTTGTTGGTCCTAAATTCGGCTTAATTACGTCCTCTAGTCGCCTTTTCATGGAGTTTACAAGATGTTCAGTTATATCTTTAGTATAAAGAATGGTGGGATTAAAATCGTCACAATAAAAGGAATTTTAATGTTACTTTAACATTTTCTAAATATGATTAATCCACATTACGTGTATGGTCAACAACGGAATAATAGAAAGCAGGATATTGTTATTTTAGTACATATTACTATTAAGTTTCGAAATGAAAAATAAAAATCCGTGAAAAATCCTCTTAAATTTGTGGTAATTACAAAATTTGCTTTGAAACTTACTAACAATTTCTAGCTTATAGATTAAATCCAACCTATATTAGAGATACTAGATTTTGGATATTTTTATAGTTTATAAATAATTATGGTTATACTTCTTGGCGAAAAAAAAATGTTTGTTTACAATCAGAAAAATGATAAACGCGAACAGTTAAGTATTGGCGTATACAACTCACCACGGCAATCGTGTCATAAAAAAACAATTTTTTAAAATATTTTTAGTCAAATTCCCCAAAATTAATGATTCTCATCATACATTTTTGGCAATTCGACCGTATAGGGGGTAAAAACGGCAAAAAAAAATTATGTTATGTTTTTGTATGACATACTATAACTTTCTGCTATGTATTTTTGTTTAAGATTTTTATACCCTTCACAATGAGCGGTATACATAAGTTTGTCATTCCATTTGTAATTTCTACATTTTTCATTTGCGACCCCCCAGTAAAATATACTGGATCGTTATAGATAGCGAAGTCGATATAGCCATGCACACAAATAACTTACAAACATGATTGATATATCAATTTATCGGGAATTCTTCCAGCTCGGTTGCTATTTAAAATCGACCCACAAATGGCTGAGATATTTTTGATCTATATCTGGATTACTAAGTCACTAATATAGACAATATGGATATCTAATGAAAGGCATTTCAAAGTCCATTGCAACGATGTATATAAGGCATACAATGGGTATTGGACCTACAATTTATACAAATTTATATAAATTTTTAATATTTTTGGGTTATCAAAATTTATTTTTTTTTTTTTCACAATTGATTTTCAAAATTTAAAAAAAAAAAAATTTTTCAAAATAGTTTTTCAATTTTTTTTTTTCAAATTTTCTTTTCCATTTTTTAAATTTATTAAAAAAAAAATTGAAAAACTATTTTGAAAATTTTTTTTTTTTAAATTTTGAATAACAATTGTGAAAAAAAAAAAAATTAATTTTGATAACCCAAAAATATTAAAAATTTGTATGTTAATACCCATTGTACCCATTGTATGCCTTATATACATCGTTGCAATGGACTTTGAAATGTATTCTGGATCCTTATAGATAGCGGAGTTGATTAAGCCATGTCCGTCTGTCTGTCTGTTGAAATCAATTTTCTGAAGACCCCAGATATCTTCGGGATCCAAATCTTCAACAATTCTGTCAGACATGCTTACGAGAAGTTTCCTATTTAAAATCAGCAAAATCCATCCATAAATAACAAACAAAAAAGCAACAAAACGTATGTTTGGTTGTGTGTTGGTTTCATTGCTTGCGTATTTTGTTTTTGGTGTTTCGTTTCGTTTGGCATTGTTGTTTTTATACCCTTCACCTTCGTTAGAAGGGTATATATAAGATTGTGATTTCGTTTGTAACTTCTACAATATAATCTGTTCGTCAGCAATTAAATGTAAAATGTTTTCTTGTTATGTTTAGGATGCTATACGCTGTAAGTGGACAATTAATGCATCCACAACAAAGGTGAAGGGTATATAAGATTCGACATAGCCGAATATAGCACTCATACTTGTTTTTAACTATTTTTCATCTATATCTGTATTACTAAGTCATAAGTATGGAAAACATGGATATCTAATGATAGATATTTCAAAGACCTTTCCAATGACAAATATAACGCCATAGTACTTTGTAATTATAATGGGTCAAAATCGGGAAACATATTTTTTAAGCCAAGTTTTTTTACCATAAAATTTTTTGTCACAAATAAAATTCAAAAAATTTTATTTTAATAAAAAAAAAATATTTTTTTTCAATAATTGTTTTAAAGTATATTTTGGTGTATGTTATATAAGATTCGGCACAACCGAATATAGGTCAGTTACATGTTTTACATCATAACGGACAAATAACGCGGCGTTTAATGAATGTTGGCACTTTTTGTATCTGATGGTACCTTTTTGAATATCAATATCCATGAAATTTTACTATTTATATGAAATAAATTTGTGAAACTCTTTAACTTACTGCATTATGTTACAGAAATATGTAGATTTATTTATATTAATGAAAATTACTTTAAAAAAATCCTTTTGAGATTACACTTATAACTCCTTTGGGTCAAATTGACCCACAAACTGTATTATCGCTAAAATTCGAAAAAAATGCAAATTTTTTAGTTTTTGCAAAAATTTTGCTACTAAATAATTATTTTTGCAAACGAAAGTAAAAGAATAGAAGTGTGTACGTAATTGTCGTTCTAATAAGATATAAAAGACACAAATTGGTTAAAATTTTAAAGTTATTAAAAATTCCCCAGACATCTCTCAGGCCACTTGAACATGAAATGTAGGAACAAAATTAACATATTTTAAGAAATATTAAAATAAAAGCTGATTTTTACTTAAAATATATCCGTGTTTACATTTGTATGAGTTTTTATCTTTGTATGATACCGTTAAGCTATTTACAGGTATGGCCAAACAAATTTTTTTTTAACGGCAGTTTCGAATCCCTATTTTCCAATTTTTAAAAATTTTGTGAAACAAATTTCAGAATTTTTTGACCATCACATTGGGATTTATTGAAATTAACCCTTAATAGAACTTGGGGCCCAAATGACCCTCAACTTTTAAAATCACAGTCAAATTGAGAGTAATTTAAATAAAAATCCCAATGTGGTGATCAAAAAATTCTGAAATTTGTTTCACAAAATATTTAAAAATTTGAAAAAATTCTGAAATTTGTTTCACAAAATATTTAAAAATTTGAAAGTGGAGATTCGAAACTGCCGTTAAAAAAAAATTTTTTTTTGGCCATCCCTGCGAATAGGTTAACGGTATTCTACAAAGACAAGAACTCATACAAATGTAAATACGGATATCTTTTAAGTAAAAATTAGCTTTTATTTTAATATTTCTTAAAACATGTTAATTTTGTTCCTACATTACACATTCCAACGTACACATTTCGATTATTTTGCACTCGATTGCAAAAATAATTATTTAGTAGCTAAATTTTTACAAAAAAAAGAAAAATGTGCATTTTAACCGAATTTTAGCGATAATACAGTTTGGTGGTTAATTTGACCCAAAGACTGTAATTTTCATTAATATAAATAAATCTACATATTTTTGTAACATAATGCAGAAAGTTAAGGAGTTTGACAAGTTTATTTAATATAAATAGTAAAATTTTGTATATATCTGACCTTTGACCTTGATGCGCGTCCCGAAATCGTTGTCCGATTTGGCTCAAATTTTCAGCACTTAACTTTTAGACCTAGTGTCACAATATTCCACAGGCACTCTTTGAAATCTAAATCGGATGTCACCCTAATGTAAATATCGTTCATTTGCTGCAACAACGTCATAACTCAAAAACCGTGTTTTTTGAACTGAGTAATACAAAATATCAGCCGTTCTATTGTCTTTCATATAGTATTATCAGTTTTCAAAAAAGTCAGAAATTAAAATTTATGTTTTCTCGTATATTTGACAAGTAAAAATTTGGGTTAGCTACAGATTAGAAAGACATTAACATCTACTATTTAAATCTGGTTTTATTTCTGAAATCGCATGATTTGTTGAAAATTTATTTAAGAAAATTTATTTAACACATTCAAAGTCGATTTTCTCGAAACGACTTTTTTTAATTATGACGTTGTTGCAGCAAATGAGCGATATGTAAGTTATTTGGGAGCTACGGAAAATTGATTTCAACATACAAACGGATAGACGGACATGGCTATATTTTGGAGAATTTATTTCATCATACAGACAGACGGACATGGCTATATCCACTACGCTATCTATAACGATCCAGAATATATATATTTTATGGGATCGCAAATAATAAATGTTGACATTACAAACGTAATTGCAAACTTATATATTATACCATTACCACTCATGGTGAAGGGTATAACAACAATTTATTTTATTCAATTCTTGGGTAAATTTTGCTAAATTTTTTTCGAGACAATCTAACAAGTATATATTTGCTAAGTATATATAAAACATATTCTAAAGCAAATAATGCAATATTTTATACGTTTTAATTAAACCTGAAAGAATGCAATTAATAAATTTATTAAAGTAAATATGTTTGTTGCCAACACTGGACATACATACACTGTGTGAGTATATAAAAATTTGAGTGCGTAGGATGGTGGTGGTTGAGTTGTTGTCAACCATCATTTGGCACTTGTTGTTGCTTTAATTCTTGTTAAATATTTTATGAATATTTATTACTTTTCAATTAATATTTATGTATGTATATAAACATTTTGTATATAAGTAGTTTCCATTTTATGTTTGTTTTGTTGTCCTAAGTAAATTGTTGTTAGTACGAGTATTTTGTTAACTGTGCCAAAACACGTGATGACCTTGTCATTTGTTGGCCACATTACAACGGTACGTACTTTATGTAAATATGTATGATTATATGAATGTGTACCTGCGTATTAAATATGTACATCACTTACTTTGGTATACGTACATATTTGAATGTACCCTTTGAATGTGTTTGTTTGTTTGTTTATACGCGTGAAACGCATAAAATAATCGTATGTATTCGTAACACTTGTTGTTGTCAGTCTGTCGATCTGTGACGACGACGACAACGACATCGATGACAACAATGACAACAAATAACCATAAATTACCTCGGGAATACCACCGCCACGACGGCCATGTTAGAAACTAAGTAGCAACCATTTAAACAATTTTCCAAATTAAATTGTTTGAAATTTGATAAAAATCTTAAATAAACTTAAATATTTCGATACACATTGATTGTCGTGAATGAGTTAGTAGATGTATAAATATAATAGATTTAAATGTACAAGTACACAACATGTAAGGTGGTGTTGCAAAGTTAAGGCAGTGGCGAATTTTAAAATGCCCTTTAAATGGCCATTCAAAGGAAACATATTTACGAATACTTCGTAGCAAATCATATTTTCATTACTTCATCAGTAAAAGAAAGTATTTACATATTTGACTGTAATTTTTAAAAATTTAAAAAAAATTTCCAACAAATCTAGTCGGTCAAGAAGGAACATCTCAAGACGACTGCAAACGTATAAGTTACATGGTCGTGAATACCACGTACCCTTCACCAAAGATTGAAAACAATTTTTGTTGAAAAAAAAAAATTATTGGGGAAAAAAAATTTTTTTGGTAAAAAACTAATTTTGGTGAAAAATTCGGCATAAAAATATTTTTCTCCAATTTTTACCCATTTTCGGTCCATAGTCGTTGGAAATGTCTTTGAAATGCCTTTCATTTGATAATATTGTCTATGTTAGTGACTTAGTATCAAAACTTCGAAATATTTAATTCACTTTGAGCTATATTTGGTTGTGCCGACTCTTTTATACCCTTCACCAAAGATAAATATTGAAAATATATTTTGGAGAAAAAAATGTTTGTGTAAAAAAGTGTGTGTAATTTTTTTTTTTTTCTGAAAAAAACTGTATTAGTTTCAAAAAATGATATATTAAAAAAAAAATTTTGTGGTAAAAAAAATTGGGTTAAAAATAATTTTCCTGATTTTGACCCATTGTAGGTCCAAATTACTATGGTGTTATTACGTCGATGGAAAAGGACTTTGAAATGTCTATCATTAGAAATCCATATTGTCTTCATTAATGCCTTAGTAATCCAGACATAGATCAACAATCGAGGTCGTGATTTTTTGCTTATATCTCAGTAATTAGTGGTCCGATTTTTCCGTACCGGAACTATATTCGATATATTGATGTATGAATCATGTATGTAAGTTATTTGGTGGCTGAGGAAAGTTGATTTCAACATACAGACGGATAGATGGGCAAAAGTACATGGTAACATCGACTCTACCATCTATAACGATCTAGAATATATACAGCCCAATCATGAATCATATTCAAATTTAATCATTCAATACATTTTTGAATCTATTGTGTAATAAATTTGTATTGAAGAAATTCTGAATGATTCAATAATGAATTCTCAAAGGAATGATTAAACCAATGAATTAATTCATAATGAATACATTAATGGAATGGTTATGAGATAAAACTTATTTTGATTTTGAAAAAGGAATTAAGAATTAATCATTTCGAACCTTTGTTGATGTAGTCGTTTTTTTTGTTTATATCTCAGCCATATGTGGGTCGATTTTGACGATTTAAAATAGCTACTGAATCGGGACTATATCCAATATATTGAAGTATCAATCATGTTTATAAGTTATTTGGAGGCTTCAAAAAATTGATTTCAACAGACAGATCCTTCACCACTCAAGGTCTAAAGACGCATGTTTCAAAAGTTCCATTTTTTATAAATTTTCCATGGAATGAATGATATTTAAATCATTGCAATGTGTAATACTAAAACATTATAAAAAGCAGTAAAGTTTAAATACAATGTTTAAAAGAACATTTGGCTTTAACACACCTTTAAATATATTATTGAAAAACCAAAATATGCAGCCAATTAACTGCCTAAACATCGCATAAACTAAGATGAAAGACAAACTGCTCTGTTTTATAATGAATCGGTCGGTTTTTAAAAATTTTTGTGTCGCTTTAGTTGGTGCAACCAAGACCAAAAATAAAAATTTATGAAACCATAAGCAGATAAAACGGTAGTTTAAATTAAAAAGTACAACATTTTTGTTAAACATTCTACGCATGCATGTGTTAATACAGCCGAATACAGCAGAGAATTTAAAGAATTTAATCTTTACAAATAGTCAAATGCTAGATAAAAAGTGTCAAAGAGCAGTACGAAATTTTCAGTACTACTGATAGTTTGCTGAATTTGTTATTCTGACATTTTGGTGATAGTAGATTCTAGTGAAAATGCTAAAAAAAATTTCACACTTTAAGTCCGTTCCTCTAGGCCCTATCGTTATAAAATTATTCTCGGAAGTGGATATTATGAGGGACCAACTATGGATAAAAGATAATTTCTGTAAACGTACAATTGATTTGTGTAAAATTTTGCTTCGATATCGATATTTATAGGAAATTTATTTTTTGTTAATGTATTTTTCGAGTACAGAGATTTCTGTATAGGATATTTATACGAGATTTATGCGCAATAAATGATTTTCGGAAGTGGACCTAATATGGGGGCTACGATCAAATATGGACCGATATTCAAAAATCCAGAAGTTTAATGTTTGCATATATATTGGTTTGAAATAGATATTTATGTAGATTATTGTGTTTTTCGAAAGTGGTCCTTGTATGGGAGCTATAAACAATTATGTTCGGATCATCCTTATAAAATTCTTAGATGATCTAGCTATGTCCATTCATCTGCCTGTTTAAGGCACGATAGGGCCTAGACGGAAGGACTAGTGGGATGAAATTTTATCAGACATTTTTGGTATTGATCGGTCCCACCAACCAAAAAAATAAGAACAAAATATACGTCCGACGTGTAAAAAATAATAAAAAAAAACAAGTAAGAGAGCTATATTCGGCTGTGCCGATCCTTATATAGCCTTCACCAAATTATACTTTAAAATAAAAATTTTAAATATTTTAGGTAAACAAAATAAATTTTTTTTTTGTTCCTAATTGTTTTTCAGAAATTTTTTTTTTTTTCAAAATTTTAAAAATAATAATTTTTTTCAAAATTGTTTTAAAATTTTTTTTTTTCGAAATAGTTTTTTTAAAATTTTTTTAATTTAAATTTTTTTAAATATTTTTCCCGATTTTGACCCATTATAGGTCCAAATTACTATAGCTTTATATAGATCGTTGCAATGGATTTGAAATATCTATCATTAGATATCCATATTGTCTATAGTAATGACTTAGTAATCCAGATATACTTAGATCAAAAATAGGCCAAAAATCGAGGTTGGATCGGTATTTTCCTTATATCTCAGCCATTTGTGGACCGATTTTCTCGAGTTTAAATAGGAACCGAGCCGGAAGAATTCCCGATATATTGATGTATGAATCAAGTTTGTAAGTTATTTGGGGTCTTCAGAAAATTCACTTCAACAGACAGACAGACGGACATGGCTTAATCGACTCCGCTAACTATAAGGATCCAGAATATATATATACTTTATAGGGTCGGAAAATTATATTGTGGAAATTACAAACGGAATGACAAACTTATATATATACCCTTCTCACGAAGGAGAAGGGTATAAAAATAATGTGTGCTACTTTTTTAGGATGCACTTTATCAAAACTTTTGGACAGACTAGTGTCGAGAGTTTATTGATTAACACAATGTCCTTACTATTTAGGAGTATTTTAATTCATGCTAATAAAAAATTTTAAATTTTTATTATTATTCTTTATTTTTTTTTTAAAAAATACAAACTTTAAAGATCTGATCATAAGAAACAGTAGCGGAAATCTAAATAAACAAAAAAGAATTAACTAAACTATTACACAGACAGTTAATACTTAAAAAGGCAGTCAGATAGACAGACAGAGTGACAGACGCGCTGACACATAAACTGACAATTGACTTAATTTAAAAGCAATTCTATAAATGACAATTTTTGCTAATAAAAATTAGATTTTAGTTGCTGTTGAAAACAAAATAAATAAACGTTTTCAATACTCTTGCTGTGAAGACTTGAACAACTTCTTAAGTGGATATTAGAAAAAAAAGCAAAAATGTAACAAAAACTATAACAAGCAAATAACGGAGGCAAAATTATACAAATACATAAATGTAAAACACATTTGTTCAATTCACAAGGTCTCTTATCAGTCATATTGTCATAATGTCCTAAGATATCACGACTCGACGGCTCGGCTTAACCGACTCTTAGGCATACGGCGTTGGTCTCTGCTGGTTCGCTACGTTAAGATAATAAACATAATATAGAAAGTAGTATTATTTTAGTACATTTTTTGCTTGAAAAGCAATAAAAACCATTGTGAAATATTAGGACATTATGACAATATGACATGATAAGAGACCTTGTGAATTGACCAATTATATACTAACAAAGTCTATATCGATGAGAAAAGTTGTTATATTGTAAAATTCTAAATCAAAACTGTAGCAATGGCAACTAGATTTTATTTTTAATATTATTATTACGACCCATAAAATCGTTTGTGCAGCCTTTAAAGTTTTATCATATGAGATTTAAGCTACGTATGCAGTGATGTTAACTTTTTTGTTTCGATTTCCGTACAGCCCTAAAAAAATTACCGTATTTTGGGTAAAATTACCGTATACAAAGTCTTGAACAAAAATAATATTATTTTTTTACAATTTTGAGAAAATGAGCGAATTTACTTAATTGTGAATAAATTCGAAAAGAATCCCTCGATTTATATGATCGATATCTCATTTTGTTCCTATTACATGTGGCTTTGCGATAAAGTCGTAAATCTGAACAACTGTCGTTTACGATTTTTCATGATTTTTTTTTAAACCAAAAAAAAAACTTATATTTTCACGTAAAAATTATATTTATTGCTTCAATTTGTTATTATAACTCCGAAACTATTGAGCCGATTGAAACGCAATATATATGTGAAAATTTGTACATAGCATAGGAAAAATGTTTTCAAAATTCAATCAATCGAAAGAAGAACATTAGCTACTCATACAATTGAGTATAGCAAACAAAAAACTAAAATTTTGTGAAAATGAGCGAATTCACTTAATTGTGAATAAATTCGAAAAGAATCCCTCGATTTTTATAACCGATATCTCATTTTATTCCTATTACATGTGGCTTTGCGATAAAGCCATAAATCTGAACAATTTCTGTCGTTTTCGATTTTTCATAAATTTTCTAAAACAAAAAATTGCTATTTTCACGAAAAATTATATTTATTGCCTTAATATTATAACTCCGAAACTACTGAGGCGATTGAATCGCAATATAAAAAAGGATTAAAGGTTATGTAAATCTCAACTTTTCTAAGTTTATTTTAATAACAATGGACTGAGCCTGACCCTTTTTGCGATATTATTCATTATGTGGAGAAACATCTAACAAAATTTATAATTTTACTTAAAAATTTAAAAATGTTTGTAATTAGGTAGCCATGATGCATCAAATTCATATAATGCTTCATCAAGCCTCTTTTTTTTTGCAGTTGACCTGTGTTATGTGTAGATACATAACACAAATATAACTTTTGGGGTCGAATGCTTAAAAATTTAAACTTTTTCAAATTACCGTAGAAATTACCTGCCTACCGTTCGGAATTCTAAATTACCGTACAATACGGTAATTACCCTACGGTTAACACCACTGTACGTATGAAGCCAATTATTCTATTTGATGAGAGATCAATTACATACCTCGGGGCCATAAAGGCCCTTACGAGCCATTTAGTTCTGCACATTGCCAGCATTGCGCAATCACATAGAACATGTTCAGAGGTTTCAGCATGAAGTTCACAAATCTGCACTGTTCCTTCTCAACATTAGCTAAAATAAATTTGTGATACTTAAAACCACAGTGCCCACTGTTTCAAGTTACCCTTTCCGAGTGATAGCGACAATTGAGATCTACTTTTGGACAGAGTAATGAACCCGTCTGGACTGTATAAGTCCTGGTAAGTTACCCCAAAATCGAGAAAATTCCGATTAAACCCAAGAACGAAGTCGTTCCATAGTGTATTTACTCAAAAGAACGGCTCAGGAGTTATGAACGAGAGTCGGACACCCCCCTTGGCCAAACAATCAGCAAGTTTATTACCAGCGTGACATTCATGGCCAGGTACCCAGCAGAAGATGAGTTCATTGTTCGCACCGAGTTCATTCAAAGATGTCCAGCAGTCCATAACAACACCAAATCACACTTCATACGATTATAAGGCTCTAAGAGCAACAAATATCATGGTATTCCTTAATATCCTTCTTAAACATTCATTGGAGCATATAAGGACGGCGTAAATCTCCGCCTGAAATATTGATAGGAAGGTACTTATTGGGATACCCCATTGAAAATTGGGCCCATAAATACCAGTCCTAGGGTCGCTATTAGCCTGTTTGGAACCATATTTAAACCATACTTGATCGGCATTATGCTGCCACCATGTCAGATTTATCCATTCATCCCTTTCAAGTATAAAGATCCTAAACTTCCTACACGCCCGATAGACTACACGATAGTCTACACGATAGTGTGCTGGACTATCAATCTGGGGGTTGTGGGTTTGCTTCCCGCTAGAGACTCTGGGTGTATCTGCAGACAAGCAAAACGCTTCGTGTTTACAGTAACCATTTCAACATTTTTAAAAGCTTTTTTCAATATTATAGTCACAGTAACTATTTACATGATTGTGGTAACCATAATATGGTTATTAGTTTCTCTTTAGAAGTAATTAACTACAATATTTTAAACAAACACAAACTGGGTAGCGTTTTGGCTTGTTTGCAAATACGCCCAGAGTCTTTGGCGGGAATCGAACCTGCAACCATCATATTGATAGTCTCCAGCACACTATAGTCTAGTCTATCATGGCAATTAAAAGTAAATAAATACAACTGTTTAATTCCGTTGTTGAAATACTAAGTGCAATTAACATTTCACAGCTCTGGTCTGCATACAGAACACGTACGAAAGCACTATTAAATTGTTTAACAAAAAAAACTTGAACGAATTTTCCTTTTTAAGATGAATTAATAAAAATTCAACTCAATTCAACTCAATTGCACAATTCCATCGATCCATATATTTTGTGTGTGTGTGTGAGATTTTGTATTTTCATTTTTATTTTAAGAGATTTTTTTTTTTATTTATTTTGGTTGTTTTTAACATTTTCAATGACTTTCGATTTTGATTAAAAGGGAAAACGCCCGTTATTGGCGTCTAAATAAGAAAAATAAGACTGAAAATATTTTGTTCAACTTAAAACAACTCGTCGTTAGTTATTCACAGAGTTGTTGGGGCAGCCTATTGGTGCTAGTAGTGCGTTATTTTTTTTTTTTTTCTTTGTTGATTTTAAAAATTTATACTGATTTAATCATTTCATTTGAACCCCTTCACTTTTTTTATACAATATTTTAGCAAAAATATTGCTTGTATGCGTACAATTTTTGCTGAAAAAATACTCATATTTTTTTTTCTTTCATTTCATTTAAAATGTTAACCAGCTTTGTTGTTATACATTGTAGAGAAAGAGTGAGAGAAAAAATAATAAATAAATGTACTAGTATTTTTTAAAATGTTTGACAGAATACAAACTAAAAAATACGTCTATAATTTATATTAACTTTTTTTTTTCGTAGCATTTTATTTTGTTTAAATTATAATTTAATGAAGTCATGATAGGTTTAAATGACTTTATTTGTGATGAAATAGAGAAACAAAAAATTTAATGGTTTTAATTTCATTTAATTAATTTATGTTCAACCATTGTTGCATATCAACATATAAGAAATGAAAAAGTAGTTTTATTTTACTAGGCTACACAAAACTAGTGTAATTTATAAATTATCATACCAAATCAGGGAAATATGTAACACTTACATACATCTAAAGTACAAATATATCAATATGAACAGTTTTACAACTGCCACATTTGACGTATTTCAAAAATAATAAACGTTTTTGAGACCACAGTTTGAGCATAATTATTCTAAACGATGAAGCATAGTTTCACCTTGATAACTTTGTTAATTGTCAAAATTGCAGCATTTTAGGTTCAGAGTACCCTAAAATGCCATTGTTTAGTTTGGATTTTGCGCTGGAGGTATCATTGAACAATACATCTTCGAAAATTACATTGGTCAAGCAGTGACAGTTCCCTGGTACTATCTATCGCAACATGATAACAGAGTTCTTGCTGCCTATATCGGAGGATAGTGTTGTGGAGGACATGTGATTTCCACAAGCCCACAATGGCGAAGAATCAAAATATTTTGAAAACAAATCAGCCATTTCTAATCGGCTGATCCGATTGATTTATAATTATACAAAGGCGTAGCAGATGTTTTATAATTGTGCCCGTCGTCAAAACTTAAACTCAAATATTCCTCTATTATGCCTACATGAACTTCTACGTCAATAGGTTCAGCTTGTTAGAAATGCCTGATTTATTTCTAAAATATTTGGATTTTGCGCCATGAGACATTTATTTCCTGGTCGTGACACTCCCTTTTCGGTGATCAGAAGTGGCCCCGTAGATCGTGTGAATCAACATCATTGCGGGTTTTTAAGGGGTTATTTGAAGTCAAACAATCCCCGTGCATTGAAGGAGGAAGTTTAATGCTGAATCAACGAAATTCATCCGAGTTTATTCTAAGTGTTCATGGAAAACTTCGACAAAAGTGTGCATATTTGCCGGCAAAGACGTGGAGCTACTTCATACAAAACCTTACCCTGTGTACTTTATGATTCAATAAAAACATATAAATCTAAAGAAATCTGTAATTCAAATCTTTGCTAAATTATCTGCCATTTTGGACACCTTGAAGGTCAAGAACGCGACATAAAATCTTAAAAAATTTTCTAGTATTTATTTTTGATAGCATTTTTAGTGCAAAAAAATATTGTAATTGAAATCCTTGCTGAATTATCTGCCAGAAGAACGCGACATAAAATCCAAAAAATTCTTTTGTACTGACTTTTGATAACATTTTGAGTGATAAAAAATATCGTAATATTGTCCTTGTTGAATAATCTGGCATTTAGGGCATTTTGCTGGTGAAGAACGCGACATAAAATCTAAAACAATTTTTTCTGGTTTATTTTTAATAGCAGTTTTAGTGCAAACAAAAATATTGCAATTCAAATACTTCCTAAATTAACTGTCTAAATAGAAAGGGAAACTTTCATGGTCAAGAACGTGAAATAAAATTTTAAAATTTGTTTTTTTTTTTTGCTTTTTTTAGAGAAGAAAAATAAAACGCTTGCAATTTAAATATTTGCTAAATTGTCTTTCCAGCAAAATACGACATTTCCCCGGTCAAAAACGCGACATCAAAATTGAATTTTTTTTTTTGCTTCCATTTTTCAAAAGCATTTTAGAAGCACTGTGTTCAGTGCAAACAATTATTGTAGTTTAAATCGTTGATAAATTATCTCTGTAACTAAGAATGCGACATAAAATCGTAAAAATTTATTTTCATGTTTTCATTTTTCCATAGCATTTAAGGCAAAAGGTAGGTTTTGTTGTTTCCCCATATTATCCTTAAGCATGAGATAAAAAACGCGACAAAAAATTAAACTTCTAAAAAATGTTAAAATCTATGAATTGCACTATCATTTTTTATAGCTATGTTTTTATACCCACCATCAAAAAACATGGTGGGCATATAGATTTTGTCAAAATATTTGTCTCAGACCCACTTTAGTATCTGTAATATGGTTATCGTAAGATTCTACGTCGATGTAGCTATGTCCGTCCGTCTGTCTGTTGAAAACGCGGAGCTATATGGCTGAAATTTTTCACAAATACTCTCTGTTGATAAGGTTTGTTTGGTAAAAATATCCTCCCGGAATACTGTCATAAATATGTTCAATCCTGATAAAATTTTGCACAAATTAGTTCTAAGAACTCTGAAATTCTACAAGTCTCTAGTCCCTATACAAGATCCCACTCAGAAAATCACTTGAACATTCATAATTGTCTTATAATAATTAATAAGGAGTGACATCGTAAAATTCTTAACACACGTTTTTCATTAAAACTTTTAACCCAAATATTATTTGATTTTTTTTGATCAAGTTACCTTTGTAAAACATGTCAGTTATTATGTTTAATGTCAATTATATTAATTTTTTGTTAATCTGATTAAAATGAGTGACCAGAAAAAAGTTCGTACTAAAATTATTAAATATTTTCAACAAAACCCATATTGGTCCTACAAAAAGTTGGCCAAGCATTCAAAGGTCTGCCGTCAAACTGTTTCCAATGTTATTAAACACTACCGGGAGAAATTATCCGTTGATAGCAAACCTGGTTCAGGTAGAAGGAATGGTCCACATGATGTTTCTAAAGCCAATTAATAGAAAGCATTTTCAAAAGAGTTCCCAACACATCCGGTAGGAAAGCGGCCCGGTTAGTTTAGTGCTCGGACTATTTGGTACAAAAAGTTAAAGCTAATGCAGGTTTAAAAACATACAAGGCTCAAAAAGTTCCTGACAGGAATGCTGCTAAAAATTTAGAGGCCAAAAACAGAGCACGGAAATTGAAGTCAAGTTTTATAAAAAAAGATTTTTCGTAACTTTCTGGTCAAAAATTGTATGTTGCAGATGCTCGAGGGAATATTGAAGAAAAGTTTAGGACCCAAAAACAGACAAAATTTTCCAAAAAGTTCTTGGTATGGCAAGCAATATGCAGTTGCGGCTCTTTAAATACCGAAATTTACATCAAGAAATGTTTACAAAATAGGGTACTTCCATTTATAAGACTTCATAATGTGTCCACTTATTTTTGGCCTGACTTGGCATCCTGTCACAAGAACAATAATGTGGTATTTGTACCAAGAGAGGCAAATCCTCCAAACTGCCCGGAGCTAAGGCCTGTGGTGAGATATTGGGGTCTTATTAAAAGAGAATTGAAGAGCACTATAAAAACGTTAATGGAAGGGTTTCCGAAAAAGGTTCAAAATTTCATCATTAGTGATTAGAAATAAAAAAAAATTAAAACTGTAAGTTTAGTGGTTTCATTTTTATTAACATATATGTATGTTAAGAATTTTTCGATCTCACTCCTTATGGTGCTGAAATTGGACAAGATTTATATGAACCTAAATCGTTCTAAAACTTTAGTAAGGATCAGTCCATAATTGACCCTACCTCCCATGTAACCCCTAAATCAGCAAATTGTTTTATTATCACTTATTAATGGTGGGTATATAAAATTCAGCACATAGGAATATAACACTCTTACTTGTTTAAACTAAAGAAGAATCATCTGGCATACTATTGATAGTTGCATTTGTTTTTCACAACCTAAAGTATGATATATCACGCGACAAAGGTATCGGTATCGTTTGAAATAAATGTCTAATAATTGTTTCTATGTTTCAATTACTCAGTATATTTATGTTTAAAGCAAAAAGAAAGTTTGTCGTTTTTAATATTTTAGCAATAAACATGAAATCTAAAACGCGACAAAATGTTAAAAATATGGTTTTTCAAGAACTTTAACTAAGCTCACTGTTTGTTTAGAATCAAATTTTATTTCTGTCGAGCACATAAGCAATAACTATTTGTGACCCTTTTGTTTTCTAGGCCTCCTAGTGTAGGGGCTATCCTGTTTCATTTGTTTTTAAAAGTCGGGCGGTCGGACATTTTGTTGCAAAAATTGTTTTGGTTGTACTGATTTTCAATACTAAACATTTCTGATTAACAGGGAATATTTGGGGACGATTTATTCCCTCTTGTTTTTTGCATCTAGGCCATATCGTGCCATAGACAGACAGATAGACGGACAGACATAGCTAGATCGTCTTAGAATTTTAAAAGGTTCAGAATATATATGCTTTTGTGAGTCTACAACTAAACGGAATGACAAAATCAATATACTCTCGATTTGTTTGGGTATTAGAATGTCACGTTCGCTATCGATTGTGATTAATATAAGCAGTAACTTTTTTTAAGTTAAAACCATAAAAATATGAATTCCAATTACCAGACACTTGACTAGAACGATGGTAGAATACTGATAAAAAAAATTATGATTAAGGCACAAGAACTCAACATTAGTCCTTATTAATCGAGCTTGGATTGGAAATTTAATTTGTTTGTATTAATTACTTAAAAAAAAAGATCCTGAATAATTTATGCCCCAAAAAACACATATGAATGATGCAATTTTAGCCACAACATTTCAAAAGCCTGAGTAGTTATATAAAACTCAAAATACTCATTTGCATATTTAAATAAATAAATATGAAAATGTAATTGTAGTAATAAGTCTTGCGATTATCTGGCTCTATTTTTTTTTTTTTTTTAGTTCAACAACCGGATTTTTTGTCAATGACGGAAATAACATTTAAAAAACCAAAACGAGGATCAAGGTTACATTCAAATTTAATTATTTGTTTAATACTGTGGTTGTTGTTACTATTTCTGCAGTATTTCTTGATGTAATTGTGGAGTGTTTTAATGCAGTTACGAGTGTATTTAACATGCAAACGCTTGCATCAGCCTTTTTATACGCAGTTGAGCGAACGTTTCTTGTGATAATGCATTTCAATATGAATTATGCCAAATTTTTTTTTAAACCGTAAGCAAAAAAAATAAAAACAAATGTTTATTACATTTGGCAGGCATTCACATTTTGCTACCATTTTTTTTTTTTTTTTTCGTTAAATCAACTTCAGAAATAACGAACAAATTAAAAGCTTGTTTTTTAAAGTATTAAATGCAATTTGGCGGATATTCGAATAAAGAAAAAACAAATCAAATCAAAATCAAACAAACTACCAGAATTGCAGACACAAAAACACCAATAATCAATCACAAATACTACACAACCGGCAAAAAAAAAGAGAATTCACAATACAAAAAAACAAACAAAAAAAATATTTGAAAAATATGTAACTACTATATGTAGAGTTTTGGATGATATTACGTCAGCGAAACTGAATCTGAAAAATATGTTTAAGATTGATTTAGTTTTTAGGCCCAAAACTATTTTTCTGTGATTTTTGTTGTTTTCTAAAGGAGGTGCAGCAGCCCAACCAATTCTGTCTAGTTTGAGCAAACAAAATCTTTGAAAAAATTTGCTACATTAAAAGTGCGTTTTTTGAAGCAGTTTCAAGTGCGTTTTATGAGGTTGTTTTTTTTATTAATGGAAATCACAGCAAGAATACAATTATATATTTTTATATGTGCCTAACTTGTATGTACATAAATTGTTTTAAAGAGACAAAATTTTTTAAAGTATAGTACAGTGGTTGCTAAAAGAAATTATTTAAAAATTTTAGGTCTAAAACAAAACTAAACAAAACGATTTACATATGTAGATTTATAGTTTTATGTAACTAAGGATTGAGATCGAAAAATTTTTAACATACATATATGTTAATAAAAATGAAACCACTAAACTTGCAGTTTTGAATCTTTTTTTATTTGATTGAAATTATTGTTACAATTTACAAAAAAAAATATTTTTATAGTTCTAACCACATATGATGAAATTTTGAAACTTTTTGTGTCACTTTGTTCTAACAGGTTGTCCATCTCCGTTTAAAATCTACCACACTTTTGGACACCTTTTTTGTGCTCTTCAATTCTTTTTTAACAAGAGCCCAATATCTATCCACTGGACTCAGCTCCAGGCAGTTTGAAGGATTTGCCTCTCTTGGTACAAATACCACATTATTGTTCTTGTAGCACTCAAGTTCTGGTTTACCATAGTGACAGGATGCCAAGTCAGACCAAAA
The DNA here is from genome assembly GCA_942486065.2 of Calliphora vomitoria. Taxonomy (NCBI): domain Eukaryota; kingdom Metazoa; phylum Arthropoda; class Insecta; order Diptera; family Calliphoridae; genus Calliphora; species Calliphora vomitoria. Next base: position 32,938,899 of record OW818031.2, on the reverse strand, counting down.
CTAAGTGGACACATTATGAAGCAGCCTTTTTTGTAAACAATCCTTGATGTAAATTTCGGAATTTATAGAGCCCTTTGTAACAAATGTTTGGCTTTTTTGCCGCAAATGCATATTGGTTGACGTACCAAGAACTTTTTGGGAAATTTTGTCTGCTTTTGGGTCCCAAACTTTTCTTCAATATTCCCTCGAGCATCTGCAAGATAAAAAAAATTGACCCAGAAGATGCGAAAAATTTTCCATACGTACATTTCGTCTTCCATTATGCAGCAAGAATATTTTTTTTATAAAACTTGACTTCAATTTCCGTGCTCTGTCCTGTTCCTGTCAGGAACTTTTTGAGCCTTGTATGCTTTTAAACCTTCATTGTCTTTAACTTTTCGTTCCTAATAGTCCCAGTACTTACTGAGCTAACCGGACTGCTTTTCTACCGGAGGTGTTGGGAGCTCTTTTGAAAATGCTTTCTATTTATTGGCTTAATAAACATCATGTGAACCATTCCTTCTACCTGAACCAGATTTTATATCAACGGACAAGTTCTCCCGGTACTGTTTAATAACATTGGGAAAAAGTTTGTTAGCAGACCTTTGATTGTTTGGCCAACTTTTTGTAGGACCAAGTAGGGTTTTGATAAAAATATTTAATGATTTTAGTACGCACTTTTTTCTGATCACTCATTTTAATCAGATTGACAACAAATGAACATAATTCACATTAAACATAATAACTGACATGCTTTGCAAAGGTAACTTGATAAAAAAAAAAATAATCAAATAATACTTGGGTTAAAAGTTTTAATGAAAAACGTGTGTTAAGAATTTTACGATCTCAGTCCTTAATAGGACATTGTTTTATAACCACCACCAAAAATGGGGTATATTGGTTTGGTCATTCCGTTTGTTACATATCGAAATATAGGTCGTAGACCCGCAAAAGCATATACGAGGGAGGGCCAATAAGTCCGGAACTTTTTGAATTTCCCAGATTTTTACTGAAAGGGCAACACTGATCCTGCCAGCAGGCATGTGCCAGTTGACTCCTGTCAAAATTTTAACAAGCTGCGTCCTTTAGTTTGTGTTTGACAGCCATTGATAGTAGACTACCTTGTGACTTGAGTAGAAAATAGAAAAAAAAGTCAATTTCGTGGGCTCGTTACCAAGGCTAATCTTGATAAATACTATGGGAACTTTTCACATTAAATTTTAGTGGTAAAAAAGTGGTTTACTGAATTTCGTTGTGGCCGTACAAGCACGGAAGGTGCCGAACGTTCTGGACGCTTAGTTGAGGTCTCTACACCCGAAACAATTGAAAAAATCACGATATAGTGTTGGCCGATCGGAGATTGAAAGTGCGAGAGATTGTGAAAGCCATAGGCATCTCATATAGCTCAGTGGTTTCAATTTTGAATGATCACTTGGGTATGAGAAAGCTTTCCGCAAGTGCAGTTTTCATGGCAAAAATCCATGAATTAGGCTACGCAATATTCTCCGGATTTAGGGCCGAGTGACTTTTTCTTGTTTTCAAACCTGAATAGATATCTCGACGGAAAGAGATTTGACTCCAACGATGAAATCATCACACAAAAAAACACCTATTTTGATAACCTCGAGAAATCTTATTTTTTGGAAGGGATAATGGGTTTCACAGCTTGCTGGCACATTTTGCATAAATGTGGCCGAATTTCTTTGTTGGTTGTGGGTTTGTTGGCCGAATTCTAGGAAATGTCTCATGCTATCGTCCAAATATATATCATCCGTTTTAGACTCCGATATAGAACTCTGTAATCAAGCCGCTATATCGATTACCAGGGAACAATACTGTTTACAACCCAAAATCCGCACCAAACAATTACACATTGTGGATGCATTTATTATTCTATTAACAATTAATATTAAATACTATAATATTAAAGCAATTATTTAGTTGGAATTTGACTTGAATGCATATGAAACCATGTTTTAAACTGGGAAAATATTAATGAAAAACCAAGGAAATAACTAGTTCTAGAACTTCAGACTGCTTTGGAAATAGTGATGTCGCAATTACTTCTGAAATCCATTCTATAAAACTCTATTGTGATTCTAATTTGTTGGAAGTAGTTATAACGACTGAGATCGAAAAATTCTTAACACACGTTTTTCATCAAAACATTTAACCCATGTATTATTAGATTTTTTTATCAAGTTACCTTTTTAAAGCATGTTAGTTATTATGTTTAATGTCAATTATGCTCATTTGTTGCTAATCTGATTAAAATAATTGACCAGAAAAAAGTGTGTACTAAAATTATTAAATATTTTCAACAAAACCCAACATGGTCCTACAAAAACTGGGCCAAACAATCAAAAGTCTGCTGTCAAACTGATTCCAATGTTATTAAACAGTATCGGTAGAACTTGTCCGTTGATAAAAAACCTAGTTGATGTAGAAGGAATGTTTCTAAAGCAAATAAATAGAAAGCATTTTCGAAAGAGATCCCAACATGTCTGATATGAAAGCAGTCCGGTTAGCTCAATACTCGGACTATTTGGTACGAAAAGTTAAAGCCAATGCAGGTTAAAAAACATATAAAGCTCAAAAAGTTCCTGACAAGAAGTCTGCTAAAAATTTAGAGGCCAAAGACAGAGCACGGAAATTGAAGACAAATTTTATACAAAAAATATACCTGCTGCATAATGGATGACGAAATGTACGTATGGATAATTTTTCACAGCTTCTGGATAAATTATTTTATGTTGCAGATGCTTGAGGGAATGTTGAAGAAATGTTTAGGACCCAAAAGCAGACAAAATTTCCATTCATAAGACTTCTAATATTTTTGGCCTGATTTGGCATCTGTCACTATGGTAAGAAAGGTCTAGAGTGGTACAAGAACTATATTGTGGTATTTGTGCCAAGAGAGGCAATTCCTCCAAACTGCCTGGAGCTGAGTCCAGTGGAGAGATATTGGGCTCTTGTTAAAAGAGAATTGAAGAGCACAAAAAAGTTGTCCGAAAGTGTGGTAGATTTTAAACGGAGATGGATCTCACTCCTTAATTGAAATATTGTTTAACAATGAAAATGCGTTGTTTTCTCGTGTAATGCTCTAGTTTACTTATTAAGAACCATTGATTTCAAAAGACCTAACTCTAAATTCAATTTTCAAAATCGAATTAATTCAAAGGCTTAACTCCATAAGTACTTCAAACGTATTGAATTCATTGTTTTAAGACTTCATACTTTATTTAATTCCACATTAAATCATTTATGGTTTCTTTAATTAAAATGTATTACAAAATAACTTAATAAAATTTATTGAATGATTTTATTTTTCTTCAATTCAAATCTATTGGAAAAACTTTGAATTTGGGTGAATTAGTTAAACAAAATTAATTAATTCTAATAAAAACTTTCGAATGAAGCTAAGGAATTTGTTAAAGAATTACAGATATTTTTTAATTCTGAATTAAGCTTAAATTAAAGAGTGAGTCAGTAACTAACTTAAACACAATATTTCAGCCAAAACTTATCTTAGGTGCAACAAATTATTATTTTTTTAATCACGTTAGCTTTTCTAAATGATTAATTTTCAACTGTTAGCGAACAAATTATGCAAAAAAAATAATCAAAACTTTTCAAAAAAATCCAATATTGACTTTAAAAAATAGATCTGATAGTTTATCGTCACACTGTTTCAAAAGCCATTAAAGAGTATAAGGAAGACTTGAACATTGAAAGAAAACCTGGATTAGGAAGCAAAAAATGTTTAACAGATATTGGTAAGGCATAATAAGTCGACCAACTCCTCCGAAGAGCACCCAACACTTTAACCAGAAAATCAGCTCGTAAAATTAAATGGTCTGATTCTTTTCTGCGCAGAGCCAAAGCAAATGCTGGGTTGAAGTCGTATAAAGTTCTGAGAGTTCCAGATCGCAATGCGGTAAAGAACTTAGAAGCAAAAGAAACGAGCGAAAAATCTGAGATCAAAATTTATAAAAAAAAAAAAAATTTACCTGTTGTGTGATGGATGATGAAATGTAGAGTTTCCAAAAAACCGAAGAATTTCAAAACCTCGGTTTCGGTTTTAAAAAATTTAATACCGATCGGTTTACGAGGATAAAGGAAAATTGGTACTTTTTCTTTTAATGTTACCTTTTTAATATATTAAAATAGATAAAGTTGGCTAATATGCTTCTCAATAAAGAAATAATCAAGAATAGGGTGCTCAATTGTATTATAATACCAAAAATGGGGAACTAAACCAAAGTAAGGAATACTTATTGAATTACTTAGAACAAACTTGACAGTAGTTTAAGTGTGGAGCATTTTTACTTTTTCTTCTAATGGTACTTTTTATTATAATAAATTATTTTACTTATTGTATAAAAGTTGGCTGATATGCTTCTGAGTAAAGAAAGAATCAAGGATAGAGGGCATAATGATATTGAGGTAACAGAAACTATTATTGAATTTCTGTAATAATGAACCTATAAGCTGGATATTAAACATACATGATCCTGACTGAGTTAGAAATACTAAATGCTGAATAGGAATACTAAATGTGGGTCTTTATGGTACTGTTTTTATTCTAATAATACGTCTAGAATGAGCTACAATCCACATTGCAATGAATCACAACATGAAACTAGAGACATGTTTTCCCGAATTAGTATTAATTTACAAAGGGAGACTTAATAGTACTATTTCTTTACAGGTCAGCTAGTACTCCATACTTTTATCGGATATTTGAAAATAACTAAGACTTTGTTACAAAAATTTTGCATTATTTAGCCTGCGAAAGGTAGCCACATCTGAAGCAATTATTGTAATACAATATAAAAAATTTAAACAAATCTTAAGATATTTTTACCGATCTGTGTTTAGAGATATTGGATAAATAATTGGATGAAAAAGTTTGTTTCTCATTTCTAAATATTGAATTTTTCTAGTGAAAATAGATTAAATGTGAAAACCGATGAGTAATTGTCGGTTTCGGTTTTAGGCCTTGAAAAACCGCGGTTTCGGTTTCGGTTAAAACCGAATTGGAAACTCTACATTAAACAGTATAAACAAGATTTGAACATTGAAAGAAACCCTGGATTAGGAAGAAAAAAGGTCTAACAGGCAAAAGAAGTCCAACAACTCTTTCGAAGAACACCGAACACTTTTATCAGAAAAGCAGCTCGTAAAATTAAATGCTCTGATTCTTTTCTGCGCAGAGCCAAAGCAAATGCTGGGTTGAAGTCGTATAAAGTTCTGAGAGTTCCAGATCGCAATGCGGTAAAGAACTTAGAAGCAAAAGAAACGAGCGAAAAATCTGAGATCAAAATTTATAAAAAAAAATGCACCTGTTGTGTGATGGATGATGAAACGTATGTACTGGCAGACTTTTCACATCTTCCGGGTCAAGATTTTTATGTGGCTGATGGACAAAATTTCCCAAGAAGTTTCTTGTGTGGCAAGTCGTTTGCAGTTGTGGCAAAAAAAGCCAATCATTTGTGACATCAGGCACAATAAGCAAAGAAAAAAATAAGTAGTACATACATATATGTTAATAAAAACGAATCCACTAAACTCACAGTTTTAATTTTCTTTTTATTTGATTGAAATTATTATTACGATTTACAAAAACAAAATATTTTTATAGTTCTAATCACTAGTGATGAAATTTTGAACCATTTTCTGAAACCCATCTCCGTTTAAAATCTACCACACTTTCGGACAACTTTTTTGTGCTCTTCAATTCTCTTTTAACAAGAGCCCAATATCTCTCCACTGGCCTTAGCTCCGGGCAGTTTGGAGGATTTGCCTCTTTTGGTACAATGGCAAGTCAGGCCAAAAATAAGTGGACAGATTAAGAAGTCTTATCAATGGAAGCATACTCTTTTGTAAACATTCCTTGATGTAAATTTCGGTTTTTACAGAGCCCGTTGTAACAAATGTTTCGCCGCAACTTCATATTACTTGCCATCCCAAGAAATTTTTGGGAACTTTTGTCTGCTTTTGGGTCCTAAACTTTTCTTCAACATTCCCTCGAGCATCGGTAACATAAAATTATTGACCAGGAAGTTGCGAAAAATCTGACAGAACAAACGTTTCGTCATCCAGTATGCAGCAAGAATATTTTTTTTAAAAAACTTGACTTCAATTTCCGTGCTCTGTTTTTGGCCTCTAATATTTTAGCAGCGTTCCTGTCAGGAAGTTTTTGAGCCTTGTATGTTTTTAAACCTGCATTACCTTTAACTTTGTGTACCAAATAGTCCGAGCACTGAGCTAACCGGGCTGCTTTCCTACCGGATGTGTTGGGAGCTCTTTTGAAAATGCTTTCTATTTTTTTTGGCTTTAGAAACATCATGTGGACCATTCCATCTAACTGAACCAGGATTTCTATAAACGGACAAATTCGGTACTGTTTAATAACATAGGAAACAGTTTGACGGCAGACCTTTGAATGCTTGTCCAACTTTTTGTAGGACCAAGTTGGGTTTTGTTGAAAATATTTAATAATTTTAGTATGCACTTTTTTCTGGTCACTCATTTTAATTAGATTAACAACAAATTAATATAATTGACATTAAACATAATAACTGACATGTTTTACAAAGGTTACTTGATCAAAAAAAAAAAAAAAAGAATTTTACGACCTCACTCCTTATTACGAAGTGTCATACTTCTGCCCCGATTTGGCATCATGTCAATATGGATAAAAGGCCCTTGAGTGGTATTCAAACAATAATGTCAATGTTGTACCACGGGACGGTACCAGTGGACCATCTCGTCCAAAAAGGTAACGGAAGCAACTATAAAATCTTTAATGGTAGGATTTCCGAAAAAAGTGGATAAATTTATAAATACCAAGTAATGCGCCAATATTTAAATGTTTAATGAATTTGTACAATAGTTGAATAAATGTATGTATATTTGAGAATTTGTATATTGAACGGTTTAAGTTTTATTTAACTTAATACGAGTATAAGTTTTTTCTGGCTCACTCTACATTGATTCATTTCATGCTCTATATTCAATTTGTATAAGATTTTGAATAATTTAGGCACTCTTTAATTTTAGAAATATGTTAAAGTCCTCGTTTTTAAATCATATCCAGAGGATAATTGTTATAGTAAAGATTGCAGAACAAATGAATAAACAAACCCACACATTGGAAATCATTGATTTAGACAACTAAATATCTTATTTGTTTAACATTGAACTGAATTTTGGAAATGTTTACTATGAAGCTGTAGCTGTAGTGGACCCACATTTTAAAATTATTTGAAATTAATTTAAAGATTACAAATATTTTCGACAAAAGTATTGACTCAATCTCTATTTTAAAATCAACACCACAAAGCCACAGTTTTGTGTGTTGTTGTTTATAGATTAAAGTTAAGAAAGAAAAAAAAAAAAAAACAATGTTTTGTACAATATTTTAACCTTGTTATCTTGATACTAATGATAATGATGCTGATGATGATTACACAAGTGCTACAGATTCCAATCAGTCTAAAATAAACAAAACCAGACAATTATTTTCACGACATTCTTCTAAAGCCCACTGTTGGTTTGTTTTCTAGCTGCAACTCAAATTGAAACTAAAACTAAACTGAGACTAAATTAAATTCAATACAATTCCTCAGTGCGATGAAGAAATCATCCGCATTTAAGAAAACAAAATTGAACATTTTTAAAACCAGATCTTTTAAAGTGCGTTTTTTTCACATTTGAGAGCACCGGCCGGCCATTCTTGTGTTGGATCATATCAACTAGTAGTTGTTATAATTTGTTTTTGTTGCTTCTCTATCTGGTTGTTTTAAGACCATTTTTGACCGATAAAACAAAAGAGGAAAAAAAAAACACATTGACCGTTTAAAGTACAGAGCGCTTTTGTATTTTATTGTATTTGTTAGGGGTTTTTTTGTTTGTTTGCTTGTTTGTTTGATTGTGTGTGTTCATTGTTGTTTTATGAATGTAACATTTGTTGCATGAAGTTTTTAGTGGATGGCAACTTATGGCAGCATGGCTGTGGCGCATTCCATGGTATATAAAAGTCGAGACTTCTTAGAGAATGTATCTCAAACCAAAGTTAGATTTTTGCTAGCAAGCAACAGATTCTTGTAACAAAGAAGCAAACGATCAATCGATCCTATTTATATATAAATAATTATATTATTTTTATATTTTGTAATCAAAGACAAAACAAATTTTATTTAACAAAAAAATGTTTGCTAAGGTAAGGATTACAGCACCACAGCCTTTGCTTATATTGGATGTATTATAATTTAAAATAAATGTTTTAATTGCAGGCGATTCTATTAGTCAGTGTATCCTTGTCTATGACCATGGCAGCGCCCGGCGGTTATGGCGGCTATGGTGGTCATGGTGGTGTTGCTTATGCAGCCCCAGCTGTGTCTTACGCTGCTCCAGCTGTATCCTATGCTGCTCCTGCCGTTTCCTATGCTGCACCAGCTATTTCTTATGCTGCACCCGCTAAAGTGGCTTTTGCTGCCGCACCAGCTATTTCTTATGCTGCTCCCGCTAAAGTGGCTATTGCAGCCGCTCCAGCTATTATCAAGGCTGTTGAACCCGAGCCCTACGATCCAAATCCTAAGTACAGCTTTGCTTACGGTGTATCCGATCATTCTACCGGTGATTCAAAATCGGCCGAAGAACATTTGGAAAATGGTGTCATCCACGGTAGCTACTCACTAACTGAAGCTGATGGTTCTATTCGTAAGGTAAGGAAACTGGATTATAACAAACGTGGCGTAGAAAATGTGATCAAAAGAATATTTAACATTCCTTTTGAATTCTTCCTAATCGGGGAAAACAACCGTTTTTTTTAGAAAATCCCAGAAATTTTCGGGAATTTTTTTAAAAGTCTCTGCACAGATAAAATAGATTCTTCATTGAAACTTGTTTCCAATCGAATAATTCGATTATATCCATAAGTATTTTCTAACAGAAAATTAGTTAAAACAGAAGAGTAACAGAATTTTTATCACCCCAACTACAATTTCTCAGCTACAATCAATCAAATTCTGTAATTTATAGTGGATTATTTGACTATCAACAAATCCGTTTATCACAACCAAAACTGTGTTCTCTGTGTGAGAAAAATACAGGAAAACTAAAATTTCTAGTAGATTTACTAAAAACAAATGGAAATTTAAAGTTCTTAATGGCATTTATTCAGATGCTTAACATTAAAACTGCACATAAAATACTGACAATTAAATTTGTTTATATCAACGGTTCAAAAGAATTAATTTGAAATTCAAGTTTCAAAATCAAATTAAATTGTATAGCTTAACGATTTCTTTAATGAATTCAATACAAAGTAATTCTTAGAGAAATTGAATCAATACATGTTTAACGGTAATGGATTTGAATTCCAAAAAATGTTAATGATTCAATAAGGATTTATTTCTATAAAGAATGAACCCTCAAAAGAATGTATTCAATACGTTTGAAGAACTAAGCTGTTGTTATAATATAAGCGAGTACTTTGAGTGTACATATTTTGTTTTTGTTGCAATAAAAACCGCACATTAATTCCTTAGTTCTTCAAACGCATTGATTTCATTCTTTTGAGAATTCATTCTTTATAGAATTAAATCCTTATTGAATCATTAACATTTTTTGGAATTCAAATCCATTACAGAATACCGTTAAACATGTATTGATTCAATTCATTCTTTTGAGAATTCATTCTTTATAGAATTAAATCCTTATTGAATCATTAACATTATTTTGAACTCAAATCCATTACCTTTAAACATAAATTGATTCAATTTGTCTTCAATCTATTACAAAAAGGCTTAAGTCAATATTTTTTCAATTCATTTGTCATTCAGTAAATGAGTAAAAGCTAAACAAAAACAATACAGAATGAAGAAAAAATATGCAAACCCAATTTGCATTAATTCAACAATAAACAACTCTTATTCAAATAAAGCCTTTGAATGAAGCTGAAGAATTAGACGATGGGAATGAATGGCTGACATTTCTAATTCTGAATTAAGATTTTAGTGAACTTAACTAAAATTTAATTAATTAATTCAAAGCTCTGGTTTACAGACATTCTGATTGAAAAAAGTTATCTTTCGAAATGATTTAACGTAATTCTTTTATTAAAATAATTAATTGAATTTTGATCAATCACATTACTTGATAGCCAAAAATGGCTGCTCGTGCAAAACTTATTTCATGTGGCTTAGCGTTGTCATGATGGAATATTACGGATTCATATCTGGCCGCATATTCTGGGCGATTTTTGGCCAATGCTTGCTTCAAACGAATCTGTTGTGTTCGGTACATGTTCTCTGTGATGGTCTGGTCAGATTTCCGCAGCTCATAGATAGGACCCATGGATATTTGGCTTTGGTGTCGATTCGGCTGATTGGCCGGGCTTCACATACGATCTCTTACGCTTCGGTTTATCGTAATGGAATCATTTTCCATCGCAAGTAAGGATTCGGTGCAAAAATTATTTTCTTTTATAGCGTTCAAGCATCATTTCTGACATGCAAGATCTCTTGGCTTCAATTCGTATGGTACCCAATTTCCCTGCTTTTGGATGAAACCTGCTGCTCGCAAACGTTTTAATATTGTTCCTTGAGTAGCTCCCAATGATTTTGCACGCTCTTGTTGAGTTTAAAAACAATCTTCATGGAGTAATGCCTGCAATACTTGGTCTCCAAACCTTTTTGGCTGACCTGGTCGATATAAAAAACTGATTTTTTTTGGAAATGGTCCAGCTTACGAACGTTTATCACCAGAGAATGAACACAAACAAAACTTTTCGCAAACATTTGAAAAATGTACAAAACAAATCAGGATTTTTAGAGAAACGTTCCCGAAAAAGTTTGGGAAATTAGGAATTTTGTTTGTACCCCCCAAATTTAAGTCCATTTGATCAGATGTATGAAATTGTGTACAGCTATAGAAGTCAACACGAATATGAAAATTATGCTCTTTAAAGCTCCTCACCTCAATATAACCATAAAATTTCTTCCTATCTTCTTTCAGGTCACCTACACTGCCGATAAAATTAATGGTTTCAATGCTGTTGTGGAAAAATCTGGCCAAGCCATCATTGCTAAACCAGTTGCTGTAGCCGCCGCCGTGCCCGTTGCCAAGGTAGCATATGCCGCACCAGCTGTAACCTATGCCGCACCAGCTGTGGCTAAAGTAGCCTATGCTGCACCAGCTGTAGCTAAAGTAGCCTATGCTGCCGCCCCTGCCTACTATGGTGGCTATCATCACTAAATGAAACCCACTAAAGAAATTTATAGAATCTTTAACACAACATCCTGCAGTCATAATAATTCTATTGACAGTTTCTAAGGAATTCAACAAACAAAGGAAAATGACCATTAAGCAATCGTTACTTGGACATGTGATCTTGGAAATATTCTCTTTATTATAAGTATTATTAATTAATGACAATTAATAATACATAATAATGTTATTAACTTATTATTTAGTTTTAATCATCTCTATTCATATTCACCACCACCACCACTCTTGTTTTACTCACTCAATCACTCACTCAATGATTCAAATCTCTCTTATTCACTCACTCACTCACGCACTCCACTTTTGTAAAAAGTACTTCTATTCGCTTGTCCATAAAGTAGTATATAAAACATCAGTTTTACAAAGTTATAAGACATTGATTGTCTTATGATTTTTTTTTTTATAATATTTTTTTTATTTTTGTTGTTTTTAATTTTTGATTCTTTCTGCTCATTTATTATTGTAAATAATCAATAATTAATGTTTCTATTGTCATCTTTGTGTTTTTGTGGCAATAGAAATTTTTGTTACAAAAAAAGAAAATTATATATAGTAGCCTGTAAGTGACTCGAATTTTTCTCGTAGAAGAATCGTGACAATAACTTAAAAAAAAAGATTAATAAACAAAAAACTATAAAATAATGAAGTAGAAGAATTATCATGTGCATTTACTGAATAAAGAATTCAGTACAAAAATAAAATAACAAATATGAGTTTTATTAAAAAAAATCTAAAGAATTAATTCTTAATTCAATTTTCAAAAGCAAATTTAATTTTATCTCTTAGCTGTTCTATTAAATAATTCATTAGGAATTAATTCATAGGTTTAATTTCTTAGTACTTCAAAGGTATTGAATTCATGCCTTTGAGAATTCATTATTTATAGAATTAATTTCTTATTGAAATATTTCAGTTTTTTTTAATTCAAATCCATTACAAAATAGCTTTACAAATTTGTTTGAATGATTAAATTTTCTTCAACTCAATAGATGGCCTAGATATTTTCATTCAATTTGTATTCGGCTTGAATTAACAAAAATTTAACCTTTTAAAGGTTGAATGAATTTAATTAGGAATTTATTCAACAATGAGTGAATTCTATCAAAATTAAAGGCCTTAAATCAAGTTCCGACCATTTTTCAGAATATTGTTTACCATAAAACTCGAAATTTCATGGTTCAGTGATTTTCCGTAAATAAAAATTTCAAGAGATTAATTTATATTAATAAAATTTGGAACTTATATAAATCGAAAGATATATCAATGGGTTGCCACAAATGAAGACTTTTGGAAAAATACACGGACTGGACAGTATAGATTCGATTGTATTACCAACGGGTAGTAAAGCTATTTACTCAGTTTGGCGATTTTGGTGACCAATTTTTTTATGAGCCACCAAAGATTCTGAAAATTAGTGGACTCCAAAAAAAAAAGGTGTCATCAGTTTTTGGCCAACAGCTATTTCAGACTTGATGATACCGCTTAACTATACATGGCAAATATATAGGTAAGAGTCCGCCAAACAAATTACTTTTTTAACAAAATTTTATGGGTTCAAAACTATTAAAAAAAAAAAATTATAAATCCTAACTTCGGATAGTCCGATTTTAATATTTCCCCTGACTATAGAAGAGGTGTAGCTGAGTTTAAGTCTTAAATTTGGTCTTAAAAGACCAAAAGTCGGCGGAGGTAAAACTATTTATTAAAAAAAAGCTTCAAAATTTTATTATCAGTGATTAAGGACTGAGATCGTAAAATTCTTAACACACGTTTTTCATTAAAACTTTTAACCCAAGTATTATTTTATTTTTTTTTTTTTTTTTGATCAAGTTACCATTGTAAAGAATGCCAGTTATTATGTTTAATGTCAATTATGTTCATTCAGTTTAGTGGTAAAAATGAATCCACTAAACTTACAGTTTTGAATCTTTTTTATTTGATTGAAATTATTGTTACAATTTACCAAAAATAATATGTTTATAGTTCTAATCACTAATGATGCAATTTTGAACCTTTTTCGAAAACCCTTCCATTATGGTTTTTATAGTGATTTATGTCACTTTGTTCGAACAGGTTATCCATCTCCGTTTAAAATCTACCACACTTCTGAACACCTTTATTGTGCTCTTCAATTCTCTTTTAACAAGAGCCCAATATCACTCCACTGGACTCAGCTCCAGGCAGTTTGGAGGAATTGCCTCTCTTGGTACAAATACCACATTATTGTTCTTTTACCACTCAAGACCTTTCTTATCATAGTGAAAGATGCCAAATCAGGCCAAAAATAAGTGGACACATGAATGGAAACATATTCTTTTGTAAACATTCGTTGATGTAAATTTCGGTATTTATAGAGCCCTTTGTAACAAATGTTTGACTTTTTTGCCGCAACCGCATATTGCTTGCCATACCAAGAACTTTTTGGGAATTTTTTTGATCCAGAAGCTGCGAAAAATTTTCCATACGTACATTTTTTCATCCACTATGTAGCAGGTATATTTTTTGTATAAAATTTGACCTCAATTTCCGTGCTCTGTCTTGGGCCTCTAAATTTTTAGCAGAGTTCCTGTTATGAACTTTTTGAGCCTTGTATGCTTTTAAACCTGCATTGGCTTTAACTTTTCGTACCAAATAGTCCAAGTACTGACCTAACCGGGCAGCTTTCCTACCGGAGGTGTTGGGAGCTCTTTTGAAAATGCTTTCTATTTTTTTGGCTTTACAAACATCATGTGGACAATTCCTTCTACCTGAACCAGGTTTTATATCAACGGACAAGTTCTCCCGGTACTGTTTAATAACATTGGAAAAAGTCTGATAGCAAACCTTTGATTTTTGTAGAACCAAGTTGGGTTTTGTTGAAAATATTTAATAATTTTAGTACGCACTTTTTTCTGGTCACTCATTTTAATCAGATTAACAACAAATGAACATAATTGACATTAAAGATAATAACTGACATGCTTTACAAAGGTAACTTGATCAAAAAAAAAAAAAATTTTTTAATGAAAAACGTATGTTAAGAATTTTACGATCTCAGTCCTTAAAAAAATCAAAACTGAAGTTTTTCGATCTCAGTCCTTAGAATATATATGATTTCGATATTTTCCTTTGTCGCGACAAGCTTATATATCATTAATGTGCTGTTTTTCTATAGCGAACGTGTGCTTTGAGTGGAAATTTAACATGTGTTTTGTTATTGTAATAAAAACAAAATACATGTAATATTTCCACTGAAAGCACTTGTTCGCTATAGAAAAACAGCACATAAATCAAAATAAATATTTTGATTTAATTTAATGTTTATTTATTTCATTTATATTTTAAAAATGTTTTTTATTATTAATTTATTTTATTCTTTTTACAGCACCTTGAATATTTCGTATTTAAGTTCGAATTTTCGAACATATCTTAAAAAGCTTATATGTATTCTGAAACTTTATTGAAAATTCTTCAAAATTCATGAACATTTTTAATTCTTTTTTTTTCAACATTTTTAAGTTCGAAATTCGAAAATGTAAAACTGAAATGTCTTTTTTTAGAATCCTAATGACTTACAGATTATTTCAACAGCTTTCAAAAAATGTTCGAAAATAAGTTCGATATTTCGAACATAATATTACATTGTCATCAGGTTCGTGCATGATCTAGAGATTATTGTAACAGCTTTAAAATATTTTCGAACATAACTTCGAATTGTCTTTACACACAGAAAAAATATCGTTTGGAAATCGGTATTGATTATTAATAATTAATAGGTAGGATAGAAATTATATTGTAATAACTAAAATTCAATAAACTTAACAGATTTATTGAGCCTAGAATCAAAAAACCACAATTGCGATCGAATTAAGGTTTCAACAAACTTAAAATTGGTTGATTTAATCGGATTGTGTCTTTACTAAATTATATTTTGAGTTATTGGTTATAAAATCCAATAAAATTCGGTGTTCTCAATCAATAAAAGTTTTTGTTTTTTGTTTGACATTCCAAAAAAAAGAAAATTGAAAATAAAACTAAATAAAATTAAAATATTTATTTGAATAAAATATTTGTTGGTGGATGATTGGTATTAGTTTGGACCACAGAATATATTTATGTACATATATATATTTATGTTGTATGTAAGTATGTTTAGTATACTATGCATGTATATATTTATTTTTACTAACGACTGCTTTTTTAATTCAGGTGCCTTAACGACAATAGTTCATGTTCGGTCTACAGGAATTACGTATTAGAAGAGATACATTTATAGCCAACAATGCACGTAAACGCGCTTTACGAATTATCCACGATGTTATGAATTCTTCCATTGGAAAACCTCGCTCTTGTGTTAAATAATTCGCCTATCTAAAGTTGTGGATGTCAACATGTAACGATGTGAGACCGAATTTAGATGCAATGCATATTCAACATAAAAAATACACTAATTAGTAGTTGTTTGTATATTTATGTATTGTATTGTATTATTTTAGTTGATAAGTAAATAAAATCCAACAATTTTAATTATTTTTCATATAAATCAAAGAAATTATTAAAAATATAATAGAATTGCTCTAACTACTAGTATCGGTGTTCATCACCGAATTAATTTTGTAAAACGGTTGCCTGTAACATAAATTCAGTCATTCCAATCGAATTAAAAGATAGTACATGCAACCGACAAAATTCGATTGGCGCCAAATTCGGTTGTGATTACGAATCTGTTTTCTCTGTGTAGGTCTAAGCATGAATGCCAAATTTCAGCTTATTCGGGCTACCAGAACTGGTTCAAAATTCAGTTACAAATGTTGACCAAAAAATTATAAAAACACACAGAGAAAACAGATTCGTAATAGCAACCGAATTTGTTGCCAACCGAATGATTCGGTTGCACAAATAGAATTTTTCGGTTCTAGCAACGGAAAGTCAGTTGACAAAGAAGAATTTCGGTTGAAGCAACCAAACATTTGTTACCCCTTCTAAAATGTTGTAGCCACAACTGTAAGATTCGGTCACTGAGATAGAATCATTCGATTGGCAACAAATTCGGTTGCTATCAAGAATCTGTTTTCTCTGTGCAAACATTGCAAATAAAAGCTACAAACAACTTTTTCAAACTTTTGATTTGATAGGTACGAGATAACTGTTAGCAAGTTATTTTGATTTTATTAAGAATTTCATAGCGAAAATAGCTGATATTTTTTTAAAAAAAATTTCGACCCGGCCATAACTAAAAAACAAAAAAAGATGTTTTTTTCTAATTTAGAGTAAAGAGCTTTATTTACAACTTTTGAATCTTTGGTGATCCCCACTGAAATTTTCCGTCAAAAATTTTCGTAGAATATTTTAATCCTTTAATGAAAGGACTTTTTTTGATTTTCTCGAAATAAGTGTCAAATTGACCCCTAAAGAGAGGAGATAGAGGGTTAAGATCTTCCACAAAAATTATCGCCATAAAATTCCGCAATATAACTCTGACAATAAGAATTCTCTCAGACATTAACTTACAACAATGAAAACTTTGACTCACTGTAAAACAAAAAAAATTCAGACCAGCTGGACTATAAGTTTATTATACAAAAATGATCTACTCAACATGGCCTTTCGGAATTATAGGGTCGCTGTTCTATTTCAATCAAAAGGTCTCAATTTATTGGACAGTGTTATTAACACTTTTATACATTTCAATTACTACATGTGGCATTTCCTGATCGTGTACTCTCTCGTTTCGATTATCAACATTTGATTTTTTTATGGGGTTACTTGAAGTCAAAGGTCTATGGCAATAAGCCCATAGCCATCAGTGCATTAAATGCTGCATCAACGAAATTCAGCCACATTTGGTCATGAAAGTCGGAGATCATTTGCCCAATGTGCTATTCCCCTAACTTGTGTACTTTATGAATCAATTAAAAAAACAACAATCTAATAACAATTTCTATGTTTTCTAGTTAATTGAAATCTTAGAATCACTGCACTCAGTCTATGCTAGACTGCTAGATTCGAAACCATTGAGTCTGCTACCTTGATCTCAACTCATATAATATGGAATCAAAATAAGTGTGAAAATTAGCATTTTTTTAACTATAATTAAAGATGTCTATACAATAATAACAAAAAGAGATTTTAAAAACAAACAGGGGAATTATAAAAATCTAAGTTTTCCCATAATGACACAACAGTAATTTTTATTAAATATTAAAACTTATTAACTTATAAGTATAAACTAAGTGCAATAAATTATATAAAATTATTATTTAACAAAATAATTTCATGACCTATCGCAATATTTTGAAATTTATCAATCAAATTAAAATCATCTAAATTCAAAACACGTTTAATCGAAAAAATAAAAAATCCAAACCAACAGTGGCAAGCAATTAAATAACATACTCGTACCTACAAACACACGCTACTGTTAAAACGGTATAAGTAGTAACTACTCGTATGAGTAATAGATATTTAGTTAAACATAATCACAGTAACACATATTCACAGTGTCATGCTAACAGACATCAACATGTCATGTATTTGAAACTTACACTGATGATTAATGTGGTGATAAAAGACTCTTCATAAATTAAAAAAAGTCTTAATAGACGATGAACACAAGTAAGAAAAAGACACACAAAAAAAAAAAACAAGTAAGAGTTTTATATTCAGTTGAACCGAATCTTGTATACCCACCATCAATACTTATATAATATATAATAAAATATTTTTCTGATATAGGGGTTATATGGGGTCTAGGGTCAATTATAGACAGATCCTTACAAAAGCTGGTAGAAAGATTTAGGTTCATATAAAACTTATGGCGTTTTTTTTCTGGCATAAATAATGTCTTCCTTATTCAGGCATTTACCCCTATTAGTGTTCTTTTCTGAAAAAAGTGTTTTTTTTCAAATAATGTTGCCCGAAAATATGCTACAATCAAAGGTTCAGAAAGGCAGCATTTTGAAACAGTTATTCTTGTTATTGTTTTTGAAATTCGTTTGTGTTAATGGAACAGTTTTTGTATTTTTGATTAAAAGTGTTTAAATGAAAGCAAAAAGTATAGTTTAAGAATATTTAAAATAGAGTTTCCAATTCGGTTTTAATCGAAACCGAAACCGCGGTTTTTCAAGGCCTAAAACCGAAACCGACAATTATTCTTCGCTTTTCACGTTTAATCTATTTTCACTAGAAAAATTCAAAATTTAGAAATGAGAAACAAACTTTTTCATCCATTTATTCATCCAATATCTCTAAACACAGATCGGTAAAAATATCTTAAGATTTGTTAAAATTTTTTAAATTGTATTGCAATAATTGCTTCAGATGATGTAGCATGCTACCTTTCGCAGGCTAAATAATGCAAAATTTTTGTAACAAAGTCTTAGTTATTTTTAAATATCCGATAAAAGTATGGAGTACTATCTGACCGGAGCGCTTCGCCACCTCAATTGGAAGAAAGAAATAGTACTATTAAGTCTCCCTTTGTAAATTAATACTAATTAAGGATTCATTATAATGTGGATTGTAGCTCATTCTAGACGTATTATTAGAATTAAAACAGTACCATAAAGACCCACATTTCGTATTCCTACTCAGCATCATGAATGTTTAATTTCATATTTCTATGTCCATTATTATAGAAAATTTCGTGAATTCTAACTCATTCAGAATCATTTGTGCCTAAGTTTAAGGCTTATTATTATAAAATATTCAAAAAGTACCTTTACAATAAAGAAAAAGTAACATTAATTATCCGTTTGGAATACGCGTTTCTAGGTCCATCGTTATAAAATATTCAAAAAGTACTACTAGTTCGAAAAAGTACCCGCAATTCCCTTTCTTATATTTTAACTCAGTCAGGATCATGTGTGTTTAATATCCTGCTTATAGGTTCATTATTATAGAAATTTCAATAATAATTTCTGTTACCTCAATATCATTATGCCCACTATCCTTGATTCTTTCTTTACTCAGAAGCATATCAGCCAACTATTATGTATACATTGTCAAGTTTGAAATTTCAAAGTAATTTCCTGATTCTAGGTTCAAGATATAGAAAATTCATTTTGAAGAACAAAAAAGTACTCCTTAGTTGGTTTAGTTCTCCATTTTTGGTATCATAATACAATTGAGCACCCTATTCTTGATTATTTCTTTACTGAGAAGCATATTAGGCAACTTTAACTAATTTAATATATTAAAAAGGTACCATTAAAAGAAAAAGTACCAATTTTCCTTTATCCTCGAAAATACTCGTCAAATTTGAACTTTAAATTTGTTTAGCAGTTCCTACATTCACCCCTATTGCGAATCAATAATTCACATGAAATGTGTTCCCTTTTCCCATTTTTCGTTCATCAACTTTGTTCACGTGAAAAAATTCCCCTACATGGGAAATTTTATGTTGGAATTATGTAAACAATAAACATCTGTTACGAACAAAGTTAACTATTGTGAATGAAAAGTTTAAGGGAATATCACGATAGCAAACTCCTCTTCGAGAGAAATGGATATTTCATGGAAACATAAATTTCACATGTTTTGCCGATAGGGGTGATTATCAACTGATTTAATAGTTAATAAATTATCACAAAACCGAAACCGATCGCTTTTCAATTTTTTAAACCCGAAACTGCGGTTTTGAAATTCTTCGGTTTTTTGGCAACTCTAATTTAAAAGCTTCAGAAAAGAAAATTCCAGAAATGGTAATGGTTTTTATTCTATTGTGATCGCTATAAATGTAACACAATATGAGGCAACATTTTGTATCAGAAAAAACGCCCTTATTTCCAATTTCATCAGGATATTAATTATTAAAAGACAAAAGACTTTTTGAAAAGAGTATACTTGAAAGGAATACTTAACAGTATAATTTCAGAGTAATTAGAACTAATTTGTGCAAAGTTGTATAAACATATTTATGGCTGCTCAAATAGTATTCCGGGGCGACATTTGTATGGGGGCTAGGTGAAACCATGGACCGATATTGCACATTTTCAATACCAAACAAACCAGAATTTCAACAAGCTAACTTCTTTCGTTTGGCCCTGTCGTGTTTTCAACAGACAGACAGACAGACAGACAGACAGACAGACAGAATTACAATCTTATGAGGGCCCAGAATACATATACTTTTTATACCCTTCACCTTCATGAGTTTGTCATTCCGTTTGTAATTTCCACAATATAATTTTCCGACCCTATAAAGTATATATATTCTGGATCCTTATAGATAGCGGAGTCGATTTAGCCATGTCCGTCTGTCTGTCTGTCTGTCCGTCTGTTTGTCTGTTGAAATCAATTTTCTGAAGACCCCAGATATCTTCGGGATCCTAATCTTCATTAATTCTGTCAGACATGCTTTCAAGTTTCCTATTTAAAATCAGCAAAATATGTCCATAAATAACGGAGATATTAGCAAAAATCCGAGACAACCTCTATTTTTGGCCTATTTTTTATCTATATTACTCAGTTATAAATATAGACAATATGGATATCTAATGGTAGATATTTCAAAGTCCATTGCGACGATGTATGTATATAAGGCTATAGTAAGTTGGACCTACAATGGGTCAAAATCGGGAAAAATATTTCCTAACCCGAATTTGTTTTCATAAAAAAAATTTTTTTATCATAAATTTTTTTTCACTAATAAATTAAAAAAAAAATTTTTTAAATTAAAAAAATTTTTTTTAAAAATTAGAAAAAACTTTTAAAAAACAATTTCGGAAAAAAACAATTTAAAAAAAAAAAATTTAAGTATAATGCCGAATCTTATATACCCTTCACGTATATAAGATTCGGCACAGCCGAATATAGCTCTCTTACTTGTTGATTCTACGACCAATAATTTGATATGTTACAAACGGAATGACAAACTCAATAAACCCACATTTTTTTTGGATGGTGGGTATAAAAAAAATACACCTGCTTAGGAAAATTTTAAAATTAATGACGTCATATAAAGAAGGAATACGAAACGGTTTTGAGCGGTTAGTTAAACCGTTAGTAATTATGGAATATTTTAACATTTTATACATTTTCATATTTATTTACTTATGAAAACTTTGTATGTCATTGTATCATTGTAACAAGGTTGATTTGCTATCACCAGTCTTTGGCTTTTTGGCACGTTTTCTATGGCAATACATAATTTTACAATTTATGGTTAGTTTTTTTTCATTTATTTATTATTATATATTTTATTTTATATTTTTGGGTGAATCGTTCCCGTTTATGGAAAAAAGTGGGACTTGATTGTATAATACTTTTTGTTTTACACTCAAATATTTATTATATTATTGGGTTTGTTGGATGGAACGCACAAATTTGGCAAGTCTATCGAATTGCATTGCAATCCAACATAGTTTTGGAAGGTTTTTTTTATTTCTGTTTTTGGAAAATGACAAACAAAATTTTGTTTGAGTGACAATTATTTTCTTTAAAAAGCCTGGCATTTTAATTGAAAATCATCAGTCAATTACTTTAATTACAGTGTTAAACACTTGACGTTTTCAATACAAACAAATCAACAAAAACTCAACCATATATTAAAATGGCTTTCCTTAAGGTGAGTTTTGAAAAAGGGATTACAAAAGCTATAACTTACTAATTACAGTAGAAAGGGTGGATGAAACTAAAAAAAAGTGAAAAACAATTTTTGCAAAATCCTACGAAAAGTGTTTAAGATATAAAAATCTTCAAAAAGTTGTGTAAAAAAATAATAATCCGGTGTTGTGCTTTAATAAGAAAAACAAAATACACAATTTAAACAAGTTGTTTTTGGAGGATCAATAAAGCAGAATAAAATTATTTATAAAGGAACAACTCAATTGTCCCTGTTTGGTAAACCGAATCCGAATAACGTTTTCGTTTTGAAAACAAATCCACGTATTTCAGTATTTTTTTAATCGAATCCTCATGATTTGCTCATTTTACTTTCGAATAAACAAACCCCGGATTTTTAATTATTCGTCACCATTTTTTAAAACCAATTGATTCACAGAACAGTTGCGATACTAATCAATACTTTTCTAAAACAAAAATATGTGAAAATTGCATCAGAAATGTTCACCTAGCCTTTCTCTTTAGCTTTACTTAATTAATTATTTTTTAATAACTTTAACATACTCCAGACAAACTGTATTAGTCCCAGATCTAGTTCTGGAACGCATGAATATAGCATGTACTCGTTCTAGTTAGATTTGGCTACCAACGATTCTAGTTTTAAATTATCACATTCGGCACTTTATAGAGCTAGTAGCCCTTCGTGAAACGTCTCTGGACCCAGTTCTCCGATTAATAATAATTATTATACCCTTCACCTTCGTGAGAAGGGTATATATAAGTTTGTCATTCCGTTTGTAATTTCCACAATATTATTTTCCGACCCTATAAAGTATATATATTCTGGATCCTTATAGATAGCGGAGTCGATTAAGCCATGTCCGTCTCTCTGTCCGTCTGTCTGTTGAAATCAATTTCCTGAAGACCCCAGATATCTTCAGCATCCAAATCTTCAGTAATTCTGTCAGGCACGCTTTCGAGAAGTTTCCTATTTAAAATCAGCAAAATCCGTTCATAAATAACGAAGATATGAGCAAAAATCCGAGACAACCTCTGAAAATTTCATAAAAAAAGACAAATTATTGCACGCTTTGACAAAAAGCAACAAAACGTATGTTTGGATGTGTGTTGGTTTCATTGCATTGCGTAATTTGTTTTTATTTTTTGTGTTTCGTTTGACGTTGTTGTTTTTATAACCTTCACCTTCGTGAGAAGGGTATATATAAGATTGTTATTTGGTTTGTAACTTCTACAATATAATCTGTTCGTCAGCTATTAAATGTACAATCTTTAAAGGTTTTCTTGATATATTTGGGATGCTATACGCTAAAAATGGACAATTAATACATCCACAACAATGGTGAAGAGTATATAAGATTCGGCATAGCCGAATATAGCACTATTACTTGTTTTTCCTTAAAAATTTTCAACCTCATAACAACCCAGCAAAAAATGTATTAGTTCCACAACTAGAACTAGAAAGCAGGCTTTTAGCAAGTACTTGTTCTGGTTTGACATTGATACTGATGTTTTTTGTTCCATACCCTCGCAACTGATTTTAGAGAAACTTTACAGAGCCAACAAGCCTTCTTAAAAACTGTAGAACTAGTTCTTTAATAAATGATTTTTGCATGGAAATTGTCACACTTGAAATTAGTTCCTAGAAGCAACTGGAAAAGATTAAGAAGACTTATATGTATTTACGAAAAAGCCATTACATGATGTTGTTTTGAAACTAATAATGGAACTAGAACCAAAGTTCCATAGAACCAGTTCCAAGATAGCTCTATAAAAGTACTTTAATCACAATAGAGTTCCACAAAACGGGTTATAGAAATAAATGCGACATAACTTGTTCCAAAACTGAAATTAAGAATCTGCAATGGTATTGATAGACTCATTGTGGAATTAGTTCTTTTATAACAAGTTCTAAAAACGTCTTTGAAAAGTTCTAAGTTTAAGCTTAAAAGCTCGAACGGCTTTTCCGTCAGTGATATTTGTTCAAAATTGTTACACTTAGAAGTTATATAATTATTTCATTAATTATATAACAGACAGAGATTGAACACATACGAGTGTTGTTATTGTTTTCACATAACTTTTTTTAACAAATACATTCTCACCTTTTCGATTTTTGACAACTGAGTTAGGTCTTTTACAGGCGAGTTTCCGATTTATATGTGTATTTATCTATGGTTTTAGCTACGTAAAATATGCCTTAATAAGCTAAACTAGAGGGTATATAGCAGTATTATGCTCAGTTAAATACGAATTTTTAAATTAAAAAAAAAATACACAAAATAAAATCTTATTATTTTCCTTCCTTATTTACAGGTAACTATTGTTTGCTTGGCTTTCGTTGCTGCCATCGATTGTGCTCTATTGCGTGCTCCTTTGGCTGCCCCTGTAGCTGCCGCTGTACCAATCAACACCGAAATCGATCCCCATCCCCAGTACGCCTTTGCCTACAACGTACAAGATGCTTTGACCGGTGACAGCAAGAGCCAACAAGAAGTTAGAGATGGTGATGTGGTTAAGGGTTCCTACTCCGTTGTAGATGCTGATGGTTCTCTACGTACTGTGTTCTACACAGCTGATCCCATCAATGGTTTCAATGCCATAGTACAACGTGGTCCCGTGCCCGTTGCTGCTCCCATTGTTGCCCCCAGACCCGTTCTAGCCCCCCGACCAGTGGCTGTCCCAGCTCGTTTCTTTTAAGTAAACGTAGCTAAACTGCTAAAACTAGTCGTATTGATTTCCCAACTATCCATCTCCAAAACCTTTTCAATTTAATTTATCATTGTTATATGTACTTCTATGATAGTTTCATTTCTTTAGGAAAATGTCATTATTAATTTAAATCTTATTTTGTTGTTTAGTTTGTATTTAATAGTTTTTATTTGTTTTTGTTAAATAATAATAAAAAATTAAACGAAAATCGTTTGATCATATCGAAATGTTTGCACGCATGCAAATTTATTTCGCTATGACAATGATTTAAGACTGTTGAAAAAAATATTTGTATGTTTCTGTTTGTTTTTTTATTGAATTTTTTTCTTTAACATTAATGGGAATAAATCAAAATGTTGGCCTGTTATTTAAAATTACATGAAATTCTATTACACTGTTGTTGGATTTTTTTTTTAAGAACTGAAGGAATTTGTTTTAAAAATTACAAGATTTATACATGAGTTTGTTTGGACAGTACTGTAACGATAATGTCCTAAAACCCACACATAAATTTGTTTTAATAACTTGTTTTTTTTTTTTAATATAACATTAAGAGTTTGGACAAATGTAAATTCAATAATAAAGATAATTGTAACAAAATAGCGAAAACTTATACAAAAAAAAAAAAACAAATATGAAAAATATAAAGAAAATTTGCATAGAAAACATCAAAGTTACAGTTTGTTGTAGGCAGGAAACAAAAATTTTCGACAATACATCGAAGCTTACCCGTTCCAAATATAATCAAAAAAATATTGGCTGCATGACTTCAAATTGCGGTATTTATAATAGATGTCGTATCTTTTGAACTCGGTGACATACATGTCATTTTGAAGGGTACATATCTTTACTTTTTCAGTTTGAAAAAAAATGCCGCTGAATGCTCACCGAAGCTTATGGTGAATGTGTTACATCCCTTTCAACGTACGAGAGACGCCCTGGCCGGCCAAACATGTTTGAAGACCAAGAATTGGAGGCTCCATGAATATTGTTGTCAAACTGAACAAGAGCTTGCAAAATCATTGGGAACTACTCAATCAGCAATTTCAAGACGTTTGCAAGCAGCAGGATTGAACCAAAAGTCCCCATCCATACTGTGAAACATTTGCTGCAAAACATTTGAGTTTGTCGATGAAAGGGAAAAAGGAATGGAAAAGGGTACTCTGTTTTATGTACATGAAGTTTTTGTTGAGTAAGTCATCATGGGTTAGAAACCTTGAAAGACGATTTTGTGTCTGATTGCGATGAAAAATGGATTTATTACGATAATCCGAAGCGTAAGAGATCGTATGTGAAGCCCGGCCAACCAACTGAATCGACACAAAAGCCAAATATCCATGGCGTTAAGGCAATTCTCTGTATTTGGTGGGAGCAAAAATTATGAGCTGCTTAAATCTGGCGAAACCATCACGTGGAACCTGTACCGAACGCAACTGATTCGTTTGAAGCGAGAATTGGCCGAAAAACGCCCACAATAAGAGGCCAAACATGAAATTGTAATATTTCATCATGACTACTAGGGTGACAGCCGATTTTTTTTAGATTTCAAAGAGTGTAGGGTGGAATATTGTGACACTAGGTCTAAAAGTTATGTGTTGAAAATTTGAGGTAAATCGGATAACGATTTCGGGACGCGCATAGAGGTCAAATGTCAGATATATGCAAAATTTTACTATTTATATGAAATAAAGCAATATGTTGATTTATTTATATTAATGAAAATTGCAGAAAAAAAATCTTTTTGAGATTTAACCTATATCTTCTTTGGGTCAAATTGACCCACAAACTGTATTATCGCTAAAATTTGCAAATTTTTTAGTTTTTTTTTTTTCAATCGAATCCAAAATATTCGAAAGGTGTACGTAATTGTCGTTCTAATGAGATATAAAAGATACAAATTGGTTAAAAAGTGTTATAGTTATTAAGAATTCCCCAGACCATTAACGTGTCTCAGGCCACTTGAACAAGAAATGTAGGAACAAAATTAACATATTTTAAGAAATATTAAAATAAAAGCTAACTTTTGCTTAAAGTATATCCGTATTTACTTCTGTATGAGTTTTTGTCTTTGTAGGATACCGTTAACCCATCCGCAGGTATGGCTAAAAAAAAATCTTTTTTTTAACGGCAGTTTCGAATCTCCATTTTCAAATTTTTTAAAATTTTGTTAAACAAATTTTAGAATTTGTTGATCATCACATTGGGATTTATTGAGATCATAATAGAGAATAAAAATATGAAAAAATTATCTCAATACATCTTACAGTTTTTCCGTACCTGCGAATTAAATTTTGTGATTTTCGGGAAAAAATATTTTTTGTTCATATTTTAGCGAATGAGAGCAATTTTCTAACTGTTACGAATTTTAAGTAAAACCTATACAGAATCTTATAGCTCAGATAATTTTAGATATACTCTGAAAGGTTTACTAAAAGCGGACAACTTAAACCCTTAAATGGTGAAGGTCAAAGGTAAAATTTTGAAATATTTGGAATTTCTAAATTAAAGATAGCGAAATATTATACATTTTTGAACAAATTTTAACGAAACTTGCGAAAAATATACCTTAAGGTCTAAAATTTACAATAACAGTACAAAAATGGATATTAACCCTTAATAGAAATTGTGGTACAAATGGCCCTCAACTTTTAAAATCACGAAAACCAAAGTCAAATTGAGAGTCATTTTGACCCCAAGTGCTTTTAAGGGGTAATTTTCATTTTTACACTGTAATTGTAAATTTTAGACCTTAAGGTATATTTTTCGCATGTTTCATTAAAATTGGTTCAAAAATGTATAATATTTCGCTATGTTTCATTTAGAAATTCCAAATATTGCTAAATTTTACCTTTGACCTTCACCATTTAAGGGTTAAAGTTGTCCGCTTTTAGTAAACCTTTCAGAGTATATCTAAAATTATCTCAGCTATAAAATTCTGTATAGGTTTTACTTAAACTCCGTAACAGTAAGGAAATTGCTCTCATTCACAAAAATATGGCCAAAGAAATACTTTTTTCCCGAAAATAACAAAATTTAAATCCTATGTTCGGAAACACTGTAAGAGGTACTGACATAATTTTTTCATATTTATATTTTCTATTATGATATCAATAAATCTCAATGTAATGATCAAAAAATTCTAAAATTTGTTTAACAAAACTTTTAAAAATTTAAAAATGGAGATTCGAAATTAATAGTAAAATTTTGCATATATCCGACCTTTGACCGCGATGCGAGTCCCGAAATCGTTGTCCGATTTGGCTTAAATTTTCAACATTTAACTTTTAGACCTAGTGTCACAATATTTCACCCGGCACTCTTCAAAATTCGAACACAATTTTTTTTCCATACAACTGATTGTCACTCTAATGACTACAGTAGGCCACATGTTGCAATACCTGTTAAAAACTGTTTAGAAAGAAGTGGTTGGGAAGTTTTGCCTCACCCGCCTTATAGTCCAAATCTTGCCCGGTCGACTACTATTTCTTTCGATCGATGCAGAAAGCTCTCTCTGAGATACGCTTCACTTCACAACAGAGTATCTGAAATTGGCTTGATTCCTTCGTGGTCTCAAAAGATGAGCAAAGATGGAAAATGGTCATAGCTAGCAATGGCCAATACTCTGAATATATTTATATTGTACAAATGTTTACAAATAAAAGCTAAAAATTTTAACAACTTTTTAAGTCATACATTCAATATATTCATTCTGTTTTGATGAGATACGGGTTACGAGAAAATAACGATTCATTAGCTCTAATATGAAATCAAAACTTATAAAATATGACAACAGTTCTAAACATGAAAAACATAATCAAATTCAGAATTCTTATTTTTTATCGAAATTGTTCTTTTCGTCCCTATTTAGTAAAGTCTCCACATTTGTTGAAGTATTATAAATGAATTTTCAAAAAAATATCACATCTTAATGAGCATGTCTTTGACTAGTTCTTCCAAGGTCCCTTAAGCCAATCCCATATCAGTTTTGCTAACACAATATTAAAAACTACAAACAAATAAATAATTTGACTCATAACAATTATATAGTAGTAACAAAAATATTTAAACAATATCCATGGATTTCCCTCAATAATACATAAATAATTATCGATTTGCTTTTATCTTGATAATTTGCCTCTAATTTATTTTATTTTATTAATCTATAGAATTTTAATGGTTAACAATTTTTTGTTTTTTATAAATTGCATTTGACATTCCTGTCAAACCTCAAAAGTATTCGCTCGTTTCGTTGATCTTTAATTTCTTAAGTGTGTTTCAGTCAACAATGGCCCAGCTTATCGCTGTGTTATTATGTAAGCAATCAGTGATAAACTTTGAACAATCAAATGATAGATAATACAATGACTTTAACTATCATCTAACTAATAAAATAAAATTAAATATAAGTAAAGCAAAAAAAGACAGAACAAACGAACAAAATCCATTCAATTTTCTTAACAGCCCAGCTAGTCAGCCAGAAAAAAAAAAACCAAAACTTTAAAAAACTCTTAGAAACCAAACAAAAAATAAGCAAAACTTGCGTGAATTAAAGCGGCATGTGCTGTGCACAAGTTGCGTGTGTTTGATCACACGATCACTTTAATCAACAAGCGGTTGGAAACACAGTTGAATGGAGAGCAGACTCTACTAAAGTTAGGCGAGGGGGAGGGGGTCTCGAAAGGGGGACATGAATAAAAACCGATTGAACCACACCTAGTCATTCACTTAAAAAAACTATCATGCGTTTTAATGTTTGTGGTTCTCAAGACATTTTGTTACTTTTCAAAAAGTATTTTTTTTTTTTTTTGTCTATTGAATTCAGCACTAAAAACATGCAGCAGCTATATGCGAGGCTGTGGCGAAAAGTGTGGTTACAATTGGGAAAAAGGGAATGATTAGTTTCTACCAAAGTACAAGGCGAATTTATACAAAGTATCCAAACCTAAACACCTGAAGTAAACTCCGTGCATAAAAATAATTATCTACTTGTGCAAATGTTAACTTTATTGATGTGTTCATTCCGGGAATTCCCGGAAATTATTTTATAATAAATTAGGCCAAAACCTAGTTTAACTCCTTTATTTGCTGTCTCTATTGTGACTAATGTTGCTCTCAAAAGGCAATGGAGCAACGTTTTTGATATCAGTAGTCAAATAAATATTTCCTTAATAAATTTATGATTTACGTTTTTGTGGACAAAATTTTGATGTTCGAAATTAAAAAAATTTAAAAAATTGGCCTAAAATAAAACTAAAAGTTTTTTTTAGATTCCTCATGATTAAGAGATTATTTTAACAGCTTTAAAAATAGACTATTAATTTGCTATTCTGAATTTCAATTTGATTTTCTAACTTGTTTTTCTGAATTATAATTTCATTTATTCTCAATAAGGACTGAGATCGAAAAATTCCAAACACACGTTTTTCATTAAAACTTTTAATCCAGGTATTATTTGATTTTCTTTTGATCAAGTTACCTTTGTAAAGCATGACAGTTATTATGTTTAATGTTAATTATGTTCATTTGTTGTTAATCTGATTAAAATTATTGAACAGAAAAAAGTGCGTACTTAAATTATTAAATATTTTCAACAAAATCCAACTTGGTCCTACAAAAAGTTGGCCAAACAATCAAAGGTCTGTCGTCAAACTGTTTCCAATGTTATTCAACAGTACCGGGAGAACTTGTCCGTTGATAGAAAACTTAATTCAGGTAGAAGGAATGGTTCACATGATGTTTATTAAGCCAAAAAAATGGAAAGCATTTTCAAAAGAGCTCCCAACACATCCGGTAGGAAAGCAGCCCGGTTAGCTCAGTGCTCGGACTATTTGGTACGAAAAGTTAAAGCCAATGCAAGTTCAAAAACATAAAATGCTCAAAAAGTTCCTATTGGAACGCTGCTAAATATTTAGAGGCCAAAAATAGATTTTTCGCAGCTTCCGGGTCAAAATTTTGATGTTGCTGATGCTCGAGGTTTAGAACCCAAAAGCAGACAAAATTTCCCAAAAAGATCTTGGTATGGCAAGCAATATGCAGTTGCGGCAAAAGAAGCCAATCATTTGTTACAAAGGGCTCTATAAATACCGAAATTTACATTAAGGAATGTTTACAAAAAAGGATGCTTCCATTCATAAGACTTCTTAGTGTGTCCACTTATTTTTGGCCTCATTTGGCACCCTGTCACTATGGTAAGAAAGGTTTTGAGTGGTAAAAGAACAATAATGTGGTATTTGTACCAAGAGATGCAATTCCTCCAAACTGCCCGGAGCTAAGGCCAGTGGAGAGATATTGCGCTCTTGTTAAAATAGAATTGAAGAGCACAAAAAAGTGTCCAAAAGTGTGGTAGATTTTAAACGGAGATGGACAATCTGTTCGAACAAAGTGACAGAAATCACTATAAAAACCATAATGGAAGGGTTTTCGAAAAAGGTTCAATATTTCATCATTAGTGAATAGAACTATAAAAATATTTTTTTTGTGAATTTAATTTCAATCAAGTAAAAAAAGATTCAAAACTGTAAGTTTAATGGTTTCACTTTTATTAACATATATGTATGTTAAGAATTTTTCGATCTCAGTCCTTATTTATTTGCTATTCTGAATTTCAATTTGATTTTCTGAATTATAATTTCATATATTCTTAATATTAAATTGGATATCTCATCTTTCGAAATCAAACTCGAAAATTCGAAGTTATGTTCGAAAAGTTCTAAAAACTATTAAAAAAAATCTATAGATCATGCATAAGCCTGAAGACAATGCAATATTATTGGGTGTATGATTAAAAATGCAGGATTTACAATAGATGGCGAATCTTTGGAACGCGGTATTTATTTTTAATAACTTATATGTCATTTTGAAGGATATATATCTGTCATTTATTATCAGTTTTTTTTTTTTTTTTTTGCTTCGAAAATGTCGAATTTTGAACCAACGAATCGTCATATGCGAGAAGTTTTGCTTATGGTGAATGTGTTCCATAAGTTTCAACGTGCGAGAAATTTTTTTTTGCGGTTCAGAAGTTGTAATTTTGACACGGAAGACAAAGATCGCCCAGGCCAGACAAAAAAGTTTGAAGAACAAGAATTGATGGCATTACTCCATGAAGATTGTTGTAAAACTCAACTAGAGTTTGCAAAATCATTGGGAGCTACTCAAGCAGCAATTTCAAAACCTTTGCGAGCTGCAGGATTCATCAAAAAGCAGGGAAATTGGGTACCATACGAATTGAAGCCGAGAGAACTTGAAATACGGTTATGTATGTCTGAAATGCAGCTTGAACGCTATAAAAGAAAACCATTTATGCACCGAATCATTACTTGCGATAAAAACGGATTCATTACGATAATCCGAAGCATAAGATATCGTATGAGAAGCCCGACCAACCAGCTGAATTGCCACCAAAGCCAAATATCCATGGCGCTAAGATAATGCTCTGTATTTTGTGAGAACAAAAGTGTCCTATCTATTATGAACTGCTGAAATCAAGGCAGACCATCACAGGGTACCTGTACCGAACGCAACTGATTCTTTTGAAGAGAGCATTTAGAAAGATATGAACCGTAATATTCCATCATGACAACGCCACATGTTGCAATACTTGTGTAAAACTATTTAGAAATAAGAGATCGGGAAGTTAGCTGTCTCATAGTCCAGAACTTGCCCCGTTCGAATATTATTTTTTCGATCCATGCAGAACGCTCTCTCTGGGATACGCTTCACTTTGGAACAGAGTATCCGAAATTGGATTGATTCGTTCTTAGACTCAAAAGATGAGCTGTTTGGCTCGTAATCCATATGTTGCCAGAAAGATGGGAAAAGGTCTTAGCTATGACCAATACTCTGAATAAATTTATATTGTACAAATGTTTCCAAATAAAAGTAAAAATTTGAATGCCATCTGATGACAAAAAAGAATGTTATTAGAAATATAATATTTCAATGTTAATATATAATATTCCTAAATATTAATGTTTAGCTAAGACCCTAGCAAAATTCGAAATTCACTTAAAACAACCCTCGTAAAGTAAATGTATTTAGAACTGGGAAAACAAGGTCTGCATGGAAAGCAACATAC
Organism: Calliphora vomitoria; assembly: GCA_942486065.2. Taxonomy (NCBI): domain Eukaryota; kingdom Metazoa; phylum Arthropoda; class Insecta; order Diptera; family Calliphoridae; genus Calliphora; species Calliphora vomitoria. The sequence goes on along the minus strand of OW818031.2, from coordinate 32,906,276 downwards.
TCACATATGTACGAACGTGTACACTCTTTGAGACCGTGTCCATGACGGATCACATAGGCTTAATTATTTGAACTGTGGTTTTATTTGTGTGGTTCTACATGCGAACCACCTCTTTTCCAACTGAACAAAAACAAATCTTGGCCTTTTTTTACATCAAATCTAAATACAAAAAAAAAAATAATTCTTACACATGGCAAATATACATACGAGTACTTACAACAAACGACAGAAAACAACAACTAAAACTCGATTAAATAAATTGTTCGGCAAAAAAATGGACTAGTTTTGTTAACAAAAAAATCAATTTAACTTTTTTCACATTCATTTTGTTTTTCTTTTACGATTTGTCTTATTAGACGACGACGACAATGTGGTTGTTGTATTCAGTTGGCAAGGTGCTTTAAGCATTCAAGATTGTTGTTTGAATAATGAATGGTGGTGCTGGCTGCACCACCTTAAATTCGGCAACAAAACTACCAACAACAACAACACTAACACCAAGAACAACAACAATAAATGACAACAAACTAAATATATGCAGCATCAAAAAGTTTTTGGTGTTAATAGCCGACGCATGGGCGTTGATAACTCTGAAACGCACCATGTGAGTGTATCAGTTACGCGTCTGTTTGTGTGCGTGTGTGTTTGCGTCTGTGCAACATCCCAGCAGTTCTGAGTGACTGTCCAGAACTAGCGATTTTATCTATCATTTAGGGTGACCACTAGTTACATAACGTGATAAGTTATGTTAACATGTGTGTGTCCTAAGGAATTGTCCATACATAGATTACAAATAAACTGTCTGAAAGCTGGTAGTCAACGTAGGTGATATTTTGATAATACTACCGTAAAAAGATGATGATAGACAATTTTTAAAGACAATTTTTTTACTTTTTCGGAAATTTGGGCGCCTCGAAAAGGATTTTTTGATATGTCGTAGTGGAAATTTGTTTCCTGCTAAATCGACCCACCCTAATACTTATTTTCAAAGTCAGATAATATTAGTGATGGGTGAAGAAGCTAGTCCTTATATATAAATATAATTAGACTTTTCAAATGACCACAGATTGATTTAACAAGGGATATTCAAATGATAATGCACCAAGCTTTATATATTTAATAGTGAGCAAAATGGCTTATCCCAAAAGTGGAATTAAAATAAAAATTTTAAACATACTAAGGACTGAGATCGTAATATTCTTAACACATGTTTTTCATTAAAACTTTTAACCCAAGTATGATTTTATTTTTTTTTACCAATTTACCTTTGTAAAACATGTCAGTTATTATGTTTAATGTCAATTATGTTCATTTGTTGTTAATCTGATTAAAATGAGTGACCAGAAAAAAGTGCGTACTAAAATTATTACATATTTTCAACAAAACCCAACTTGGTCCTACGAAAAGTTGGCCAAATAATCAAAGGTCTGCTATCAAACTGTTTCCAAGGTTATTAAACAGCACCGGGAGAACTTGTCCGTTGATATAAAACCGGGTTCAAGTAGAAGGAATGGTCCACATGATGTTTCTAAAACCAAAAAAATAGAAAGCATTTTCAAAAGAGTTCCCAATATATCCGGTAGGAAAGCAGCCCGGTTAGGTCAGTACTCGGACTATTTGGTACGAAAAGTTAAAGCCAATGAAGTTTTAAAAGCATACAAGACTCACAAAGTTCCTGACAGGAACTCTGCTAAAAATTTAGAGGCCAAAGACAGAGAACGGAAATTGAAGTCAAATTGTATACAAAAAATATACCTGCTGCATAATGGATGACGAAATGTACGTTTGGAAAATTTTTCGCAGCTTCTGGGTCAATTTTTTTATGTTGCAGATGCTTGAGGGAATGTTGAAGAAAAGTTTAGGACAAAATTTCCCAAAAAGTTCTTGGTATGGCAAGCAATATGCAGTTGCGGCAAAAAAGCCAAACATTTGTTACAAAGGGCTGTATAAATACCGAAATTTAAATCAAGGAATGTTTACAAAAAAGGATGTATCCATTCATAAGACACTTATTTTTGGCCTGATTTGGCATCCGTCACTATAGTAAGAAAGGTCTTGAGTGGTACAAGAACAATAATGTGGTATTTGCACTAAGATAGGTAATTACTCCAAACTGCCTGGAGCTGAGTCCAGTGGAGAGATATTGGGCTCATGTTAAAAGAGATTTGAAGAGAACAAAAAAGGTGTCCAAAAGTGTGGTAGATTTTACACACTAAAGTGACAATTGAATTCTCGCTAGATTACCTGTGATGTATAAAGTAACCAATTGATTTCTCACTGCACGTCTAAGAGCACATACGTGTAAAATTTTACAAAATATATAAGTTATCAGACATTAAAACTACTGGGATGTGTGTCTCACATACATGCTTGACATGAATGATATAATAATATTTTAAGTAAATGCATTCTTTGCCATAACTCTTGGAATGGGGAGAATGAATGTAGTACTTAGTTTAACTGGGTATTCGGATGAGGGTTTTGGAGGGGCATGCGCATGTGTAAAGAGTGTTTGCAGTTTTAATTGTATTTATTTGAATTTTTCTTTTAAAGATTTTGTTTTATGTTATACATAGTTGTTGTTATTGTTGTTTTTTTTTAATCAAAATCTATTTTCAATGAAAATTAATCTTAAACGCATTTTTTTGTGTCTAGGGGAGACACCTAAAATAACAGTGGTTTACATTTGAAGTTTTGAAGAACAAATATATCAATACAAAGTTTCCATGACAAAATATTTCTTTCCAACGAATGAGTTTCTATAGAAAACTCTTCCCATCGAATGATTTTCTAGAGAAAACTCTTCCCATCCAATGATTAGTCTCTTCCCATTGGCTATTGTTCTACAAAATATTTATTTAAAACGAATGATTTGCTATAGAAAACTCTTCCCATCGAATGATTTTCTAGAGAAATCTCTTCCCATCGAATGATTAGTCTCTTCCCATTGGCTATTGTTCTACAGAGAACTACTGCTATCGAATGATTTCCTGTAGATAACTCTTCCCATTGACAAATTTTCTATAGAAAACTATTCTCATCGACAAAATTTTTGGTAGAAAACTCCTTCCATCGAAACATGTTCTATAAAAAACGTAACCCATCGAATGATTTTCTATAGAAAACTCTTCCCATCGAATGATTTTCTATAGAAAACACATCCCATTGAATGATCTTCTATAGAAAACTCTTCCTATCGACTAATTTTCTGTAGAAAACTATTTCTATCGAACGATTTTTTGTAGAAAACTCATCCCATCGAATGATTTTGTATAGAAAACACATTACATCTTTTATAGAAAATTCTTCCCGAACGATTTTCTGTAGAAAACTCTTCCTATCGACAAATTGTCCATAAAAAACTATTCCCACCGACAAATTTTTCTATATAAAACTCTTCTCATTGACAAATTTTCTATAGAAAATCATCCGTTCGAATGCGTTTCTATAGAAACTCTTACGATCGAAAAATTGTCTATAGAAAACTCATCCCATCGAATGATTTTGTATTGAAAACTCATCCTATCGAATGATTTTCTATAGAAAACTCATCCCATCGAATGATTTTCTATAGAAATTTTCCCCAAAAAAATGTCAATTTAAACATCACTACAAAACTGCTCCAAAAAAAAAACAGAGAACATAGTTAGCATAATATTACACCTCAAATACGATCTAGAAAATCTACTGTACTCTTGCCAATGATTTTAGTGTTGTTGTAGTGTCTCAATAGCTAGAAGTAGCAACACAATGCTGCTCCTAATTGTAGTTAACATTGCTGCTTGTAGGCCTACTTGCAGTGAGATCATGTTGCTGCAACTATCTATTGATGTTGTTGGTGGCTGCTATGGGCGACGACGATTTAAATTACGATTACTAAGAAAAAGTGTGTTTGTTGTACGTCTATTAAAAATGTTTAAACTATTTTTTTTGTTGTTGCTGTTACTGTTGTTTAGGTTGTTGTTTTTTCTTTTTTTGGTTATAGGTGCCCCGTATTATTGCAGTACATTTTCAATATTATTTGTTTGTTGTTGCTTTTGTGTTTTGAATTTTGCATAAATATTTTTACCACTTTTGTGACAAGCGGGCGGTTATAGTTTTAGAGAAAAAAAGCATAGAAAATAAAAAACAAATCTCAAAATTCAACTTGGAAAATAATTTTCGTATTTTGAGTTTTTAAGTTTGTGAATAAATTTTTTGGTATATAAGGAATTGTTGACACAATATAGAATCACACAAAACATTTTGCACTTAAACGGATTAAAAGCGCAAAGGTTTAGCTTTAACAGCAGCGTAAAAGAACGTAATAGAACAAATTCTAAAACTTGAAAACATCGAAGAAATACTTAAATTTAAAAACAATATCAACATGGTTCAAAAGGCAAGTGTGAGAATTTTTAAATTAAAGCCTTAAACGAAAATGTTGTCAGGATAATAATAATAATAATAATAATTGGAGTTTTTTGTTGTTGTTTGGTTTATTAGCTTGTATTACTTAGTGCTTTGTTGGCTGTTGCATCGGCGGTTGTGATTCCAGCACCAGCATATCCTGGTTTACATGGACCCCTTCTAGCTCATGGCTTACATGGACCACTTCTGGCTCCTGGCCTTCATGGACCTGCACTATTGCCCAAACTTGCTGCTCCCATTTATCCTACTCTGGCTAAAACTGTGGTAGCCAAGGTCGCCGCTCCAGAACCATACGATCCTAATCCACAATACAGTTTCAGCTACGATGTTCATGTAAGTAATAACGACAGAAGTGAACAATATTCCGAATTCTTATAATGGGAGTTGAGTACTTTTACACTCGATTTCAAGATGTGTTGAGACATCAAACCCTAAAACACTATCATATAGACAACCATCTTGATACGAAAGTTGGAATTGTCAAAGAAAATCTATTAATGAAAAAATTACATATTTTATACTTTTCACTTCGAGCCTTTGAATCTATGCCACTAGAACTGAAGGTTCGAAGCCAACATATTGCAACAACTGTAAAACTAATACTTTTCGAAAATCCCCACTAGGATCAATCTACTGGTGATGTAAAGAGCCAACAAGAAACCCGTAATGGTGATACTGTTCAAGGTGCTTACTCTTTGATTGAACCCGATGGCACCAGACGTTTGGTCGAATACACTGCCGATCCCATCCATGGCTTCAATGCTGTTGTACATCGTGAGCCTGTTGCCGTTAAAGTAGCACCCGTTGCTAAAGTTTTAGCTCCTGCTCCTCTGTTACATGCTGCTCCACTCATTGCTAAACCTCTATTGCCAGCTTATCCCGCTTTGGCTAAAATCGGTGCTCCTTTGGCTTATCCCGCTCATTTGGGTTATCCCGCCTATCACTAAGTCATTTAATAGTTGAGGCAACTAAGAAATCCACCACCAACCACTACTGCACTACCCAACCAACTACAACCATAACAACTCTCACTCACATGCAACAAATAAAACGTTGACGACTTTTTAAAACTCTGGATAAAATGCTTACGATAAACCGTTAAATTTGTTATCACTCAATCAATCAATCACTCACTCACTCTCACACACACACTCTCTCTCTCTCTATATCACTCTCTTACTCTGCTTGCATTAAGTACATTTGCTTAATCCTTGCAGTAGTAGGAGTGAGTTCCTGAGTTTGCCCGTTTGTGTGTGTCTGTCTGTGTTTGTTGTAATTTAGTCATCACCCTCTTAAGGATAATACATACAATTATACATTTTAAATATATTATTTCTTGTTCGTATTTATAACGAATTCCTTTTTTTTCTTTTTTTTTCAATGTTCATCATCATAAATCAACTTTTTGTTTTATAATTTTTTTTTAATTATTTTTGTTTTATATATATTTGTATAAAACGATTTTTCCTCCTCAAATAAATAAATAATTATTATATTATTTTTTTCTCTTATAGTTATTTTTAAGGCTGTTTGACCGCGATAAAGTTGTTTAATTTTTAATAATTATAAAAATAATAATGTAAATATGTAATATTTTATTATGTTCATAAAACAAAATATGTAAAAAAAAAATAAAAATCGAGGGAGTTTTTAAATGTAAAATGAATGCAATGAAAAAAAAAATTAAATTAGTTTTTCAATTTTCTTACAAAGTTATAAAAATTTATATTTAGTATAAAAATATAGGTTTTTGTAAGGATCACAGATTCTGCTTATTTTCTCAAAAAAATCAGTATTTACGAAAATAAAAAGGTTTTTAGTTTTCATGGAATATCTCCCACAAAAGATGAGAAAATATTGATTAAGCTCATTTTCTCAAAAAAAGAAATATTAACGAAATTACAAACGCTTTTATTTTTAATACGAGTTTTTATATAAATGTATCGGAGAGTGATATGAAATTAAAAAGCCAAAGGTTTTTAGCTTTTATTAGATCTTTCATATAAAATAATGGCTTATTGATGAGAAAATATTAATTTTTGATAAAAGATTAAGCTTATTTTCTCAAAAATGACAGTTGTACAAAGTTACAATGGTTTTTAGTTTTTGTGGGATTTTTGATAAGAAAGAATCGGGCAATGATCAGAAAATATTGAATTTTGTTGACAAATAAAAGTGATCACAGATCAAGATTAGTTTCTCAAAAATTCAGTATTTACAAAGTTACAAAGGTTTTTAGCTTTCATACGATTTCTCATATGAAAGAATCGACTATGAATGAGAAAATATTAATTGTTGGTGGAAATTAATAGTCATCTCAGATTAAGCTTATTTTCTCTAAAAAGCCAGTATTTACAAAGTTACAAATTTGTTTGTTTTCATATTGAGTGCATGACTTAAAAATGGGGAATTTATAATAAGGACTGAGATCGAAAAATTCTTAACACACGTTTTTCATTATAACTTTTAACCCAAGTATTATTTGATTTTTTTTTTTATCAAGTTGCCTTTGTAAAATATGTCACCTATTATGTTCATTTGTTGTTAATCTGATTAAAATGAGTGACCCGGAAAAAGTGCATACTAAAATTATTAAATATTTTTAACAAAACCCAACTTGGTCCTACAAAAAGTTGGCCGAACAATCAAAGGTCTGCCGTCAAACTGATTCCAATGTAATTAAACAGTATAGGAAGAACTTGTCTGTTGATGTAGAAGGAATGATCCACATGTTGTTTCTAAAGCCAGTAAATAGAAAGCATTTTAAAAGCGCTCCCAACACATCCGGTAAGAAAGCAGTCCGGTTAGCTCAGTACTCGGACTATTTGGTACGAAAAGTTAAAGCCAATGCAAGTTTAAAAGCATACAAGGCTCAAAAAATTCCTGACAGGAACTCTGGTAAAAATTTAGAGGCCAAAGATAGAGCACGGAAATAGAAGTCAAATTTTATACAAGCAAAATACCTGCTGCATAATGGATGACGAAACGTACGTATGGACAATTTTTCACAGCTTACGGGTCAATATTTTTATGTTGCTGATGTTCGAGGGTATGTTATAGAAAAGTTTAGGACCAAAAAGCAGAAAATTTTCACAAAGAGTTCTTGGCATGGCAAGCAATATGCAGTTGCGGCAAAATAAGCCAAACATTTGTTACAAATGGCTCTATAAATACCGAAATTTACATCAAGGAATGTTTACAAAAGAGGATGCTTCCATTCATAAGACTTCTTAATGTGTGCACATATTTTTGGCCTGATTTGGCATCCTGTCACTATGGTAAGCAAGACCTTGAGTGGTACTAGAGCAATAATGTGGTATGTGTACCATGAGAGGCAAAACTGCCTGGAGCTAAGGACAGTATAGAGATATTGGGCTCTTGTTAAAAGAGAATTGAAGAGCACAAAAAAGGTGTCCAAAAGTGTGGTAGATTTTAAAGGGAGATGGATAACGTGTTCGAACAAAGTGACAGAAATCACTATAAAAACCATAATGGAAAGGTTTCCGAAAAAGGTTCATATTTCATCATTAGTGATTAGAACTATAAAATAATTTTTTTTTTTTTGTAAATTGTAACAATAATTTCAATCAAATAAAAAAAGATTCAAAACTGTAAGTTTAGTGGTTTCATTTTTATTAACATATATGTATGTTAAAAATGTTTCCATCTCAGTCCTTATATTGTAAAAGTTACAAACGAAACGACAATCTTATATATACCCTTCTCACGAAGGTGAACGGTATAAAAACAACAACGCCAAACGAAACGAAACACAAAAAAACAAAAACAAAATACGCAAAGCAATAAAACCAACACACATCCAAACATACCTTTTGTTGCTTTTTTGTCAAAGCATGCAATAAATTGTCTTTTTTGATGAAATTTTCAGAGGTTGTCTCGGATTTTTGCTCATATCTTCGTTATTTATGGACGGATTTTGCTGATTTTAAATAGGAAACTTCTCGAAAGCATGTCTGACAGCATTTTTGAAGATTTGGATCTCGAAGATATCTGGAGTCTTCAGAAAATTGATTTCAACAGACATACAGACAGACGGACATGGCTTCTTCGACTCCGCTATCTATAAGGATCCAGAATATACAGTGTGAAAAATTAATAGAAACGATCTATCATGATATGGGGGTGTTTCTCTTCTTCTGGTGTCGGTTCAATATTTTGGATAAAGAACAAAATATGCGCCCCGGACTACGTAAATATATTGCAAAGCACAATCCTTCCATTTGCTGAGGAAGAGATGTCCTTGAGATGGGAGTTTCAGCTGATCCGAACCACTCTTCAAAATTGGCAAAGGATTGGTTTGCTGTCAACAAAGTACCTCTTATGGAATGGCCTTCACAGTCACCGGACCTTAAACCAATAGAACACCTTTGGGGAGTGCTCCAGAGGAAGCTGGAGGGCATCAGTCGGAAAAATAAGGACGAATTGTGGGAAAAAAAAAGGAAGAGTGGTTTTCCATTGATAAGGAATTTTTCAAAAAAATGGTTGATTCCATGTATCGCAGATGCAATGAAGTTGTGAAAAACAAAACTAGTGCCTCTAAATATTAAAATAAAACAATTTTTTAACAAAAAATAAAAAGATGTGCCTCTAAAAATTGAATCCGTTTACGCGTTTCTATTATTTTTTCCAGCAAAAATATTGACTCTTTACATTGTTAGTCATATAGTGTATAAAAATATTAATTAAAAGAGGAATGATTATGTTTTTTCTTATCTTGTATGTCTGATAAACAAAACTGCATATAAATTTTTTTTAACAAAACTAAACTTGACTAATATACTTACTAAATTGGAAAAAAATGCTATCGTTTCTATTATTTTTTCCAACACTGTATATACTTTATAGGGTCGGAAAATTATATTGTGGAAATTACAAACGAAATGACAAACTTGTATATACCCTTCTCAGGAAGCTGAAGGGTATAAAAGTGGTGCCTTTTGAGGGTGAAACATGTAGTATATTTTCTGGATTTAGGGCAACATTATTTGAAAAGAACACGTTACACGCTTACCAAACCACATTTTGTTTAGAAACGAACACAAAGAAGGATAAAGGCAGAATAAAGGCATCATTTTGTGCCAGAAAACAAAACGCCATTAGTTATTGAGCTTTATAGTGTAAACAACAAAGTTTTTTTGCTTCGAAAATGACGAAGTTTGTGCCAACAATGAGGCTTCAACGTGCGAGATATGGTTTGTGCGGTTCAGAAGTGATGATTTTGACACGGAAGACAAAAAAGTTTAAAGACCAAGAATTGGAGGCATTACACCATGAATATTGTTGTAAAACTTTGGAAGAGTTTGCAAAATCAAGCAGCCATTTGAAAACGTTTGTAAGCAGCAGTATTCATTAAAAAGCAGTGAAATTGAAGCCAACAGACTTTGAAATACGGTTTTGCATGTCCGAAATGATGTTTGGACGCTATAAAATACAATCATTTTTTCACCGAAACATTACTTGCGATGAAAAATTGATCTATTACAACAAAGCGAAGCGTAAGAGATCGTATGTGAAGCTCAGCCAGTCGAATTGACACCAAGGCCAAATATCCATGTGGCAAAGACAATGCTCTATATTTGGTGGGAGTGCTATATATTATGAGTTGCCGAACGAAACTGATTCGTTTGAAGCGACCTTGGCCGAAAAACGACCAGAATATGTAGCCAGACATGAAACTGTAATATTTCGTCATGACAACGCTCGGCCACATGTTGCAATACCCGTTAAAAACTATTTAGAAAGAAGTGGTTGGGAAATTTCAGACATTGCCTTTGTTTCGATCGATGCAGAACGCTCTCTCTCTCTGTTATACGCTTCACTTCAGAGCAGAGCATCCGGAATTGGCTTGATTCGTTCTTGGCCTCAAAAGACGAGCAGTTCTTTTGGCTCGGAATTCATATGTTGCCAGAACGATGGGAAAATATCATAGCTAACAATGGCCAATACTTTGAATAAATTTATATTGCACAAATGTATCAAAGTAAAAGCTAAACACTTGAAAAATGCCGCATTTTAAAGTCATACACCCAATAAAATAATCAGTTATTAATGAGAAAATAAAGATCTTGTTTGAGAAACAAGTGATCAAAGATTAAGCATATTATCTCCAAAAATCCGGTATTTACAAAGTTACAGAGAAGTTTTAAGCTTTTATAGAATTTTCAATATTTGATGCATAATTTATGTATCAAAGTCATTGAAATAAAATACCACATAAATATTATGTCTGCGCATGATAATTCATTTGTAATTGATTTAAATAGTTTTTTCCTTTTAAGACAACTTTTTTTTGCGTTCGTTGCATTGAGTCGTCTAAATCGATTATTAGTAATTTTAATAGATTTTTTTTTTATTTTCAAAATTGTATGGGTTTTTAAGAATATTCGTTATGATTTCGTATACGTTGTTTATGTAAGTAAATACGTGTGTTTCTTGTCTCAGTTAGAAGCTAAAAGTATGACTAATTTGAAGCACACTTTGTACATTTGTGCGGTTCTGCACACAGACAGCCATAAAAACGTGATAATAAATTTGTTTTTCAGCTTTAAAGTAAGTATTTTTGGTTGTTTGTTACTGCAACGTAACAAATTTTGATCAGTTGGGGTTTAGTTAAACCTTATGTTGTGTTGGTTTAGTTAAATGTAAAACCACTTTAAAACTGTTTCTTTTACCAATTCACTTGAATTGCTACAATTTAAATATTCATATATTTTAATATTTTTCCTTCTCTCTTCTCATTCTTGCCTAAACAACTTTGTTGCAAGTAGTTTTTTTTTAACATCATTTAAACTCTGCTAATAAGCAATTTGGTAACATATTAAAATATTTATTTATTTTATAGATTTTTTTCTTCTCTTTATATTAAATTGTAGACCTACAAGCTGTGTAAGTTTAGAAGTAACGCACCTTGAAGTAAAACAACAAATATTTAAAATTTATTTCAAATACACGTCAGCAGCAACAGTCTCCAGCCAAATGCGTAAGTGTCAAGTCAAAGACACACTTATCTACTCTTATGTTCGAAATCCGGACCTAGTTGTACTTTATGTTTGGCGAAGGTTATAAAAGTGGTTTTGATTGCACAATATTTTTTATATACAATAAGTAATTTAAGGCTTAATAAATGAATTAAATTTAATTAAGTTGAATAATTAATTGTTACAATTAATTTAAAGAATTAAAGTCAAGTTTGGTTAGATCAAAAGTGATTTATTTCTAGACATATTTTTTAAAAGCAGCATATTATGGATGTATAAATGTTTAGCAATTATATAAAAATGTTTTTTGTAAGTGGAGTTAAATGAACCGATCCTCAAAATATTTAAAAATAGGCGAACATTTTATACTACCAAAAAAGAGTGTTTAAGTGATTTTCCGAATTATACCTTATATGGGACCTACGACCAATTATGAACCGATCATTACATCATTTTGTTTACTTGTAATAGAAGTAAACAAAACTTGTAATAGAATTTTTCATATAAAATAGTGGGGTATTGTTGTGAAAATAATGATTTTTGGTGAGAAATAAAAATTATCACAGATTAAAAATATTTTCTCAAAAATCCAGCATTTACAAAGATTCAAAGGTTTTTAACTATATGACAATTAAAGAGTGTGCAATAAAAAACTTATACTTGCATTAAGTTAAATAAAACTTAAACCGTTCTCTTTTTCCGGAAATCCTGCCATTAAAGATTTTATAAGGACTGAGATCGAAAAATTCTTAACACACGTTTTTCATTAAAACTTTTAACCCAAGAGTATTATTTGATTTTTTGATCAAGTTACCTTTGTAAAACATGTCAGTTATTATGTTTAATGTCAATTATGTTCATTTGTTGTTAATCTGATTAAAATGAGTGACCAGAAAAAAGTGCATACTAAAATTATTAAATATTTTCAACAAAACCCAACTTGGTCCTACAAAAAGTTGGCCGAACAATCAAAGGTCTGCCGTCAAACTGATTCCAATGTTATTTAACAGTATAGGGAGAACTTGTCTGTTGATAGAAAACCTGGTTGAGGTAGAAGGAATGGTCCACATGATGTTTCTAAAGCCAATAAATGGAAAGCATTTTCAAAAAAGAGCTCCCAACACATCCGGTAGGAAAGCAATCCGATTAGCTCCGTAGTTCTTGGACTATTTGGTACGAAAAGTTAAAACTAATGCAGGTTTAACAACATACAAGGCTCAAAAAGTTCCGCTGCTAAAAATTCAGATGCCAAAAACAGATCACGGAAATTGAAGTCAAATTTTATACCAAAAATATACCTGCTGCATAATGGATGACGAAAATGGAAAATTTTTCGCAGCTTCCGGGTCAATATTTTTAGGTTGCTGATGCTAGAGGGAATGTTATAAAAAAGTTTAGGACCCAAAAGCATAAAATTTTCCCAAAAAGTTCTTTGTATGGCAACCAATATGTAGTTGCGGCAAAAGAAGCCAATCATTTGTTACAAATGGCTCTATAAATACCGAAATTTACATCAATGAATGGTTACAAAAAATAATGTTTCCATTCATAAGACTTCTTAATGTGTCCACTTATTTTTGGCCTGATTTGGCATTTTTCACTATGGTAAGAAAGGTCTTGAGTGGTACAAGAACAATAATGTGGTATTTGTACCAAGAGAGGCAATTCCTCCAAACTGCCTGGAGCTGAGTCCAGTGGAGAGATATTGGGCTTTTGTTAAAAGAGAATTGAACAGCACAAAAAGTTGTCCAAAAGTGTGGTAGATTTTAAACGGAGATGGACAACCTGTTCGAACAAAGTGACATAAAGCTCTATAAAAACCATAATGAAAGGGTTTTCGAAAAAGGTTCAAAACTTCGTCATTAGTGATTAAAACTACAAAAATATTTTTTTTTGTAAATTGTAACAATAATTTCAATCAAATAAAAAAAGATTCAAAACTGTAAGTTTAGTGGTTTCGTTTTTATTAACATATATGTATGTTAAACATTTTTCAATCTCAGTCCTTATTGTTTCACGACTTTCTCACATACTATATGCAATAATTTAGAGCGTAGTAAGTATACCAATAATATTTCTGATAAAAATTGTACCAAGAGAGTACTGGGCCTTTTTCTTAGATAAGATCAGATAATTTTGGATATTCAACAACTTGTAATTGTACACCAACTGTGTTCCGTCTCTTCCATAGTCTAATTATCGATCATTTTCGATATTACAATTGAAGGTATATGAATGTTCCTATACAGCATATATTCGTCCAATGACGACCTCTTTCTCAAGTAATTTTAATTCTTAAGATCTCTTTATTTCCTTAAACTAATTCGATTCGGTTTTGCTCTAGCTGGCCTAGAGAATGAATGCAATTGTAAAGACATTTCAACCTTATTACGTCTCGAAATCGCTTACAGCTGTACCGTAAATTTTCCTCTGCAAAACGGTACCGGTATTGGGCAACCTGAGAGAAACGAAGAAGCTAATATCATAAGAAAAGTTAACCTTTTCCGTGTTTAAACTATCAATATAAGCTGAGATTGCGGCATCGCAAATGACAGTGTTAGTTTCCAAGTCATCTCTTGTCGTTTTTTAAATTCAATCTACAACAGAGATACATTTGATGTAGATATCAAGCGAAGATATGTCTAGCATTGTATCCAGACTAGGAAGTGGAAATCATGGAGTTTGTAAAAGCTTTTCATAGGTCAGAATATTTCTTAGAAAACTGTGTACATCCAGTGTACAATATAATGCTTAAGATTCTATTTCTTTCCAAAGAATAATCCAATAGCAATAATTCAACTCTTAGCATTACGTTTTCAAGAGAGCTTAGATTCTAGAATCACGCCAAGGTATTTGGTATTCTCGAAACCGTTTTGTCTAAAACCATTTGCTAAAATCATTCAATTCGATTTTCGACTGGTTAACATCCACACCGTTTTTCTTGGCCCATGATAGTAGGGCTGCTTCTAAGAGATTACTTATTGTTGACAGGATATTCCTGGTAACCACTGTTCTCAGTAAAAATTTGACTTTTTGGTCTATAGTTCTTTGCAGTACGCACTGTGGTTTATCTTTCCCAGTTTGGAAATAAATACTTGTGTAGCCTCCTTCAATTCTTACGACATGTTCTCCCACTCCAGAGTACTCCAACAAATACTATAAAGCCATGGCGTGATTGCGGATATTGATCGTTGAAATATTGGGGGGAATATACCGGTACTGAAGGTTTGTAGGACTTAGTAGACAACTCCGTCCACACAATTTTTACCTTATTCATTATGGAACATACAAACTTTCTTATGTATATTATGTGGAAATCTAAGGAAACCTACAGATTTATTGTAAATTACATTTGTGATTGCCAATCGTTTGATAAGTCTCAGTACAAGAGAACTTATCCACCGATACTGTTTATTTTCTACATGTGGAATTGATATGTTATGATGACAACAGCACTATAATGACCACTTTCACATCATCTTATCACAGTTGCTTAATTACAACAGGAAATAAATATGAAATGCAGGTCATCTTGGATGTCCTTTATATGTTAGAAAGCTTTCTGTGTTCACAATTTTTTAAGAACCAAATCTTATTAGTTTGTAAGTATGCTCAATATCTACTACAATGTAATTTTATAAATATCCAAGGCTAGATGGTGAATACCTAGTAGGGTATTCAATCGATTAACCGTTAATCGGTTAACCGATTAATTTTGGTCGGTTAACTGTTCGAAGAATTTAAAATTGGCGATTTTCAAATAACAAATAAACCGATTAATTTGTGTCGATTAACAGAAATTTATGTTTTGTTTGTACTTTATATAGAAAAATAGTTTTAAATACAGACATTTTATTTCTTAACTCATGAACATTCCCATCTAGCAATAGTTTTTTAAGGTATAGCTAAAAATCTGAAACTAAGGAATTTGGAAATGTCCCTTTGTCTAGAATGTTCCATGATGAACTTAGTACTAATGAGTCGGAGGAAGACATGATAATATACGAAACTAAAACGAGTCTTTTATCAGAATTTAACGAAACTATTAAAAGCATTCCAAATCTAAAAAATCCCAAAAGGATTCCATATGATTAAAAAAACTGAACAAAGAACTGCCTTAATTTAGATTTCTTTAACATCTACAATCAGTGAGAGAGTTTTTTCCAAGTTAAGTTTTATTAAAACGAAAGAAAAATCTTTTAAAAGGAAACCTTTTATATTATATTCTTTTCTTAAAAAATTATTTCAGAAGATCTATATAAAATCCTAAAAAACTCACATGTGTATATAAAAAGGATCTCGAATACCATATTTTTTGCTATTATTTATTTTTTTGTTGAAATGCTCAAATAAGTACACAAAATGTGTCGTTTTATTTTCAATTTAAAAATAAAATAGAAATTATTCGGTTAATCGAATAATTTAAAATTAACCGATTATTAACCGATTAAATCTAAGCCCCGATTAATTATTTGCTCGATTAACCGATTAAACCAGAAACCCGATTAATTGAATACCCTACAACCTAGTAATAAATATACCCCCCATTCATGTACAAGAAAGAAGAGTATGATAAAGCTGGCTCCATTCCATACATAAAATTTTTTCAAATCGTTAGATTTAAAGCTATTTTAAAGCTCACAGCTAAATACTTAAAGTTGCATTAAAAAAAACCTTAAAATTAATTGATTAAAAATATTTGTAAATGACACGAAAGCCATAAACAAATATGAACAGATACACCAAACACTTTTCACATAAATTTAACATGTCACATGTTAAAAAAAGAAAGAAAAAAATTAATAAATAAAATCGATAGTCATTAATATTTCACAAGGACTTCGAAGACATGAGTGGCAAGAAATTTTTTTTAAATATTTGTATTTAATAGCCATAAAACTTTCAACACACCGTTGCATAGCCAAGCTACGTGTAAATGAATTAATTAATTTATGTATGTAATTAGTGTTTATTTCATTAATTTCTTATTATATTATTATTATGTATTCATAAAGTACAACAAAACTGTGTGCACTTTCGCTTACGATTATGTAAAACAAAGGTATGATTTTGAAAAAATAGTCTCAACAATTAAAAGACATTAAAAACAACATGCAATACAAAGTGTCTTTTAACAAAACCTACAAAATTATTTTGTTAAAACAAAACAACTGAAATTAAATCTTTTCCGCTTTTTTGTAACAAACCAGTGATTACAATTTTAACACCTTTTTGCATAGTTTTTTATGTGTAACTACTACTATGTCTTTATTAAAGGCTTGTCATGAAGTAGCAGTATTAATTAACATTACTATTTTTTTTTTTTTTTTTTCATATTTTCATTAATTTCAAAAATAAATGATAAAAGTTTCTGTTCACTTACCCCGTAAACCAGGGACCGCGAGGCCCGTACAGGAATCGCTTGGCACATTTCCATTTCTTCTTTATGTGACTGCATTTACGTTTATGCTGCAATGCAGCTGCATTCAAACGTGTAGTTTCTTCAACTTGACGCACCTTCCAAGGTATAACAATTTTTTTCTGCCAAAATAAAAACAAACAAACAAATTATTTTCAATGTTAGACAATTATCTTGTTTTGTCTTCCTTCCTACTTACTTGAAATAGTGTTCTGTTCTCGGTTTGGAATGTACTGCGTTTTTTCGAAGCAAATTTACATGCCTCATAGCATTCAGCCCAATAGCGATTGATGGGTTCCCACAGATTTATTTCAACCTCACGTTGATAGGAATCGAAAAGAGGTTGTACCTTAAATGAAAATAAAATGTTTTTTTTTATATTATTCTCTGATTGTTTTAAGGAATTCCGGAAATAAAATCATTTATTTAACAAATTTCCCTATTAAACAAATATTTTGTTTTATTTGTTAACAAAATCTATAAACCTTTCACTATAATATGTGGTAATGCTTACATTGAATTCTTAGCTGTAAAATACGTGTTATATAATTTTATTTTGTAATAATCAATGGTCACGAACCCTCTTTAAAACACATAATAATAATAATAATAAAAGTAAAAGTGTTGTAGAGTCCAACCGACTGTAAGATACTTTATTAAATATTTTAAACAGAAATAGTTGTGAAGAGGGGTCGGCTGGGAAGTTTAATAAATGGGGAGTGTCATGAGGACTTTGAATACAAGTAGGAAATACATTTACCACATGGTCTTTGCGGGACCAGTAGTAATCAAATGAGTTATACAATCCCGACCTAAGTTATAGCAGAACTACTCTTGTTTACCATGGCTGGTTCTTCTCTGTTTATGCTACAGGCGATCTACAAATACGATATTCGCAGTCTCTATGAATAATTATAAAATCTGCCGTATACGGATTATGAACATAACTCTGTAGGTTCTCCTCGTATATATGAGGGTCCTTTCTGGCATTACATTAGGAACTGTTCTATCAACATGACATTATGTTCCATAATTAGGAGACAGCTGCCTTAAATGCTTTGAATATTGCTCCACTGGGTATGACTAAACGCATCAACATCTCTCCATGCATCGTAGACAAAAGTTCGAAACAATTAATTCTTAATTAAATTTTCGAAATCAAAATACATTTTATTTCTTAACTATTCCGTTAATGAATTCATTATGAATTAATTCATAGGTTTAATTCCTTTATACTTCAAATGTGTTAAATTCATTCTTTTGACAATGTGTGATTGCTTAACATTATTTACTTTTATTTTGAAACATTTGTACAATATTATTTTATTCAAAGTATTGGTCATCTTTCTGGCAACATATGGATTCCGCAACAAAAGAACTGCTCATTTTTTGAAGCCAGGAACGAATCAAGCCAATCCCTAATTGGCTTGATTCTGTTTATCTGTTCTGAAGTTAAGCGTATCCCAAGAGAAAGTTCGTCATCGATGAAATCAAATTGTAGTCGGACAGGACACGGTCCGGTTTATAAAGCGGGTGAGGCAAAACTTCCCAACCACTTCATTCTACATACTTTTTAACAGGTATTACGGTTTCATGTCTGCACCCAGAAAAAAAATATAGTTGTGCATGTTTACTGTAACCATTTCAAAATTTTTAACAATATTATAGTCACAGTAACTATTTATATGATTGTGGTAACAATAATATGGTTAATTAACGATTCAATTGATTGTATCAACTATATATATATGGTTACAGTAAACAAATATATGTTTGTGACAACCATTTTTATGATGAATAATTTTATCATAATATGTTGTTCTCAGATTATGATATCCATAAGACGAGATAAGGAGTGAGATCGTAAAATTCTTAACACTCGTTTTTCATTAAAACTTTTAACCTAAGTATTATTTGATTTCTTTTTT
Organism: Calliphora vomitoria; assembly: GCA_942486065.2. Lineage (NCBI taxonomy): Eukaryota > Metazoa > Arthropoda > Insecta > Diptera > Calliphoridae > Calliphora > Calliphora vomitoria. The sequence continues at coordinate 32,887,521 of OW818031.2, read as the reverse complement.
GATCAAGTTACCTTTGAAGAGCATGTCAGTTATTATGTTTAATGTCAATTATGTTCATTTGTTGTTAATCTAATTAAAATGAGTAACCAGAAAAATGTGCGTACTAAAATTATTAAATATTTTCAACAAAACCCAACTTGGTGCTACAAAAAGTTGGCCAAGCATTCAAAGGTCTGTCGCCAAATTATTTCCAATATTATTAAACAGTACCGGGAGAACTTGTCCGTTGATATAAAACCTGGTTCAGGTAGAAGGAATGGTCCACATGATGTTTCTAAAGCCAAAAAATAGAAAGCATTTTCAAAAGATCTCCCAAAACCTACGGCAGGAAAGCTGCCCGGTTAGGTCAGTACTCGGACTATTTGGTACGAAAAGTTAAAGCCAATGCAGGTTTAAAAGCATACAAGGCTCAAAATGTTCTTGACAGGAACTCTGCTAAAAATTTAGAGGCCAAAACAGAGCACGAAATTTGAAGTCAAATTTTATACAAAAAATATACCTGCTGCATAATAAATGACAAATGTACGTATGGACAATTTGTCGCAGCTTCTGGGTAAATTTTTTATGTTGCAGATGTTCGAGGGAATGTTGGTGTGGCAAGCAATATGCAGTTGCGGCAAAAGAAGCCAAACATTTATTACAAAGGGCTGTATAAATACCGAAATTTACACCAAAGAATGTTTACAAAAGAGGATGCTTCCATTCATAAGACTTCTTAATGTGTCCACTTATTTTTGGCCTGATTTGGCATCCTGTCACTATGGTAAGCAAGGTCTTGAGTGATAAAAGATCAATAATGTGGTATTTGTACCAAGAGAGGCGAATCCTCCAAACTGCCTGGAGCTAAGGCCAGTGGAGATATTTTGAATCAAATTGAATTAATTAATTCGAAGCTTTGATCGTGGTTAGGTTTCGTTGTCCGGAAACTAAGCATTTTTAACTAAATCTTTGAAGTAGGTTTAACTACACATAATAGACAAAATAAAAACCGAATACGATAGACTGTTATAGGCATGGAAAAGATCAGTTTACTCAGTTATTCTTTCAACCCAGCAATGGTGATATGAATATTGTTGGTTGGAATTGCCGGAATTGACCGACTGCATCACAAGACAGCCCAATTAATATACACTTATAGTTTGCGATATCTTAGAAATTGCGTACTGAATTGTGACAAGCTATCGACGGCGATGCAATTCATTATCATCATCTTACGCCACATATCTAACCTACCTACCAATTTCGCAACAAAATCAGCTACCAAACCTACATCAGCAACAGTTTCCAACTACGCTTACACTATCGATTGCGTTCTGAAATTCTGGGTATTAACCATATTACATTTTAAACGACGCTATAATAAAATAATTAACAAAAACTAAATCAGTTAGCCCAATAACAACTCCAATCTGCACAATTGTAAAAGTGTACAATGTTCTTCAAAAAGAAGAGCAATGTAAAATCCAACGATCTTCCTTCTGCTGATTCTGGAGATTAATTTTTTTATATTCAAGTTATTGTAATTCTTTTTTTCTAGGGAAACTGATAATGAGCTATATGATTTCTATGTTTATCTAACAGGCTAATTTCCAAACAACAGAAACATAAGAACGCAAATCTCGTTTAATCATCAACACGTATCGGAAGTTCTGGCACTTAAGCATTAGGAAAGGTCGGCGACATGCAACATTGACGGAATAGATAGTCGAATCCACCTTCTGCAACCTCAAAGATTACACTGTTTTATGGATCATGAGTAATAGCTTTCCAAATCTGAAAATTAAGAATACTGGTCTAATCAACTAAACTAGGCCGCTTTGCTTCTACGAGATGAGACAAATTATCTATAATCACCCCCACTGAATCTCCAAAAAAATTTATGAAGGCTTTCCTGGACATCCTGGATAGCGAATCTGTCAGTCGTTCGTAGAGTTTAAGGAAACCTTATAAAAACTTCGTATAGTTCAACATAATGTTTTTTAGGTCGGGATCCAAAATGCAGTCATCGGCGCGAAGGGGGTCGATAGAGGTCAATTTCATTCTTGTCATCAGTAGAAACCAGTCTCTTTTTATAGCAAATCACATATCCGGGGTTATTCACTAACTTTTAGTTCGTAAGCTGCAAAGCACTATTACAAACAGTGATAGCCACTATAATTTTACATCCTCAACCAGCACAGACCATGTGAATGGACATCATATCGTGACACTCGGCTTTATAAAGGCCTTGCTGGACATTCAGCATTGCGAAATATATGAATGTCTGTCAGTCGTTCGTAGAGCTAATAATCGGATAATCTGACCGGCAGCGTTTTACGGCATATACAGTGAAAGCTTTTTAATTAAACTGCTTTCGGGGGGTCAAACTTTCAAACAATACTTCAATACGGAGAAGAAACGGAGACAAATTTTGAAAAGTTAGAGAAATCTTAAAAATGGAAAATTCGTAAGTGTCAATTATTTAAACCTACTAACCCCACGAGCATAACAAATACTGATACAAATATGTAACACTTGTTTATATTGAAGAAAAACATATAAAATACCATGTCGAATGTTGGTAGTCATTTTATGGCATACTCGGAGATGCTAAAGAGAGAATTTATTCTTGGGTTAAATCGCTATTCGCTCGCAATGTGGTGAATAGGGTGGCGAAAGCGTTTATTGCGATTTCTCACTGAAAGTCCCGAAAATTGTTATAACTCCATAGGGGCGGTTTTAGGTTTGAGGAGAAGTTTGAAATGTTTGAGGAGTCTACTGATGTGGGATAGCCAGGCTTATCCTCAGGTCGAATACATATCACCTCCTTCGAGCAAATGACTGAAGGTTTCGAGCAGTGAAGAAAACTCCTCAAAAAATTCAACCTTCTCCTCAAACTCTTGCAAACACAAATTATGATGACGCAAATTTTCACCAGAATAGTCATACAATAGTTTAAAATTAAAACAAATTTCTATTCACTGCCCACACCTTACACACATTTCACATAAACCCCTAATAATGCATGTAGGGTACACAAGGAACACCAAAAATATTAATAATAAAAAACACTAAATTAAACATCAATAAAAAACCTCATTTAACAAAATAACGTACAAATAAATTTAAAAAAAAAACTTATCAAGACACACAAAAAAGGTAAATTTTACCACTGCATGCGCTTTTAAAAGTAATTTACAATAAATAAAATAAAAAATAAATCAATAACAAAAAAACACTTTTTTTATAAAATGGAAATATAATAAAACAAAAACGCATTAAAATATAATAAAAAGTAAATAAGAAAATCATGGAAAAAGTAATAAACCGGCAAATCAAGATAATGTTCCCCCATTTCAGTTTTCCATAAACATTTCAGCGTGGATCACAAAAGAAAGAAAGAAAAAACAACAACAAAAAGTTATTGTGAACATGATCATTGAAACACGACCATCGTCATCATCACGATCACCTTCCACTTCATTCGATTTTGTTAAATGAAGTAGTAAAATGATTGTTTTTCTTTTTTTTTTCCTTCATTTTCAGCTGAATGCCAACTTGCCGCCACAATATGGAATCCCAACTTAAGTTGCATTTTAGCAATGCAAGTTCAAGTTCAATAAAAAAAAAGTTAAAAAAAAAAAAAACAGGAAATCCTATGAAACATGAATGGAGACAGAGAGAAGAATTGTGAATAAGTGAAGCCTGTTTCGTAATACCAACACAAAGTTTAAGATGTTACCAAAACTCAGACTCAGATGTACATGTAAGTTATAAAAATCTTATCAATAGGAAATTGCAGGAATAAGAAGGCCCTTTAAAAGGGCTCTTGGAAAAATCTGGAGGGTAAGGTTTTTGAAATGGCTTTTTTCATAAGGTAGTCTGAAATTGCTAGTAGATTCTTAAAAAGGAAAGGTAAGGTCTTTGGAAACCACAAAATTTTTCAAACAAATACAACAAGTACAACTGTCTGAAATTAGAAACGTTTGAACAACTTAAGGAAGAAGGTATAGGATGGTAATTGGATAAATTAGTAGGTTTTTAGAGGTCTGCAAAATAAAGGCCCTGTCATTACATTTTTCTCTCTTAATATTCATAATGACAGCTACACAAATTTACGGCAAATGTTATGTCAAATAGTAGGAGGAGGATAATCGAAATTTATAACCAATAAGTTGGCATTTAATTTACAATTTTAATGGCAGGAAACTAAGTAGCAGTAAAACACATAATACCCATGCTAAGCATAAAAACTAAATGCATTTGTTGTGTAGTGACTACTAGCTAAGTAAACCATTCAAAATAATTTTTAAATTTATTGCTAATTTAATTAAATGTAGCTAATATGAGTGAGTACTCATATAAATGACAAAAAATTACAAAAAACTAATTTAAGCCTCTTAAAAAGTTACATCTTGTTGCATACAATTTCAAATTGTTGGTAAGTTTTTAAAATAAATTTATTAAATTGTTGTTGCTATGAGTATAGTTTATAGTTTTGTTGTTTTGCTTTTGGTACTAAATAAAAAGTTAGTAAATAAATGTCGGTTCTGCATCAGCAATTCAAGTGACAATTGTTGGTATCTGTCTGTTTTTGTCGTGTGTGTTTGATTTTTTTTTTTTTTATATTTTTTTGTTTTCTTCAAAAACTACAAAGAGTGGATTGAACCTTTAGCTAAAAGACAACAGCATAAAGTTGAAATCAAAAAAAAAGTTGATTTTGATTCACAAAAAACTGAAATATATTATAAAAACATGTCATAAACAGTGGGACAAAATATATAAAGTAGGAGAATATTTTTTCCAACAAAACTATATTTCTTTATTAATAGAAACAGTCCATGCCTGATTGAGTTAATAAATGGATTTATTTAACTTGTATGTTTCTGGGTTTGTATTTTTATATCCTACACCACCATAGTGGGGAGGGTATAATGGATTTGTGCTGATGTTTGTAACGCCCAAAAATATTAGTCTAACACCCACCTTAAAGTATACCGATCGGCTTAGAATCACTTTCTGAGTCGATTAAACGATGTCCGTCCGTCCGTCTGGCTGGCTGGCTGGCTGTCCATGTAAACCTTGTGCGCAGAGTACAGGTTGCAATTTTGGAGATATTTCGATAAAATTTGGTACATATAATTTGTTTGGCCCAAGGACGAAGCCTATTGAAACAGGCTGAAATCGGTCTATTATTTCACCTAGCCCCCATACAAATGTCCTCCCGAAATTGGACTTTATCGGTCATAAATGTTTAATTTATATAGGTATCTACACAAGTTTTTCTCCAAATAAGTTTTATATATACGGAATTCATGTCACCAAATTTTGTTATGATCGGTCCTTAATTAGTCATAGCTCTCATATAAGGCCTACTTCCGATAATCACTTTAACGAGCATAAATCTCCTAAAAATGTTGGTATACACATAAAATGCAACATAGCTTCATATAGACACATGACCAAATTTCATGGTGATCGGTCAGTAATTTGTCATAGCTCCCATAAAAGGCCCACTTCCGATAATCACTCACGAATATAAATTATTGAAATTTTGAAAGAAAAATGTTTTTGCTCATTTACTTGTAGGGTCGGGCTTGACCGGTCATACTTTCTTACTTGTTTTTATTGGGTGTATAACTTAAAAATGCGGGATTTATAATAGATGGCGTATCTTTGAACGCGGTTTTTGTTTTTAATAATAATATTATAGAGTAAACAACAACGTTATTTTTGCTTCGAAAATGTTGGATTTTGTACCAACAAAGCGTCATATGCGGGAAGTTTTTATATCCTTCACCTTCGTGAAAAGGGTATATATAAGCTTGTCATTCCGTTTGTAATTTCCACAATATAGTTTCCGACCCTATAAAGTATATATGTTCTGTATCCTTATAGATAGCGGAGTCGTTTAAGCCATGTCCCTCTGTCTGTTGAAATCAATTTTCAACAGGATCCAAATCTTCAATAATTCTGTCAGACATGCTTTCGAGAAGCTTCCTATTTAAAATCAGCATAATCCGTCCATAAATAACGGAGATATGAGCAAAAATCCGAGACAACCTCTGAAAATTTCATAAAAAAAAGACAATTTATTGCATTCTTTGACAAAAAAGCAACAGAACGTATGTTTGGATGTGTGTTGGTTTCATTACTTTGCGTATTTTGTTTTTGGTTTTTTTTTTTTTGGTGTTTCGTTTTGTTTGGCGTTGTTGTTTTTATACCCTTCACCGTCGTGAGAAGGGTATATATAAGATTGTCATTTCGTTTGTAACTTCTACAATATAATCTGTTCGTCAGCAATTAAATGTAAAATTTTTAAAAGATATATTTAGGATGCTAAAGAGTGAGATCGTAAAATTCGTAACACACGTTTTTCATTAAAACTTTTAACACAAGTATTATTAGTTTTTTTTTTTTTTTTTTGATCAAATTACCTTTGTAAAACATGTCAGTTATTATGTTTAATGTCAATTATATTCATTTGTTGTTAATCTGATTAAAATGAGTGACCAGAAAAAAGTGCGTACTAAAATTATTAAATATTTTCAACAAAACCCAACTTGGTCCTACAAAAAGTTGGCCAAGCATTCAAAGGTCTGCCGTCAAACTGTTTCCAATGTTATTCAACAGTACCGGGAGGAAAGCAGCCCGGTTACCTCAGTGCTCGGACTATTTGGTACGAAAAGTTAAAGCAAATGCAGGTTTAAAAACATACAAGGCTCAAAAAGTTCCTGACAGGAATGCTGCTAAAAATTTAGAGACCAAAAACAGAGGATGGAAATTGAAGTCAAGTTTTATAAAAAAATATTCTTGCGGCATAATGGATCTCGCAGATTTTTCGCAACTTCCTGGTCAAAAATTTTATGTTGAAGAAAAGTTTAGGACCCAAAAGCAGACAAAATTTCCCAAAAAGATCTTGATATGGCAAGCAATATGCAATTGCGGCAAAAGTAGCCAATCATTTGTTACAATATTCACCATATGCTTTGGTGAGCAATTGGTGTGCTTTAGCGGCACTTTTTTCCAAATAAAAGAAGTATATCCTTCACCTTTGTTGTGGATGCATTAATTGCCCACTTTCAGCGTATAAGGAGTGAGATCGAAAAATTCTTAACATACATATAAAAAAATAATTTTGCACCGAATCAATACTGACGTGAGAGATCGTATGTGAAGCCTGGCAAACCAGCCGACTCGATACCAAAGCCAAATATCCATGCCGCTAAGGTAATGCTCTGTATTTGGTGGGAGCTAAGCTTCCTATCTATTATGAGCAGCTGAAATCTGACTAGACCATCACAGGGAACCTAATGCGGCCAGACATGAAACCGTAATATTCCATCATGACAACGCTCGCAATACCTGCTAAAAAATATTTAGAATAAAGTGGATGGGAAGTTTTGCTTCACCCGCTGTATAGTCCAACTACTATTCGTTTCGATCGATGCAGAACGCTCTCTCTAGGATACGCTTCACTTTGGAACAGAGTATACGACATTGGCTTAATTCGTTCTTGGCCTCAAAAGATGAGCAGTTCTTTTGGTTCAGAATCCATATGATGGCAGAAAGATGGGAAAAGGTCATAGCTAACAATGGCCAATACTTTAAATAAATGTATATTGTACAAATGTTTCAAAAGAAAAGCTAAACATTTGAAAAAACCCCGTATTTTTAAATCATTCACCCAATAGGACAAAATTTTTAACTGGTAGCCCGAATAGGCTTAAATTTGGCATTCATACATCTACCAGATTTCAATGCAATAGTATGTTCAAATATTCGAAATTAAAAAATTATTTAATGATATGTTGAAAAATATTTAAAACAGTTAAAATAATCTCTAGATCATGCATAAACATGATCACAATGTTCGAAAATTCGAAATTAAATTCGAAAATTCGAAATAAATGTCATAATTGGCAACCCTTACAGCTAAGCTCCCGTTACCCCTAAAATACCATTTCAGATCAGTGAAGCTACCGTTACCGACATAGCGTTGGTAATGTTAATTGCAGTTATTATGCTAATGGTATTTCCGTAACGATGTTTTAATGATTTTTTCTTCGTGAATTATATTATTAATAAAAAAATATACAAAAATTTAAAATAAGTTGACAAAGTTGGTACTTTATTATAATAAAATTTTGTAGATTTCCATAAACGCTATTATTGAAATCAAGCGGTATCGGTATTTACGCTTATATCGGAAGGTGATTTTAGCGGTAAAGGTATTTGAACCGAAAAGGTATTTAGGGGTAACGGTAATTGAATTGTAACGATAACAATCTCAAAGAAACTGTTGATATTCTACATGTTCCTACATTCTATTCCACTGTGCACTTGCAAACGGTTTGTTTTGGTTAGTTTTTTTTTATAAATAAAAAAAAACACATCAACAAACACGCTCACATACAATTTCCCATGGTGGCTTCTGCTCGTTGAAGGTGCTTCCATCTAACCATTTGCAGTAAATTTTATTTTATTATTTTTTTTTTTTTCATTTTTCTACTTTATTTAATAAAAAAAATATTTTGTTTCGGTTTATATGTGTTTTGATGTGATTGTATTTGGTGGTGCTGGTGCGCTTTCGTAGCGTTATACAAGTTTTTAAAGAAATTTTCATAAAACAAGATCTCTTTCTTGGTAAACAGTTTAGTCGGCGAAAGAAAGTCCAACGAAATGTTTGTACAACAAAGCTGGGATTACGGAAAATAATAATAAAACACAACAAAAGCAAATAAACCAAAAAAATAATAAAAAAAATTGTGGAAAAACTATAACAATTTTAAACGAAACATTTGCAATGATGGCCAGCAAAGAAACTTATAATAGAACAATAAAACAACAATTGTGGTGGTTTAACTATTGCACCGTTGTAGTAAGTTTGAAAATACATACAGTTGTTGCAACAATTAGATACGATTACTAACTACATACTCTTATATGTATATGTAAGAGTAATAAAACTCTCAAACATTTATATTACACACACACCAAACAGACATTTTAAATACTGAAATGTGTAACGGTAACCCAAGATAATTAAATAATTTTCAAATTCAAATATTAAAATAAAGTATGTAATGTAACTACCAAACCAAACCAGCCAGTTACTTAAAAGTGATCATGTAACATGAAAATATTTGTAATAATGAGCGGCAAACTAAAACTCATAATAATGCACTTTTTATTGTAATCAAAATATTACAACATTGTGGGTGGAGCAATTGGAATAAAAAATAAACACAACATTAATTTATGTAAATTTTTATAATAAAAGAAATGTGTAAATATAAGGAAAAAGTAAAGGAAATACTTTAACGTATATGCCTTGCGGAATTTTCGAAGTGAAAGTGATATAATAATGGAAATAATTGTGGCAGAACAAGTTTAAACTTGTCCTGATCTATCTCAAATATGCTACAATTAAGTGAAAATTATATTTTGCAGTGTTTTTTTACTTATGTATGGATATGCAAATAATATAAAAGCCATAAAGAGGAAAAACTTTCAATTGAAAATAATAATCTCATTTTAATTGAAAAAAAAAATTAAAGAAAAGTTATTGAAATGGAAACGATTGAAAGTTTTTTATTTGTCATTATTTATTATATGTACTCGTACATTAAACATTTTTAAATATATCATCAAGAATTATACTTGACTCATTTTAATGAAACTATTATACAATTCCATTCCAAATTTTTCCATAGAAAAACAAAAAAAAAAAAAAAAAATCTCAAGGCGAGTTGACTTTATTGATTTGAAATTGAAGAATACTTTAGCTAGTAATATAGTAAAATAACACTGTCCAACATATTGAGACTTTTTGATTGGAAAAGGAACAGCGACCCTATAATTCTAAAAGGCCATGTTGAGTAGATTATTTTTGTAAAATAAACTTATAGTCCAGCTGGTCTGAATATTTTTTACAGTGGGTCAAAATTTTAATTTTTTGATTAACTGAAGAATTCTTATTGTCAGAGTTATATTGTCGAATTTTATGGCGATCATTTTTGCGGAAGAACTTAATCCTCAATCTCCTCCCTTTAGGGGTCAATTTGACCCTTATTTCGAGAAAATCAAAAAAAAAAAACCTTTCAAAGAGGATTTAAATATTCTACGAAAGTTGTTGCCGGAAAATTTAAGTGTGGGTCACCAAAGATACAATAGTTGTAAATAAAGCTCTTCACGCTTAATTAGCAAAATTACACGCGATCTCGGGTCCCACATTTTTTTAAAAAAATTCCAAAAATCCAAGTCTGATCCGACTGAGCTGAATATAAAATATTAAGGACTGAGATCGAAAAATGTTTAACATATGTTAATTGAAATGAAACCACTACACTTACAGTTTTAAATCTTTCTTCATTTGATTGAAATTATTGTTACAATTTACAAAAAAAAACAATTTTTATAGTTCTAATCACCAGTTATGAAATTTTAAACCTTTTCCGAAAACCCTTCCATTTTGGTTTTTATAGAGCTTTATGTCACTTTGTTCGAACAGGTTGTCCATCTCCGTTTAAAATCTACCACACTTTTGGACACATTTTTTGTGCTCTTCAATTCTTTTTTAACAAGAGCCCAATATCTATCCACTGGACTCAGGTCCAGGCAGATTGGAGGAATTGCCTCTCTTGGTACAAATACCACATTATTGTTATTTTACCACTCAAGACCTTTCTTACCATAGTGACAGGATGCCAAGTCAGGCCAAAAATAAGTGGACACATTATGTAGTCTTATGAATGGAAACATTCTCTTTGTAACAAATGTTTGGTTTTTTGCCGCAACTGCATATTGCTTGCCATACCAAGAACTTTTTGGGAAATTTTGTCTGATTTTCTTCAACATTCCCTCGAGCATCTGCAACATAAAAAAATTAACCCAGAAGCTGCGAAAATATGTTTAGTATACAATTTGACTTAAATTTTCGAGCTCTGTCTTTGGCCTCTAAATTTTTAGCAGAATTCTTGTCAGGAACTTTTTGAGCCTTGTATGCTTTTAACTTTTCGTACCAAATAGTCCGAATACTGAGCTAACCGGACTGCTTTCCTACCGGATGTGTTGGGAGCTCTTTTGAAAATGATTTCTATTTATTAGCTTTAGAAACATCATGTGGACCATTCCTTCTACCTGAACCAGGTTTTCTATCAACGGACAAGTTCTCCCGGTACTGTTTAATAACATTGGAAACAGTTTGACGCCAGACCTTTGAATGCTTGGCCAACTTTTTGTAGGACCAATTTGGGTTTTGTTGAAAATATTTAATAATTTTAGTAAGCACACTTTTCTGGTCACTCATTTTATTCAGACTAACAACAAATGAATATAATTGACATTAAACATAATAACTAGCATGTTTTATAAAGGTAACTTGATCCACAAAAAAAAAATCGAATAATACTTGGGTTAAAGGTTTTAATGAAAAACGTGTAAACGTGTAAATGAAAAAACCTTGTAAGTTCATGTCTGAGAGAATTCATATTGTCAGAGTTATATTGTCGAATTTTATGGCGATCATTTTTGTGGAAGAGCTGAACTCCTCTCTTTAGGGTTCAATTTGACCCTTATGTCGAGATAATCAAAAAAAATCCTTTCAATAAGGACATTTAAGGGTTAAAATATTCTACGAACATTTTTTCCCGAAAATTTCAGTGGACAGTGTAATTTGACCTACAAAGTCATTAAAAAGCAAGTAAGAAAGTTAGTCGGTCAGCCGACTGAGTAAATGTGCAAAACATTTGAAATAATGGACCGATTTTTGGCAGGTCCACTTGGCTTCGTCCTTTGTTAGAAAATAATATATGTGCTAAATTTTATTGAAACAACTTCAAAATTGCGAGCTGTTCTTTGCACACAAGATTAGATTGATAGCCAGCCAGCTAGACTAACACACGGACGGACATCGTTTAATCGACCCTATACCTTAAGCTTGAAGAATAATATTTCTGGGCGTTAAAAACATCAGTAAAAACACATAATAACGATATATATCTACCCTTCACCAGTATAGAAGGTTTGTGTTCATATTTGAAACGTTCAAGAATAGTAAACATCATTGTACTGTACGTACCGACGATAATTTAGCTTTTATATTCGAGAATGCGCAAAAATCTTAACGCATTACTGCCGATTTTTTGTGGGCTCAATTTAAACCTATGAACTTGGACGATCTTTGGTAACTGCAGATTGGCAAATGACCATGTCACACAGCCAATAAAACAATATATATTTTGGGGACTAAGTTTTATGTGCAGTCATGCTGATAACAATTGACCCCGTTTAACCTTTATTACAATCGGATTGTTCTTTCTAATTACATATAACAAAATAAATTGATTAAGTTTTAATTTCTTCACTGAAATTTATGGTCAGGGGATAACTAATGTTTATTACACTTTAATAAAGGTACTTGATGAACTAGTACTAGTCAATTATTCGATTTTTTTTCTAATTTACTCGATTATTCAAAGGAAAAACGAATAGAAAATATTATTCAAATAATTTACTAAAATATATAAACTAGTTTTTTTTTTAAATTTTAGCTTGTAAATAAATTATTCGATTATTCGACAATAATTTATCGAATAATTTTTTATTCTAAATTGAAAAATTTTATTCAATCGAATAAAATGTTTATCATTTTTCTCGATTATTCACCTTTATGGCTTCATATCTAAAAACTATTTGAACTTGGTGTAAACCATTTTTGTGCAGTGAACGACTCAAAATCATTTTCTGAGTCGATGTAACGATATTCGAAATCTAAATGTTTACACTGGCAATGCATTATTGATCTCAGTTTGATTCAATGAGCCCAATCCAAGAACATTGAAATGCTAATACGATCAATGGTATGTGTTACAGAGACGCTATTATCAATATTTTAGTCAGAAATGGAAGATATGAACATAGAAGATCTCTGGCTAACATGTCACATAGGTAATCAAACAATCGATCTTCTTGGCACTAAGTTTGGTAATCGTGTTATCAGTAGTCTTGGAAATATCTCGGATCGGCGATTAACCACGTTAAAGTTTTTGTTTTTATGTGATTTAATGGAATGTTTCTTCATTATAATAAAAGCATTATATAAATTTGGTATTGTTTAATTTAGTTCATTTTAAAAGAGATACTTGTGGCTTCATTTTCAAAAACAATTTGAAGCGGATTTAATCATTTTCGTACTGTTATCGTTTGAAGCTGATGTAAACATTTTTGTGCTGTAAAACGACTCAGAATCGTTTTTCAAGTCGATTTAGCGATAACCGTCCGTCCGTCCATGTTAAGCCATCGTGTATTTAATTACAATTCAAAGATATTTGCGCACAGCCAAAGAACGAACTACATTTCAATTAGTTGAAATCTATTTTACATAGCCCACAATCAAATGTCCTTTTGAATTGGTCTGAACTATTCATTTAACCTCATCAAATTTAACATAAAAACGTTTATGTAATAAGAAATGGTACTTCGTAAAGTGTGAATTGGACCTTAATTAGAAATTAGTCAAGCTATTCTCTATATAATCAGATAACCGCTAATTGGTAAGGATATATAATTAGGCACAGGTTTAGTCTAAACAAAAATCATGAAATCATATAAGTATCTCTGGATTCTAGTATCCAAATAAAATTTGAAAACGGAAATCTTATAGATAAAAACTAAAATGTTTAGTTACGGATATATAATTGCCTATTGCTTCCATAAAAGCCCTACTTCCGAACTTTATATAAACTCTCTTAAATAATTCATGTTGGTGTCGAAATGAAATTGATGAAATGAGATATAACTAAACAGAAACAAATATATAAAATGTTTTTCTATACGAGCGGGTCGATGTTGATAGCATGTGACAGCCATGTTGTTTCGGAGGCGTTTTTCAAATATGTTGTTTAGTATTGAATGAAGAACATTTTTGAACGAATGGCTATGTTAAAAGTGGAACGAAGAGAATCCAGGTTCACCAGGTGTCAAATCATCTACAAAAATGGCTGTTTGATGCGGATTTTGCACCGGGAACGGCGATTGCTACAGATTTCTGGCAAAACTGAAATTGCTAGCCTATGATAATAAGCGGCAATCGATCGATAGACCATTGCTCAAACTGCGACAAAGTATACAGAGGCGAGACAGAATATAACAAGTTTTATATTTCTCTAGTTCTTTCACAACTGCCTTTTATTATTATTATTACGTTAAAAAAGCTCTTTATGAAAAATCGACAGTATGGTCTAGATATAAACAACTTCTAAACTAAAAAAGTATTTTTTACTGCAATTATTCTTGACGTTACAATGCTTAAGGTAATAACCAATAGAAGAGGCATCACTTGGAGCCAAACTGGACAACATAGGACTCCTAGCGCACACATTCAACGATGTGGCAGCCAAACTAGGGGAAATACAGACCACGGCTAGTTCAAAAGTTCCAAATAGACAACGTAGATCTTGAAGATTTCCAATCGTTTATATTGTATATATGAGTAGTGTCATATCACTGCAAAAGGTATGTAAATCACCCCAAATTCATCTTAGGCCAATGTTCTCCTCGTTTCATCTAACTTGCGTTCCGTCCTGTTGTATCGCTATCCTGGAACACCACAGCAAGCGACTTGCAATCCTTGCAGGTATTCATTAACCGCTCGTTACGAATACTGATCGAAATATTTTAGTCGAATGTTAACTGCTCTTTTCCACTAACACGTATCCAGACCATCAATCGTAAATGGAGTTGGATTGGCCATGTTCTCAGACGTGTGGCCCTTTGTTCCACTTTGGAACTATATATATTCTGAATACTAGATTAGAAGTTAAGGCTTGTCAAAACCTAATTCAAAAACTACTGTTATCAACAATAAAATTCATTTAAGTAGAACAAGTTTCGAAAAATATCTACAAAATCGTTTCCATTAAAATTGGTAATAAAACATTATATTCTATTATTGAAGATGAAATTTAACACAAAAATTTGTAATTAAAAAAAATGGTTTATAGATTAAAAAACATGTAAATAAATTAACAAATCATAAATATGATATATTTTTACAACTACTATCAATAAATCTCAACATCAACTAATTTCTTATATATTTTCAGATTATACTCACACTACATCTAAGCTTGGCTATAGCCACCGACACCACTGCAGAAGCACTGCCACAAAATGTGACTTTAGTGGAAAATAACTCAACATCTGAACAGCCCATAGCAGAGGCTCTAATACGCTATAGGCGACAACCACCACGCACCATTGTCAAACATATAATTCGACCAAAACGTTTCAAAATGAAACGTATTAAAAGGCCAAAAATAAAATATAGTTTTGCAGAACCACCACCAGCAATATACTACAGCCGCAAACCCGTCGTCAGCATTAAGAAACCCACATTTGATTCTTCAATAATTGAAGAGTTTTCTCACATGAATGTGGAATCGGCTAATTTTGATTTGCCGCCCTCTAGCTATGAGTCGCAATCAATGGATTTAGATTTGTACAAGCACCATGAACCTGCAATACAGACTACGTATAAAGAAATACAAAAACCATCTACGTATACGTATGCAGCTCCGGAGATCACCTATAAAGAACCATCATATACAGAGATACATAAACCGCCTACTTATAGCTATAACGCACCAGAAATCAGTTTTAAGGAAACCACCAAACCCATAGTTACATATTCTTATGCACCGCCTAAAACACGAAAACCCCACACCAACTATGGAGTGCCTACAGAATTTGTCTACACTACTGGCTACGAAAATAAGCCCAGTGATAATAAATACAAATACGAGGCACCTTCATCAAAACCTGTTTATACTGAAGTAGAAAAACCCTTCTATAATGCTCATGGTAAAAATGAATATTCATATAGTAAGCCGGCCAAACAAGCACATCGTATACCCGCCACTTCATATGGTGTGCCAGATCTGCATCTACCAGTATCTACTGGCTCAAATGATTACAATAAATATTCAGTAGTTGAACAAAAGCCACCTCATACAAGTTATGGACCAAGTAAACCAGAAACATATCATTTTGCGGAACCTCCTCAACCGGAATCGAGTATTGAAATTACATATTCTCCTTCTTATGAAATCAATATACCACCCTCACACGAAAACTCCTATTCCAGTGGAAAATATCAGCCAGAACATCAGCCAGCATATCCTCCTAGTTATGAGGAACCCAGCTACCAAGAGCCACCACAAGAATATCACCCACCCACAAATTATCAGCCCTCAAATAGCTATGGAAGTCCACCACAAGGAAATTATGAACATTCGGGTCCATCCTATCAAGAAGGTTCTGATACCAATCAACCAGCTAGCTACCAACCAGCGCCAACTAGACATGAATCTATAGATGAATACATACCAGCATCACAGGATCTTCCCATTAATGTTAATCACAAACAACCCCCCTATGACTATCCGAAATCTAGTTATGAAGTACCCATCTATGATCCCATACCATTTGATGCCTCCAGCAATCAAGAAAGAGAAATTTATCCACCACAAACATTGGATCATACCAACAGACAGCAGTCAGCAACTGCCACAGAACAAAGACCGGAATCGCAGGAAGCCACACCAAATGAAGTGCATTCGTCTGCCACACGACCACAAACTGTGCTCCAAAAGCCTCATTCACCCATAAATCATTTGGTCAGAACGCGTAAGAGAAAACGTAATAAGGGTTCCTCTACCACCGTGTCGACTACAAAACATATTCTAGATGTGCCTGAACTTGAAGAGGCTTTTGAAAAAGAAAATAGCAATAAATACGGAAACTCGCGAGAACCAGATGCCCATGAATCACATCGTGTTGAAAATATCAATAACCAGAATAAAATCAATCAAAATTACAACAGCGGACCCTGGAATCCTATGAAAATTCGTACCTCACCCATTATGGTGACAACACCCAGCAGCACCTCAGCTGTTAATGCACTGAGTACGAAAAATAGACGTAATCATTATAAACAGCAGAGATCAACCACAACCAGCACCACCACTACAACAGAGGCCCCCGCAAAAGTCGAAATTATATCAATTGAGAAATCCAAATCAAAAACCTATTATGATGGCATCGTCTCAACACCCAAAATCTTCAATGGCAATTTCTTTAGAAATCGCTTTAGACTAGAGAGTACAAGCACAGAACAACCCCAAATGAAGTCATCAACAAATGAAAATAAACTTTCGAAACGGACCACAAAAAATATATTCGATACAACTATTTTCAAGAGTCCCTTAAATGATAGAGATGTTTATCGTAATTTGCCGAAAAATCATAAATTATTTTGAGTTTATTTATTAAATAGTTGTTAAGTTAAATTATGTAGTAATAAAATAAAATGATTTTGTATAAAACAAAAGCTGTTGCGATGTTTTAAATGCCAAAATGGGAGTAAATTGAGGACTGGGCTACACTATATATACGCTGAGTGACAATACAATGAAAACTTTTTGAAAACAGTTTTCGAAACATTTCTAAGACAAATTAAAATTAAATTTTGTTCATTAAAGCTTAACAAAAATACATTTATATATCGAATGATTCTACCATAGTGACCGAATTGTGCAATTGTGGCTACAAAATGTTGGAAGAGGTAACAAAAGTTTGGATGCTTCAACCGAAGTTCTTCTTTATCAACTGACTTTCTCTGGATAGAACCGAAAAATTCTATGTGTACAACCGAATCATTCGATTGACAACAAATTCGATTGTTATCACGAATCTGTTTTCTCTGTGTACATTAGACTGTCCACAAAAAATCGATTTTGGAATCTTGTTGGTCTTAACCCCACAAAACGATTCCCCTTTCCAGATATTGAGATAGCCGAAATTTGAGCTCGATTAAACGACGTTAACCCGTGCCGCTCGTCGCTCAAAGTTTGAAAAAATCAACATTTTTGGCCAAAAAGCTAACATAAGAAGCTATAACTCCAGAACGGTAAATAATAGAAACACGATTAGTATCTCAAAACAAAGCTAATATTGTTCTTCAAAATTTATTTTATATACATTATTCTTGTTACTTTAAGCCAAACAGAGTTACAACAGCTTTTGTCTCCAAAAACGTGACCTAGTCGCGGTAGGAGCATACTTCGTATATTTTGATATTATGTGAAAAATGTTGCTAGTAAGTAAATATTTTTATATTTTATTGTTATTGAATCATAATGTACATCGATTTAGTATTTCATAAAGATATAAAACACAAAAATTGGTTGAGAAATGTAAAAGTTATTAAAAATTCCCCAGGCCATTAACGTGTCTCGGAGCACTTGATTATGATATGTGGAAAAAAATTTAACTTATTTTGAAAACTATACGAATAAAAGTATTTTATTACATAAAATATATCTATGTTTGCTCAAATATAAGTTTTTTTCCTTAAAATATAACGTGAATCTGTTCTCAGCTATGGTCAAAAAAAAATTTTTTTTTAGACGACAGTTTCAAAACACCATTTTCAGTTTTTTTTAAACTTTGTTAAACTAATTTTTAAATTTTTTAAATATCACCGGGGGGTTTATGGTCAATAGATTAGGGAACAAAACAGTGAAAAAATTAGGTCAATACCTCTTATAGTTCAGGTGTACCTGCGGTTTAAATTCTGCGGATTTCGCGAAAAACTAATTTTTTTGGAATATTTTAGAAAATATGTCATAATTTTTTATTGTTATACATTTTAACCAAAATATTTACAGAATATTATTTCTCAGATATTAAAAAATATGTCCCTGAAGTTATATATAAATCGGGAAATCCTAAGGCGTAAACTTTGGAGGTCAAAGGTCAAATTTCGCAATATTTGGAAATTCACATTGAAACATATGGAAATAATCTTTATTTGTCGACCATATTTACTAAAATTACAGGATTTTATGGTATATGGTCCGATATTTAGAATAACATAAAAAAATCAAATTAACCCTTTAAAGCATTTGGGTCAAATATGTCCCCAAAGTTAATAAAATCAATTTTAATAAATTTAAAAATAAAAAAATGAATATAATTTATATTCAGAAAAAAAAAAATAATAATTAACCCTTTGGATCATGTTTTTATGTTATTCTAAATATCGGACCATATACCATAAAATCCTGTAATTTTAGTAAATATGGTCGACAAATAAAGATTATTTCCATATGTTTCAATGTGAATTTCCAAATATTGCGAAATTTGACCTTTGACCTCCAAAGTTTACGCCTTAGGATTTCCCGATTTATATATAACTTCAGGGACATATTTTTTAATATCTGAGAAATAATATTCTGTAAATATTTTGGTTAAAATGTATAACAATAAAAAATTATGACATATTTTCTAAAATATTCCAAAAAAATTAGTTTTTCGCGAAATCCGCAGAATTCAAACCGCAGGTACACCTGAACTATAAGAGGTATTGACCTAATTTTTCACTGTTTTGTTCCCTAATCTATTGACCATAAACCCCCCGGTGATATTTAAAAAATTTAAAAATTAGTTTAACAAAGTTTAAAAAAAACTGAAAATGGTGTTTTGAAACTGTCGTCTAAAAAAAAATTTTTTTTTGACCATAGCTGAGAACAGATTCACGTTATATTTTAAGGAAAAAAACTTATATTTGAGCAAACATAGATATATTTTATGTAATAAAATACTTTTATTCGTATAGTTTTCAAAATAAGTTAAATTTTTTTCCACATATCATAATCAAGTGCTCCGAGACACGTTAATGGCCTGGGGAATTTTTAATAACTTTTACATTTTTCAACCAATTTTTGTGTTTTATATCTTTTTGAAATACTAAATCTATGTACATTATGATTCAATAACAATAAAATGTAAAAATATGTACTTACTAGCAACATTTTTCACATAATATCAAAATATACGAAGTATGCTCCTACCGCGACTAGGTCACGTTTTTGGAGACAAAAGCTGTTGTAACTCTGTTTGGCTTAAAGTAACAAGAATAATGTATATAAAATAAATTTTGAAGAACAATATTAGCTTTGTTTTGAGATACTAATCGTGTTTCTATTATTTACCGTTCTGGAGTTATAGCTTCTTATGTTAGCTTTTTGGCCAAAAATGTTGATTTTTTCAAACTTTGAACGACGAGCGGCACGGGTTAACGTCGTTTAATCGAGCTCAAATTTCGGCTATCTCAATATCTGGAAAGGGGAATCATTTTGTGGGGTTAAGACCAACAAGATTCCGACATTTTTTTTCCCCCATACAAATAGTGGACAGTCTAGTGTACATACATATATGTATATTCTAACATTGACAAAATAATGGAAACTTTTAAACTTCAGCAAGAAAGAAGATTAAAACAAAAATATATATTTTATTTTGATAATTTATTTTTGTATTATGTAAAGATTTACAAAAAAACACAGTTGCAATTTAGCAAAGAACATTTAAACAGGTAGAGACACAAATGGAATACTGTTGTAAGATGACCGAAGGGAAAGAGACTCTACACAATTAATACATTCAAGTTTGGCGGTGAAAATATTATGGTCTGAGCCTGTTTTTCAGGCAACGATATCGAATGGGATACATGTCCAGCACAATAATGACCCAAAACAAACCGAGTTGCAATCGAGTGGTTACAATCCAACGTGTTAAGTGTTTTGAAGTGGCCTGCCCAATCGATCGCAAAATACAGATTTAAATTATACCTCGTTGGTAGCTTTACCAGATGCGTTTATAAGGGAATGAGAAAATATTTCAAAGGAGACGATTGAACCTTTAATTGGTTCAATGCATCGTCGTTGTGACGTAGTAGTAGAAAACAAGGGCTATTAAATGCTGAGTCACTAAAATGGCCTATTGGGCGGTGATTTTCGAAGTTTATTTTTTCTCTGTATTTCTACGTGCATTGGTGTTTGATTTGCTCTACGCCACATAATGTTGCTTTAGATGGTTTGTAGTCTGTGGATATTTCACACATCCATGACGAACTACCAACCTCATCTTAACGCTAATACCCGCAATTTCAACAAATAGATATCTACAGGTATAAAATACCCAGCAGATAAAAATACCAAAAATACGTTGATCAATATTTACGGGTAAAAATTACTAAATAAATTTGATTTTTGGTAAGAAATATGAGTGATCACAGATCGAACTCCTTTTCTCGATTAAACGCTTTTTTTGCTATGTTATAAAGGATTTCAGATTTTTGAAGTTTTTCATATGCAAATTCTATTTTTGGTACGAAATATGAGTGATCACAGATCGAACTGCTTTTCTCGATTAAACGCTTATTTGCTAAGTTATTAAGGATTTTAGAGTTTTGAAGTTTTTCATATGAAAAATTGACTTTTGGTAAGAAATATGAGTGATCACAGATCGAACTGCTTTTCTCGATTAAACGCTTATTTGCTAAGTTATTAAGGATTTTAGAGTTTTGAAGTTTTTCATATGAAAAATTGACTTTTGGTAAGAAATATGAGTGATCACAGATCGATATTCTTTTCTCGATTAAACGCGTTTTTACAAAGTTATTAAGGATTATAGATTTTTGAAGTTTTTCATATGAAAAATTGATGTTTGGTACGAAATATGAGTGATCACAGATCGAACTCCTTTTCTCAATTAAACGCGTATTTACAAAGTTATTAAGGATTTTAGATTTTTGAAGTTTTTCATATGAAAATTCTATTTTTGGTACGAAATATGACTGATCACAGATCGAACTCCTTTTCTCGATTAAACGCTTAAGGATTTTAGCTAAGTTATTAAGGATTTTAGATTTTTGAAGTTTTTCATTTTTGGTACGAAATACGAGTGATCACAGATCGATGTCCTTTTCTCGATTAAACGCTTATTTGCTAAATTATTAAGGATTTTAGATTTTTGATGTTTTTCATGTGAAAATTCTATTTTTGGTACGAAATATGAGTGATTACAGATCGAGCTCCTCTTCTCGATTAAACGCGTATTTACAAAGTTATTAAGGATTTTCAATTTTGATATGAAATATTGATTTTTGGTAAAAAATATCAGTGATCACAGATCGAACTCTTTTCTCGATTAAACGCTTATTTGCTAAGTTATTAAGGATTTTAGATTTTAGAAGTTTGTCATGTGAAAAATAGATTTTTAGTACGAAATATGATTGATCACAGATCGAACTCCTTTTCACGATGAAACGCTTATTTACAAAGATACTAAGGATTTTAGATTTTTGAAGTTTTTCATATAAAAATTATATTTCTGGTCAGAAATATGAGTGATCACAGATCGAACTCATTTTCTCGATTAAACGCTTATTTGCTAAGTTATTAAGGATTTTAGATTTTAGAAGTTTTTCATATGCAAATTCTATTTTTGGTACGAAATATGAGTGATCACAGATCGAACTCCTTTTCTCGATTAAACGCTTATTTGCTAAGTTATTAACGATTTTAGATTTATGAAGTTTTTCATATGAAATTTCTATTTTTAGTACGAAATATGATTGATCGCAGATCGAACTCCTTTTCTCGATTAAACGCTTATTTGCTAAGTTATTAAGGATTTTAGATTTTTGAAGTTTATCATATGAAAATTCTATTTTTGGTACGAAATATGAGTGATCACAGATCGAACTCCTTTTCTCGATTAAACGCTTATTTGCTAAGTTATTAAGGATTTTATGTTTTCATATGAAAAATTGATTTTTGGTAAGAAATATGAGTGATCACAGATCGAACGCCTTTTCTCGATTAGACGCTTATTTGCTTAGTTATTAAGGATTTTAGATTTTTGAAGTTTTTCATATAAAAATTCTATTTTTGGTACGAAATATGATTGATCACAGATCGAACTTCTTTTCTCGATTAAACGCTTATTTACAATGTTACTAATGATTTTAAATTTTTGAAGTTTTTCATATGAAAATTCTATTTCTGGTCAGAAATATGAGTGATCACAGATCGAAAACCTTTTCTCGATTAAACGCTTATTTCTTAAGTTATTAAGGATTTCGATTTTTGAAGTTTTTCATATAAAAAATCAATTTCTGGTCAGAAATATGAGTGATCACAGATCGAACTTCTTTTCTCGATTAAGCGCTTATTTACAAATTTACTAAGGATTCTAGATTTTTGAAGCTTTTCATATGAAAATTCTATTTTTAGTACGACATATGATTGATCACAGATCGAACTCCTTTTCTCGATTAAACGCTTATTTACAAAGTTACTAAGGATTTTAGATTTTTTAAGTTTTTCATATGAGAAATAGATTTTCGGTAAGAAATGTGAGTGATCACAGATCGAACTCCTTTTCTCGATTAAACGCTTATTTGCTAAGTTATTAAGGATTTTAGATTTTTGAAGTTTGTCATATGAAAAATTGATTTTTGGTAAGAAATATTAGTGATCACAGATCGAACTCCTTTTCTCGATAAAACGCTTATTTACAAAGTTACTAAGGATTTTAGATTTTTGAAGTTTTTCATATAAAACATTTTTTTGAAAAAAATTTTTTGAAAACAGCATCAAATATTTTCGAGTAAGTTCTTTTGTCATAGAGAAACTGTTGCTTCAAAAAGTGATATTTTTAAAGTATTTAAAAATTCATTAATGGTATGAAAATTTGTTTATTGTATTTTCGATTTATATGAGATTTTTTTAAATTATAAGGTCATATTTTGAGTTTTTTATGCATATTTTAGGCGCATAGTTTCCAATAATAAATGCAAGAAAATCCCCCCCTAGTCACTACGATTTGTTAAGTCACCTTTCATAAATATCTTAAAATGATGCTTACTTTAAGCTCGTTAGGCAGACAATACAGATAACATTCTTATTTCGCATCGTGTAAGGGTCATACTAAAGAGAACTCTTTTTTAATGGGAAGACCTAATAGTTCATTAAGTTAACAGACAAAATTTTTAAATAAGGAATCTTAGAACTGTATATTTTCAGCGGCAGATTTTAGATGGTGTCAAATGGATACATATAGGGTTAAGAGAAAAATCTGGCCGGAATACAATGAAAAATATACTTTACAACGTTTGAATAAAAATCGGAGGCACATTTCTACTTATGTTAATAACAGTGTTAACGAGATATTTTCTTTTTAGGCTCCTTTTTATTTACTTTACAAAAATCCCCACCACAAACTAATCATTTTAAAATAAAATTGGTTTTGCAATATCTTTTTGAATATTAACATAAACTATTTAACATTCTATAGCAATTTATATTCTGTTAAATATTCATGTTTGAAAACCTTGTTGTCTTGTACCATTCCTAAACGTAATTTTTATATCTTCAATATATGTATATGGATTTTGTTTGATAAATTCGGGATTTTAATCATAACTATTTGTTTATAAATATTAAACTTAACGTTAATGCAAAATTGTACTTACAATTCTTTCCATGAAATTTTTCCACTTCTTACTCGTGCTGTACATTTGGAAATCATTGAAAAACACGGGACCAGAAGAGGTCGGTGGTAAATCAGGTAACACAGACTCCAAATTAAAAGCATTGCGGCATTTTTCTATTAAAGCTTTCATGACCGGCATGAGGAATGAATATTCTTCGGGATTGCCTACTATAACAAAAAATAAAAAACAAGAATATAAAATTTGTTTTCCAACAAAAAAAGATATTTACCCTCAATGGCACTATCCAAAGCTTTATTGATAGAATATAGTAGATAAGCCAATTCACTGGGATTCTCAGTGGTGCGACATTGTAGTATGGCATGGAGTTTAGCAGTGGCCATAGCCACTACACCGGGATTTGGGTGATGGGAACATTTTAAGAGTAAACCCAAACATAGACGTATCATATCAGACCAATCATCTGAAGAATCCGATTGGAATATCATTAAAGCATCGAGTAAAGCTAAAACACCGTCCAACAATTTGGTGGAACATTTTTTGGACTCATCTTCGTTGGAACCCAAGACCACCAGGTCATAAATCATGCGCAAAATGTGTGAAGCGTTCTGCAAAAAGGGAAAAAATACAAATTTTTACATTTTTCGTATAACAGCAATTTAAGATTCTAAGTTACAATTCCCCAATATCTAGATTTTTCTATCGTATAAATATACCAGCAGTATTTCAACAAACTTGATTTTAACAACCTACCTCTTGATTAATTAACGTCTGATTGCCATGCTCCGCCAAATCGAATAAAGAAGCCTGAACAGCCATTTCCAAAATGCGCAATCTCAACGACAAATGGGAGGCCATCAATTCATTATTCAAAGCCAACAAATTTATACAGCCCAACACTTGGCCCCTTTCCTTCCAACACTCCGGATGATCATTGGGTACACCACGCCAAAAAACAGTAAATAGAATATTTGATACCAAATACACCAATTGTTCTTCACTGTCTACATCCGCCTCCGAGGAAAATTCCAAATTACTTTCGATTGAATCACCCTTTTTGGCACCACCCCTAGGCGACTGTGATGAACTATCAGAGCTTACGGAATCGGCTCGTTCTTTTAGAGAGCTAGTATCTATGTTTTCTGTAGATGAGCCCATTGCCAGCGACTCTAAGGTATCTTGTAGATCGTGAGTCGTTTGTCTTATTACCGAAAACACCGAGGAAACATTTTCTGCCACTACACCCGAAACAGATTCTGCTAGTTCCTTAAATTCCGACTCCAAAACATTGGCCGCTTCCGAAACACTGGCATGTATTTCATTTAGTATTAAACCACCATCACTATGTTCGGGATGATCAATTTCCATTTGTTGTTCACAGAAGTTGATGAGATCTCCTTGACTGTCAAATTTATTTTCATCCTCTAGCAAAACATCCAAATTAATGCCAAAACTTTTGCGTTTTTCCTCATCGGGTTTGACATTTTCAATGGGTCTGCGTATAAGTAGTCGAGCAATAGATTCTTGCCAACCCGGCTGTTTAGCAATTGCTTGAGGTGAATTTTGTTTGGTAAAAGTACATTGTAGCAGACGTTTGGCCACCTCCAATTTAACAGGCAATTCGCAGGAACTGACTTGATGTACCAGAAATATTAAGCCACAATAGTCTACCTCGGTATTTAGCATTTCGTCGAGCATGTGAAAGAGTATGGTGGAGCTTAACTGCATGGGTATGGTGTAGGAAAATAGACCGGGAAATAGTGAGGCATCGGTGGTGGGATCATGCAAACGCATGATTTGCTTGTATTTGCCCTGGACACGTGATGTAGACAAAAGACTGCTGATAAACTGGAAAAGAGAAGCATTTTTGCAAATTATTTGTTGAGTTTCTTTTATTTCATTTTACTCACCCTTATGGCAGCCTCCTGCAATTCACAACTACAACTTTTATCCATAAAATAGTTATATATCAAATTCGCCGTTTGCGGTTCATGCAACAACAAAATCAATTGATCGCGACAGTTTTTGCCCTTGATGTGCATGGTCATCATGTCTAAAAATTCAATTAAAACATGATCCTGCTTTACCGAAGCTAAAAATGTAATAATCGTTATAATCTCCTTGATATTGACATCCTTTTGCAGATAGAAACGTATTATGGCAAATATGGTGGAACGTATAGTTTTGGCATCTTCGGGGGTTATACTTTCAGGAGTGCCATAATGTTGGCGTATAACATCCAGGAAAAATTGTATGCCAAACTTTCGGCGAAAATATTTACGATCATTCTTAATCATGGCACCCAGATACTGGACATGACCCAAGGTGATTTGGAAGGGCATATGAACCCATATATCGAAATTGAAAGCTATAGAGGTGTAGAGATCATCCAGTAGGGGTAGATTAGATTGTCCGGTAGAGGATTTGTGGCCCTGTATGGATTCCATAAATAAATGTGTGGCCATTAAGGCGTTGACATCAAAGATTTTTGCCGGACATTTTTGCAACATCATGCCAATAATAGATAGACATTCACTGTTAAGTAAATTTTCTTGATTGTTGTCATGTTCATGGGTCAAATAGCGTAAGAAACACATAAAGCTGGCTATGGGAAATTGTACCATTTTCCATTCGGTATAGGAGTTTGAAGACAAAACCTCCCAATCGGCAAATTCCTCGGTGACAGGGGTTTTCAAAGGTTCTGCCAGTTCTTCCGACGAATCTGCCGCAGCAGCTGCCAGTGAAAATTCGGTATTATTCTCTTTTATAATACGATGTAATATGGGCAATATAGCTTGTATACCGCCCACACTATTGATAGTATCGCGTATTTTTACTATATGACAATGTTGGGCCTGTACCAGACCCAAATATCTGCCACTGGGTATTAAATCCAAACAGGTATTGTGTGTAAAGGCGGCCGGCGAGTAACAGAAAACAAATCTTGAGGTCAACTCCAGAATATCATTGTCTTGTGAAAAAATAGAGCTGAAATGTATGCCAGCATCGAATACGGTTTTTAAACTGGTGGTAGGTTCAGCCAACAATACGCCGCCAATTTGTCCATAGAGACATTTTTGTTCCCCAAATACGGTCTCCTGCATGCCAACAGGAAAATTTTTCACATTCGGATCGAAAGAGGTGGATTGGGTTCTC
Source organism: Calliphora vomitoria (assembly GCA_942486065.2). Lineage (NCBI taxonomy): Eukaryota > Metazoa > Arthropoda > Insecta > Diptera > Calliphoridae > Calliphora > Calliphora vomitoria. The sequence continues at coordinate 32,860,022 of OW818031.2, read as the reverse complement.
AAAGGTAATGTGAAATAATTGGATACCTATTAAATATAGTTATAATTAGTTAAATGAAATTTTGTTTTTAAAATTATGGCAACAACTAACATTTGTGGACAAAGTTCTTTCCAGCAAACTTGGCAACATGCCTCTGTAAGACTGATTAGTGTCTTGTGATGATGAGCGAGGCATTACAGAGGTATTAGTATTGTCAGCATTAGAGGTTTTTATATCCTGCAAGGCTGAAGCCACAGAGCAGTAAATAAATGGCTATAATAAACATACAAAACTAAATTATAATTCTCTTTTATCGTTTTAAATATTTCATAATAAATTACCTCATTTATGGCTTGCACCTTTAAAGTGGCACTTATTTTTTGCATAAAATCTATATACACATTAATTTGGCTATAGGAAAAAGGTCTTTTGGGTGGTGTAATGGCCACGGTCACATAATGCCACTGGCCATCTAGCAAAGTGCTAGAAGCCACCGAAGATGTTAAGTATTCACGTTTCGTTAAGGCAGCCACCACAATGTTGCCATTATTCTGTATGAATACTTCGAAACCAGTATTGCTGCCAGTGCGCAAACTAAAATAGTTTTTAAATAAAAAATTATTGTTTTTTTTTCCAAATTAAAATCTTGTAGAACTTACTTCAACAACATTCTTCTGCAATTGGCTCGTTGCTCCTGTTCTCCACTGTCTGTTTTTGTTTTTGCATTTTGTGGCTTCAGTTTGTTGTCCAAACGCAACAATATGTGAAAAATAAAACCATAAGCACCAGACATAGACCAATTTTTAATATCAGTAACAACTATGCCATCGCCGGACTCACAAAAATTGAAATATTGTGAACACAAATTTGTGCTAGTCAGAGATTGCAAAGAAACACTGACAAGAGTCTGGAAATAAAAGGTAATAAATTATTAAGAAAAATACTTGGATAAATTAGAATAACTGTAAAGAAAGTTGTTTGATGTTTCCAAATAAAATTAAAGTATATGGACCAAATTATAGCATTCGATATCGATCGAAATTTTCATTTAAGTTCTATTGCAATTTTTTAAATCCTAACAAACATATTTTCCTTAATTAAAATCCATAATTAGCAATTTTCAAAAATTTTGAAAAAAATGTATTTTCGTAAAATTCTTGTATGTTCGAATTTTCGAAAATATTTTTTCAACACTGCCGATGATTATTGACCACTCTACACCAGATGACAGCAATTAAAATATCTATTATTACTTTCAAGTGAATCGCTTTTTTTGGCACGATATTGTGTGGTAATTTAAAAAATTTAATTTTATTATTATTTAACTTTGAATATTCGAATATTTTAGAATAACTCTAGCAAAATTATATTTAAACAAGAATTGATTAAATTCTAATGTTTTACACAAAATTTTTAAAATGAGTTCGAATTTTGGAAGATGTTCAAAAATATAAACTTGTATGTAGGTTTAAATAACATTTTGTAAATTTTAAAACTTTTATATATTATTTTTAAGTCGATATTTAAACATTTGAAAATGATAACAATATTACACCAAAACATAAAATTTTCTTAATTAAGAATTTTCATAATAAGTTTTCAACATATTTTAATATTTTCGAAAAATTCGAAATTAAGTTCGAATTTTCGAAGATATCTAGAAAAGCTTAAAATTTGTACTTAAGCTGAAACTACAATGAGACAATTTGAAATCTTGAATAAATTCCATTATTTATACTCGAAAATTTCAAAATAACTGTAGAAAAATTATTTAATCAAATTAATTCGTTTAAATTCTCATTATTAAGAACTTAATAGTTAATTTTCAGCATATTTTAATATTTTCGAAAAATTCGAAATTATGTTCGAATTTTCGAAGATGTCCACAAAATCTAAAAATTTTTATTTACATTCATATGACAATGAGGTAATTTGAAATCTTGAATATATTTCATTATTTATTTGCATATATAAGTTCAAATATTCGAATATTTTAAAATTTAAATTTTCTTTACAAAGTATATTTTAGAAGAATTTCAAATAAAATTCGAATTTTTGCCATAAAAATATAAGATATTTCTATATTTTAGAAATTAAGTTCGAATTTTCGAATATGTATTAGAAAGTATTAAATAAGCATCTAGTCTTAAATCACAATTTGAGAACTTCAAAACTTTTATATTTCTTTATTTATGTGGATATTTAAGTTTCAATATTCTACGAAATTTTATTTTTTTCAATATTAGAAACTTAAATTATTACCTCCTTATTCCTAATAAATTTTTAATAAGAGGATTATAAGACAGAATTTCCATACAAACCTGTAATAAATTGAAAAATTTATTATGAATAAGGCCTTTATAATTTAACATACTTCGAAAAATTCGAAACTAAACAGTAAAAAACTGTTATTTATATTTTGTTATTTTTTGCGTAGTAAATTCGAATATTCGAAATATTGAAAAATAAGTTTAAACAAATTATATTAAAATATGAAATTAACTTTAATTATCATTGTTATGAACTTTATAAAATTTTAAATATTTCGATATTTTCGAAAAATTCGGAATAATGTTTGAATTTTCGAATATGTACTTAAAAGTATAAAATTTGCATCTATGCTTAAATCGCAATATGAGAGCTTCAAATCTTTTATATTTCATCATTTATGTGGATATTTAGGTTCTAATATTCGACGATTTGAAAATAACTCTAAATCTGTTATACTGAAAAATTAATTTTTTCAATATTAGGAACTAATCTCAATTATGTAAGTTTGAATATTTAAAATTTCAAAATTATTTGATATTTCATGAAAGATCTTTAAATGGATCAATGAATGTTATAAAAGAAATGTCTAAGTTCAACATGAAATACATTTTATTTGCATCAGAAAACTCTTTTAAATTTAGCTTTTTACTTTAATTTTAGTTGGATACCTTTCATTTGCATCACAAAGCCCCTTTAACTTTCGCTTTCTTACTTTAATTTTAGTTAGAAACATCTTGATAACTTGCTTCCCTACATATAATGTCATTCTAGTATGTATATTAATGTTACTCACCTGTAACAATTGTTTTGAATGCGGAAATTTACTTTCTTTTCTTAGAAGACTAAAAATACTTTTTAATTCTATGGGTATAATACTTAGTTTACTAAGTTCTTCGATAAGTTTAATGTAATTTTGTATACATTGATCGGACAGTTTATCATAACGATGCAAACACAAACATACAGATTTTATAATACGAGTTTCACAAGCAACAGATTTGCTAAAATAACCAAAAAAAGAAATATATATTTAAATAATTTAATTTATTTTTAATGATAAAATAAACTTACGTTCCATAATTATCAGTACAGGCTTTTAAAATTCTATCACTTAAATAGGTCTGCTCTCTGACATCCATTTCGGGCAGCCATTCTATGAGTTTTGTCAAGACTTCGGGTAATACTATTAAACCCATCGTTTCATTATAAGCCAACTCTATGGCTGCCTCCAATAGACCAATCGAGGGTAGTCCCACCTCCATTAGACCATTAACCAGTTTACCCACTTTATCATAGTAACGTATGTGTTCCGTTATCCTGGGGGAGTTACGTGTTATGGATGCCAATGCATTAAGAACTTTAATTAAAAGTTGTGCATAGTTTAGATTCCAGGCTTTTACGGATTTCGGTATTGAAATTAATATATCCACCAAATTGGTTTCCTCAATTGCTTCACAAATATATGAAGAACTTTTTACATCAGATAGAAATACACTGATATTATCTACAGATGAGTCCAGCGCATTAACATCTAGGGTCTGATCATTGGGATCATTGTCTTCGGATCCTATATCAAAGGTATCACCGCTAGTGCGGTGAAAGTGTTCAGTTTTTAAAAGTTCATCCAAAACATCACAGTATAGTTTTATAAGGGTTATTAGGTCTATTTGGCGCTGGAAGAGAAAGACAAAAGGAATTAAATTTTGGGAAATGAGAAACAAAAAATTCGAATTTAGGTTCGTATCTTTGAAAATTATACAAAATCTTTACTATTAAAACTGTTACGAATTCGAATTTTTAACAAGAATTTCGAAATTCAAAAACCTTTATAGAAATCAAATATTTGGCTCATTATTGAAAATGATACTTACTTCTTCTGGACTAGATTTTTGTAAGACAATTATCATTAAAGCACAACATCTTAAGGTAACAATACGTAAATCATTCGAGGTTTCCCATTGCGACAAAATTTTTATTAACACCGAAACGGTAGCGGGACAAATAGCTCGCATGCCATTGCGCTATAAAAGAAATACAAACTCAATCAACATACAATTTTTATAAAAACATTACATAGCAAGGTAATTACCAAAATAAACACAAATTAAACAGCAACTATTTATATTATTTACTACTATTTTTGTTAACTTACCAAATTATCACAAGTTTGAACACCATCACCAGAACTTTTAAGATTTTTAAAATTAATTGCAGCTAAAGTTTTCTGCAACATTTAAATTACAGTTTACATAGAATTATTTAATAACACAAATATATGTTTAATATGATGAAACCACAACCAAAAAAGATAAAATGTTATTGACATGTTATAAATGAAGAATTATACAATATAATAAAAGAGTGAAAAGAGAAAAAGCATAGAAAATATTAAATAAAACATAAACAAGAATTTTATAAAAAAAATTACCTGAGATCCACATATTATTGCTCCTAAGGTGTGTATTAATGATTCACCAATATCTGGATATTTGGTTATATCATTGTGTTGAAAACAGTCTAGAAATGAAATATTTTTAACTATGTAATATTTATGTTTGATATGAATTTATCTGTAACTTACCATAAATAAATGGTATTATTTCCACATGAACGCTGTGAGGTTTGTAGGGTAATTTTTTATAATCAGCAAAATTCTTGCGTAAAAAACTACGCCATGTCAAGTAGGGGTCGTACATAACTTCTAAGAACTGCGAAAAACTACGAAATAGATGTGAAACCTCATTTGAAGTAGTTTTTTCTTGTATACACTGAAAGAATAAGTAAAAGAAAATGATTATAATAATATTGGTATTAAATTGAAGCCATTCAGTTTTAAATTGGCAAAACTTGGTTATAACTAAAATAATGAACAATTAAGACATTTCGAAAAATTCTCTTCGAATTTTCGAAAATATGCTATTTTGGATTACAATAAAAAAAATTCAAAATTATGTCATAATACTTTACAATAAATAAAATGCATATTAAACTACAATAATATTGCATTAAAACATAAAAGATTCCTTAATAATCGATAATAAAATACCTTATCTAACCTGAAGTTAAAATATGGACTTTTCAATAATACTCTTATCGATTAGTAATTTTAAATGTTTTAGATTCCATTATTGGGTGTATGACATATAAATGCGTATTTTTTTTAAATTTTTAGCTTTAATTTTGAAACCTTTGTACAATATAAATTTATTCAAAGTATTGGCCATTGTTAGCTATGACTTTTCCCATCTTTCTGGCAACATATGGATTCCGAGCCAAAAGAACTGCTCATCTTTTGTGGCCAATAACGAATCAAGCCAAAATCGGCTACTCTGTTCCAAAGTGAAGCGTATCCCAGAGAAAGCGTTCTGCATCGATCGAAACAAATAGTATTCGGACGGGGAAGGTGAGGACTAATCTAAATAGTTTTTAACAGGTATTGCTACATGTGGCCTAGCGTTGTCATGATGTAATATTACGGTTTCATGTCCGGCCGCATATTTTGGCGTTTTTCGGCCAGCTCGCTTCAAACGAATCGGTTACGTTGGGTACAGGTTTCCATAATAGAACTGCTGAAATTTTGGATATTTGCTTTGGTTCGAAATAAGCTAACATCGATCTCTTGCTGTTCGGGTTATGGTAATCGATCCAGTTTTCATCGCAAATAATGATTTTCTTTAATAGCGTCCAAGCAGCATTTCAGACATACAAAATCGTATTTCAAGGTCTCTCAGCTTCAATTCGTATGGTACCCAACTTCCTTACTTTTGGATGAATGCTGCTGCTTGCAAACGTTTTGAAATTGGTGATTGTTGAGTTTTACAACAATCTTCATGGAGTAATGCCTCCAATTCTTGGTCTTCAAACTTTTTTGGCTGGCTTGGGAGATCTTTGTCCTCCGTTTCAAAATCACCACTTCTGAACAGCACAAACCATCTCTCGCACGTTGAAACCGATGGATCACATTCACTATAAGCTTTGGTGAGCAACCGGTGTGCTTCAGCGGCAATTTTTTTTTTTTTTTTTTAATTAAAGAAGTAAAGCAAAAAAACGTTGTTGTTTAAACAATAATGTTCAATAAATAAGTGGGAATAAATGACAGACATGTACCTTCAAAATGACATATAAGTTATTAAAAGCAAAAACCGGGTTCGAAAGATACGCCATGTATTGTAAATCCTGCATTTTTAAGTCATACACTCAATATTTATTTATTTTTATACAGGTAAGACTTTAAGTCTCTTAAGGTACCTCAAATATGTCTGCTTTTACACAGGGCAAGTTTTCTTGCCGCAAGTCTGAGTTTATAGGAGAGAGAGGCAAGAATAAAGAAGAGGGGTACACACTTGTTTGACTGGCAAGTATCTTCAATTCTCTTTTGTTTTCTCATTTTCACTATGGAGTCTATTAGGTTTTGACATACAAAATTCAACACAGACTTGCTGTGTGTAAACAGACGAGCAATTTTAAAACAGAATCGAAGAGACTTGCTTCAAGTAAACTTGCTGTGTGTAAAAGCAGACTATGATTTTCTTACAGTGATGAATTGAAAGATAATAAACATAAGTAACTTAAGTCTAATTAGATACAAAAAAAAAATAACATATATAAATAAGGAGTAATAGAAAAAGGATACAACAAATTAAGTTCGAATTTTCTAAAAAGTTCTAGAAAGAGCATATAAAAATAGCAATGAACGAAAATCATTACAGTCGTTTCAAATTAAAGCTCTTAAATGAGTATTTAATTTAACTCTTAGACACAGTAGTATATCACTGTTTAATGAGTATTGTAAAAATATTACATATACAAATCCATCAACAACATTGGTCATCGTTCAGTTAAACTTACTATTAATCAAAATCAATTTAACCCAAAAAATTCTGCAAATCTTAGAATAATACGGTGAAGATTGGAGAAAACCAAGCAAAGAATAGAATATTCGGGTAGTTTAAAATATAATGATTTGCCAGAAAGTTTAAAAACTTGTAATCGATTATCAATTTTTAAAAATAACGTGAAGAAATATCTTTTTGAAAGAACCCAATAAACCAAACGATATTAAAACGATATCATCTAGATGATATAAACTATCATTTATGATATCGTTTGCGTGTCATAAACGATAGTTTTTCCGGACTAAATTGTACCGTTCCTTATAATATCGTTTTTCCAGGCAATTATGATACCGTTTTCGCTATCATAATTTCCAATAAAAACGATAGTAAAATCGCCATGCGACAGATTTTATTCTGAAAGCTATTTAATACTAAAAATTATATTTTTTATCTGTTTATCTGCTGAAATAAGAAAAATAACATAACATATCATACATAATTTCATCTCACATATGCATATTTTTGCAAACATTTGAATGTTTTAAATATTAAATCTATAATAATAACGTTTTAAATGATTTAATATTTATTTTGTTTTCGTCTTGCTCATGTTGTTTGAAAATTTTTAAATTAAATTATTTTTCTGTTTGAAGTTTTTTTCAAATGTTTGTGTTTTATTTATTTATTTTATTGGAAGGAAAATTTTTGAAAACTATATTATAATAATATCATTTTCAATAATAATATATGATATCATAATCGCCCCCATAAGGTAATATTGATTTTGCTATCATATCGTTTTCTGGTTTCCCAATAAACCAAACGATATTAAAACGATACCAGAAAACGATATCATATCGTTTTCTGGTTTATTGGGTTATTGGGAATAGAAATGCTTTTTGAATATTTTTTTATTTATTTAAAAAATATGTAAATTTTAAAACTTAATAAGGGTCCTCATGTAAACGCTTAAATTTTCGAGGCATTTCAATCTGTTCATTTTTACACTCTCGCAAATGAACTGTCATAAATTGTATGAAAATTCGTTTGCACAACTCAAATGACTTTGCGCGACAATAATGACTCGCAAACATGAATTTATTGTTCATTTGATGAATCAGCTGCTTTTGTTTACTTTTGTTTATAAGAAATAAAAATAAAATAAAATATAAATATTTTGTACATGTGAAAATTGTATGACTTTGGAACAGAATTGTTGAATTGAATGGCATTGTGTATGGAAATATTAACCAACAGCTAGAACATAAGGAAATTCTTCCAAACTTTGTTTACCACTGTTTGTGCCAAAAATTTCACTTTTATTATAAATTTTTAGAATTTAAATTTCTAAAATTTTTAAAACTTTTTTTTAAGCATTTGTTGAATTTATTTTTGTTTGACATTTTTATTAAATAAACATTTTCAATATAAAATTCCACAAAATTTATAAGGTGGGTTCATGAAACACGTCGCGCAAATTTGCACAAATGGGAAACTTAAGCGTTTAAATGAGTACACTTAATGTTACTTAATTATAAGATAAAGTAATTTTGTCAACTCGTCTCACTAAGCCATTTTTTGGCACGAAACAACTGTTATGATGAATTTTATTGTAAAATAAAATCTTTTTTACAAAAAAAAAAAGTGTAAAAATTCGAAACTAAACAAAAAAATATTTAACTATTTTTATAACTAAGTGAGAAAGAATAATCTCATATATTTATGTTCAAAATTATTTGATATATGGTGTGACGTTAGAAAAGAAATGTCCAAGTTCGAGCAAAGTCTTTTCAAAATTTTTGTTTGAAATAATAGTGGTATTTATGAAGGCATAGTAAAATAGTAAAAGAAACAAAATTTATTCAAGTACATATTAAGTTAAATTTTCGTAGATATTAAATACAGCTAAATCTCGTAGCTACATCAATATATTTTGCTTATTTCGAAATTTTCGAAGTTAAGTTTGAATTTTCGTATATGTTCGAAATGGTTTTAAATTAGTAACTAAGTTCAAATCTCTATATAATAACTACAAAATTTAAGTTTTTAATTACAAACTTAAGTTAGAATATGTAAAATTTACAAAATTTTATTAAAAATTAAAATTTTCGTTTATAATTGATAGCAATAAAAAAATATCGAAAAATTCGAAAATATGAAATTTACTTTTCCAAAAAAATGATATTAAGTTCGTATTTTTGAAAATGTTACAAAAGTTACATTTTTTATCTATCGGTTATATTTTAATAAAAAAAATCAACAAAATTAACTGAACAGGAAAATTTGTTATATTGCGACATTACTAATGGTATCTCCAATCCAGAGAAAAGTACAAAGATATTGCTACACATTTTCTTACTTTTAAAGGAAGAAACATTTACTTTAATATTAACCTGATAACAAAAACTTCAATTTAATATCATGTTATGTATATTCACAGTCTATGCACTGTTGCTCACTGCAATACAGTTTTAGTAGTATGCATGATATTGAGTTTTATGACTCACAAGGTAACCAAAATAAGAAGAGAAGTTGTTGATAATTGATAGAAATATACCATAAATCCCTAAATATTTTAGATCAGCTATTATTAACATTTCTACGAAGTTTCCACAATCCCCTCATATATATGGAGACATTCATGCATACATCTATCAATACTTAAGAAAACATTAAATCCACTTGGAAACTGAATCTACTTGGAAGAATTAGTACGTGATTTTTACATCCTAACATTTTTAGTTTAGAATAAAGCAAAAGAAGTCCAATTTGATAACATATATACAACTTTTAAAGTACAATAACTAATCTATATAAAATTTGTAACAAATTTAGAAGTACATATTACTTTAATACATACATATATGTACATTTGAAAATAAACCCTTAAACATTATTAACAAATTAATTTATTTAATCATTGTTAAAAACCATATACTCAACAATGCAGCTTAATTTTATCTTATCTTATCGCAATGTAAGAAGTAATCTAATAATTGTTATTAATCATACTTAAAAACAAATAATTTTATTTATATATTTTACTTTTAATAAAATCATTAATTTGTTTTAATAAAATCAAATTTACTTACCTGATGAAATACATTTGTTAAAATAGCAATTAAATTTGATTTATATTCATATTTAATAATGGCCAAAATATTATCAAAATGCCGGCAAACGATTATCAAACAATCTACGAGTATGGCAATTTGACGTATAGTATCATCAGAAATTTCACCCTGTTTAGAAATAGAGATACAAAATCAAAACAAAACAACATAAGCAAATGTAAACAATGAAAAAGTAAATGAAATATGAATAATTTAAGCTCACCCTCTCACCGGGACAGATAGAAAAGCATTAAATTACAATTATTGTTTGTTACTTACATTTTGGCACGAATCGCTGGCGACTATTATGAATTTACCAATTGCCGGTAAAAGTTCATCGGGTAGACGACCCAAATGTGGGCCACTGTCGGGTTTAACCTCATGCCAATAGGGACATTGTTCGGAGTTGAAATCCAATGATAATTGACTTTGCCAAATGCTAACGAAGCGTTCGATAAATTCACGAAAATATGACTCTTCATTCTGTAATAAAGCAAATATAAATATATTAAATATAGATTTTATGAATGGGGAAGCCCCTTTAAAAAATTAATTCATTTTATTAATTATACGAAAGCTGTCTGAAAAGTCTTTAGAAAATCCATAAAGATAACAAACAAATAAACCAATTAAATTTTTTTAGTTTTAGTATCATTCCTGGAGAAAAATCTATTTTTAAATCGTGTTATTTCTTTGAATTTAAAAATTATGGTCTCATTTAAAATCCATCCATACATATATGGCCGAAATATAAGCGAAGAGAAATAATAAAGTGAATACCTGGGAAATAATACTATTATTTTGGTATAAATCTTGAGTTACGGGTAAAAAATCGGGTTTTTGTACCTTTATGCACTTTAGTTTCTCAGCGGATTTAGAAGGAAGAAACTGAGGCCATTCGAATGGTTACATGCTTTTTAAGTAACCTTGAGAAATATGAGTGGATTTCTCCAGCAAACATTTTTACTCCCCGGTAGGTTATCAATAATCTATAATTGGAAATTAGTTCTCGAACTATTAGCCGCGGACACATTAGGATCGTGAAAAAACTCTTATTTCTAAAAAACCGGTCAAAACAAAAATACACTTTGGCTGAATCAAAATACAGTTTACGAGGCAGTGATGAAGAACAATACTGGAAAAATACTGTACCCCGAGAACAAAAATATGATAGTCAAGTTTGGCGGTGCGAATATTATGTTGTAAGGCCTTTTTCTAGCGCAAAGTATGGGTCCAGTTCACATCGTAAAAGATACGATGACTGGAATCGGACACTGATTCAGTTTAAACGAAGTTATGTATCCAAAGCTGAGGAAAACATGCCCCTAGTTTAGAGATTTCATCACGACAATGACGCCAACACATCTCTAGGTTTATAACTAGAGTTCTATAACTCAATTTTTTGAACAATCGACTATTTGCTGAAAAAAATTCGAAAAATCAAAATCGATTTTTTGTTCGGATAAAAGTCGATTACATCTTTAAAAATGTCGATAAACAGAATAAAGTCGTAAAAGTCGATTTTTTTATTATTAATTTTTCTAGTAAACATTTTAAAAAATGCTTTTTTTTTGATTAATAAGTCTAGCAATTATATATTATTGACTTTAAAATAGGATAAACAAATTTAAAAAAGTTGAAAGTTTGACTTTTAACAAATCGAAAATAGTCGACTTTTTGTTTCAAATATACAACTCTTTCAAGGTTGCCTGACCATCCAATCGACAGATTCAATCCCATAGAAAACCTATCGGAAATTGTAGATTGCAAAATACGGAATCAAAATTATACCTCGATGGACGCTTTATCAGATGCGGTTATAAGGGAATGCCAAAATATATCAGAGGAAACGGTTAAATCTTTAATTGGTTCAATGTATCGTCCCAACAACAAAATACTGATTTAATAACAGGGCCAGACAATTTTTGTAAAATAGCGTAAAAATTATAGACAGCGGAATCGATATAGCCATGTCCGTTTGTCTGTCTATCTGTTGAAACCAACTTTCTGAAGTCCCCAAATAACATTCATACATGATTGATACATCAGTATATCTGATCCAACTTACGTTGCTATTTAAAATGCAGAAAATAAGATCACAAATGGCTGAGAATTTAATTGAAAATTTTTTAAAACTTTCCAACTTTACTTTTATCTCAGCAATTTATGCACCGATTTTGTTGATGTTCGTTCATCATGGAACTTAAATTATTTGGAATATTAATTATAAAATCATATTTCAACAAAATACGGATAAATCTAGTTTATGGGCGCCAAATATCATTGATATTTGTTATTGAATAGAAACATTTTTTATATCGTTTGAAAGCTCTTAGAAATTGCTTTTAAATGAGCTATAAAACAATTCTGGAATTTTTTTAATTTATTTTATTTGAAAAATTACCGTAATAATGGTAAGTATTGTAATATGTACTCAAAATTCCAGCCACCATTTATTGCTTTAATTTAAAATATCAGCTAGACGAATTACGGTTTCATTGGTAGTCGAAAGGGAAGGGAATGGTTTTAAACTCTGCGTATGTCGACAACCGGCTTCGGATAAAATATCTTTTTTAATGACCCATATATCGGGAACAAGAAATTAAATATGGCCATATACCTATGGTATTTTAAAAAGTTTTCAAATTATGTACGTTTATATTTACCACCGGATAAGAAACAACAAAAACACAACATATTCAATTTTCAAAATTTGAAGGCGACAAAAACAAACAATACCAACATGTTCTGCATACAAAATAAGCATGTGTTAAAAATTTGGAGGCCATGAACTAAAGTTTAGCCAAAAGCGTCACATTCCTTCTAATAAACTGTTCATAGTGCCCTCGTATAACTGCATTTGTTCTTCTTTCTGCATAGTAGGTGGAGTTGTCACAACTAATCAACCCCCAACACCCATTTTAACAAGAATATTTGTTTGTTTTTTCATCACTGTTTGTTTTCTCATGTAAATCCTAAGAATATGTGGGGGTTGTTTGTTAGACAATAAATCAATGCTGCTTCTTTGGTAGAATTTACAAACAAGCTTACACAAACTCACACCTATACACACACCAAACAGTATAGTATTACAGATATCCACTTTTTTTTTTCTTTTTGTTTTTCATTATATAATCTCAAGTGGAATTTATTATAATATGTAAAGTTATTTTAAGGATTTTTACACCAAAACAAATTGTTTATGGATATAAATGTTTTCTTCTCGTTATTGTTGTTGTTGTACATAAATAAATAAATAAATGTTTATGGTTGGCAGTGGTAAAACAGAACTACAACAATTTTATTTCTGTTTATGCTGATGATTAATACCTTTGGAATATTTACAAATACACACAATAATTTAACTTCTTTTTGATATGGGCCGCCACGCGTAGTTTTAGCAACTTCCTTGAACGATCATCATCTTACCTTTGTTGTATATTGCACCCATAGATTGTAAATATCTTTTTTATTATCCATTTTGCCTTAAGACACTTATAAGCTATTGCGGTGTATAAAAATCTATTATTTTCTTGCGTTTTTCATTGGTATTTTTGTGTATTTTATTTGTTTACAATAACCAGAAACACTTTATCTGTGAAAAAATTCTAACCACTTTTTGCCAGTAGTACACAAGCAAATATTAGCTCTCTCCAGTCAGCTGTGAGCACTGAGTGACAGCTGGTCCAATAAGAAAATGTAAACAAAGACAGGGATGTTATATGTTAAGAGGTAATTCACCACGAAAGCAGAGTTGCATTTCTAGTAGCTACAAATGAAGAAATATAACGGTTTGATGGGAATTAAATTAGTTACAGTACCTTGTTAAAGTATTATGAACGTACTTCGGTGTTATTTAATGTTAGTAACAAATTATAATAAAAATAATGAATTTAACTGTTTATTTTGAAATTAGTCTAATTAAATTGATGGTTAATACTAGCTACTGCGATCTATCAGTAAAATGTTTGTGTATTTAAGAACCATAGCACAGAGTATAGTGAATTATACATAGAGACGAGACACTCCGATTTGTCAAACAAAAATACAACAAATCATATATCTGATACAACAACAAAATACATTGACTAGCATGTATTTTGTTGTTGCGTGAGTTAGGTTTTTGACAACAGACTTAGGTTTTTGACAATTACGTCTTGTCTCTATGTTGTGTCTATGTTTGGAGTTATTGTCCTGCTGGAATCTCCAAACTAGGGACATATTTTCCTCAGCGTATGTATACACAACATCGTTTAAAATGGATCTGTATCCAATTCCAGTCCCACAACCTAATATTGGCACCGCCAAACTTGACTATCTTATTTTTGTATTTGGGGACCAGTCTCTTACAAATGTTCTTCCATCACTGTCTCTTATAAAGTATTTGAGTTCATCCGAAAATGAATCCATTTCTGTCTCGACCAGTTAAAATTTTCTTTGACATTTTATATACGAGCAGTACGGTTTTTAGAAATAAGAGGTTTTTCGAGCCAGCCTCATTTTCCCTGCGGCTAACAGTTCGTGAAATTTTTCCAATTTTAGATTATTTATAACTTCCCGTGTGGTAATTTTTGGGAATTTTATAAACTCACTTGCTATTAAATTATCTTGTCTTGGAGTAGTTTTACGAGGTCTTCCTCACAAATGTTGAGTTTTTAAAGTCTATGTCTCACGATTTTTTATACCCTTCACCTTCGTGAGAAGGGTATATATAAGTTTGTCATTCCGTTTGTAATTTCCAGAATATAATTTTCCGACCTTATAAAGTATATATATTCTGGGTCCTTATAGATGTCTGTCTGTCTCTCTGTCAAAATCAATTTTCTGAAGACCCCAGATATCTTCGGGATTCAAGTCTTCAATAATTCTGTCAGACATGCTTTCGAAAAGTTTCCTATTTAAAATCAGCAAAATCCGTCCATAAATAACGGAGATATGGGCAAAAAATCCGAGACAACCTCTATTTTTGGCCTATTTTCTATTTCTCGATTACTAAGCCATAAATATAGACAATATGGATACCTAATGATAGATATTTCAAAGTCCATTGCAACGATGTATATAAGGCTATACAAAGTTGGACCTACAATGGGTCAAAATCGGGAAACATATTTTTTAACACGAATTTTTTATGACAAAAAACTTTCTTTTGTAAATAATAAATTAAATTTTTTTTTTTTAAAAAATTGGAAAAAACTTTTAAAAAACTATTTTCAAAAAAAAATTGAAAAAAAATTTTTTTTAATTTTATTTTAAGGTATAATTTGGTGAAGGGTATATAAGATTCGGCACAGCCGAATATAGCTCTCTTACTTGTTTTGTTTTTAATTTTTAAAACTGCCAATTTATCAATAGAATATTTATTCTAATCCAGCAATAATGGTTTATTATTTTAGTTTTAAAATTTACGCAAATTTTGACTCTAGTTATTTTTACTAAAGGTAGGCAAATATTAACTCAAGAAAGCGTAACCACTTTTTTTAGCACAAATTTATTTATTTACTCTTACAAGTGTTTTGTAAAATCAAACAGCATCATATAAAAAAAAAAATAAATACTTGTTTTGAATCATCATAAGTAAAATAAGTTTTTGAAATAAATAAAAGAATTCAAATACAATTTATTTGGTGGTTACGTGTTTTTCGTTTAAAAAACTTTTGCGGAATATATAATATATATATACTTTATGAGGTCACAAATGAAAAGTATCGATGTTATACACGGAATGATAAACTTATATAATCCCTTACCATTCATGATAAATGCTATACAAATGTTCCGTCTAAAAAACTATTTTGTTCAAGATACAATATTCAATGTAAGAAGAGTACGTCGTGTAAAGTAACTGCTGAAAACAATATGAAAGATGCTTTAAATTATATAAATAAGCAATTTTCAAATTTCAAACATAATATTTCTCTGAAATTCAATGCAAAATCCAAAATATTCCAAATATTTAAATCTGTCAGAGTTGTGAGATAGTGAGAATTAACATTTAACTATCAAATTCAATTTTATCTTTTTATCAATTTTAAATGTAATTAGAAAATATTTAGCAGGATGTTCTGTTTCCACATACCAGAAAGAAAATGTAGACTTCTTGGATATTCAAGGTTGTGAAAAATTGATTGCAGCAAATCTCCCGTCATAACCGTATTGAAAACTTATTGGGAATAGTGAATCAGAAGATTAATCGGCAAGAGGTATTAGGAAGCCTAGGGAGACCCTTCGGTGCAATCCAAGTTATGAATATGATAAATATATTTACGTTATTATTAAAATGGCCGTTAAAATTTTTGTTGCGAAGAAACTTTGTTTTTGTTTAAAATTCACAATTTGATTAAAAAGTAAATAAAATATTGAATTCATAAATTAAATTTGGTTATCATAGGATTATATTTCGATTTAGTGACTGTATTCATTGAGGAAAGACCACAAGTTTAAAATTGTTTAATATTATTTGAAATAAATCCATAACTAGCTCCTATAAAAACTATATACTTAAAGAATTTCGTATTCCCCAATATTAATAGGATCTTTCTGTAAGAGTTTCTGGTCTATATGGAACATTTTGAAAAAAGTTTATCATTTGAAATTATCTTCTCCACATTTCCATATAAATTCCTTAGACCCCTTTCACATTATGCAATTTGTTGCCCAAGTTTTCTGCTCAGTTTTTTGTTTGTAGATGTCATAGATAAGGTCGAACATTTTTTTCCAAATGTGACTACAGGTTTGCTTGTACAGGGCAATTTTGTTTTTTCATTCATGTCTTTGAAATTGAAAACAGATTTTGGCAACTAAATTTCCTAGTGTAAAAGGGGTCTTATACAGGGTTTTCCAACAAGAGGTGTTATTTTGGTATTCTAAGAAAAATGTAATTTTTTGAGATAAATGATCGGATGTTTATTTCATAATAAAGAGGAAGGTATGCCGTTAATAATGAAAAACAACATCAGCCAAATGGCCACCAACACCACTCTTACAGAATCATATTCTATTCATGAAATTTTCCATAACCAAATAGCAAAGTGGCTGCCCTATGTCCTCGTTAGCCTCACGAATTCTATTCTTGAGTTCTTGAATCGACGCTGGGCTGTTGGCGTGGACCTTATCTTTCACGTGGCCCCAAAGGAAGAATGGCTTTTTCAAAAATGCATCACTGCGCTGCATTTGATGCGCATCTGTGATTAGTTTGATGCAAATCAGCTGATGCTCAGACCATCGGCCATTTTTGTGATGCAGTGTTGCATTTTAAAACGTACTGCGCATCAGATGCAGCGCTGTGATGCATTTCCGAACAAGCCCGAAGTCGCAAGGTGTTAAATCACAAGATCTCGGTGGCCAATTGTGATCACCTCTTCGAAAGATAACACGGCCCGGAAACTTTTCCCGTAAAATAGCAATGGTTTCGTTGCTAGTGTGGCATGTAGCGCCACCTTGTTGAAAGTAAACGTTTTCCAGATCAATATCATCCAACTCCGACCATAAGATACGGGGTGTAATGACGTTTTTGGAATGCCCAATTCCAAAGAACGATGAGGTATGGTTTTCTTCTACACTTTGGGCTACAGCAGCAATATTCTCAGTTCTTCTTGAGCAACGTGCACGGGTTTTATTCTTCACATCACTAACTTGTCCCAATAGCTCGAATTTTTCAACCAATTTCTGTATTGCGGTCCGACGACCCAAAAATGCTTTAGTTTTGCGGACTTTGACTGCAAGATTTTCACCATTTTTGCAGTGAATTTTAATAAGTTCAATGCGTTGTTGAAGCGTGTATCGGTTAATTTTTAGTAGTTTCTACTTGTCAAATGTCAAAGAATAAAAGCTTCAAAAGTGACAGCTACCGAAATACCGGGTGATTCAAAATAACACCTCTTGTGAGACTACCTTCTATTTTTGTATCATGATTGAGAGCGTGGAAAAATTGCAATGGCTTTTGGTGGAACTTTCTAGTTTAAAGTAGTTTAAAAGTTTGTAACAACTCTTTATTTATTAAAATCTACACAGCAGTTTAAATAGTCACTCCCTTTTAATAATTTTAAAAATTACTTATGAACCTTTTTGGATATTGTCTCACATTTTGGTCCATAACTCTAGTTCTACTTGACCGATTTTGTCCATTTTCAAAACCAAACATTTCTGATCAACAAAGAATATTCACCTAAGACCTTTCCTGTAGGCTCGATCGTGCTTTTAACACATGGACGGACATAGCTAGATCGTCTAAGAATTTTATAAAATTTATATTTATTAAAAGTAAAATATGCAAAAATATGCTGTAAAGAGCAAAATATGCACCAACAAATCGATGACAAAACTCTTAAAAAAATTCTGACTCATTTAAAATTTATTTTCCTTTTTTATATCAAAACTTTTCGGTTTTGTGGGGGAAAATTTCCTTTTTTCATTCCTATAATAATACCACCTTTCTGCTGTGACGATTAAACACAAAACATCAAAATTCAAAGTCTTTCAAATGCATAATTTGTTTGTTTTTTATTTGATTTATTTAATTTTTCAATTCTATTAGCATGTTTTTTTTTTTTTTTGGATTTTATTATTTTTAGTACATAATTTCTTTTTTAGTAGTATTTTTGTTTTATTGAAAAAAATTATTTGTTATTATTTGTTGTAATGTTTTTTGTTTTTTTTTTTTGTTTTGCCTTGAAGCATGGTTTTCTTTATTTTTTATTAAATAATTTATTTATTTGTTTGTTTGTTTTTAAATTTATTATGGTGCAAATTGTTTGTGTATTTGTTTGTTTGTTTAATTTTATTTGTTTGTTATAAAAATGCTTTCGAGTTAAATTATTTATTAAAAATGAAAAATTTTATAATAATATTCTTATAATTATGAGCTAAATGAATGGAATTAAGAGCCGTTTTTATTCAAAATTGTTTGTGTGTTTTTTTTTTTTTTTTCGAGGAAAAATAATGCAACAACCAATTGTTTATTTTTATTTTTTTAAATGTGATTTATCTTTTTATTTACAATAACTAAATAACAATAACTATTTAATAGTAATAAATATATTTAATTTACGTTTTTCTTTTTGGTTTTTGTGTTTTACTTTAAATTATTTAGAATATTTTTTTTTTTTTTTTGTAAAAATTTTGATTATAAATTAGAATTCGAATTAAAGTTACACAACATGTATAAATATTTTTAATTCATTGGTTTCTTTTTTTATTTAATTTGCTTTAAAATTACAACATACTTTTACAGCTCTGGTTGGGGTTTGAAATAAAGAGGAATTTAAAAAAAACCTACATTTATTTAAGAGAAGGTTTTTCTTTTTTTTTTTAAATATGTTACCCAACCAGTTATTTTCGAACATAAATTTTATATGAAATAAGTAACTATTCGATTACTAAGAATCATTTGAAAGTAGCCAATAATTTTTTGAAAAGTTAAGAATTTTAATTCTAAACTTGCAATATAAGTTTAAATATATTTAAAGACTAAATAAACTTTGTTTCCCCAAAACCTTTTCAAATATATTTCTTTAATTTTTGGAACATTTTTCTTAACACTGTCTGTCCAATTAAGTACAAGAAATTAGAAATCATATAAAGAAATGTTCACATTTGATTTTCAAATGCATCTCTGATTATATCACTAAGATTCAGGTGAACTGAAGCATGACCATTTTAGTCACACCATCATCCCACAAAAAGTAGCAAGGTAGGTTAATCTAGGGCCAGTATACCGGCACAAAATGACTGGTCTGCAAACACTGTCCTCCGGGGTGATGCGATCTCAGACTTTATTTTGATGAACTTCGAATCTCTCAGATTGACAATGTCTTCTCAATTGTATTAAATAACATGGAGTTAGTTTGAGTTCCAGGATGTGAGAGAAAATAACCGGCATTGTATGATCGGTCAGGCCCGACGGACATCGTTAAATCGACTCAGATATGTTATTTTAAGTCGATCGGTATACTTTAAGGTGGCTGTTAGACTAATATTTTTGGGCGTAACAAACATCAGCACAAACGCATAATACCCTCCCTACTAAGGTAATGTAGGGTATAAATATTGCCATTTATTTTACAATCTATATATCTAAATATATATAAATGAATTGGCTGGAGCGATTTGCCTGATTTTTTTATTCGATTCGAAATTTTTAGGAGACGGTTTGTAAAGAAAAAAAATCAAAAATTACCGGTAAAACTCGAAAATTCCTCCTTTCCAATTCTCATTTTTCATAATAGGCGACATTTTTTGGCGAAACTTGAAGAACTAACCACACTGCCTCTCTTTCATTTCTCATTTTTTTAAAGCATGAGAAAATATTTTTTGTGTTTTCATTTCTAATTCTATACGAAATACAAATCATTAGTAAATAGCTACTTTAATCAAGTTTAGTTTATTATAAAAAGTAAGAAAAAATAAACCAAAACATAAAAAAACCACCCTATTCCAAGGTTTTCTGTGGAGTGAAGTGGTTAGTTTACTAACCACCGTGGCGGTTGGCATTAAAAATAACTATGATAAAAATTTTTTTTTCGTATAAAAGTTTTTTTGAAATCGAATATTTTTGACTAAATTTTCTGACCAAACAACCGAAATAGCAAAGTAACACTGAATTCGATGAACAATAAACACTCAGTGTTTCTTTTTATTGAATGCGTGAAAGTCTCTTAAAAAAACTGATTTTTATAATATTTTCAAATTAATATATTTATCTAACCAGAGCATCCTGATGGCAAAGTTTTGCAAAAAATCATAAACAATAACTTCAAAAAAATTAACTGTTTAGCAAAATGGCAATAGATGCCAATAAACTATGTTTTAAAGACTATAGAAAATGTGGTTAGTAAAGTGACCACTCAACCGTAAAGAGTTAAATGATATTATAAATAATGGGTGGCACTTATTTACTTAGGTGGAATATTGAAAAATTTAAATTTTGTATTCCTATTATGTCAACTATTAATCGAGCTTTGAAAACTTGAGTGTAACCTGTGGACCAGGTTTGACTGCATTTGATTCAGATGCATGTACGAATGAATTTATAAACAACGAACATACAGTGCCGTAATCGGAAAAAAGTGATGTATGTATGTAAAATGATGTGTGAACGAATTGTAGAGGAGACCATAGGCTTTAAGAAAATTACAATACAAGATGAGCTACAGAGTGTCAAAGTTGACTAACTCGGTTTAGGAAAACTTTGTACATCTTGTAACTTGAAAAAATATTCACAGATTTCAATGAATAAAACCTTGTCGTATAGTTTAAAATATACTTAAGTTTAAATGTTGAAATGTTAATTTTTTGCAAATATCGTTGATAATTGTTGTCCAAATATTTTTCAATCGGACCACTAGTTTAAAAGATTCAGATTTATTACCACTTTTTTGCGAACGGTTTATCTAGAATTAGTAGATCTACTTCAGATCAGAAAAAGTCAAATCAAAAGTATTTCCAAATATTAAATACTAGCGGCATTCACAATGTAGAGTACTTGGCCTAGAAAAAAGTAGAAAAGCTATTTATTGACAAACATTTCAATTTCTAATGTATTTTGTTTTTATTTGTTTGATTATTCTGTTCTTTTACTACATTACCAGGCGAAGTACTCTACATTGTGAATACCGCTACTAATAAAATTAAAATTTTTTTATCAAGAAAACAAAATTTCGACAAGGCATCTGACCTTATCAGTTCCAAATTTTTTAAAACTTGGTACACAGGTTATTATATGATCAAAATAGACATAGAAATATACACTAGTTTCAGTATATTTTCTACAAATCCTTTTTTTAACACAGGATATTGAAACATTATCCTTGAGCAAAGGATATCTCAAGAAAAATATCTTTCATTTTTAAACATTTTCATCAATTATAAGCCTAAAATTTAATCATATTAAACCGAGTCTGCAGAAATGGCTGTTGGCAAATACATTTGTAGCGATGCAAAAAAATCGCCCAAGTGACAAGGATAATCGTATTCTAGGGATCAAAATGAGAAACTTTGCCCAAGAAACCACACCTCTAAAATGAATTTTGATGTTTCTTATTTTGACCCAAAGTTCACATTTTCAACATTTTTAGCAACCCTACTCCAGTTCTTTGATAACAGCGGATCCAAATATTTCCCGATTTTCTAATTTTTTAACTATTTTAGACCTTTATTGGACTAACAATAAATGCATGTGTCAAATAGAAAAAGAATTGTTTAAAAATAATGACTAAAGGTCTGTTCATTTACTTTCCCAGTAAATACTTGCAACGAGAGAATAAAATCAAAATATACAAAATTACTCTCTTAAATTCTCAAAAATAGTAAAAAGTAAATGAACGCTTTTCCAGTAACAAAAAATTTATACACACAATTTTCATATTTTTTCCTTTTAAAATGTATAAATATTCACATTTTCTTCAATTTTATTTTTTTCACCACAAAAATAAAATTGTAAATAAATAAACAATAACACAAAACATATGAAATATAAGCTGCTAACTATTACGAGTTCAAAATAGAACTTGTAATAGTTTGCAACGAGAGAACACTCTCTAAAATTTATACGCTCTTGATTTTTTCTCTACTTGCTAGTTTTTTGAGTTAATGAACGCTTTTCCAGTAACAATTGTTACTAACTAGTAACAACTTTTAGTTATTGAACAGAGCTTAAGTTCAAAGTTATATACATTTGAATAAAAAAAAGCGATTTTTCGCTAATTTTTTTTTTTTTCAAAAAAGTACTTTTTTTCTTTTTAAGCTATCTCAAAAAATTTCTAAGAAGATGTATAACGAATTTATACTTTTTGAAAAGCTAACTTTACATCAAATATTTGAAATCAAAAAAAATTTGGAAAATTTTTGATACCGAGGGGAACAGATCCATCCAAAAATCGCCTATTTTTTATGTGAAATTAAAATTTAGGGCAAAAATTCTAAAATCGCATAGTCGATATCAAAATATAGTAACCGATTTTATATGGCCCAATATCTTCTAATCCCGACCCTGATATGAATATTATAGACAAAAACCCAAAAATCTAATTTTTGGGATTTTTCAAAACTTTTTTATGAATTGCGGGATACCTGATAATAAATTTAAAAAATTTGTTTTAATTTTTCCATTTTAAATAGAAAAGTCTACATAACTGTGAAATTTCATTAAAAAATATTCATAAATAAAAATTTAATTTCAATTTGAAAAATTTGTATTTTTGCAAAAACTCAATAAAAAACATTTATTGTCATATTTTTCAAAAAAGTATTCCATAAATTTTTTAATTGCTAAAAGTTATATATATTTTTGAAAAATAGACAAAATCCCTTATCCATTGATAAATAACATGTCTACCTTACATTTTTTAAGTGGCAAATTAATTAGGGCAAACTTAACAACTCCCATAAATTCAATTTGTATTCAATTTGCTTTCGTTTGTAATCATTTGCAAAATGAATTTAAAAGAATTGTCTAAAGCATATTTATAATAGATCTGTATTAAAGATAAAATGGATCTTTCCATGAATTTTTTAAGCTATTTTGTAATTCAAATAGAGAAATCTTGAATGATTGAATAAAAGGAATTATTGCTTTAAATAATGAATTATAAATAAGAATGAATTCAATATGTTTGATGTATTAAGAAATTAAGCTTATGAATTAGTTCGTAATGAATTCTTCCAAGGAATGATTAAGAGATACAATTTAAGTTGATTTTCAAAATTGCATTAAGAATTATTTCTTTTGGTATGAAATATAAATTATTTTTTTTATAGAATTAAAAGTTTAAAATATTATTTAAACCATGATACAATAATTGTAGAAGCTACAATCACTAGGGAGAGTTTTAAATATTTACCCCTATAATGTCAAACTTTGATTTTGATTTTTTTTTCACATTTTTTCCATATTTTCTTTTGTTTGACGTTACAAGAATTGTATAATTGAGAATTTATTTTCTAATGAGTGTAAATTATATTGTTGTGTCATGATTTAAACTACAAATATCAAAAAAAAAAAAAAAAAAAAAAAATAAGTAACGCCATTTTTAATAATGTTTCCATTTTAACATTTATTATACAGAACAACAAATAAAGAAAAACAATTTAGTGACGAAATACCGTAAGTGGTTTTGTATTAGGTGTGCATTGATAACATCAATAATGTTTTTAAATTTTTTTCCTACATGTAGCTATGGATCTCTACTTTCATTTTTCAGTATTGTTTGTCATAAGTAAATTTGTGTGCCCGTTTCTTTATGTACATTTCTATAAATAAATTGATTTCAACATTATGTCATCATCGCAAAAAGGTTGTCGCAATGACCGAAATATGTTTTGTTTCATTTGTGGTGAATACACAGTTAAAAATTTTAGAAAACCTGTAACATGAAGATTAAGGGCCTGAATAAGGCATGTATTCCAAACATTGTATCGGAAAGCGGTAAACGTAGAAGTTTAGTGTACCTATGATTTGGACAGGACCGAAAAAACACATTGATAACTGCTATTTTTGTATTGTTAAATTACATGGTATGAAAATCATAATTTATACACGCAGAAAAAAAATATAGTTGCGCATTGTTACAGTAACCATTTCAACATTTTTAACAATATTATAGTCACAGTAACTATATATATGATTGTGGTAACAATAATATGGTTAATATACAATTCACATGATTGTATCAACCATATATATGGTTACAGTAAACATGTATATGTTTGTGACAACCATAAATATGATGAAGGACTTACCATATTATGTTGCTATCGGCTTATGGATATCATAATCTGAGAACAACATATTATGATAAAATTATTCATCATATAAATGGTTGTCACAAACATAGACATGTTTACTGTAACCATATATATGGTTGATACAATCATGTGAATCCTAAATTAACCATATTATTGTTACCACAATCATACATATAGTTACTGTGACTATAATATTGTTAATAATGTTGAAATGGTTACAGTAAACATGTTGAAATGGTTACTGTAACAATGCACAACTATATTTTTTTTTCTGCGTGTAGTCTGCTAAAAGGCCTGTATTGTACTCAGACGACTGGTTCATGTTTTGCCCTCCATTTACCCTCCATTCAGTGATGTTTCCTGGTTTGAGTATAGAAAAACTAATAGCTGGTATTTTTTATGGCCCACAGATAAGGCATTTGATGAAAGACAACAATTTTATATACATTTTTAATGATTGATTTAGAAAAATATCTTGGGAAATCAGACGGCTGAAAATCAGAGGAATTAATTAGAAAGCATTTAATTAGCTTTTAAAATCTTGAATGGAATATAAGCTATCTGCACAGTCATTTAAGTATAGTGAAGAAGAACGTTTTCCTCAAGATTTAACAGTATTGGAAGATAGAAGTCAAGGTCGCTGGGGTGAACATATGATTGTAAAATAATTTACTAAAATGTTGTTTAATCCTTTATTTTCGTTTTCTTACCTCTGCAATTTCTCCAAAACTACAAGTAGCATTTAAAAAATAAGTATGCAGTTAGAATCAGGGTATCGAATAAACTGAAAATCAGGGCGGTTACTGCGTAACTCAATCCGAAAACGAAAATGTGTGTTAAATACATTGTAATTCGAAAAGATTTCCTTTCGAATCGAATTAGGGAGTAACCCCCAAGGTTTAATTTTGGCGGCACCAAAATCATTGATGCCCAGATTTTGCTTAAATTCAATACTCTTAAATAACACAATGCAACACATAAAATGCAAACTCCTGCTCGTGTGAAATTTCTCGAAACTAACAAAATCCCATTTAGGTTTGGCTAAAACATGATTTTTTTAAAGAATATGACAATTTTCTGACAGTTATATCACGCAAACTAATTGGAATTTTTTTTTTTCCTGTCTGCTCCACTATTGTAGGTGTAGACTGGGAGAAAAAAAGTATAAAACAAACAAACAACCACCGCTGAGCCTGGCACTACAAGTTTTAATCGAGAGCATTTTGGGACAGAATCTTGTACAGCCAGACAAAGCTAAGAAATTGGTGAAAAAATTGCTCATATACCTTCATAAAATCAAGCATCTACGATATTCTGCATCACAACTTTGATGAGTTCTTACACCAATTATCCACCGAATGTGATTTCATCAGGTAATCAGGTGGAAAAACGAAAGAAAGAAAAATAGCTTGCAGAAGTTTGTTGGTGGAGTCATAAGCCGGGTGTCCACTACCAAGTTTTCTTGCGGAAGTTGCTTCCAGAAGTTTTTGTCGTGTAAACACGTATTAGAAGTCGACTTCCAGATGTCACGGCTTGCAGAAGTTACTTGCAGCAATTATGTGGAAACACGTGATTGTTGCTTGCTGGAAGTAACTTGAACGACTTGCTATGAATAGCAAGTGTTTTGAAGATTCGCTAAGAAGTCGAGTATACATTGGGTAAACGGTTTAAGGTATTCTTTTCTATTTTATGTTTTGTTTTGTGTTTTTTCCAAATTTATAAAAATGGGCAAATATAAATTAATTTGGAGTAGTGAAAAACCACATCGAAGAGTAACTAAAAGCTGGACTGTGGGAGGTATAGCCAATCTCATTTTAGTATTCCAGCTTTTGAATACTTGTTTGAATTAAAGATAAAATGTATTAAAAACCATCATCATACATTCTCAGGCAATTATTCAGCAGCATGGAATCTTCGGTCCACAATTCTTCAAACATTTCTTTTTGTTTCTTTTTAATTAAATATACTGCGATGGCAGTTGCCAATCTTATTTTGCCACAAGACATGTTTATACTGTCATTCGTACAAAAAGCAAACTCTACTGCAAGCTGTACTCACACTGTGTGAAAACACGCCTGCAATTTCTTGCAGCAAGTTTGTCGTAATAACTTCTACAAACTACTTCTGGAAGCAGTCTTCCGCAAGTTTCGGTTTGTGTGGAAACATTTCAGCAAATACTTGCAGAAGATCTTTCGCAAGTGACTTGCTAGTGAACACACGGCTATAAGCTAGCTATCCATCCCAATATGATAATACAGGCACTTAAGTCGTGAAGGACGATGGATTTGAAGGACATGAAGAGATATGCCATTGAATGTGCTATCAAGTTCAGATGTTACATCAACTTCAAAGGATATTGATTAATTTCTCGAATAGTCGATGTAAAATACAGCAGGAAAATGTGAAATAAGCGTTTTACAGTCTTTAAATGTTCTGAAGTATTATGGATTCTATTATAAGGAATATTTTTTCTGAATATTACTTTCTAAACATTGGCAGCTATGCACAGTGGTTTAGAAACTTTTTTTTTTTTTTGGAAATAATTCGGTATCTCGGGAACAATTGGAGATATTATTACAAAATTTGACATGATTGGAGCTGAGGTGTTTTTGAGTTGATTTGCATTTGGTTTGCGGATTAGCGCTAATGGGGGCCAATAAGTGGCCCCACAAATTTGGTCACCTCGGGTCTCAAATTTTAAAAACAAATTGCCAAAAATCCATATATGATCATAATCAGCTGTAATTTAAAATATAAATAGTCCTTAAGATCTACAGTTTGCAAGAAATATATGAAAAAATTTACAAAATTTTCAAAGGGGGCAAGGTTTGTGGAACTTCTGAGGAGTAAATGAAGGCTTTTTATATAAGTATTTGATATTGGTGAAAACTTTAGGACTTGAAGATTAACATATTAGTAAAATTAAATAATTTTATAAATTTTTGGGTCGTCATTTACCATAAAAGCCAAAAAAACTTATAATATGGTGATTTTCCATGAATATAATATTTGAATTAATGTAAAATTTTAACGGTTAAAGATATCATAACCAAATTTGAAACTATTATAGTTCCAAATGTCCTTAAATAAATGCCATTATGATTTTTGACATTTTTTATTTTCAAATACCGAAATTCCAAAAATGGGGAAAATGTGTTCCAAAAACTGAGATTTTTTAGAAAATTGCGTACGGTGACGTTATTTACCGTGTGATAGTAAAAATCGTTTGTAAGTATTTAAGAAACATATAGAGTTATACAAATGTGGAGTTTTTTTTGAGGATCGGTGCTTTGCCTTTTTAGAATTTTTTACTCAAGCCAAAATTTTTTTAAAAATTGTACAATTCTGGGGTGACCCAAATTTTACCAAATGGGGTATCGTTAGCTTCGTTAAGTACTATGTGAAATTCCACACGAGAAGGATTTTGCACTCGATGACTTTTAAAATGTTGCACTGTGTAATAATATTTATAATTATTATATTTATAATTATTTATATTATTATTTATAATTATTATGAAAGCCTGATTAAATGATTTTTATTATGTCGTCAATTAATTTCGTCTATTAAATAATTATAATTGATGATGAGAAAGAAACGTACGTACTATAATTTCTTGAAAATATAAATGAAATTTATTAAATTTGGTATTTTGTTTTATTCGTTTTCCGAGTTGTTTTCTGGTTTGGTTTGTTTAAGTTAATTTAAATTACAATTATTTAAAGCTGTGAGTTTTGCAATACGCATTTAATTTGTTTTAATATTTGTTATTATATAAATATGTTTTCTGTTATTTTAATATTATTTAAATATCATTTTTATGTATTATGTTTTAAATATATTGTAGCTTAATTTTTATTATTATTAATAATGCTAATGCTAATGTTTTCTTTTTAATTTTTATAAGTTTTAATTTAGTTATAGGTTTATTAAATATTTTGTTTTTGAGTTTTTTTTATTTTTATTTAATATTTAATGCTATTTATTATCAGAAAGAGCTTGACAATTAATAAAAAAATATTTATATTATTAGTTAAGTGTATGTATAAATATTTTTTTGGTTTTTTTATTCAAAGATTTTTCTTGTAATTTGTACCAATTGAAGTAAATATATAATATTTTTAAGGTTTTTTTTTTTTACAAATTTTTCTTTTATTATTTTAGAATGCCAGTTGTTGGTTGTTATTTTAAAGTAGCTATTTATTCATGTTATTTTATAATTTATTGCAGTTATAAATATTTATTATTAGTTATTAAAGTGAACTATCATAGTTCATAAAACCAAAGCATAAAAGTATAAATTAATTTGAGGAATTCTGTATGTTTTCTTTTTTAGAAAAAGATAAATGTGTGAGTATGAGTAAATGATAATGAAAACTTTAAGAAATCAGGGGGGTTACTCCCTAATTCGATTCGAAAGGAAATTGTTTCGAATTGCAATGTATTTAGCACACATTTTCGAACATTTCCGTTTTCGGATTGAGTTACGCGGTAACCCCCCAGTATTAGACTAGATGGGAAACTCTCCTGTCAAAGACCTAACTCAATTGTCAAAAGCCTAAGTGGTGAGAATGTATTAGTGACAACAAAAAACTATGTGAAAACAAAAACAACACTCGTTGGAATGATTATTTTGAGTAATTTTTTGTTTAAGTTTTTTTCTAGGTTCCGCTCTATGTGTATTTCTCTATGGTATCAGTTTTTGTTGCTGAATTTTATTTTCAGAATTAACAATTTAAGGATTCTGAGTAGATTATATATCAATTTGAGAATGTTTTTAAATCAAACGCTTACTTCCAATGTTTGAGAATGTTTTGATCAAAATTTGAGCAGACTATTGCTCAACAAAAATTCGAGTTTATTCATAATTTGAGAAATTCTGTTCTTCATTAACTTATTATTAAATTAGACCTATGGTTAGGATTGAGAAACCTTTTCAAATTATGTTTGATAGCAAATGAGAATATCATAATTTTTCAAAGTTCTTTAAATAGTTTCCGCCATAGAGAAATATACATAGTTCCGTTCTAAGACCTAACTCAGTTGTCAAAAACCTAAGTGGTGAAAAACTATGTGAAAACAAAAACAACACTCATATGTGTAACTTTTTTGAGTAATTATTTTGTTTGTATCAAACTATTCGAGTTTGGCATTAAAGAGAGAATGTTTTGAAATCACTCCCCCTTTTAAATGTTCCAGAATATTTTAATAAACATTTGATAATAATAGTCACATATTATTACAGATATGAAACAAATGACAGTTTTCAAAAAAGTAATATTGAACCGTATGATTATTTTCAAGTTATACAACCACTTTTCAATGGTTGTGTTTTACAGAGCGAGAGAAAACATACAATTTCAATATTTAACGATTGTGATATATACTTGTCTCTCTTTCCAAACCACAACCATTTTGATATATTCTTTTATTTGTTTTCTATTGCCATGTTACTGAAACCAGCTGATTCATATCTGTATAATTTGTGATAATAGTTTTCTTCATTAATTAAAGTTCAATTCAGACTTATATTCTAGGATGTGTGCTGTCACCCTTTCTCTTTAATTGTGTACTCGACATAGTTATGTAAAGAGCTACCAGTCACAGTAGGGACATCACCTGTTGATTACAGGATAGACAATAGAGCTCTATTGTGCTCTATTGTTTACATTCGGGTTGGGTACGTGAAAATTGACAAAAATCTATGTAATCTGAACAATATGAACGGCTACCAAGGATTTTGACAATGCAGATGATATATGTCTCCTCACCCACACTTTTTCAGATATGCAAGCACGTCATCCTGAAGATTAACATAAAGAAAATCGATGCGTATTAAAATGGCAAATTTTGAATACCTTCGCATACAAGACCAAATCATCGAAGAAGTTGTCTCATTTTGCTTGGGAGTTTAGTATAGTTTTACACTTGGGAGTATAGTAGACAAATCAGAAGAGTCTAAAAGAGACATACCGAGCCGCATCAACAAAGCCCGGCATGCATTCGGACATCTAAAACCAGTGTGGAAGTCGAACAGCATAAATCCAAACTGAGTCTATTCAACTCTAACCTAAAGTAAACTTTACTTTATGGAGGTGAGTCATGGAATATTTTTCAATCAATGCTAACCTTTATGAATAACTGTCTAAGCAAAATTCTACGCGTATATTGGCCAAGAAGTATCTCAAATAACCGTTTGGGGACAATAACGAAGCAGCAACCAATCCACCTTGAAATTAGAAAGAGAAAATGGGGATGGATTTTCAGGAAGCCTACCCGTATGGCAGCAGACGTAGAGGAAGTCCTTCAAATAAATGAAAACGGAAACATGAAATCGAACCCACTACAATAAATTTAAGTCTAAGTGAATTAAAATATATAACGCATTAAATACAAATTAGGAAGAATTAATATATTGTATATAAATATATATATATATATTCAAGTTCGAGAAACCTTTAAAGTTATGTTTGATATCAAATTAAAATAACGTAATTTTTCCAACGTTTGACATTTCTGTTTTGTTGATTCATTTTTGCTAAGCATTAAATCTCACCAGTTGTATTGATTGAGTATTGTTGCCAAAAAATGAGAAAATTTCATAAATGCTGGCATATAATTCAATTTTAAAATAACCAAAATACCTCATATTCCTACATGTAACAATGCTATCTTTTGTGTCATTATTTTTCGCAAGATACCAGTAATATGACAGAGTCAAATTCATCTATAATGGGGACAAACGAGTCTAACATGAGGTTATCTATTGTGCGGTTAATTTACACTTTTATATAATTTTTTTTTTTGGACCCAAGTCAATTTACACTTTACTATGCCTTGGTAGGTTGAAAAGTAGTAATTTAACGTGGTTTTTTTATAATTACTGGTCACAAATTTACTATGGTATGGTCAATTGACACTTTACAGTTTATTTGTGGTACAGGGAGATGAGTTTCTATAAATGAGAGAGATACAGAAAGAAAGTAATAAAGCAAATGATTTGTTTTTATAATATTAAAATAGCTGAAAACAATTACAGAGAAAACAAGTATTCGGCTGTGTCCTTCACAAAATTATACTTTAAAATAAAAATGTTGAATATTTTTAGGTAAAAAAATTAAACAATTTTTTTTTTTATTTTAAATTGGAAAAATAATGGGAACATTTTTTTTTTTATTTTTTCAAAATTTGTTTTTTTAATTAAAAAAAAAAAAAAATTATAAAAAAAAAAAATTTTTTGTTGAAAAACAAATTGGGGTAAATTTTTTTTTTTCAGATTTTGACCAATTGTAGGTTCGATCGAGGTCTTTGAAATATCTATTATTGGATATCCATATTGTCTATATTAATAACTCAGTAATCCAGATATAGATAAAAAAATGGGTAAAAAATCTAGGTTGTCCTGGTTTTTTCCTTATATCTCACCCATTTGTGGGTCTCGATTTTAAATAGCAACCGAGCCGGAAGAATTCCCGATATATTGATGTATGAATCATGTATGTAAGTTATTTGGGGGCTACGGAAAGTTGATTTCAACATGCAGACGGATATGGCTATATCGACTTCGCTATCTATAACGATC